>OY751319.1:15601130-16246319 GCA_963564615.1 Rhorus exstirpatorius
ACTCTATCTGATGGTTGCGAATAATCGTGCGTTTGGTGACGTTCTGGCCTAGACCGTGCTCGTCGAATGTACGCATGTCATTTTTATGGGGTATAGGATTTATAAAAGTTTGCGAGAACGAGTGCCAGGATTATCGAGAGAAAGACAATCCCGCGATTTTAGTCACTCGCCTCATCGGGCTCCACTTCTTATCGCTCTTGTCTCGCTACGATCCAACGGCTCTGGTACTTGATACACGTTTTATCTACGTGCATGTGTATGCGTGTACATATTTGCATGTTGATTTATGCCGTAGTCGCATTTTTGAGAAAGAAAAATTGAAAAATTGCTTCGAAAATTAAAAATTTTTAGAAAAAAATTTACAATCAATGATTAAAAAAAAAAAACAATGTTGAACACATTATAAAAAATATGTTGTTGAATTCAACACTAATTCAACATCGCTCGTGAATTCTATAGTGGTCCACCCCGGTCTGTGTGACTTGGTCGTGTTGATCGTCCGGTGTGTCAAAAGCTGTTGTAACAAATTCTAAATTCACACATTATTAGTAACTCCGTGTGGAGTATTGACAGTTGACAACAGAATTTGGTTCATTCGATTTGACACCCAGAACGGATTATACAGTGAATCGTTACACCCGTTAAACCTAAATCGTGTTGTCTTAACACGGCATTCGAACATACCCGGGCGGTATGTTCGTATGACGTCCAATTAAAAGTTAAATCTTTGATTAACAATTATAACAGTACTCAGTTGGTGAGTTCAACTGCGTCCTCGAAGCACACATTCACACCGGATTTAACGAATCACGACACTAGACTCTGGTGTCACACCAAAAGCACTTCATAAACGGTCTACTTTCACGAAAGAATTGTGTGCGATTTAGTAAGACACTGGGCTTTTAGTGTAAAATTTTGAAAATAGTTAAACACCGATGTACGCGCTTTTTACGTGGTCAACCATGATATCAGAACGGCGCTGCTGATAACACTGCAGATTTTAACCACCAACACCGAACCAAATTGACACTTCTGATTTCTTTACAGTGCACAATTCTCTATCGGTTAAAACATTTATTTTCCATCTATAATTTATATAACTTTGACTATAGTAAAATTCAGTTGCGATGAAAAGATAATTGGAATTAAAAAAAAAAAATCTTCGATGTATTTGAAAAAAAAAGAAAGAAAAGATTCAACTGTAACCATGACTTTTGCATTTAATTTAAAAAAAAAATCAAATGCCGAATACAAATTCCAACTGAGAAAAAAATGATTCGTACTGTGGATTGATAATTCATGCAATTCAAAAATCTCGAGTTGATTGTACGATTGATATGTCGGTGAATAAAAATATTTGAACGAGTCTTGAGGTAAGAATATTTCTTTCACGAGATATATTTGCAACAAAAAAAAGGGACGAGTGCCCTTCGCACTTTCTCACGATTTAAACCTTTCGACCTCACACCCGGTTGTCCCCCGAAATCGAGGTGAACTTTTGGATGGTGTGTTGTTTTGTGTCAAGAGAGCCAAGTAGAATCGGAGAACACTGTCGAATTTCACTAATTATTTACCTCCACGCTTCATTTGTACAGGACTTGTCTGCATTTTGCTTTCTCTTTTCTCTCTCTCTCTCTCTCTCTCTCTTTCTTCTTTCTCTCTCTCTCTCTTCCTCTCATCAGTTGCTTTGAAACGAGAACTTTCAGTTTCGTCGTGGTCAGTCCAAGGACTGATTGAGGGTGGGATGCGCTTTTTCACGCTTTTAAGTAATTCCAAGTATCGTAGCAAAAGAACGTCTGCTGTGCCGGCAGCCACGCTATAGCTTATAATGATCCTAGATCAATGTGTCGGTGAAAAAAAAAAAAAAAGAAAAGAACAAAAAATGATGGGAGTGCCCAATTTCTCGAGCGGTGAAATCCTAAATAGGGGCAATTTTTTTTTCGACACTAGAGAGCCAGATCATCCTTCAAATTAAATTTTCTCAACCTGCTCGTCAGGTTAAACGATATATACTACACGAAAAGGTGCCAGCCAAACGTCACCTTCCTCTTTCGTAAAGTTCGCTTCTTCAGCGAGGAAAACTTGCCGCAAATGTCTGCACATTTATAGAAATTATAGCCGTATAACACACCGAGTCGAGTGGTCGACTATTCCAGGCGTGATAATCTTAGGAGAATATGTTATAAGCGCTTGGATTTTTGAACGTGAACAAATTGATTATTAAATGCGCAAGCACTCCATTGCTCCAGTAGGCTGAATTTACAATGTGGCGAACTTTTTTACTCATTTATTCAAAGTTGCATCAAGGCAAAAACTTGAAAAGTATCGATCGAGGGATCCTTTTCTCTCGTCAATTATTTTTTTTTTTTGTTCGACTCGAAATTTTCAACTTCTCGATGGCAGCTTCTCTTCGTCGAATAGATAAAGGGTTTATCGCTTCTGTGTGTCTGTTTACCCGTCTAATCTCGTGTATCCAAGAGTGATCCCCGACAGGGGAGCTCCAGGCAACCGCGCGTCAACTAGAAAAAAAAGGGTTTTTCAAAGTTTAATTCTAACGCAAACGATTTTCTTCTCACGTCACAGTTAGTTCAGTAAACCTGAAACTTATAAATCGTAAAAATTTCATTCTTTAACTGATAAAATATTGTTGAAATGCGCATGAATATTGTAATACGACGAATAAGCATTAAGGTGAAATGTTTACATTTCGGGTAAAAAGAAGAGCGTCATTCTCTTCGTCTTGCAACAGAGTGGAAGGTGATACTTTTCTGTTTTTTTTTTTCCAAAATTTCAGTCGTTACGGAGTAAATAGGGAAACGGCAGAATATCTCTCTCGCATTCATGGTGGCCCGTTCGTGTGTCATTTCATACCTTGATAAGCGATAAAACGAAATTTGTTGATACATTTTTTTTTTTTCGTTAATAGTGAATAAATAATATTATTAATAGTGGACACGAAAAAATCGCAATGCTAGAATTTATGGCGTTGAACGAAATCTTGACTGTATCCACAACATCGCAACGTCGTCATCACCGAAAAACCGTCCGTCTCCCGCGCATGGATTCATGAATGAAACGAGATAAGAGCATCAAAGATTATCGATATCGCTCTGGCATACATGACACGCATGTATGTGTACTTTATCTCCCTATATTTGAGTTCCCTCTGCTCTTCTCGTTATCCCGGGTGCATGAGAGTGTGTGTACACAAGAAGCGAGCAATATGTCCAGCAAGCAAGTATGTTTCTTCCCGTCTGCGGCATTACCTTCCTCAAGAAGGTCAGGCATCGGTGCGCTCAACTTCCGCAGGTTTTCCGTACAATTACACCTGCGTTACGATAACCATATGTCGTCTCTGCTGCACGGCAAGCGCACGTATATACTTATACGAACACATAAAAAAAAAAAAGAAGTATACGTGTATATAGAAAGGAGAGGGCTTCTGCTAATATGTAACGCATGTACAGAAGGGTCTCGCGCATTTTCTAACGACAACGTTTCCTTCGCCTGTTTTCTCGAGCACGCTTCCTTCCTCGTTCGATGCCTCTCTCTCTCTCTCTCTCTCTCTCTCTCTCTCTCGGCTCGTTTGTGCTTGACTTATCGGTTCGTAAACGAACACAGGTTGCCACGTGATCAAGGAACCACCGCGTGGAGAGTCAATGAGGTCAATAACCGTATGGTGCGTACAGAAATAAAGACAGTGGCAAAAAAAAAAAACAACAACAAAGTTTTCCCAGGGGTGCGTTCGAAAATGTACTCTCGTTATCCCGAAGTGTCTTTTTGCCTGCGTATTGAATTAACGCGGAAGCAGAGAGAGACGTGATAATACTTTGGAGCACGAAAAAAAAAAAAATAAGATCCGAAATCATATTGTCCATAAGAATTTACTTTGAAGCCGTTGAAGCCATTGAAGCCCTTGTCTTGGTACATTGGGATACAAAAAAAAAATCTCGAAATCGATCGTTGCTCGGTTCGTGTTAATAATACCGCAACGAAACGCTCGAAGTGTGTTTGAGATACGTTATCGACATATACATTTTTTTTTTCCCCCCGGCAAACGTGTCAGAGAGTCTTTAGAGTGAGAACTGCATCGACAGCTCTCGGTCGTTCGATTTTAGGGACCCTTTGGGCACAGTGGAACTCTTTGTTCCATTTTGTCGCTGGGTGGTGGAACCGCGCGACGACCAAAGTGAGCAACGGTCTCCGTTGGCCTTGGTGCTTGCTTATTTTGCCTTGTTGCCTTGTTCCGTAGAACGGTAGAGAGAAAGAAAGATAGAGATAGGGAAAGAAAGAGAGAGAGAGAGAGAGAGAGAGAGAGAGAGAGAGAGAGGGAGAGAGAATCTTTCCTGAGGATGAACCACGCAGCGTGATTGTCGCTGGACACAAAGAGGCGAAGAGACATCCGCGTGTCGTGAATCCGCGACGGACCGTGAACCGGGAGGATTGAAAGAAAGAAGAGCATAAAGGAAGAGTAAAATCAAAGACAGGAAGAGAAAAATGAATGAGATAAAGAGAGTTTCGAACGCGCGCGAGCAAATTCACCGCGGGGACGGGAAGTGTTTTGACCGAACGAAAAGGATTTCCGGTGGCCAGCGAGAGTTCTCACACCACGCGGCAATTGCGGTCAGCGATTTGTGCTTGGAAATTATTATTCGGGTTGCAAAATTGCTCTCCTGTGAAATTCATTGGCGAATCGATGGTGAAGATGATTTTTGCTGAACCGCCTCTTTTCCTTCAACTTCGATCTATAAAATTCATAAAATATCGATCGTATAGTTCTTCCATACGAAGAGTGAAAGATCCTTCAAAATGATTAGCGAACAATTGTAGATCGTTAGCCGTGACGCAATTTTTAACTTAACGAAGCGTTATCGAGGAAAAAAACGATATCTAAAGGGGTTAAGGACTCTCCATCGAAATGAATGCAGACACAAATCCTGTGACTTCCGAGGCACTGAGTGTCTCATATACTCAACATACTCCAGTACAATATTCGTAACTCCTTAAGTATAAAAACGATCCAAATTTACCGCCTGTTCCAACGTTGCATCGATTCCTCTGATTCCCAATGTCGCAACAAAATCATTTGTTTTTTAATTCCAAAAAGCAATGCGTTCATCCCTGATGGGACCGAAGATCTTGTCACGTTGATATATCCGGTGAAACCGTTTTATGTGGATGCTAGAGAACGAGAGAATGAGAGACAGAGAGAGAGAGAGAGTCGCAGAGAGTCGATAAAAAAAAAGTAAAAAAAAAAAAAAAAAATGACGAGACGTGTCTCGTTCACCGCACGTTTCTCCGAGAGGGTGCGGCCGCGTAGGCTCTCGGCGACATCAACGTGAAAACGTGAACAGCCTGGCAAAAGTCTTTCTCCGGTCCATATATCAAATTTCCCCAAACAAAAGGGCGCAAAATCGCATGTTTCAACGTATAAGTTAACGTTACTTGGGCTCTTTTTGTTTCTAAGCAGTTGATAATACATATATACCCACGTACATAAGTGAATTACGACGCCGCCATGCGGTATAAGAGTCTATGAGAAGCCCGCAAGCTTGCAATTTTACTCTCCGTGAACCCCAAGAGTCCATTCGTCCCGTGGTTTGTTTACGTTTATGTTGTTGTTGTTGTTGTTGTTGTTATTATTAATATTCTGGAAGAGAGACGGAGCATATTGCACGCATGCTCCGGAATTGCATTCCTCCGCAGACGCGGTCGAAAAAAAAAAAAAGATTAGCCGCGAAGACGGTATAAGAACGGATGAAGAGAGACGGATGAAGAGGATTTGAAAGAAAAGAAAAAAAAAAAACACTCACAGGCATCTCTCGGGAGTGCTTTAGGCAAAGGGTTCAGTCGATGCTGGAGGTTTCACGAAGAAAAGCCCACAGAGCGGGTAGAGACGGTTAATGTACCGCTAGCACATATAGATATATACATACATGTATAAGAGTCTCGCGAGCATCCATCGCGCCGCGCGAAAGCCCAAAATGTTCGAGCTACCCCACGAAGCCGCGACGAATCTCGTTGATGCAATTTTTCAATTTGCCGCGAAGGTTTTGCGCCAAAACTATTATACCCAAAAGTCAGGCTTAAGGTGACTTTCCTCGAGCCCATTGCCCCCATGGAGCTTCCCATTCATCGAGAAAGAGAAAATTATATATAATATAGATATAATTATAGTTGCGTTATAAAATTTCCATTATGCAATGAAATATTTTGCATTTTTAGAGAATTTTCAATCTTCACGCACTGACCCAATACGAGAATAATTTATGTACTCGCAATATTTAATTTTTGTTGTACCCAAAGAATCCTGTATCTTTGGAAAAATCTCGGTATACTTCCGTGATGTTGGGAGATTTTTTTGATTATTTTTGGGAAATTGAGTCTTTCAGTTATTTAGGTTTGGGGGAAAATTTATTTCTCGTAGTATAACAAAAATATTTATCAATCAACTGCAAATTCGCGATTACGATTTTAAAAAATTCTAATCGAATCGACACGATAATGTGCCAGCGAGGTCACATCCTTGAATTCCAAAAAAAAAATTATCAATTAATTAACTTTGCAAATGCATAATTTAGAACTCCGCTGAGGTAATAAAAATGCTTCACGCCAAAAAAGAAATAAATATATAAATCCAACGTGTGTTCAGCGAGTCCCTGTTAACTCACCTGAGGGTCAACCACACGACATACCAATCGCGTCTATGTTGTGACCGGATATTTCTAGACTTTCTTACGAAATATATTCATCGGTATATAAATATAAATACAATGAAGACACGAATTCGTCTATGGACCAGTCTGGATCCCCGTTTATATATATATATATATATACGTTGGAGCACTGTAGCGGGCAAATCGCTGAGCTTACATCCCAGACACTGGCATCGACTCTGTATACGCCACATGAAAACCAGTTTTTTTTTTTTTTTTCTTTCTAATAAAACACCAGGCTATATCGATTGACTCGAAATTTACAATACCAGACCCACGGTTATACATGTCCCTGTGTCGCAAGAATGAGCAGAGTTTCTCAGGATCTTTGAACATGGCGTTGTACATAGAATTCGTTACGTTTCGTCGAGTACGAGTTGAATTGGTAATTACGCATTATCGCGGAATCGGCAGTCGACGACCTTCCATCACTGTCACACGATACGTGTGTAACGATTGTTAGAGAAACGATAGGCCTCAACGCACGAGATTTAACACGTCAAGTGACGTGGGTCACAGCGTTTTTTTGGTTAGCAGTCGAGGTATACGCTTCAAAAAATCACTTTTATTCACCAGATTTTTTTTTTTTTTTTTTTTGCGATTGAGCTGCTCATCCCAATGAAAGTGGTCCTCGTGACAAACTAGTATCAGAGTAATAGACCTTCCTAGCCACAAAATCGCGAGGGCAGGCTATAAAATCTTGAAACACGTAAAAATCGTTATCAGAATGTACGATCACAGCGGAGATTGATTGTAAAGCTGTTGGATTAGTCAACAAGAATTTCGATTTTGTCCATACGTAAAGAATTTATAATTATAATTATTTTATACTTAAATTCGACAATAACAAGCTTCATTAGTGTCTTTGACTGCTATTTAAGGTTTCTCACAGGCATCAATGTCTTGATCCAGTGTTCCTGTAAAAAAAAAGAGATCGTTAATGATGATTTGCCGATGGAGAATTTATGCTGTTTAACGAAGAGACCTCTATAACGAATGATTATAGCCATTCATCAACGTTGCGCGTCACTGTCAAATCGCTATTTATAAATGGACTTTTTTCTTTTAGTACCGCGGGCTAATGCTATTTTTAAATCTCGCATGCTTAAAAATATCAGTCGTCTAATTCGCCAAATCCATATACACGTGTATGCGATCGTATGTACGTGATCCCTATAGCCGCGTTAGATCTCTCCTCCTTTATTGTGCCGATTTCTTCACAGTTACTTCGGCGGAGAGCTATAGCAGAAAAAAAAAGACATTCCCACTAACGGTTTCGGGGCCATTATATAGTCCTGCTCGCAGTTGCCAAGCGATTTAAATTATATTTGAAGAACGTAATGTTCCAGAACGGTTATACACGCACTTTCTCGGTAAATTACGACAAAATCTTTATGTCCTTATTACTCTCGATCTCTTTTCTCTCTCTCTCTCTCTCTCTCTCTCTCTCTCTCTCTCTCTCTCTCTCTCTCTCTCTCTCTCTCTCTCTCTCTCTCTCTCTCTCTCTCTCTCTCTCTCTATTCCTTTTTTATCGGGTCTCTCGAAGGACTCGCTGCGAGAGTCAGAGGATCTCGTCACTTCGATCGGTCCTCCCGATCGTAACTTCGAGAACTCGTATTTTCTACCCGGGGAAACGTGAGAGTATAGGAGCCCTTAATTGGATTCTGATCTACGCCTCGGAGGATAACTCCGAGTTCCAATCTACAATCTCCGACTTTCTTTCCAGACTGCGTATATTTATATATATATATATATATATATATATGATATGGAAGGTCTGAGAAAATAGTCTCTGACATGTTCTGGAATCGTCAAGATCTCAGGTGTAATCTTTGCCTGCATAATTCATGCTTATCTTGTGGAAAGTCCAATGTAGGATTTAAAAAAAAAGTGTATCTCACTTAAACGCCACTCGCAATTATACGGAAACTTCTGATAATTTGTTTCCTTCCGCACCACAAAAATCTTCATACGAGACTCTCGCTTTCTTTTGCACTCGATAATTGTTATTTAACAGCGAGGCCTAAAACGCGAAAGAGAAAGAAAATTTTGATCGTCTCGACGAAGATTAAAAAAAAAATCATACTTTTTACGCTCTCGATCGTTAATTTATTGCCGGCCTACAATTAAAGTACACGCGAAGAAAATAAGAGGAAGGAAGAGAGAGAACGAATAAGAAAGATCGTGCGTACGATCGCAATTCCGTTTTGGTCTTGAGCAGTATGGGCTCGGCGTGTGTACGTATATATATATATATATATATATATATATATATAATATATGTTTGTACCAACGAGAATTCGGCACCTTTGGTATTCACTGACGGTTAAACTACCGCTGTCTCGCGAAACGAGTTATTCTCTTGCCATTCGAGAAGGCATCTTCTCTCATTCTTTCTTTATCTCGTATCCTTTACCACTTGCCAAAATTCACGTCTCTGTCGTTTAGTCGCTTTTGCCTGGCAACGCATCACAAGGAGTGAAATATATATATATATGTGTGTGTCCGTGTATGTACATAATATGTGTGACATCCCACGTGTTTGATGATGGTGCCCATCGGCAGGCAGTGTTGAAGCCGCGTTTTCTTATCATCGTTATTACGTATACCCGATACTTACGTAATTACGAATTTGTCAGTATTTATGACGGACCCCCGAGGAAATCCAATCATCCAAGCCTCCACTGCAACGCGTATATTCCCTTTTGACGGTGCATATGAACCTTGCGAAGGATCTCCAGAGTCATGCAATCCCATCGATCGTAAACGTATCGTTAGGATCGATCAGAAATCTGACACTCATATATGACTTTTGGAAAAATCGAGATTGAGACTTGCTGCGCGATATACATATATTATATACATCGACGGAAATCGGAGAGTGGCCCCGCCCGAAAAACTCTGCGGGAGTCGGAATCTCCTGATGATCGTATATAAAAAAATTTAAAAAATCTCGAAACTCTCGATACATGGATGCTGCACCCGCCTCTGTAGATTCTATCTGAGCGATTCACTTATTTTCCTCGAAACAAACGTTAAAAATCTTTTGTTCCATATAAAAAATTCGCGAGTACTCAACCTTTAGGATTTTTTTTTGTCGAGCTTCAAACAGTCTTCAAGCTTTTTTTTTCTTTAACTCTCATATACGAAGCATCAAAGAATCACGAAAAATATGATCCACTGTATCGGCACAGGTTTCCCGCTGTTCACCTGTGCTATACATAATGTAAATGCCATACGCTACGGGTATGAGCAATGAAAATCAGAAGCTCCCATGTCATTAAAAAAAAAGCTCTTTTGAAGGAACTATCAGTTCTCGAGATTTTATGATGAGATCGATCGCGCATATCTCATAGCAGAGCTTGAAATTTTAAAAATCATGTCGACATTCCCTTCGAAGATTCTGCATAGAAAAAAAAATCAAAACACACCCAATCATAATACAAGATTACATTCCTCGGGTATATACGCAAAAAAAGAAGAAAAAAAAAAAAAAATTAACGAAGTTGAATGCAGACGAAAATGCAAGTTGGCTATATAGCAACCTAACCCCAGGGGCGAAGTATATATAGTGGGGATTCCACGATCCCCGCGGAGGTCCCCGATATTGTGTGGGTGCACGCGTCCGTGAGTCTCTGTTTACAACGTAGGAATTTAAAGGCCAGAGAAACGAGTGAGCGAGCCTCTTTCGGGCTGACCATTCTCGAAGTAGAAGAAGGAAGGAACGAAGCGACGATGGAGAGGAGGAAGAAGAGGGTGGGCAATATAGTAGTGGTCGTTTTGTAAGGGCCTAACCCTCTTAAGCTTCGTTCCGGTGGGGCCTCACGAGGTGGGCGGGGCGCTTTGTCGGGGCCCACGGACTTATTATACTTCCAGCAGCACAATTCTCTTTACACACACACACACACACATATATATATATATATATATATATATGTATATACGTAAACCCGCGGGGCGCGAAACAGCCTCAAGCAGTATACATGTATATTTCAATGGCCCAACTACCAGAAGACCGTTGAGACTATGCTTAGACATATATTCGATCGGCCCTTTTGACTTTGCGCCATCCATATATAGGTATACAATGATTTTTTCTTTCTCTCCCTCGAATATCCCTCGTTTCCTTCTTAGCCCTTTCTTATCGATCACCGCATAAAGACGATACGCACCTCAATGTATCTCTACATGCATATATATTACACGTGTGAAAGATGACGTTGCATATGTTATGACATGATGCTGGTGCTTTCGCGGGTGAATACACGTACTCGTATTCGCTCGTATGGTGCAGGAAAGAAAGAAGTTGTGGAATCCATAAGAAACGCCCAGTATCTGTACCTGCATCTCGTTAAACCCCACTTATACGAACGCGCATATACAAGTCGCCAAATCATCTCTGATCCCGTTGCTCTTTTGTTTTCCACCCTCTCATCCCTTCTTTCAGTTGAATTATTTTCCATCCCATTTCAACTCCGTCCTTTCAGAGATTCACGGTTGCGTCCTATTAGGAAAGGGGGGAGGTGATGAACGATAGGTGATTTTTTTAAGTAATTTTATTTCAAGAAAATTTAATTCCGAGTCTCAAGAATAAGAACAAAATATCTTATTTCGATGAATAAAGTTTTTTTTTTGGTAAAGACAAATTTTTTTTTTCAATTTTTTTATATAATTCCGTATGACTGTCCTTCGGTATTTTGAGATTTGAGGGAGGAGATGGAACGCTTCGAGGAATTTCGGAGGATTTCGAAAAATTCAATTCTGCAACAAGATTAGTATCTTTCGTCCTCGAGTTTTACAGAAATTTCGTTTTGACCGAATACGCGCGAAAATTTTGAATTATATAATCAACAAGAACGATAAATGTCTCACTCGTTATTTCTCTCCCCCCCCCCCCCCCCCCTGCATCGAGAATAAAAATATGCGCGTGTGTTTGTGTGTTTTTCATCTTCTTTCATTTCGCGAATATAACCCGAGGGAATTTCTCTCCCGAACCTTCAAGAGGATAAGGTTAATTACAAGGCGGCGTGAGATTATAAGCATGCAAGATATAACATGCGTGTTTTGCCTCTCGTGTATGCACATCGACAGGAATATTGTAACAAGCCTAAAGGGCTCAATTGGAACGAAGCGTCGAATTCAAGTCAAATTAAAAATAAATTAATTTAAATCAATAAAACTTAATTACCCCGCTTGATACATCCGCGTCTCTCATCTGATCGTTGTTTTCCTTTAATGAAACGAAACTTGAGAATGAAACGAAAACTTGATAATACGACTTTTTGCTCGAATCAATTTTTCATTCGTATATATACTCAATAAATTCATGAATTCATTGTATACAAGAATATTGGAAGAAAGCTTTGCGCTCTTAGAATGAATGTTTCTTTTTTATACGATATGAATAGAAAACGAAGCGTCATCATTTATCTTCGTGTCAGACGGGGTTTAAGCAGTTTATAATTCTCAAAGTCACCTTTAACGTAGGATCTTCGAACGCTTTGAACATGGCGCTATGCGGCGTCGTATAAAACGGTTTCCAGGGCTATACGGACTCTCGGTAGAATGAGAGTAGATAAAGAGATGAGATAGGACAGGGGGTGTTCTAGGACTGCTCTGACGAGATCGAGATACAGTCATTGCGTGTATATCTGTATATAAGTATAACACCCACACACCTATATATTTTATATAACGCGCGTGTACAATAATATACGCTGTAGGAAAGATGAAAGCTCGGGAACTAAACAGGGACAACCGGTAGAGAATTCGAGCAGCGCATGGTTCATTCATGTGTTCCCGGTCGAGATGGGTCGTGGGAGCGGAACGAAGTTTTATTTTCACGTTGTCACTCGACTCTTTCATGTTTCTTCTCATGCATATATGCAGCCGTTATTCGTAACGACTTATTCTCGCCATTTTTTTTCCCCCTCCCCCCCTAATTTCTGCAATATTTCGTTAATTCATTGTATCGGCTATTTTCAATGATACCAAATTACAGACTGGTGGAGACTATAACAGGCTCGAGTTTTCGTGAAACTATTATGTATTACATTTAAGATAATATCTTATACGCGCTGCACAAAACTCCACTTTACCTTGTGGCCCTTGGGCCAGAGAAGTAAAGAGCGAGGCAAAGATTTTGCGGTTCAATGACACACATACATACATAAACGTAGAGAGCGTTTTAGCTGCGAGTCAAAGCGAAATGAAACGAAATTAGGGAGTGTACCGCACGAAGCACCTTTGGAAGAGATCGAAGAGAGGCCGAAAACGCGATTTTCTTCACGGGAGCTCTCCGCTGCACAATCCTTGCGGGGAAGGGTTTGCATTTTTTTTTTTCATCACCTTTTTCTCTTTTTTCTTTTTTTTTTTTTTTTTGCGGTTACGCTCGATTACAGGGCCGGTGGCAATGCTTTTTTTTTCTCGCTCTCTTACCGTCGCGGTGCTCTGGAGAAAGGGCCCGAACGCGAATCCGCGTCTTTATTCGGCGTACTCTTTTTTCCACTTCTTCGTCGCTTTTTTTTCGCTTATTATATTATGTACTCCGGGCACGCCTCGCACTCTCGTTCTTCACTACGTTAATTGATCAGCACGGTTGCACGCCTCCAGTGCATATCCTTTCATCCGCACACCCACCATCATCTCTCTTAAGATTTTCGTTTCTTTTTTTTTTTTTTTTTTTTTTTCTATACCGGATCAATCCACCGGAATAACATTTCCGACTGGAACGAATGAGGGTTGCGTTTTTGAAATATTTTTTTTTTTTAATTATTTCCCATTACGATTCGTATTTTGTGGCATTCGAATTTGAAAGATGTACAATGTTTGTTTGAATTATCGATTCGTTGCGTGTTACAAATATCGTTGGAGAAAGCTATAAAATCATGAGGCTTGATTATATGTTTGATTCTCGGCATCAGTTTGTCACGTCTGATGGAAATAATAGCGGTGAATATAGTCAGATGTAGAGATACTCAAAAATTTGCATGAATAATCCAACGCTCGTCTCGGAGGAATGTCAGCTGACCGATATTTCTTTGTCAAACATCCACAGTTGCTTCATTGTTTATTCAAATCTAATCTGACCAAAGTTGACAATTTTTTGAACAAATTGATCATTGAATGAGTCAGTTCTTTTGGTATTTAAATAATTCAAGTTTTCAATGAAGCTTTTATAGCGAGCTGATTTTTTCGTATACACAACGATGACGAGTCTTTTAAATTCCGAAAGTTGTCCAATAGATGAAAAAGTTAACAAGGCGACTATCTTAAATGAATTCATAAAAATTTCAAGACGAATGAATGTTAATTTTTTTTTTTTTTTATATTTACACTTATTCAAATAAAAAATTGTCTTTACAATGTTGAATGAATGACGATGAATATCTTTAAATTTCATGCATGCAGATATAATATGTGTATCTATAAATCGTCGTGTTTGACAAATATGACCGGTATCAGCCTCTGCACATATATGTCGCTATCATCGAAACACGGTCTAAATAGCCTTTGCTTTTCTGCTGTGCTATCGCACCGTTTGCACGTAATCGAGAACTGGCGCCCCCGTCTTATCTGCTCCCGGTACAGCGCATGTTTCCTCGAATTAGTTCCGGACGTACGAGACGCGTATAATGATATTAGCAAGAATAAATTTTAAACAAATTAAAAAATAATTGCGAATTATTGTAAAATTTATTAACGCAATTCCTTAAAGGCAACTGTGATCGAGCTCTGGTCATATTACGAAATCGCAAACTTTACTTCTTCATCGTGTATGCGTTTGTGTGAGTGTCGTTTGGTCAGCATCAAACATAGCAAGAGGTCGTGAATCTCGCTTATTTATATATATATATATGTGTGTGTGCGCGTGTGTGTATGTGTGGGGTATGTGGGAACGTGACGGGTCTCGTATCGGGGCGTCGGCATCCCGCCCGTTTTCTACTCTGCCAGAGAGCTCTCCCGCGTCTCGTTTTCCCCCCTGTGTTGCTATGCGAAGATCCCTACGTCGAGCGCGGGACCAGAGAGCGTCGTAGATGGTGGCAGTGGCGGTTGTGGTGCGCAGGCAATATACCAGTGAAAGAGGTGGACGCCCGAAGGAGAAGAAGAAGAAGAAGAAGATGGGAAGAGAAATGAGGAAGAGGGAAAAGACATAAAGAGAAGGAAAGCGATGAAGAGACGCAGAAGAAGATTAAGGCTTGCTTGCGTTGTCTCTTGACTCTTTTCTCGTTGCTATGCAAGGATACTCGAACCCGAAACGATGCCGGCCTCCAGCGAAGGAAGACGAAGAAGAAGAAGAAGAAGAAGAAGAAGAGCGAGAGAACGAAGGAGAAACAGAGTCCGAGGATGTACTGGTGCACCAATGGGGCGTATGAAGGTGGAATGCCGAATAACGTGATGGTTGCACGTGGGGGTCGCGAAAGAAGGTCGAACCTTGAAAACGGGAAAAAAAAAAAAAAAACGAATGAAGAAAACACCGAAAAGTACGAATAAAAGAGCGAATGAGAAGCTCTTTCCTCTCGGTAATCTAGGACAAATTGATAATAACTATAAGCCCCTCGTATTTGCAACGTATTTGCTGGCTGCTATGCAACAAGTCCCATCGTACAAATAATGCACCGCAACGAACCGACACGGTAATGCGCGTCGGCGTAACGCGATCGCGAAATACCATCGTCTCGCGCGGGAACGATTTCGAAGCCGGCTATCGCGCATATAACCATGCGTTTCTGTTTACAAACAAGAGAAGCCGACTCCCTCGCGGTTCTCTCTTCTACCAACGTAACGGCCGGCGACCACCACAATCCTTTCCGGCTACACACCGACATCAGTTGAGATGTGCGTGATTCGATTGTGTGGGCCGTTGAAGCGTCCGGAGCTATATACCAACACTGCCACCATCGCCGTGGGGCACGCTGATGCCCATGGCCGGTGTATCATACAAGACCGTTAACACACCGAGAGCTGCCCTCTCCGGCTCCGCGCGTAATCCTTCCTTGTGTGAGTCCTCTCGCCGTTCGGACATTCGAACTGCTATATATTATATGTTATACCGGCTACCACCAACACAGCTGATTCCCGAGGTTGGTGCCGGTGCCAGAGACCCTTGGACGCTATCATAATCATATATCCGTTCCAGGCAAGCATTATACGGACTGTGAGAAAGCTCGGGTCTGTGTATATGGGTCTGTTGTTTTCCTTCTCTCTTCGTGTTCTTCCTCTTCGCATCGTTCTCCCACTTCGCTGCCTCCAACGATCTCTCAGCCTCATTCCATCGCTTTTGATGATCCCTCATTCGTTCTCCTATCGCGCCTTCTCTCTCCTCGTTCCTCCTTATTCCCTACATGCCAACGGCCTTTACTCCTTCTCCACGGTCTTCGTTCTTTCTCTCACTTTCTCTCTCTCTGTCTCTCTTTTCCTCCCACTCTGTGGAGGTCCGAGTGACCGTTGAGATTTAAATTCCTGGGCCGGGGCTCTCTCGCCGGGGGCCTGGGAATCACCGGAGCTCTCTACAGCCCCGATCCTTTTCGCCGGGAGAGATGTGAAGGAGCCGGAGGAGAGAGCAGCATCGGCGACCGATGAAGGGCAAAAGACGAGAAAAAGAATAATAATGAGAGGTAGAAGAGCCCAGGAGAGTAAGACACGCGGTCGCCGGAAGATTCATGCGCATGCTCCAACGAATGATGGGAACTTGTCGAGATGTCCGGTCGGTGATTGAATCGAAAGAGGATGATTTGTGCCGGTGGCAATGCGGGTGGTAGTGTGAAAGTATAATGATTTGAGCGCTTGAGCACTGCAAACGTTCTTGCTGTATGACATAATTTTGGTTCATTTCGTCGGACAACTTGTTTGGGGAAACTTATCCAACTAATTCGCAATTAATTTGGTGGTTCAGGTCTGATAAGAGTTATCCGTTTTCATTATGGAAAACTCATATCGAGTACAATTATCGTTTCATTTATTTGTCAATTATGATTGAATCCGATAACATCCAACGATCGCTTTTGCTGCATCAATTCTCTTGATGACTATTCACTTATTGATTAATGATGGATGAATGAATCTCTCCGCGAGGATGAATTCTCTTTTTTCAGCTCCAGATCCGTTGAATCTGGACGTGCTGTATAATTAATGTACTTATTACTCGCGTTCGATATAATGTGCCGAGGTTTGAGTAGGTGAAAAGAGCGCGTCGTAAAAGGGCTTGGCGGGAAATATATGTGGAATGTGGTCGTTCTGGTATGGGCAGAGTGAAATAGCCCTCGTGCGGTGAGCATCCAAGAGATCGCCCACACACTTGTTTGGGCCAAACGAGCGAGAGGGTGTTGAAGAGCGAGACGAAGTCGCCTCATATATGCGTGCGTCGAGTGGAGGGGGGGGGGGGAAGAAAGATAAACATGCATATGAAGTCGTATGTGGACGAATAAGTGATGAAGAGACACCAGAGAAATATAAGGGAATAGTGCCGAAAGTGCCAGAGAGGTATCCAACGAACATCAGGATGGTATAAATGAGCAGGGGAGCCCTTGCGCATGGCTTCTTGATCCTTCAGTTTTTACTGTACTTTTATTTCTTCTTCTTTTTCTCCGTTTTTGCCTTCGACCGTATCCCTTTTGCTTCTTCTTCTTCTTCTTCTGAAGAGACCGAGCTTTCTTGATCTCTCACGCCTCAAGGTCCCTTTTTTCTTCTACTCTATAATGTCCATTTGCGTCTATACCTCACTCTCTCCCTCGACTCTTTAGCTACACCCGCTATCATTCATAACTCCGAGATGCTCTCTCGGCCTTTTTGCTTGCTGCATATAGTCGGCAGGAACAACGGTGTTGTCGACGGGTCGCTTGAGTGATCCACTTCGCGATAAATCATATGAAGATCCTCGGATCAATCGTGCACTTCAATGGAAATCAAATTATTACTCATGTAATATCAATGATTTAAAAAAATTATTTTCACAAGACTTCAATAGCTTAAACGAGATTCGTAACTATCTAAATATGTACGCGCTATCATCAATGGGAATGGGACAGAAACTAATGACTAATGATTTGAAGAAATGATACAGAAGAAATGATTGGCGGGGGGGGGGGGGGGGGGGGTTAAGAAACGCGTGAAAATGATCGCGTGACTCTGTACGGTAAAACTTCACGCTGTGGAACTCTCAGCAGGCCAGTTCTACCGGGTCTTTTTAAAATTTTGGTCTTTAAAGAGTGTTCTCAAGGCCCCGGCATTTTGGCCCTTTTATTGGTGATGGCGGTTTGTGGAGGCTTCGAAGCCCCGCTGATAGATACAGTGCGTGTGAGAGCTTTGAAAGAAGCCTTCATCGGTCCAAAAGTTTGTTCTTTTGCTGCTGCTTCTTTTTTCCCCTCTCGTTTTTCGTCAATATCCCGCAAACGTGACGTCTTAAAGGCATTCCACGATTCTTCAGGTTCTTTCTCGATGGAATTAACGAAACTTTCCGAGAGTCCGATGCGCACCGGTTCTCATCGGACCTCTCTTTTGCTGCCGAATCGAGAGCGGCCATATCTTGTTTCTTGTACTCTTCCTGGAGGGCAGTGCGCTCGTCTCCATCACGTATTTTTCGCAACGTCAGATTCTTTGAGCTGGATTATTCTCTCTTTGCAAACTTCGCGCGTAGAGTTATTTTACACAAAGTGTTCACACGCGCCGACATAATCTTTCAGGATGCACGACGAGCAGTGTGTTCGTTTACTTTGAACGATTGATCCAGGAAAAAAGTGTCTTTTAAACACTCTTGTCATGAAAAATCGTTGAGAATTTTTTTTTTTTTTTCTTCGTAAACAAACATAGAAGTTACGTAATTGAAAAAAAAATTGAACCTAGTTTTTTGTTTGTAGAATGTATTTTTTGGACTTTTACATGCACGATTGTCATAGCCACTCTGAAATCTCAACGAAACGAATTTTTTTTTTCACAATGGACCGTTCTAATTCTTATGCCTGGTCCGGCCATTATCCTATGTATCTTTTCTCAACCGGTAGATCGAGAGATTTCCGGTTACCGTTCCTCGGCCATCGGGCAGAGAAATTATGGCGGACGAATTCTCTACAAGGAGGGTATATAAGTCCGTAGAAAATTGTGAATGATGAATCTCTTGACGCCTCGAGAAAATACGTATATATGTATATGGTCAATTTTTTTTTTTTTTTCCTTCGGTGGTTAGATCCTTGCCGATTTTTCTAATTACAGGGCAAACAAAGAAAGGGCTGGATTCTCGGGGGAAAAATGAATCCGGAAAAAGAAGCAAAATATTGGAGACGTAATAAATCGTCGAAAGTTTCGTCTGTGATTTTTTTCCCCCCGTAAAACTTGCAGTTCGTTATACAGGTTAACTAAAATTGAATTTATAAAAGAAAAAAGCTACTATTCCTTGATGCCGAGAAAACAGCGCGTTTCGTTACATGCGTTTATGATTATTTTTATTTTTATTTTTATTTTTGGATTCAGTCAGTGTCCTGGCTTGATCGGGATGATTTTTCATATCGAAGGACATTTTTTTTAAGACATAATAGTGGCATGAGAGCTCCGGTCGAAGAACCGGGAACCAGATCTTAAATGCCACTTATGTGCCTGTGTAGCATGAGTCCATCTTCAATGGGAATTCCAATAAACTCGTTCCTCCCGCGGTGAGAAAGTCAGTATATGCGATAGCAACAATTGCCGGAGTGAACGGTGATCGCAGAGGGTGTGGCGTGACGAAAAAAAAAAAAAAAATTGAAAATTAAACGTTAATTTACGATTTCGACATGTAGCTCGTAATCGATGAAACTTCTGGATTACATTGCCAACTGAGTTATTCCGTGTTCCGTGAGATCGTTCATTTTTGAAAAAATAATTCAAGACAAAAGTCCTCGAAGAGCATTAACTATTGATCATGAACGTTGCACGTGCTCAGTAAATACGTTTGAGGGACGAAAAACTTTCGTGTACGCGAGTTAATTGTCTACCCCAACTTCAGCTAACTAAACTATAGATAGGATGAACGAAAAATTGCCACTCACATATGAGCACGATTATTTTTCAATTTCACTTGGTGACGTTTGAAGCTCAAATTGCCTCTCAAAGTTGGTTCTTTGACATTTAAATCAACTGACGAATGATGTCGGTATTAGTCCCCGCAGTGACGTTTGGACAAATTTTTTTTTTCGTGGAAAAGATCTAAGAACGCGATCGCGCAATTTAAAGCTTCCCAGGGTACTGGTTTTTCTGCGGGGTAGGCGTTGTGTGCAAGGACCTTCTGAATTTCGAGACCTCAGTCCTCCCACTTGTCTTCAAGGGACCAAGTGGAAAAGAGAGAGAACAAAAGAGGGACAA
Organism: Rhorus exstirpatorius; assembly: GCA_963564615.1. NCBI lineage: Eukaryota > Metazoa > Arthropoda > Insecta > Hymenoptera > Ichneumonidae > Rhorus > Rhorus exstirpatorius. The sequence continues at coordinate 15,621,179 of OY751319.1, forward strand.
CCCATAGGTTTCTCGATCTTCTGTATTTCTCAGCTTGCAACAATTCTCTCGAAGCTCGTGTTGCGTACACGTGCTGACACCGGTTGGGTCTGGCGAAAGTTTCGACTTCCGGTGAGCCTTATCTTTCTAGACAAGTCGTTGCGTTACCACCCACGGTGACCACGTTCTTCCGGCGCTCCATGATCTTCCTCCAGGGTCAGGTAATTGCTTCATGAATGAAGAGGTGACTCGAATAGATCTTTTCAATCCATTGATAACGGGGTTCGTATTACAGCAATATGATCCGGACTTTTTACAATCCCCAACCTAACTTCCCAAAATATTTTGACTTAATTTTCTTGGCTCACCAGAAGTGGTCGTCACGATAAAATGGTCTGACCTAACCTGCTTATCTTTAGATAAATGATCGCGTTATTGCAGAATATAAGCGTGCCATATAGCCTGGTTAACTTATGGCTAAAGATCAAGTTATCAAAGGATAGTCAAACCAAAATTGCTTAATTTATGAGAAATTGACAGAGTAATAAAAAAATAGGATACATCAACCCCCTCGAGTGTATTTTATTTCCTATTGCTTGTGGACCAAGTTATTGAAAAATACCAACACATGCACCTGCTTAATTTAGCAGTGACAAAGTCACGGGGAAAACTAGCCGGGCTTAGGTTGATAGACTTGAGAGAAGTGGTCGAGTTATGGAAAAATGATCTAACTTAATTACTTGACTTGTGGAAGACGTTCGAGCTGTGAGAAAATAGCTTAACGTTGCTTAACAATTGCTTGACTGCCAAGCAATTGTCAAGTTATTGTAAAATATAGCCTGACTCAAGATATTTGACTTATGTCGAATATCTTGAATCTTGAATATGTGAATATGAAACAGCCAAGTTACTCCACAAAAAGCCTAGTTTAGTTAACATCGTACGAAATGGCCTACCTATTGAAAAGTAGTCTGACCTATCTGCATGACTCATTGGAAATTTTCAAGATATTCGAAAATAGCCTAACTTAACCTACTCGACCTGCTAAGAATGGCCAAATTATGGAGAAATAGTTGAACCACTTTACGATTTGCAAAGTCAGGTAGTTCAATATTGCTGGCCTCGTAAATAGAGTTTAATACAAAAAAAAATGGAGTTAGTCAAACAGTTTCAAACGTTAACATTCGTTTGATAAACAATTTAACTCCAAATAAATTATTAATCGAACTTTTAACAGATCGCCAAACTGGATTCCTTCTAATTACTCGATTCTATACGATTCGGCAATCGCGTTTCCGCACTTTTATTCTATACGCCCTCATAACTCGGCCCCACATATGCACGAACGAATAGCCCAACTGTGCTGATTGTTTAGCGCGAGCTACTACCGCACGGGACAACGTCATACGGGCGCAGATGTTTTGGCCTAACTCGGGGCCCAGCATTTGAGTACGAATAATCGATAACGACCGCGACTCCGTCAAAGGGTTCGACCCTTAATATACATACATATGAGTTCGTGAGCCCTAGAATTCTAACGACCTGATGATCGAACGAGGAAATTGTAGCGTGAATTATCGTGGCATATCATACTTCGCATGATGATGGTTTTATATGATGGCAAGTCGGCTAATTTTATCGATGATGAAATATCAGTCTCATGTAATTTTCCATGCTCCTTGCTGTATTTTGTTCCCCCCATCATCTCAATTTTCGATTTATCGTTCGTTTCGATATACATCTTTTCGTCGCTCATTATAGAATTTTGCTATCTCTCTGTATAGGAACTGTTAAAAGTTTAGAGCCGTTGAAATTCAAACAATGATAGTATGCCCTTTTTTTATTTTTCCCAGTCGATATTCTGTAAATTGACCTCGGTGAGTTTGCCGAGATTTTTCGTCCAAACTTATCGAAAATTCGACAGGCACACTTGAAACTCTGGCCCAAACTTCCCTATCTCTTAATATCCAATCCATTAACATTAAGCCTCCTCCTGTTACAATGAAAATAATCAAAATTAAACGAAAATTTTGAACTACCCGCATCACTCTTTGTCCTCTCGTTCCGCCACATCTTTTTTTTGCATTTTCGAAGATCAATCGATGCCACAAAGTAAAAATCAGAAATTCGACCAATAACATAAGATAACGTTTGTGGGGGAAGGAGAAGGGGGGGGGGGGGTTCCCCTTACTCGTCGACGATTCACCAACGAATTCTTAATTAATCACCCTCGGGCGTTGTGCGTCGCATGGCGAGGGTGGTTGCGGTGACGTTCGTCGTTACGGAAGAAATTTGGCTTTTGACTTCCGCAGCTGGCAGCCCGCGAGAACGCGAGCACTCACCCTCTCGTGACTCCCTTTTCTTAGAGGCGAGTGTGTGGCACGTGGCCACACTTCACCCACACATGCACACGCATAAGTACACGTCACGACGACGAAAGTCTCGCTTGATTCTTACGATTCTTCTTCTCTCTCTCTCTCTCTTTCTTTTTTTTCACTCCGTCTGGCCCCTCGATTCGCTTTGATACGTTGGGGGGCCCCCTTGAGAAATAAAAAGAGTCAGGCTGCGAATGCGGACTCGATGATATACACACATACATACACATCTATATATGCCATTGCAGTTATAAGTGCTATAGAGGCGAGTGCGTGAGGGTGTTTTTTTTTTTTTTCGACGACTTTGCTCGCGTGCGGGTGCACGAGACTCGTACTTTATAAAAATTCAACACGCAGATGCTAATCGCCGGTACGCAAATTTCCATCTTTCTAACGGTTGTGCGAGGCAGCGGGGGCAATGGCAAAAAAAAAAGAAGCGAAAGTACGAAAAACGAATTTTATTTATTCCGGTTGGGTTGGAGGGAAGGTGGAGAGGAGTAGATTAGATCACCTGAGATTGATTTTCTGAAAAAAAATTTGACAAAAAGACGATGGATTAATTTTTAAATGTTTATTAGAATTCTGTGAAAAATTGTACGCGCAGAATGATTGCCAATTTGAACGAGGAGAGAACATTTGAAAGTATAATTAGGAGGGAGCGCTTAAAATTCCAATGTTAATTTAAATGACAGCCTTTATTTTTGGTATTAATCCTTTGAAGCACAGTACATCACTGTCTCATAACAGTTGGAAGATTTGGTAAGTCTGAGATTTTTCTTTAAAACAAAAACTTATTGAGGACATGTCGAATATTATATCAATACGACTAATATGTTTTAAAGTAAACGTTCGCTTAAAAATAGTCGAAAAAATAACAAAAATAAGAATATGTGAACCATTTATTGATGTAATTTAAATGGCAAATTTAAATTCCTATCATTCATGCACAAATCGATGAACATCAAGAAAAATGTAGCTTAATACCTGACGTGGCTTACCCGCAGGTATAGACAAATTTTCAATGCCACGAAAAATTTCAGAAGATCGTGAATACTCGAGTCATTTGGAAACAAAGTCTTCAATTCTTTCAGTGCAATGGACAGTTGTGATTATTATTGTCAACAGTTAATCCCTGTTTTTCTCAACTCTTATACACATGAGATGAGCCTGAAATGCTTCGCATTCAAGAAAAATTGATTTACTGCCTGGCACGAAATTCGTGTTCCTCGAGCCACTGCTCGGTATGCTCGTATTTCGCTTACTGAGGTCATTCATCGTTCGGGTATATATGCGCCGCGTTATGGCTCCGTGAAATCGTATTCGATTGTTGAACATTAAAATATTGCCTGACAATGCCACCATGACCATCATGGATTAGAAATATATCGTAAAATATAAAATTCAAGACATGAAACTTTTCGTCGTATTTGTATGAGAAATGTAAAGCTTAAGGTGAAATGACACACGAAACGGCTGGTCTCAGTCGTTAAAAAAACCGTTTTCCCTATTTTCTCGTAATGGGTTTACATTTCGGGAAATATATAAGAGCGTCTCATTTCTTCGTCTTTTAACAGAGCGGAAGATGACACTCTAATTTTTTTTCCGAAATGTCAGTTCTCTTATGGAGAAAATAGGTGAACGCCAGATTCAACTATACCTCTTTCTCTCGCTCGTTCGCGTGTCATTTCACCTTAAAAGAGACCTTTTTGCCTTTTTGATCGAAAACAAATTCGTTAGTTTTAGAATTCATTTTTTTTCGCGAAAATCATTGACGAGATCATCCTCGTACATGGCAGATGTTCGACTGTTTACATTTAAATGTTTCATTAAAGTTATGAAAAATTCTGATAACTAAAGGGCTGACTTGGAGTGTTACAAAGGTATATTCCTCGGTGACGTAATTTGTTGCTTTTTCTCAAGTGCTCGATAGATAAAAAAAACAAGAAGATTCTTGAATTAAATGACTTTTACTTCAAATTCTTCGTTAAAGCACAACACTTTTCGTTCAATCTCAAGGTGCGCTTGTGCCTCGAGGTGGGCGTGTAGGTGCTATAATATAGAATTTTATAGTATATCTACAATTCTTTCAATTGTTCCATTGATTTATTTCAAAAGGATTATTTTATGAATGGAAACGAATTGAGGACTTGAACATCGGTCAAGTAATAAAAGGATTATACAAATATTTTGGCAATGAAAATTCCTAATGTTCAATAACAATAATTTTCCTATTAGATAGATCTTTAACAATTTTTTTACGTGTCCGCTGCTCAACATCCTCGAGTCTTGGTTCTGATATGAAATTATTTTTCAACATTGACGTGGGGTTTTTTTTTCGTGTCACTGTGCAACGTACTAAAGAGGAATTTTTTTTTTTTTTTTTTGAAGAATAAAAGGATTGTAGCCCTGTGAATTAGTCCTGATATGTCCTATATACACTGTATATAATATTATATATTTATGCATACACTGGATTATATTTTGACTGTGGTCGTTTCCGATCGTTGGTACAAATGAATACGGCGAAGAGCCGTATTTCAAAATACACAATGTTCCCATATTTGGCACGTTCACGATCGATTCCGTCACCTCCATAAAGCTCGCGTTCAGCCCTTGGATTAACAGAGTCGTCGGTTTTCCTCGACCCACGAAGTCGTACGCTTTGCAAAATCGATCCGTGTGCCCTTTTGAGTCGTCTCTTCTCGTAGCTAACGAAACTACGATATGTATATATATTTATATAAATACATATAATATTTATGACGATCATCACCGTAGTTATTTTTCCACTGAACAGGTTGATCACGTGAAACTCATCCTTTATATACCCGCTCTCTCGCTCTCTCTCTCTCTCTCTCTCTCTCTCTCTCTCTCTCTCTCTCTCTCTCTCTCTCTCTCTCTCTCTCATATTGCACCGAAAAACATCCAACCACGATATTTCGGGGATTTTCCCAATCGCACGATATACTAACTGAAACTTGGCGCCTTACGGTCGTCCAATTAATTGAAAAATCGGTAGAAATTCAAGCTCGTCTCTCTTTCTCTCTCTCTCTCTCTTTCTCTCTCTCTCTCTCTCTTTCTCTCTCTCTCTTTTTAGCCATTGAAGCATAAACGTTCTCGGGGATAATCTTTATTGGCTCAATTCTCGTAAAATTCGTGCTCGAAAGAGTTTCTCATTTGCGAAATTTCTCGGAAAAGCTTCATTGGAATGTGTCAGTCCAGTAATATTTTGCGACTTTACGCTGTTCCTCAGCTTTATTATTGAAATTTTTGCGAAAGAATATGCTCGTATGTTTTTTGCGGAAATTTACGTCTATTTTCATTCTGCCTCGCTTGAGTCTCGTTATTTCTTGTCTATTTGAGATTTCGGAGTATTATTTTGGAATAAAAATTATGGAAAATTGTGAGACGATCGATGCATCGATGTTTGTGTCTCTCCTCATCGCCGAAGGGACAGATGCTTACCTATAGACAGTTTTCGAGTATATACGTCGACGTATTATTATCCGAGTCCCATAGCGCATAGACACCGGATCAGTGGTTATTTTTCGCCCCACAGAAGAGAACGGCTCAGCGTACATAATTTACTTGATGCCCGTTAACCGTTCTCTCGCCCATGATCGCCCTGTGAAAGCTGCTGTTGCAACAACCCGCGGAGATATATGTACATCTATATATATATATATATATATATATATCTATATATAATCGTAATTCATTAGTGTTTTTCGTACACTCCAGTACCCACAGAACGCGGTTAACAAACCTTAAACGAAGGTCACGATTGAATAGAACTGTCGGTAATAAAGTAGATGAGTAAATGTCCATTTTTGAGTCTCACGAATGCAGTAATGCAATCAGGCGACAGGCGCATTCATTCTTTCGCGGCGACGAGGAGTAAAATTAAGACTAACGAAACGTGGAAAAAAAATCCATGTCCTTACATTTATCTGATGTTTCGTCAATGATGAATTTATCGTTGTTGCATATGGCGTCATGTCAGAATTCAAAATTTACTTTCGCTTGTTCAAGCTATTTATTGGCTCGATTACAGTAACGTCCGTTTTAATTACATTCAAATAATTTTTATTAATCAATCACCGTTTTTTTTTTAAATCCAACATTCTAATTGTGACTCTTATTATTTCCTCGGAGTAACCTTTGAATTAGACTTCTAGCATTGATCAAAATGTTATGAGCGAACCACAAAAATTGTAACTCAAAAAATTTCAGCTCTTATCTGCCAGCATGTTCCTCCTTGAAATTCCAACACCGATGCAAATTCGAAATCGAATTTTCTTTATTCAAGATCACTTAATTAGAGATCGGGCTTGCAATTATTTGAGCAAATAATAAAATTTTAACTGAAGAATCGTTGAAATGTACGCGTTCAATATATCTAAATAATTTCGAACCTCAATATTTCTTCGAAGTTTTCTTCGGATAGAAAAAAAAAACACATTCGACGTCAATCCATTCGGATAAAAATTGCGAAGACCAGGTAACACAAAAAGTTCTGCATAATTGGAACGTTCGATAAATTTGAAGCCCGGAAATTTACAGCAAGCCCCCCTTGCATATAAGAATACCAACATCGCACCAATTGAAAATTCAACATTATTTCTTCACGCCTTTTCGACATACGTTCCTATAGGAATAACCAATTATCACGTGACCCAAAATGTCGGTATAGTATGATTTCCGGTAGATAAGTGTCATGTATCGTTTCTCTCGGCAACGAAATGTGTCTTTTGATCCCAAGATCGATAGAGAGAATAAGAGAGAGAGAGAGGGAGAGAGATCTTCCGAAACCGAAAATTCGTTACGGTTTCCCGCGGTTAAATAACGGCGGTGGAAAATTCGTGCCAACCCCCGTGTCGAATCTTCGCACTATCGAGATGCACACGCACCCTTCCCCATGCTGGTCGATCATTTTTAAATTACGACGTTCTTTTTTTCAACCCTCCTCGGAGGGTGGTTTTCCGAGTTCCTGAACGCTTGAAGAGCTAATTTTGTTGAGTTTGCGACGCAGGTTTTTTTTTCTGTCGTGATGGCATCATATCGCGCAAGAAGCCTAATTGGAAGTCTTAAGAGCCAAAGGGCGTGGGGGAGGGGGTGATCGTAAGAGTGCTGCTCTTTTCCCCGGATTAGATCAGGGTTGTGTGAATGAGACGAGGAAGAAAAAAAAGCACGTCGAAATATCTATATATATATATATATATATATATATATATATATATATGAGGATAAAATTTGGGGGAGATCTGGAAGGAAAAACCGCGGGCGCAGATGCGCGGAAGATTCTATCCATATACGTTAGAAAAACGTGTCTGTGGAGGGAGGAGGGGGGGGGGGGGGATAACTCTCTTGGCACACATCCTTGACCATGATTTTTCATCGTTCCCCGTGTCGTACTTCCTCCCCGGGCAAACCACACTCATCAATAAAGTGAGTGCATCTGTGTGCCCGTTCGTGCAGAGACATTTTCAATGTGCACCTTGACCAAGATTTCACTCCATCTATACCGAACGAGACCGAGGCACAAATTTCATGTTGGGTCAATTGGATCGTAATGACATTTCATTGCAATTTATCGATAAATTGAAAATTTCATCGAGAAAACGATTCAATGCAAAAGCTACAAGAACAATTCGCAATCCACTTTGAGTGAATTTTAATGTCAAAATTTTAATTTAAAAATAGCGAAATATCTTGACAAAAGAAAAAGTCAATTATAAGAGTTATTCAATCATACAATATATTTATTACAAAATTTCCAAAAGTTTTGGGGATTAGCCGAGGTGAAATGATTCAATGGACTATTCAAATATACGACGACAAAAAATCAAAATTACTTAAAAGAAAAAAAAAAAACAAAATAAAAATTAAGCCAAGTAGTAAAAGACATCTTCAAAGTTGTTATAATTTCGGACGATTACTTTTACGTTTTATCAGATTTTATAGGGTGACTGAACCAGTGAATGAACGCATAAGCCTTTTTTCTATTTCGATAAAGCCGTATAATTTAACTTATTACGAATTTCTTTATGAGATAATGAGATCTTATGGAACAATGTTCACAGAATACAAAAAAAAATATTTAGTGCCCTGTTCGCAAGGATTTTGTATAAAAAAATTATAATGAACGAAATTACCAATTCCCCAGTGAATGAACAAAAATTCCAATAAATAAACTCTTAGTATCTTTCCAGTGAATGAGCGTACAATAGAACTACTAATATTATATCATACTCGTGCGTTTTGAGGTTATGAAAAGCCTTTTCAACGCTCGTTCAATCACTGGAAATAGGTTAGAAAGCTGGACCAGTGAATAAACGGCCATATATCGCAAACAATATTGGGTTTTTGACCGAAAATTCATTAATATAATTGAAGCTTAGCAATGTATAACGTTGAAAAAATTATTACATATCTTTTAAAAAGATTTATCGAGGTGATATGGAATATTCTGGTATTCGATGCACAGTCAGATGGTTATAACAACATTACTGTCTCTTATGAATATGCGCCCCAAGTACGAAAAAAAAATCCATAGCATCGCAAATCTTTCACAGCGTCAAATAATATCACTACTGGATGTTTTCGCAGAATTTTCACTTTATTATAAATACAAAATTCATCATAATAATAAAATCATATCTCTGATGTTTAATTAAAATACTAAGCATGTTCATTCACTGGTAGGTGTTTATTCACTGGTTCAATCACCCTAGCTATCTTCGACAATTTTATTGCTAAAATAGTCCACCACGCATGGCACACACTACCTTAAGAAATGTCTGGCCCGAGGTCTACTTGTTGAGAAACGAGTTCGCAATCCTTTCGGGGCTGCATAAAAAAAAATAACAATGTTTTGTCTCGATTGTATGCACACATCGGATTAAAAGCCATATAACCCCAGATTCTACGGTACTTTTAACAAGCTAACGCGCGTGTCTATGTACATGCGTGTGTTTGCACAAACATATATGTAATAAGAATGCATGGACGTGCTCGTATATGTATGGAGAAGTAAAAACGATGGAATATCGCGTAACCCATGAACTCGCGCACGAGAGGATAGGACAATGAGCAATCAAGAGGCTTTAGCGCCAGTTCAAACGGGGGTTTGTGCCTATACAACACAACGCGTATTGTAAAACATGCATTTATGTGAACAGAAGGACTCAACTCACATCACTTTACCGTGCTAAATCCTCCGACTCAGGCCCTTTAGTTTGCCCAGCACTCGAAATATGCGCATAAAGCGAGCCACGCGTGTGAATGAACTTTAATTCGAAACTAGATATACGCAAGAGGGTATGCGAACACACCGACCCGTCCCGATACACTTTTCTTGTTTCCGGAGTGTCGTTCGTTTGCGAAAAATAAAAAATAAAAAATAAAAAATAACCTATAATAGAAATCGATCAGGGGAAAAAATAATGAAGGAAAAAACCCGTAAAGCTTTTAGAAATCAACGGCAAAAACATCTCGTTACTTTTATACGTTAATCGATCGTTTCTCAATAGAATTTTACGGAAGAACCAGGGGGATGAAGTATATACTTGGCTCGGTACAAAAAAAAACAAAACTTTCAACGAATCATTTTTTAAATTCTTTATGTTGCAATTTTTACTTTTTAATTCTGACTAGACGATTCAGCACATCAATGTGAAAATCCATATCGAAATATTGTTCGATGGGTAAATCCCTTCTCGGTCCCATTTTCATCACAGTCTCATAGATCTGTGCACTGAAGAAAACAATAAATATGGAATTATAAGACTTATGTTAATAGGATATGCCTGCTCGGGGTGATACCCAGCTGATATTGTATATTTTTTACACAGCCAGCCCATATCTTTTCATCCCTTACGAAGCCCCGTCGTTTTTTCACCCCGTTCTCTGCAACCCTCTGAAAAAAAAATCTTTCTCTCCACCAGAGACTTGTTCTTTTTTATCTGCCTTTCTCGTTTCTCTCTCTTTCTCTCTTCCTTCCTTTCTCCGACTTCGGTACATCAACGTGCCCCATCGTGCAGACGTGTCACGTGCCAACTGCCAACATCCCATCTTTCTTCTTCGCAAAAAAAAAAAAAAAAAAGAAAAGAGAAACAAAAAAAGTAAGAAACCACAGACGTATTTTTCAGTTATCGCGACGAGACAGGGAGACGGAAAGTATATAGAGAAGAAGAAAAAAACGCACTGAACACGATATCCGTCATGTCAGGGGAGGGGTACGGTGAAAAATCACTATCATCGCGATTAATCGATCAGCAATGTCCATGTATAATCGATCGAATGCCGGAAAAATCCTTGGCATCTGCCGAAAGATTTTCCGTTCATCTTCCCATGTGTATAATATGTACGACGGAGCGGGGGGGGGGGGGGGGAAAGGTGGAGTTTTATGAACTCGGTGACCCCCCAACTCTAGGATCGTTTCTTACTTCAACATGCGTGTGTTATACGTCTTTCGGCTACGTAAGAGAAACGGAGATGGAGACAGATTGTGTATATAGCGATCCATCCATCTACTCATGTCCTCGTCATCTTCGGCCCAGATTCGTTGAAGTGTCGAGGGGTTCAATAAATTTTTTTTTTTTTCTTCTATCACTTGGATCGATGAACCGAACCAGATATAGTGCAGAAACCCATCGTATACATATATATATATCAATTGCTAGGAAACAAAAAGGCATGACCGACACAACTCAACAGGAAAGAGTGATGTGGGCTACGCCTTTTTGTACGTTAGAATTTGATGTATATCATTGTGTATACATGATTCATATAGTACATAAATATTATGTGTTTATGGGTCTACGATAATGGTGAATTGCAGTTTTGTTGATTTTGTGGCATTCCAAGACTTTCCTGAAATTTTATAATCCCTTGAATGCCTAAACTCGATTCTCCCTTTCAAAATTAAAGGGCGCCCCATTCCAACGACTTCTATGCCATGAGAATATGTCAACACCGCAGCGAAAAAACGAATACTTTTTTTTTCCTGCAAGAGCCACTTTAGCGCTTAACAAGTATCGACGAATTATTGTTAATAACCAAAATCGCTTATTCGCATTTCGCGAGTGCCCAAAAATTGTTTACAACTAAATTTTAACGGCGATTGACGCATAAACGACTTGAAAAATCCAAGACAGATGCAAATTGAAATTACCTGGAGAATTAAAAAATACCTCAATCTCGGGCATTTGAGCCTTTCGTTGCGCGTGAAAAATTTTGTACACTTTATACGGAGTTTTTACATCTCCTCATATGTCCTAATTTCTTTCTGACGCTTCTTGTAGCGTTGAACAACTTAAGGGTTGATTTACCATTGGAAAGCACTGTTCCAGTGTCCACAGTCTCATGAACACCATTGCTACAAATTAGAACATAATTTCTCGTATATAATCGAAAGAATTTGGGCCTGGATTAAAGTGAAATAAAATTTCTCAAATTTCACTAAAGTCCATCATTCTGCTCGTTAAAATTGCGTACTCGTGAGCACGTATCGATTTTCGCGCTTACGCTGTACATACGTAACAGCGATCGAATCGCAGATTTTTCATTCGACGTACGGCTCGGCGTTGCTATGCATCTGCGTATGTCATTGCGCCGACTTCTTCTTCATCTTCGTCTTCTGGTTGCCGGTGGTTGTTTCGAAAAGAATGGCAAAAACGGTCCAGAACACGCGAGATAGAAGTGAGTGTGAGAGAGGATAGTACCCTCTGGAGTAGCGTCGCAAGGGTGTGGATTCATGAAGGAACAGATGATGATCCCGTTTAGGAAGCTGCATTGCGCCACCAAAGGTGTCTCCTCTCTCTCTCTCTCTCTCTCTCTCTCTCTTCATTCGGCTCGAGACTTTTACGGTTACGGGGTCATCATCGTTCGCTTATATATATATATATGTAATATGTACACGCAGTGACTCTCATCGACAGCTGTCTCGCCATATTGCACACATTCTCGTTGTCTCGTTCGCGATTTAAGAAATTATATTCGCCAAGGAACCTTGATAAAACAGATCATTTTTGTGAAATTCAATCTTAAACGAATGAACTGTGTACCGGAAGAGAATTGATCGATCAATCGTGAATAGAATTTTTACAGGTGGATCAAATGAGCTGGATGATGTTTTAAAAACAAAAATTTAATTTATAGCAATAAACGAATTTTCGTTCAGACCCTATATATACAATATTTGACAAAACTATTCAATGATTTTATCAGATTATCGATCGTCAGATTTTCGTTGCCATTATCAAAATTCCTCCTCGGCAAAAAATTATAAACACGATTGCATCGCGAGCTCTCTATTTAAAGAAAAAAAGAAAGTACACAAAAACACCGATCGATAATGATCCTAATATAAATACTCGAAATTCGATCTAAATCCGATCTCAGATTCGCTCCCTTCGCTCTCGCTGTGCTGTATATAGGATTTAAAGGGCTCGTTGGCTTTACGCCGAGATTTCTCTGCCCATGTATTCGTATATGTACATAATTCAGACGGAAAAATTACTCTCGCGTGCGTGATCTCGGGTCAAACGCACTTATATAAGTTCGAGTTTACTCGCATGAACGGATATCCCAGGGATCGATCGATATGGATGGAATTTTTTTTTTTTTTCGATACAGCCCCATAACACGTGTACTCCATGCATAGTGCGTATGATACAAAGAATTGAGAACCGTGTGACAGGTATTGCGTAAGTAGTCGCGTGTGCTAACCCATTCCTCTTTCCCTTCTGCATTCATCCCGTATTACGATATGATTGCCTGCCGAGTATCGGGGCCATGTGTGGTTCTATCGTATCGTTCACATCTGGATTCTTCCTATGTGAATTTACGTGTACATTTGCCTAGACAAATATTATATCCATTTCTACATACAGACGCGAAGGGAATTTTCCAGGTGTTTTTCAGTTTTGTCTCAAGCGGGGAGGGACATTAAGGGCGTTTCAAAGACATTTCTGCAAATTAGCGGGATTAATCGAGACATTCGAATAGTGAATTAAACATAATTCGAAGCAGCGACGACTTTTTTTTATTTCAGATAGCTCTGAATCGTTGCGTAACTGATTAGTTGCTAGCTCAATTTGAAAGAAATTTGAAGAAAATCTTAGATTTATTTCGAAATTTGTTTTTATTATTTTTTTTTTTTTTATTAGAGAATAATTATAATGATTTGTATTATCGAATACGAGCCCTCATTTACGCTGCACCCAAACAAATGTATGTGGTCAAAGCTTTCATTGTATCTAGGAATTTTTTACTCCAGATTATTCGTCTATTGAGCTTCTCTGCGGATGTTTTTTAGTTAATCAATAATTTTTTTAGTTAATTAATAATGTTTTTTAAATGAACTAATTATCATTTTTCAGGATAATTGCTAAATTATCGTAAAATCGTTTTGAATGACTTTCTGTTGAAACTTCTTCATTCCTGGCGCGATAGAACGCACACTGACACATATTGTGCCTGTCGAATACACTAAATTTCTCTATACCTTACATATGTATACATGTATATATATACTTATATACCACACATATGTAGGTACTATTTCGATCGTACCTGCAACCTTAAGTGAAACGCACCTCGCTTTGTAGCGCGTGCGCGATCATCCGTGTGAACGCATCGAGCACTAACACACATGGATTTTCGATCGAGTAGCTACTATGATAGCACATAAAGTGTGAGTTCACTGGCACCTATATATATATATATATATATATGTACATACATGGAAAATGGCACGCGCCGCTCTCTTCTCCCCGTACAATGCGTTATATACCATCTGCACACTTTTTGACAAAAATCAAGACCCCGACTAACGGGCGAGGGTGCGATATACACGTTCGATGTCTTCGGGGGATGTCCGGCTGTATAGACAGCCGGACATCCTTCTCCGTGACTCAGGACCTGTTCACCGCAACCGTATATACGTATAACGTATCCGACAAATTTCAATAGAAAGAAATCATTTTTTAATACATATTTGGCTTTCATTATTATTATTGGATATTTTATTTATTTAATTTCATTGAAATGAAAAAAAAAAAAAATACCTTGATGCACGACGATGAATTAAAAATTATGTTAATGACATTTTACATGAGAGATCAACTTGTAAAATTTGCTTGGTACACATAGGACATCGATTTATTTGCAGTATATCCTTTCGGATTTTTTTATTTTCTTTTTTTCAAAATGTCAAAATTGGCTTTTTATGAAATTTTATACCCCCTGGCCCTCGGTCAATTGGCCACCGAAAAATCTGAAATAATTCCGGGAGCTTTTTTTGATAGTCTACTTTCCGTGCATAAAGTTAGAGAAACATCGAAGAGGGTGAGATCCGTGGCCGGAACACTTAACATGAAATTCCCCATACACATCTATGCATGCAGACACGATGATGGGTGTTCCCGATCTACTGTAGTATACACATATATATATATAACTTTATATACATGTGCGTATACGGTGCACAGGCAGCTGTGTGTTGAGGGGGTCAGAGACCCTTGCGCCAAGTTTATACGATATCAAAAGCAGCTGAGCTTGCCTCCCTTACATACATACCCCCCTAAATCGTACTCACTGACTCACGCAATTTATTCCCTTTTCGCAATTATCTTTTTCCTACATATATATATATGAGCCACGTGTGAGCCCTGTATCGTTAATACACCGAATAATAATGAAAATTAATAATTAACGAGAAAAACAAATAATAGTAATTGAAGATTTGTTCATAAAATTTTTAAAGTATGCTCGTCAAGTCTTGTGAGAATAGACAACAAATTCATTGCCCCAGGAGCTTGACGACAATTTATTTGACGATTTTACGAAAAAAAAATTAAATTAAATTAAAAAAGAAATAAAATCAAATAAAGTTATACCAAAAAAAAAATTATTTCATTATAACAAAGTACAGTTGTTCAACATTTTGATAATTAAAAAAATCGTATTTTCAATTTTCAACTAAGAAATTTAAAAATTAATCAATATCTACCTATAATATTTAGTATGTATAAGGTATATACGTGGAAAATTACTATATACATGTTAGGCTTTTATATGTGAATCTTCTGGTGGCCCGTGCCCCACGTCTTTGCAGCCTCTCTTTCTCTCTCTCTCTCTCTCTCTCTCTCTCTCTCTCTCTCTCTCTCTCTCTCTCTCTCTCTCTCTCTCTCTCTCTCTCTCTCTCTCTCTCTCTCTCTCTCTCTCTCTCTCTCTCTCTCTCTCTCTCTCTCTCTCTCTCTCTCTCTCTCTCTCTCTCTCTCTCTCTCTCTCTCTCTCTCTCTCTCTCTTTAAACACCAGCCATTCGTCGGACCGTGCCGAAATACCCAGACGACGCAATAATTCGTACTTTAGTCGCGTAAGATTCGATGGGGGGTATTTTTGGCTTCTGGCTTTATATACATCGAGAAGCTCGAGTCTGCTGCTGCTTCTGCTTTGGCTCGAGCCAAAGCATTGTAGGAGTTATATACACACCCTCTCGAGGTGGGTTACGTGGAACAATCCATGTGCGAAGAAATCACCCCTCGATGCGGCCAGAGGGGAGGTTTTTTGGTACCATATAGGCCCCCTCGTCTCGTCAAAGAGAAATCTTACACGCACCAACAACGTTCATACATACATTCGTTAAGAGGCGATACCTACGGGAGTCACATAGACATAATACGTACGCACGAACACAGATGCAGGGCAAGAGGGGGAAATTTCTCTTCGTATTCGCTTGCGCGATTAAGTCAGACGACAGCTGAGATTCCAACTGCACGGAGACTTTTGGCTCGTTCGTACGAGGACATAAGTCAATAAGTACGTTGGCGAAGCTGCGGGATCAGGAAAGGCATACATATGTTAGGTACAAGGTGTACGTATAGAACTATAGGGGGAGTAATACAATTTGCCTTGGGTTATTCACGTAATGTGTTACGAAAGACTATGCCCTATAAGAATGTCCCAGCCGCATATATCTCGTTTCTTAAGAGGACCCAAAAATTGTGAGTAACGAAACTGCGAGTGTTGGCCGTGAGATTGGACTTTCAGCGGTCTTTATGGTTCGCGGTATACTATTGGGCATCGACGAGAGGGAATGATGATTACCGTTCGAATTTGGTAGATCGTAGGTCTATGATTTTAGAAAAATTATAGAGCATGTTTGAAAAAACGATGCTTTATAGGGACTGGATGAGAGTTGTTGAAATTTATCCACCAGATGTCTATGTTAACGTTTGTGATTTCCGATGTACGTGTCTGAAGAGGAATAATAATTGATTTGCATGTCTTAATATATTGATTTCTTGGGGTGTAACTTTTTTTTTTTGATAAATTAGGCCAATTTTGATATCGAGAATCGGAATGTTGATAAATGTCGTTTGATTCGAAAGCAATTTCATTCATTCCAACAAACTTTTTTGTTGATTCAACGAAATATTTGATAGACGGTGGGGCGTATCAGAAGAATCCATCGAGGAAAGACGAATATAACGCGTTCGAGGATTCCAAGATAAAATTATTTTTCAATCGACCCAGAAAAAAATTTTACTGTGACATTTTTTTTTTACATTGCGTTATCGATTTGCGAAGAATTTTTTACTTTATCATTTTTATCCCGATTGATTTTGATTTTTCTTATTCGCATCGTGCTGTGGTGGATTTAAATTTCTTATTGCTCGGATTATCTGAATGTTGTTTATTTTTTTTTTCTGATTTCCATTGTGATCAAGTTTTATTGCTATTACTTTTATTGCGATGGATTTCCCTGGAAAACTCGGATGCCTGAATTTCGCCGAGCTGTCAATATAATTGTTGAGCTTGGCCTTGTTTGAATCGACCGTGATCAGGGTTCGTGATCGGAGCACCTTTTACTCGCGGAGGTCGCTACCTATAAAGGGCTCGGAGGAAACACGTGCCCCGGGCCAAAAGAGTATATCGGTTTTATGGGGTGTTCTGTATGCGTTCGATATTGTGCGATATTGTATGTTCAACAGTTCCCCTATACAATGGGGAAATTCCCACTTTAATTCCCGCAATTATTTAAATCACATTTCTCTCTGTGCACCTGTTGTTTTTCGCATTACAACGCGTCACAAAACGCGAACCCTCCATCAATTGTTTTCCTCGACCTAATTCTCTCAATGTGACGCATAAATATATCATGTCGAATGAATTTTTCGAAAAAAAAAAGTCCCAGATCGCTCCAACTATCATGGATCCATCAGCCATCGAAACGAAATTTTCGACACAAAGGGGGTTAGGGGGTCAGGACGTTTGCTATTAAATTTGGCGAAAAACGATAATTGCTTTCAGATTTTATCGGGATTTCGAATTTTTCGAAAAAAAAAACAATTATGTTTCCCCTAATTTTCGTAAATTATACGAGCTATCACGTTTTCCGGCTAATTTTTAATTACTGATACGCAACATTAGTGGCAAATGGACAAAAAATATCAATAACGGACATATCAAGCCTTTTTTTAAATCATTTTTAGAACGCTTGCAGTAAAAATCACTCCAAAAATAAGGACTGTCCTTAAATGAACTAAGGTAAATGTACCAATGACCGCGCACCTAAGAGACCGTTCAGATTGCTATAAAAATTTAGGACGTAAAGCCTCATGCGTTCTATCAATGATTTCAAACACCTTGAAGGTTACGATTTCGAGTTTCTAAAACACATGCAATGTTCATTAAAATATTGCGTAATGTATTACTCATACCGCGAGAAAGATGGAAAGCTGGAATGTATACCAGTGTCCGCATAGCGCTTATTCGCTACGCCTCAGTGTTCGGACACGAGAAGACCCGGTGTCCGTGCAATACGATATTCAAGCGCTAAAAGCCCGAGTTAATGAGCATGCGATTCTCAAATCTCGATGGAATTGACTTTTGGAAGTCAATAGTGCATCGCGATAAAATGGGATACCGATTAATTAAAAATACAAAATTTTGACACCATGTCAGCGGCCCGGCATGCGGCATGCCATGTAAGTAACGATACCGATCGCGAAACAGCTGAATGTCGTACTGCTGTGCGGCTACCAGGTCTATCGAACGATATACGTGCGTCTGTGTCAGTCTCCGAACGGTGTCTTGACAGGGGTACAGCTTATGATTTGCTTGTCCCAATAATAGAACACGAAGATTACATAGTTCAATTGAGTTTTACGGGAAGTTTGACTGCTGCATGGAAAACCCTACTTTTTTCCTGAACAAAATAAAGCTATAATTTATTTCGAATACACGTAAATTCTAAACGATGAGCGTTAAAAATCTTTCATTATTCATTAGCATATTCGATAAGAAATCCGTTGATACGGCCTCCATAACACGCAGGCCGGAATAAACGGATGAAAATAATTTATACTCCGCGTAAGATGCTAGTCGATTTTTTTCTTATACGTTAGCGAAGTATTGTCGATCACCTTGCAATTGTTATAATTTCAATATGAATCATGAAATGTATAATAAATGTAATTGTTTGTGGTGATTTGCGACGATTGGGACGTGTGCGGCTGCACTGGTACATTTACCTTACTGCGATAGTTAAATTCGCTGTTATTTGGTTATCCGTGAGCCCGTGAGATTCGGGGACTTGAAAAAAAAAAAAAGAAAAGAATTATAACATGCTTTCTGACAAATCATTTGGACCCATACTATTTGACATACCGTTTGGATAGTTTTCCCCTAGCTATGCTTGTGGAGGGTTGGAAGTACATAGCATTCCTTAGCGTTTAACGCTAATTAGTCTCTGTCCCCTCGCCTGCTCTTGTCAGGATACCGATTGAAATGGATTTACTAAAAAATCCTCGTACAAGGACTTTTATCCCAAACGGGCTTCTTACACGCACTGCAACGCTTATGTCCTATATGTGTAAAGTTGTATTGAACGCCTGAAATATATCCTCCGATACTCGGATATACAGAGAAGCGAGAAGGGTGACCGAGAATCAAGCCGTAAAGGCCTTATGCGAGAGACGATCGAAAGAGGCTTCATCTCCCTTCAATTTCCGGATCCGCATTCACACGCTCGACCTACCACAATATCTTCTATTGTCCTACGATACATCCTATTTATATAGATATACTAAACGCGTTATTCTACTTTTTTCGTTGAATCCAACGTTGCGATTGTTCAGACATATATTTCCAGTGATCTTGACGAGGAAGCCCTCCTTCCCCCTCTGGGAAGTCGCGGTTTTGTGTGTCTCGGGAACCATCCCAAGCTATATATCCTCACCCCTGGAGATTCACATGGGAATACATATCTGCTTCAACCCCCGTAAAGATTTCCCAGACGAAAAAGGCGATCACACACAAATATATATATTTATATATATGAGGCATTTCACGCCGATACGACCCACTCCTGACCCTCGTGCTACGAGATTTCGTTCATGATCATTTGCATTATTTTTCCAACTCTTAAAAAAATGCAGTTCTTGCAATAGATTTTTTTTTATTAACGCTACCGCTATTTAATAATGATTTTGTGAAAAAATAAACCAAAAGTTGCCCCAAACGAAAATTAAAAAAAAAAATTATCAAAAAGCTCAAAAGTTGAGTCTTCTCTAGGATGTAGCTCGATATTTTTGTATCCCCCACATTTTTTGAGAGAATCATCATCAATGTCTTTGAAAATTGTAGAAATGATGAGAAAAAAAATGCCCCAAACCAAATCCAATTGGGTATCCGAGTCGAACGAAAAACGATTTCGCTTGGAATGCCCTTTGTATGCTTCCCAGTTTGCACCTCGATTACTCCAATACGAAAAAGCGTTTGTACAGATATATACGCGAGCGGATGAAGCTGACTAAATATCTTAAATTATTATCGATCTCTCTCTTTCTCTCTCTCTCTCTCTCATCATCGTATAAAACACGATTTTCTCGGCTCTCTCCGGAGAGCGATGAATCGCCGTAGCACGTTTATCGGTATTTATCACCGAGAACCCCCTCCCTCCACGTTTTTTTTCGTCACGCGAAGAGATTTTACTTTCTCGATGGGGATATCAAAAAAATGTTCACGACAACGTATATATTATTCACAAATCTCTTACTATTCTCACGAGATTACAGCTGTGTGCAGCTGATGATGACTGAAAGATAGAATGATCTAATCGAAATTGGCTGGTGGTCAGCTGCTCAATTTTTTTTTTTAATCTTCACTGAATTTCAGTTGAATAATCCCGAATAATCACTGAGAATTAATCTTCCCGTTTATCGTGCCCGGAGATCGATGATTTCGAGTGCTGTATTCGTATGGTATTGAGGGTATGACGAGTAAATTGAGAAGCTACGATTTGGCAGTTGAGTGAGCTGCAATATCCAAGATTTATTTCTACAAAACGATATTTTTTCATATTCAAACGTTTAATTAATAAAATACACAGCACATTGGAAAAAGAGGTTAGAAAGGACCAACGATCTATGGAGTAGTTAACCAATTGGTCGGTTCTTCTGACTAACCTCACTAATTATTTTTTGTCCACCTTAAAAATCGATTTAACGCATGCACAGGTAATATAATATTTCGTAATAGGATAAACAATAGCAGTGAATTCTAATAATCTAAACGTTCATGTGGACAAAAAAATTGGCAACCAAAAATAATGGTAAAATAGTAAAAAAAGAAACATCGTTACGTCAACTAAAAAAATTCTTTCACTTGGAGTATAAATTGTGAAAGCGCACTATACGTTTATTATGTTTAAAAGTCCTTTTGGTATGTTTAATATATATATATATATTTTTTTTTTCAAAATTTAATTTAAACGCACGAATTGTCCGATCGTAATTAGTTTGTTCGTTTATGTACGGATTTATCACTTTGACATTTATCTGTATATCTATAAGATTGATGTGCGATGCATATTCAAGGGTCTGAGGGTGGGAGGGGGGGGGGGTACAATAACGGTTCAGCACGCTTTACCTGAGTCTCGAGTTCGAGTGGCACTTTCGGGTGTCCTTGAACCAAAAGGGACCACCATATATATGTATATATGTAGGTACTATGTAACTCATTCAATGAATTCACAGGTATTCGCGCAAGTCGAGGTTAATCCCTCGATGTTTACCGACCAATTATCCGATTATCATCTCTCTATATATTTATTCAGCCTTTCGTATGAGACGAGAATACTCTCCCTGTAACCATCACTGATCTCGCAGGAAATTTTTTTTAAATAAAAAAGTATCGACGAAAAGAATGCACGAATGGGGATCGAAAGACAGAAATTGTAATCAAATATCCTAACGTAAATGCGTGGACAGAATTTTTTTTTTAACCCTTGCACAATCGAGAAGGACACTGAGCTAATTCAGGTATTACATATATACGCATTTTGCCAATCGACATTTTATCGACAGCGTTGCTTTGAATACTTTTTGACTTTGCTGATTTTAAATCCGAAGTAAAAATTTTAAAACTCAACATCTCATGCCCAAAAACTCCCTATGGCAGTCTCTAGAATGTCCATGTCCATAAAGAAAACAATTGTTTTATTTTTCGTTGAAAAAAAAAGAAATGAGTACTCGCTGTTGCTAATTTGATCTCATTATATGTACGGTATGTGCGTACGAATGCTTGGTATTCTTCGAATGAAAAAAAAGTCCGTCAGCGTCTTCTTTTCGGGTCAACGATCACTCTGTCCGTTGCATTATATATATATACGCAGCGATGAGAATTAAATCTTCCCAACGACATGTGCGAGTTCCCGCGCTTTGCTTCGATGAAATCGCTAGCTCATCGAAATAGGAGGATCGAGGAATGCCACGTAACGTTCTTGTATCCCTACCGCGTTTACCTGCACATTCAGTCTTGAGAAACACGGACACACATAGATACAGACGCGTCAGTGATTATCAGATATAGACAAAAGTTCGGTACGAATACGTGACGATCGTATTGTTTTGTGCATTTTTTTTCGACTTTTGCTTCGTTACGAGTTTATTGAATTTGATTGAACGTTAATGCGGGGCTTGTGCGAGGAGTTGGTGAATAATAATAATAAAATCTTGGGCATCATTCGATCGAACCGCGCCCGTCGTCTCTAGCGTTCACGCTCTCGGGTGGTCCAAATTTACACCAATTGACTTTTTGGTTTTCTCTTGTGGCTTTTAACGCTTCTTCAAAGCGACCCTGTGCAAATGATGCCTTTGAATGATTATCTTTTGAATTATTTAAAAGTTGACAATAATGCAAGTTCTTTATTCAGAAGATTTTTTGGGATAGGAATGGATTTTCTGCTTGAATTTCTCAATTTTACCGCTTGAAGCGCTGCTGCACTGAGGTGTTGTGACGTCATTGTTACGCGATACACGCTTTCAATACAACTCAATTTTCAAGCTGGTATAATTAATTAAATAATGATGAGTAACTGAAAAAACCCTGTGCAAATGATGCCTTTGAATGATTATCTTTTGAATAATTTAAAAGTTGACAAAAGTTGAATAATTTAAAAGTTGACAATAATACAAGTTCTCTATTGAGAAGATTTTTTGGGATAGGAATGGATTTTCTGCTTGAATTTCTCAATTTTACCGCTTGAGGCGCTGCTGCGCTGGGGTGTTGTGACGTCACTGGCACACGATATATGTTTTAAATGCAACTCAATTTTCAAGCTGGTATAATTAATTCAACAACGATGAGTAACAGAATTGAAAAAACATATGCAAATTATATTTTTGACTGATTATCTTTTGAATAATTTAAAAGTTGAAAATAATGCAAGTTCTCTATATTTTTCCTCACCCTAATTACCATTATATTTGGATAGCAAGAAAATCATACTGGCAATTTCTCTGCACAAATTACAATGTGCACTTGCAGGCGAATAAAGCTACGATCTTGAGAAAGGCAAAAGTGGTCCAAATTTCCACCGACTCTCTCCGTACATATATGCATCGACATTTTTAAAAACCTCTCGCTTATGCACAAAGGTGCACTGCCCCGCTTCGATGACGATGAGAAACACATATATTTGCTTATTGCGCGAAGAAGCGACTCCGAGATATGACTCGAATATATATATATATATATATATTTTCTGTATCTTTCGCAACGCCTCCTGTGTGCATATCTTAACGATCCGATATATTTGTACAGATGCTCGAGGAGGATACTTTTTGACATATAACGCGACAACCGGAAGTTTGAACTTAATTTTTTTTTTTAATGTATCTCAAATCATTTTCGTCCGCTATAACGAATTATGTAAGATTTTCGCACGACACGAATAATAATGACGAAGGAGAGCCGAGCAAGAGAACTACCGAGTTGCGAATTTTTTCTCGATTCATACAGAAATTTTTTTTATTTTTCATTCAATTTTCTTTTGCCATGATTTATACAACATACTTTTGCTCGCGACGATAGATACTCGTAAGGGATTCGCTGCGGACGGTTAACATCGTTCATCTTTTTTTTTTTCACTTCTGTAAAGTCCTGTGTCGTAACTACAGATCTTGTATTAGGGCATCTTGGAGAGAAAAAAGGGTCAGGACACATAATTCTCGCAAATTTGCATAACGTTTGTCTACGACGCTTCTAATATAGGCGCACAGTAGTTTTTATACTTTCGCGATTCTTCGAGTATGCAAAACAGTCTAGTATATATATATATATTTTTTTTTCATTATAGTCGTCTTCTTGAGTCAAATTAATTGTTTAGTTTGTGAAAAATGACAATTTCTTGCTTATACAAGCACAGGCATTGAAAATAGAAATAACAAGTTTGAATTTTCGTATTTTTGAATTTTTATACATTTTTACATTCATAACTTTTTTCGGATTCTATTTTCACGCTTTTTGTCAGTTGATAATGAATACTGACAGTCTAAAAACGTAAACAACAAACTGAACAACTCACGAGTTTTTTTCCTCCGCGAAATCTCGTTGTAATTAACACATAAGAATAACAATTTACCGTTTCAAACAAATCGGCAAGTAAAAAATTAAAGAAAGAAGGTTCACTTTTTTGTACCGTCGTTGAAGACCGCATAATTAGGGTTAGTTAATTTTTCACGGTTATCCTTATTTTTCACCCCCCCCCCCCCCCTGTTTTATCAGTAAAAAAAAAGTACAATTGTCGAAAAAAATGATATTTGTAAATAAAATAATGAAACTCGAGTGAAAAAAAAAATTATCATCAATCGCGGATTTTTTCATGAAAAAATTAACTACAACTTGTAGCACTTTACTTCGCGCTATAACTCGTCAGATCTCGCGATTTCTCTATTCATGCAAAACAGCCCACGTGCCGCGTGTGTATTGTTAATGGAACAGTCGATTTATGAATGGAAAAAAAACCTCGCGTAACGCCACTGTGTCAGATTTATTTGCCGAAAACATGAAGTAGGACTTTCCTAAATATTCTACCGAATGCATATACACATGGACCAGTCTTAATGCATCGGGGCACAGAAAGTATGACCGCAGGTACGTGCTATACACGTATTTGAGTATAATATACTTTTGTACAATGTCTGCATCCTATACGTATATATACGTGTAAAGTATTACAATGGTAAAGCAGTGTTATGCATGGGTGTGAGGAAAGGCAACCTTTCCCCCCCCCCCCATGTTCCTCCCTCACGCGTCGTGTGTACCTGCCATGTGAAAATCCTCAAAGAATGTGAGGGTGGCGAGAGGTCTCGCGCGATCAGGTGAAGCATTGTGATCACGAGAATGAAGCTACGCGGATGAATAAGGAGCATAAGAATGGGAATACGAGAGAAAAAAAAAAGCGTATCGAGTCGTACCTGTGTGCAGCGTGTGCCGCGCGCTGCATTCTAAGATTTTTCCTCATAGCCGGTGCTCCATACCATACATGCTCCAATAGAGCCAAGCAAAATCGAGCACAAACACCGGAAGAATTGCATGAAACGAACAAAAAGTTTGCGAAAGGATAATACTTCGTGTAATTCCTAAAATTGTTAAATTATTCGTGTAATTGCTAAAAATTGCTAAAATAGTGCATAAGAAAAATCGAGTATGCATATGAAGTAAATCGATTGCATTAATGAAGTATGCGTGCAATATGCTGACAAATGAAAAACTTGATAATTGCAAAAAAAAAGTTATTAATGAGCTCTCATATCCGGTTGTCATTATGTCGATAATAAGATTTGTGTGATTTTCCAAGAGTGCTCAGTGCAGGGATGGAAATTGGGCATAAACAGCATCGTACTGCATGTCGTCGTTGACTTTGATAACGAAAAGAATTTGTTCGAAAAAAAAAAAACAAAAGTCGACGAGACCCTTGCTCATTCGATGTTTAACTCGTTGTTTTAAACGCATAAAATGTTTATTCGTTTATGCAACGTAAGTTATTACGAATGGGAAAAAAACGACATTTTGGAGGATGTTTAGCCACCCTTTTTGAGATTACACACACACGCACACACACTGTCGCTTCGATAAGTTATAATAAGAAATTTTTTAAACGAAGGGAAACGCGTTAATTTTGGATATTTTTTTTTCGCATATAGACTTGCAAAATTTCATGATAATTTATCGAACGATTTCATATATTTCTCGAAGATCACGAGAATATTTCAATCGTACAATTCATTAAAGACACAGCTTGGGCAATGAAAATGTATAAGAATCATTTGAGATTGAAAGATTTCTCTTTCTGTCAAGATGAATTATTATGCTGCACTACGACTAAAGTGAATCGATGAAGTTCACAAAAAGTTCTTTTGGATGACAAAAGTTTTTTTATTGGATGATTGATTACTACGTGGCATCTTCGTTGTTCAAGCTCGATGTTTCGAGGA
The DNA here is from genome assembly GCA_963564615.1 of Rhorus exstirpatorius. Classification (NCBI taxonomy): domain Eukaryota; kingdom Metazoa; phylum Arthropoda; class Insecta; order Hymenoptera; family Ichneumonidae; genus Rhorus; species Rhorus exstirpatorius. Next base: position 15,647,323 of record OY751319.1, read on the forward strand.
TCTCAAGTATGATTCAATTTTTTTTATTTTTTATTTTCGTAAATTTTCCATTTCAGGGCCATGCACCGAAATAATGGAGTTGACTTTTTTTTGAGACTTGGAATAGAGATTCTTAATTAGACGTTGTTTATTGTCGCTTTGTATTCCCCTGTCGATTGAGTCGTAAACATCGAAGCAACGTACGAAAACATCCTCTCCCTTCCTCTCTCTCTCTCTCTCTCTCTCCCTCTCTCTCTCTCTCGCGAGATTCCGCGAAATTGCATACAGTGCATACCGATGCATCGGGAGACCAGCCGGATACTCGAAGGGATATGAAAGTAGTGGAGGGGCAAAGTGGTGTAGGACCGATCGGTATCGATCAAAGGGTGCGCGCATGACGACCCCGGGTGAGACCCCCCCCCCCCATCTTATAAATCGCGTATAACCAAGGGGCCCCCCCACAGTGGGCCAAGAGAGAGAGAGAGAGAGCCTTGTATACACATGCGTTACTGACCATCGCGCATCCAAGTCCCAACGAACCGAACCGTCGATGGTGCGCTCATGGGCAATGCACTTGGGGGCTGACAGAAGTGTCGGTCGCGACTGAAAGCCGCGCGAGTGCTGCGCCCTTTGGGACTTTCGGCGGGACTTGAGGATGTCACGGCATTGGTCCGCCCTATGCCCCACTATTTTACGTTCCTCATGGTATAAATGCGCATTCATTCCTTTTCGGAGCAGCATTCCGAGGTTCGTGCCCGCGGTTGATCGATCGAGAACTCGACGCGCGTAACACGCTCGTGGCTCGATTACGAAAAAAAAAAAAAAACGACTTTCGCGATCGTGCAATTCCTCCGTAGAAAATTTAAACTTCGCTTAAATTCGTCGAGTACACATCGTGTTTAAGCAAAGAGAGAAAGAGTGAGAGGAATAGTTTGAAATTTGAGACTATAAAAAGCTGAAATTTCGAATTCAGTTTTACCATTGATAATTCAATGATCGGATATTCAGTGCAAGTTTCAAAGTGACTTTCTTGGCTTATCGTTTATCACACGAGTTACGAAATTTTCCCATTATGCTCTGGGAAACAGTTACGGACTCTTGTGATGTGTTGCAATGTACAAGGTATGCGATACATGTACAAGAAAACGTTTTTTATTAAAAAAATTTTAAATGATCATTAAAAATTTCTTATATTTATATTTTTCGTTGCCTCGTAAATATTACTGATGAAAACTGCAGAGAGAAATTCTTGTGTTTAAACCAAAAAAAAAAAGTGTCCTCGTGCTCGTGAGAAATTTTGGTTTTTTTTCCAATTTTCAATTGTGAATCTCGTGCTCGACGTTGATTATTAATGGCTCGAAAAAAAATGTCGTGTTTTCGAGTGAATTTTTTCACCTTACGACTAATATGTCGTTGGGGTGATTAGAATTTCCGGAAACGTGATAATTTTTTTTTTGCTTTCGTTCATCGATCGGAGTATCAACGTTCATAATTTTGTAGATTTTTTTTTTTATATTTCGAATTTTTTCAAAGTATCGAAGACTCTGGACCAATCTTTTTCATGCTTACTTTAATTTTTTACGAATAAAAAATATCTGACTCGTCATATATTTTCGATAGATGGTGAATATTTTTCGTAAATAGTCATCAAGTTTTGGCTCTCGTATCATTTTGAACGAAATCTCAAAACTTGGACAATTTTCCTCGAGGCATCGTGAAAATTTTCAGTTCAAAGCTTAAAAGTTTCGTCCAGATTTGAAAAAAAAATAAAAAAAAAACGATGATATGTATTCGAGAATTGAAATTTTCCAAAATTATGCATGAAAATCAATGGATAGGTTTGAAAAATTATTGGATACTTGAAAGAAAAAAAAATTTCAATCTAAATACTTTTGCGAAATTTTGACAAGTACGACAGAAACTGACGATCTCCTTGATATTCCAAAGCACCGAGTACATTTTATCGATTAAAAAATTGAAAAAAAAAATCCATCACTTTCGATTATTTGCAACGAGTATTTCTTTCAAGTTTAATCGTAAAGTTAAAGGGAACTTTTTTGCTTTCTTTCTCTCAGCGTTAACGTTTTTACTGGACAGCTTTTATGAAACACGTATTCGAAATTTGGCGGGTCAAGTGTCTCTCCTCCCGGCGTAATTGCGAACTAACGGTGGAGCGTTTCGCGCGCGCTTCTAAACCCCCCCTCCCCTCTCGCCCCGTAAAAGCTCAGTTGCGCGCCAACCTTCGCAAGGGAAGGAAGTTTCTGTCGCGTCGATCGAAATATTTTTTATATCCATAAAAGAAAAAGAAAAAAATCGTCTTTTCCTAGTTTAAAAAAAAAAAAAAAAAAACGAGAATCCCATGGGAGTAGTCTCTCGGTACGAATAAAAAAAAAAACAAAAATTTATTATTTTCTATTTCCTCGATCGAAACTATGATAGAAACTTTTGTCGAAATTTATCGACACGGACGATTTTCGTCGGAGCGTGGCATCAAACGCTCTCGTTCGCATCAGACTCATTTGTTTTTTTTTCTTCTCTATTCTGTTTTCTTGAAGGTTTCTTTTTTATTTTTCGTTTTTCTTCGTGAAAATTTCTTCCGGTGCATTTTGGTGTCTTTCTCTCCTGTCGAATGTGCCTCGTGTCCGTAGTAATATTGTGAAGGAATTAAAAAAAAAATAAAGTAAATAAATTGGGTTAGCTTTTGATTTTGAGCGCGAAGTATTATTTTTTCTTTTTTCTTCCTAGGTTATGTCCGATACGCACGAGACCCCAGAAATATTTCGCGTTTATCTCTTCCTCTTGTGCCTCCGTTATCGAATCATTGTTATTTGATATTTTTTTTTCATCTTTCGACTATTCTCCAGCCTCTTCAAAAATGCCTTCAAAATACGAAGTACCCCCGAAGTTTCGGTGAAAAATAGACCAAAGGCACGACGTCTTCTCGGCATGGCGTCACGACGCCTGTCCAGTCCCGAAACTACGTCGCCCTCGGTCGACAAGGAAAACGGCAGTTCCAATCCAATTACCCACAGCTCCAGTCCTCAGAAGGTAAGAATTAATTTATATTTTTATTATTTATTTATTTTTTTTTTTTTTAATAAGAGAAATATCAATGAGAGATGTTGGGGCGTTGATTCGAAAATTCCATGGAAATTACGAATTTTTAATATATCTTTAACGGTTCACTGAAATTCAAATTGAATTGTCGATTTTTTTTTTTTTTTTTTTTTTTTTTTTTTAATTTCAATTTCAAGTTCCATACGCCGATCATTTTCCTCAAATTACTCCAAAATTTTACTTGATTAAATTTTTATTAATTCATCAATCAACGTGATCAATTTTTTTTTTTTCAAAAATTTCGCCATTAACATTTTTTTCCAAATTCTCAAAGCTTAGCCCCCCCCCCCTCCCCCCCTTTTTTTATTGTCGGCACTTGGGGTTTTTTTTAAATTTTTTTGATTATCAGTCGACAATAAAATTGTACGATTCAATGATATTTTGAATCTGAGAATTTTCAAAATTTTATACCTTAGAATATATCGATTTTTCCTAAATTGAATGAAAAAGTGAAAAATTTCGTGAAAAAAATTTCTACGTTTTTCATAATTTAATTTCATTGATAAAATGTAATAAATCTTTAATTTATTGGATTTTAGATTTAAAAAAAAAAATCACTACGATTGTATGAAAAAATTTACGCTATTGTTGAAAAAAAAATGTTATCGTCCCCCTTAAGCGTCCCTAAAGTACGCCCCTGATATATTATCTGTCTCCTCAAATCGTGATTACCTCGATCGACTCGTATCCCCCCCCCCCCCCCCCCCCCTTCGATTTGTATCACACTTTCAACCATTTCCCGCCTCCATATCGTTCTCCCAAATTACCAATAGTTCTATCTCTATTTATACACGCTTAATGTATTCCCATTATTCGTATACACACATACGAGGATAGACGCGGTTGATTTTTGTTCTTTTCTATTTCGAAAAGCTGTTAAATCGGATCACATGTCCCTCGCGCTACTTTTCCATCGGTTTGTTCACGCTTACGTATGCGCGTGCACGCGTCTCTCTCCCCCCACCCCCCTCATTTCTTCCGCGGGATTATTACGAAAACGTGAAACAACCGTTTCCGGGTGACTCGGTATCTATTTGCATAAAGATCGTAGATGAAGATGATCGGAAGTACGAAAAGTGTTTCCTCAGTTGACAATGTTCTCCCTTTAATGAGAAAAGAGCATCAGCATTTCCGGTCAATCGTTCGGGTGTCACATTTTAACTATATATATATCGACGCTACTATTCCTCATTCTCAATTCAGATTTTCCATAATTTATACCGGACACCTTGCGACATTATTTTCCAACGCCTCACGCGACATTATTCCCTCGTTTCCCTGAGATACGTTTCGACGATTAAATACATTAGATAGATTTCCCTAATGGATGGTACACGCGTTCGAAAGTTTGATACAATGAAATATGTGATAAATTCATGAATTTTTTATGTATATCACTTCAGCATCGAAGATACTTTGCTTCGAGACTTGCAAATCGGTCAATTATCAATTGTCGTGCTATGTCAGAATTCAATGAATGGAAAATCAAGCTCTAAAGAAAATTGTGTGTATCCAAGAGGAATAGCTGAAAATAGGGGAAAAAAAAAAAATCTTTCATGTCTACTACTTGATAAAAAATCTTTTTCTCGTACTCCGTTACCTCCTCGGTGAGCGTAACTAGAAAGAAAAATCTAATAATTCCAAAATGCAAGAAGAGAGTTAGTGACAAAAATAGCTGGATTAAAGCAATAGTAATTTTTAATAGTCTTCCCAACCACCCAAAGAACCTCGATATGAATAAAAAAATCGAATGAACAGCACTTGAAGAGCTGAATCAAAACTAACATGTAACGAAATTTATTTTCTTCCAAATGATATTTTACCGCAACTATAACTGGAATTTTTTCGATATAACTGACAAAAATTTTATTACGAGATTGATTTTATTCTCCAAGTTACTTAGAGTGTAAGTTTTTTCTAATTTTGTAATTTTTTTTTTTTTTTTTTACTCGTTAAGTCTATTTTTGTATTACTCCGGTCCTGCGCTCAGGTGTCTATGCGCATCTTATGTAGGTGATTGCTACTTGTTATAACTATGTAAATACTGGAAATAAATTATCAATACTATTATTGGATCGGACTCAATGCTCTTGGATCTTCAATATTTCTTAATATATTTTTTTTTTTTTTTTACAAAAATGCAATTACTTTCGTGAATAGAAAATTTGGTAAAGAAATATATAAATTTTCGATCAATATGCTATATCCAATCGCGTTTATATTATTTGCTCCATTGAAAATTTATTCTCAAGAAAAGTTTCAATGGAAAATACAAATTTTTCGTCGAACAATCGGATCGCCGCGAAGAAAATCCGCATTCGAATCGCACTTGGCGCGAATACATTTAATGTTTTTTTAATTTTCAATTTTCCTATTTAATTTTTAATTTTTAATAATTTTCAATTTTCCTATTTAATTTTTAATTTTTAATAATTTTTAATTTTAATTAATTAATTTTTAATCTTTAATTAGTTTTTAATTTTTTAATTTTTAATTTTTAATAATTTTCTATTTTCCTATTTAATTTTTAATTTTTAATAATTTTTAATTTTAATTAATTAATTTTTAATCTTCAATTAGTTTTTAATTTTTTAATTTTTAATTTTTATTTAATTTTTAATTTTTTAATTTATAATTTTCGCAGACATGCGAGTCAAAAGCGACGAAAGTCTCGAGATGTCCGCTGGAGGATTGCGATCCAAACAGTCAGGACAGCGGTTACGGCGCGAGTTTCGCGGATCGCGACGATCCGACGCTGCAGGCAAAAACGAATCGCGACGGTTTCAGATTTGCCGAGCCATCGGGCGTAGCGCCCCGAAAAATGTCGATCGAATCGCGCGCCTCAAGTCCCGTCCAATCGCCCCAGCGCTCATCCCCCAAAACACCGAAGAGAAGGCCAGCGTCGTTCTTTCGCAGCTTATCGACGGATCACGAGTGCATGGACGACGGCTTCAACGAGCTCATCGACATTGATAGCCTCGTCGATGGTGCTCAATTGCCGAATGGCATTACGAGTCTGCTCTCGGGACATATCGTCGGTGCTATGCTTGAGAAACCAATGGAATGCGATGCCGCTACAACGCCGAAATTCGCGAGAATAAAAAAATCAACGATACTTCGACGATCATTGTCGCTGCAGCACGATAAAAGTGAAAAAACGGAATTTACGCTGTCACAGTCGTCGAAAACGCAATCGCCACCTCCCTCATCCGTCTCCAAGGTACGCTCTTGCCTGTTTCGCTCGCCAAACGCGACATCATCGGTCGCAAAATTGTCATACAACGATGATGAAAATATACGCGCGAGGGATAATAAATTTTTTTCACCCACCGCCGCGCTGTCATCGTCGATCGTAAAATTATCGTTCAAGAGGCCCGAACCGCCCAGCACGGACTCGAGTCCCGTTCTAGTCAAGAGATCGAAGAAATCCTCGAGTCTTCATGAAATAACGGAATCGGCTACGGCCAGGAGCGTTAAAAAAACATGCCTTCATCGCAGTTACTCGGAGACCGAGGCGCACGCTCATATAAAATCAGCGATAAATCGCAGCGCTGCGGACAACGATTTGACCGGTGATTTTAGCAAAGCTTGCATACTCCCGTTGGCCGATGGACATCACGAGGATCTCAAATCCATAACGACCGAGACACTTGGCGCTCTTATGAGGGGCGAATATTCCGAGACCGTGGATTCGTACACGATAATCGATTGTCGTTATCCGTACGAGTACGAGGGCGGTCATATCGAGGGTTCCCTGAATCTTTACAGCAAGGATATGATCGAGGATATATTGCTGAGACCGCTGAGCTCAACGCCGACGATACGGACGGCTCTTGACAAGCGTCGCGTGCTGATATTTCATTGCGAATTCTCGTGGGAGAGGGGACCGAATTTGTCGCGTTTCCTGCGCAATATCGATCGTCAGCGCAACAAGGAGCATTATCCGGCGTTGCATTATCCCGAGGTTTATCTTCTTCACGGCGGTTACGAGGAATTTTATCGTAAACAGGGTGATCTATGCTCGCCGCGTAGCTACAGGCCGATGAAGCATCCGGATCACGAGGCCGATCTTCGACAATTTCGCAACAAGAGCAAAAGCTGGCAGGGCGAAAAAACACGATTGAACGGTCTTACGTCGAGGACGAATCTCAAGAGGCTCGGTTTTTGAGCTTTTTTTTTTCTTCCTCTTTTTTTTTTCCCCCCAGAGGCTCGGGACACCCCATTCGAGAATGAAAACGGATCGAGAAAGCAAAATTTATAAAACGAATTTATCACGAATTTGATCGAGGATCTATTCTTTTTTTTTTTCTTTTTTTTTTTTTTTTTTTAAGAAGAAAACGACGTTTTTCTTCTTTTCTCCGGCAGATGGCCACGAGAGATCCTTTTTTGCTTCTCGATCGAGAAAACGATTTTTTCGAGTGCAAAGAAAAAGCACCGGCGGCGAGACGATAAACATTGAAATTCGTTGCGTTTTTGTTTATGCTTGCTTTCTTTTTCTGTGTTTTTTTTTTTTTTTCAATTTTTTTCCGACATCTTCGACGCGTCCTGAAAATCGCGAAACTCCTCGTCGGGGGTTCGCATCCTCTTCGATGTGATCACTCTGGTTCGTATTTATCGAGCAGAGCGAGAATGCCGGGGATTTTGGGGCGGGGGGGGGGGGGGGGGGGGGCGAGGGGGACATCGAGATGACTCTTCGAGGAGTTGTCTCGTATATGTATATATATTAAAATTGTAGTCAGTTCTCGAAATCTCGAGGAGATAAACGTTTAAGTAATCTATACCAATTTTTCTAGTACAAGGAAACTAAAAGCGCTTATTGACGACTACGACGACGACGACGACGACGACGACGACGACGACGATGACGGTGAAAACTTGAAAACGAAAGAAAAAAAAAAAAACAAAAAGAAAAATACAAAAAAAAAAACAAAAAGAAATAGGATTATCTATTCAGCTTTGCGTGGCCGTGTGTCCCGGGTTAGATGTAAATTGAATTAAAAGCGTGTAAATAAACAATGGGATAGTAATATCGTGTTGAAACGATTGAAAGAGAGAGAGAGAGAGATGTAAAAGAAATATTAAGATACATATGTGTATATGTATGAATATATAATTATAATATACATGTATGTATGTATGTATGGGAGGCCTTATCGCATCGAGAAACGACAAAATAGTCGATAATGCAATAGCCCATGCCCAATCCTAGAGACGGCAAGGGCCTTTTCTTGTTTTTTTTTTTTTTTTTTTTTTTTTTTTTTTTCATAGGGCCGCTATAAAGATAGTTGGATGTGTCACAAATAATTATATAATGCTTCATTGTAATCTCGGGCGGGCATCCCATTTGTACAGACAGGACACTTTGACGTATTTTGTACGGTGGCTCTTGGGGGGGAAAAAAAAAAAGTTATTTTCGAATGGAAATTATAATCTCGGGTCTTCGTCTCGCGATCGGGAAAGAAAGAAAGAAGAAAAAAAAAAAAAAATTTGAAACAATAACGGATGATGTATCGTTGCTTCGTCGTTGATCGTCAGTATCGAAACTGTCGAAATATCCTCCCCCGCCTAAAATGTACAAAACGAAACAATGGAAATTGAAACGGTCTTTTGACGGGCGCGTATTTCATGCACTATATAGATAAAATAGGGGTAAAAAATAAAAATACGAAGAAACATGTTTATCGGAGCGAAAGATGTAGTCGAAATGTCCACTTACAAATGTGCAAAGTTCATAAATGTTATATATTGTAAAAATTATACCATGTTATATTCATCTTAATGTATAATATAATATGTCGCAAAAAAAAAACGAAACGAAATAGAAAAAAAAAAAATAATCATGCGTTTTTCTCTGAGAAATTGCCACATCTTTGCCTTCCTTTACAATCCCGGAAACCGCTATAGTGGCGCGAGACATGGGGGGGGGGGGGGTCAGCATTTTCACCATTCGAACCGATGATATTGATGAATAAGTTCTAGCAATAAAAACAAACAAGTCGGTAAAAAATATGCCAGGATATTAAAAGTTTAAGTTTAAAGTTGGCGAAGGATCTTGCATATCAAATTTCCCGGGGGAAATTTGCTTCGCCCAGCGGCCACGAGAAGCGTTACGATCGGGTGATGCTGTGAGAGAGAAAAGAGAGATCGAAGCAGAATTTCTGATCTTGTAAAATTACCGTAACTTTTCGTCATGAAATCGTTGTGATTTGTGGTCACAAATTTTTATTGGTAAATTTACCGTAAATATAGGGTCATGCAAAAATACAAATAACGATTATTTTTCGTAAATTTACCGTTACGACAAAAATATGACCGGTCATTTATTTTACAACAAAATGGATGCTAAATTGTTGATTTACAGAGCAAGAGATAAAATTACACACGATTTATTATAAATATTTAATTTAATTTTAATTATATAATTATTGAATATTTTAATAGCTTCAACAAAATAAAAAAAATTTATTTAAATCTCGACAGGACGAGCGGGAAATCAAAGAATCTCATATGGTTATCATAACGAATAATATGATTAGGAAGGTTAGGTTATGATTATCGAAATAGGAAGGTTATAGTTTGTGGCGAATGTGGTAATTCAGAGTAGCGGCCACGTTGCGTATTTTTTACAGTATCCGTCACATTTACCGCTTACGTCTCTAGTTGATCTCTTTCAAACAGCCCTGTGTTTTGGTGTTCCGCAGTCTCCATTTGCAGAATCGTTCGTCTTCGTACGTGAATAACATGTCATTCCTTTGCCTCGGCGCAAGTAAATGAGTGCATTAAACAATTGAACAAGGAAATCCGATGCTTTGATATATTATCTTGCTACTGAACAAATCACGTAACCCAACCAAAATAATAACATAGCTACATAGTTATAACAAACATAGTTACATAGTTACAACAGAGTTTCTATAGATCTTTTTGTTGTTTCACCGGCCGGTCTAGCCGCGTGGCCTTGGCAAATGTATATTTTGCGTCTATAGAATAGCGTGATATTTCTATATTATCGGTTATATAATGCTGTACAATTGTCATCTACGATATTTCATCTTATCATGCCAATTGAGTTTTTTTTTTCTCCCACTCGCGGTATACATTAAAGCATCCGGAGATTTTATATAACGGCAATTTCAAAATAATTTCCTTACTGTTGCCGACAGCTCTTGTCGGCGGTAGATCTCTCGTTGGGCTTGGAACTCGATTTTTATCATCAATGGCGCAGGCATTCAAGACGCACGGCGTAGTACCGGATGTCATTGACACTGTACCGAAGGAAGTACTCAAGGTAACTTATCCCAGCGGTGTTTCCCTTGAAATTGGCAAAGAGCTCACACCCACTCAGGTCAAGGACAAACCGACGGTCAAGTGGGAAGCCGATTCAGCCGCTTTCTACACTCTGTGCATGACCGGTGAGTAAAATTTTCAATTTTAAACATATTTCGAATCTACTTTTGGGAACTCTTCTCAATGTTTTGGCAAATTCGCTTGTGATTTATATTTAAAAAATCTGCTTCGATATCCGCTCATTGCCATTACCGATCATCGCGAATATCCTATTTTTATTAATTACACATCGTCGTAATTTTGCTTCCCGCGTTACTGGGTTTTTTTTTTTTCTGGAAAAAAAAATAATTTTTCTCTTCGACAAAAGTCGCTGGGAAATGTGCGAGTCGGCTATTAAATTTTTTACCGCAACAAAAGTCACGTAAATTATAAACTCGCCGATTGCTTCTGCGTTCTTTTATTTTATTCGAAAATTTTCCACTATCGGCGAATTTTTCAATTTTGTCTCCCTCGTGGACGAATCTCTGCGAATGAAATGAAATAAAAAGGAAGCAACGCCCAAGTTTCTAATTTGCAAGGTTTTTTTTTTTTCATTTCCGCCCGTTCGTGTGGAAAATTTTAGCTCGCTCGGCTGAAAGATAAAAATTAGTTGAAACGATTGGAAAAATTGAATTGTAATTGGTTGGAAAATTTTCAAAATTCTAGCGATTATGAAAATTTTTCGAATTAATCATAATGCGCCATCAAATCTGATTTGCTGTGCGAATTTCTACAAAAATAATGATAAATATCGCTCGATTGTTTTTAAATTCTTTTTAAATTTCGTGAAAAAGAATAATCAACTTCCGTGCCTGACTAATAGGCGGATCTGCGGTGATATTTCATTTTACCGAAAATTTCTGTAAAGCCTACGAATGACGCTGCTGACAGTTTTCATTACGAATTAACGCAATCCTCGACTTTTAAAATTTTATGATTATAAAAAATAATAAAAAAGATAATGCGGAATAAAGTAATTCAACGTTTTCCCTCGTGACATTTGATTTTAAATTTCATAGTTCTCGAGTTACGACGGATTTCCCAAAAAAACTGAACTTGTGTACAAAAAGTTGAATAACTTTGCAGGAAAAAGTTGCAAAAGAACGAAATTAAAAGCTGAATCTCGCCCCTCTCAAAGTCCTTCGGAGTAAAAATTTCTATTGCTATTTCCCAAAAAGTTACGCCGCAACTTTATAAAAGTATGAAAATCGTAAAAAAACATGTTCAACATCACGTAAAGTAAATGTACCGGTGGCCGCACACGTCCCAATCGTCGCAAATCACCACAAACAATTACATTTATTATACATTTCATGATTCATATTGAAATTATAACAATTGCAAGGTGATCGACAATACTTCACTAACGTATAAAAAAAAAATCGAGTAGCGTCTTACGCGGAGTATAAATTATTTTCGTCCGTTTATTCCGGCCCACGTGCTATGGAGGCCGTATCAACGGATTTCTTATCGAATATTCTAAGGAATAATGAAAGATTTTTAACGCTCATCGTTTAGACTGTACGGGTATATTTGAAATAAATTATAGCTCATTTTCTTCAGGAAAAAGTAGGGTTTTCCGTGCAGCGGTCAAAATTTCCGTAAAACTCAATTGAACCATGTAATCTTCGTGTTCTATTATTGGGACAAGCAAATCATAAGCTGTACCCCTGTCAAGACACCGTTCGGAGACTGGTACAGTCGCACGTGTACAGTTCGATAGACCCGGTAGCCGCACAGTACGACATTCAGCTGTTTCGCGATCGGTATCGTTACTTACATGGCATGCCGGGCCGCTGAAATGGTGTCAAAATTTTGTATTTTTAATTAATCGGTATCCCATTTTATCGTGATGCACTATTGACTTCCAAAAGTTAATTCTATCGAGATTTGAGAATCGCATGCTCATTAACTCGGGCTTTTAGCGTTCGAATATCGTATTGCGCGAACATCGGGTCTTCTCGTTTTCGAACACCGGGACATAGAGAATAAGCGCTGTGCGGACACTGGTACATTATAGCTTTCCACCTTTCTCGCGGTATAAGCAATAAATTACGCAATATTTTGATGAACATTGCATGTGTTTTAGAAACTCGAAATCATAACTTTCAAGGTGTTTGAAGTCATTGATAGAACGCATGAGGCTTTGCGTCTTAAATTTGTGTAGCGATCTGAACGGTCCCGTAGGTGTGCGGCCACTGGTACATTTATCTTAGCGAGTGCCGAAAAAATCGTGAAAATTTTTTAAAAAAAACGATAATCAAGCTGATTCTATCCTCTTTCAAATGCGACCTTGAACAATTATTTACGTTTTTTTTTTTGGCCGAAATATCGAACTTTTTGTCCCGATCGAAAATTCGTAAAGTGATCCCGAACTTATGAACGGTAGTTTATATATATTTATACCAATATATATATATATATATATATATATATATTAGATCCCGATGCTCCGAGCCGAGAGGAGCCAACTTATCGCGAATGGCATCACTGGCTCGTGGGAAATATTCCCGGTGACAAAGTATCCGATGGCGATGTACTCTCCGACTACGTGGGTTCCGGTCCACCGCCGAAAACCGGTCTGCATCGTTATGTTTTCGTCGTTTACCAGCAGCCGGGCAAGATAAATTTCGATGAGAAGCGTCTTACGAATACAAGCGACGTGGGACGCGGTAAATTTGCCATCAGAAAGTTCGCCGCAAAGCACAAACTCGGCGAACCGATCGCCGGCACAATGTACCAAGCTCAGTACGACGATTACGTGCCAATTCTTTACAAGCAGCTCGGTGGATAATATCGACGCTCCCGATTATCGATGTTTTCCAATTTCTCGTTTGCACATCCGGTTCTAAAGCGCTTCCTAAGAATCGAGAAGCTTCGATAATTTTTCCGAAGCTCATGAGACAATTATTGCAGAGAAATTTATATATTTTGCTCGACTGGGTCTGATAATAAAGTTTGTTTTTTTATAAGCGTTTGTGATTATCTTCATGAGATATATATATATATATATATATATATAATATATAATCATCGACGAGTCGTTTGAGGGAACTTTCTATCATCATGTTGATGGGGGAAAAAAAAAAAAAAATAGCTCATCGTTTTCAAATTTGGGCATCCACACTTTATTTCAGTTTTTTCCTTCCGGTACGTGAAAATTTTCTCGATCAACGAGATTGAAAATTGGCATGGATATTATATTTTTTTATATATACGATTTATATAATATTTTATATAATATTATATTTATAGAAGTAAATTTCCTAAATTCGTCATATGGAAATTCATTCCTTAAGGATGTTCCTTTGTTTGTTTGCGGGACGAGTCGTCCGTGGGAGGGGTCCCTATGCTTATACACAGGCGGGGTTCAATGTTGTCAACGTCAAATCACCGCTCATCTCGGCCAGTCAATTTATGTTCTCGAAATCAGAATTATAACTGTGAGATTTCGTTTTCAACGCCTATTCGATAATGAATGGAATTGATAGCTTATAAAAATTATAACAATATACTGCTGTAATTTTTTGAAATATTAACGTTTATGTCGCAAAAAAAAATTCAAAATTCACGCTTTCCGAGCTTCGTCTCCAAACGTTGTCCGAACTATTCAAGATAGAGAAAATTGCAAAAAAAAAAAAACAATTTTTTAGAGAATTAAATTGTCTATAAAAAAATTCTGCGTCAGCTAATAGATGAAAAGTCAATAGCGGATGAGTGGATGGTGTCCGAAGTGGCGTGACGAATAAGTGTGATTTTTGTGAAATCGCAGAACGGTAGACCCATCGGTTGTTAAATTACATATCCCCGCTTCAGCGTTGAATTAAAAATGCCCCAACAATTCATACGTCAACTGGACACAACGAGAAAGCTACTACCGCCTCAAAAAAACTTTATTTATAACTAAATTCAAATAAAGCCAGCAACTTGAAATGCTTTTTTTTCTCAATTACTTTTTAAACTTTGGATGCCTCCCACGCCCAAATTATTAACTTTAGACATACATCGTCACGGAATTTTTTTTGTAGAAAATTTAGTTACCTGGAAAATGATTTATGAGCAGTTTTACTCTATTCCGTATAGTTTGAGCAGCGTTTTGCAAATTTTCATTGTTTCTATTTTCCCCTTGCTAAAATGTAGAGAGAGAGAGAGAGATAATGCACATTTTATGCGTTGTTATTATTTATGCCATTTACTATGAAAAGACGCTAAAAAAAACTCCAGGATTTTATTCTGAAAACCAAACGAATGGGGCGGATACGATCGTGATAATCTCTCAAATTTAATTAACATTGGAAAAACGAAGCGGAAGTAGATACAAGTGAAAAGATTGGTATGCTGCGTATGAAAAAAAAAAAAAATGTATCCGTCAATTTTTCTTACGATCACCACGTCACAATTTTTCGTTCACCATATCGACACCGAATTCAGCGCCGACAAATCCGGGCAATTCATTTTTCCAACTGTCATCTGTATTCTGATCGCTGCGCGCTTTTGAGATTACGAGTCCTCGTTGTGTCCTCTCTAAGCTCACAGAGCTCTCTATCCCAGGGTTTATCATATTGTATCCTCCTGGGCCTTGAATCATTTTTTTTCTTCTCCGGATTCTTTTATTTTTCTCCAAATTTTCTTAGCTTCGCTAATAGCTTCATATATCTTTTATTTCGCGATCTTTCTGATTTCCATCCGTCGTTGACTTCCATTTTCGCTCTTCTTTTTCATCCGGATGCGCTCTCGAAACATATCCTCAATATTATTGTTTGTATGATGATTGTTTTTTTTTTTCTTCACGGAGTTAAAAGTACAGATGAGAAAAACGAGACAAACACGAAGGTTAAAATAGCGAGAAAAAGCGAGGGACAATTCCAAGAATTCCAAGAGGGACGCTTCCAAGAATAGATAAAGAAGATTCAAGTTCTCATCAGTTTTAATGAATGATGCAGCATCTCATATATCGAATTCATTCTCGTTTCATTGAACCTGTTGTTGCACTCCGTCCACTTTACCAGATTCCAAAACTCTATCAAGCCTGTCGACCTTGTGCGATCGAGGATTGGTGATAGGAAGGAGAGAGGGGGGAGGGAGGGGATATAAAGAGTTTCTTCGTTCTCGTACAAGAGGAGCGGAACATATAAAAGTCAATTCGCAGCGTCCGACTGCAAGTTAGTTGTGCCTGGTTGTGCCGCTGCGAAGCATCCGAGTTACTACAATGAAACGCTTGCTCGCAGGTAAAATAAAAATCAAATATTGTGCATCTTTGAGATTTTTCTTTGCTCATCAAGATTTTTACTTATTCAATTAAAAAATTCTCACAATTGCAGGTATTTTTTTTTTGTGCGGAATTGGACTGGTATTAGCCGACGTCCAGTCAGCTTTTAAAGAAGCAAAAATTGAGCCTGACATTATAAATAAATCGCCGATCGAACAGATTGAGGTACTTTGGTTTTTTCTTCAAAATATATATGTAATGAAAAAATAAGGAATGCGGGTGATAACATTATGGATCGAGACGATAAAAATTTTGACACACCCGCAGCAATGATATACTCAATTTTGACTTGCATCGATATTTTTCCTTAATATTTTCGAAAAAAGGTAAAATACGACGATAGGACAGTGAATTTGGGAAACGAGCTTGCACCAAGCGAGACTAAAAATGTTCCGGAAGTTCATTACAAGCATGAAGGTGGAGTTCTGTATACCCTTGCCCTGACAGGTAAAACTTCACGATAATTTTATATATATGTTAACATAATTATCTCGATGGCTTTTCATTTTATTGATTACCATTATATCACACAGTATAGCGAGAGACATTTCACATAGTTTTCCTAACACTATTTTTCGTAATTATTAACGAGGAATTAATGAGACAATATAAGAAGAAGAAAAAATGTCACAATTTAAAATTCCCAATTGTTAAATTGTTCCTTTAGTTTTTTTTTCTTTTTTTTTTTTTTCAATTTCACCCGTCGAATTTTACACATTTATGGAAATTTTCGGTAAGTTTGTAACGAACGGTTACAAAATTTTCTCAACGTTTGACATATTGCTGTGATATCATGAATATAACGACGGTGTTTATCGGTAAAACGACAAATCAATCATAGACACACATGGACTGCTAGGAAAAAAAAACAGTCGTAATTCACTCCATTTAACGCGATATCATTGCGTTTTCTTTGCTGGCGAGTGCGATATGTGTTTTACCATTGATGATGAGGAACGTATACTTTCACCGCTTACGAAACCTGTTTGCAATCCTTTCTATGTAGATGGACGCGCGCGCGCGCGTAGCTCGATCGGTGTCACGTTAGAATATTCACGACGAAATATTCCTCGACTAAAATATTCGCTTCAGTCAAAATATCCCGGTTCAAAATATCTCTGAATCAGAATGGTACATTAATTTTTTCCATACTATCTCGCTTGGGGACTTAAAAGAATGAGCAGAACAGAGAAGATAAGTTAGGCAATGTTACTGTACCGTAGTATTATTATACTGCAATTGTTCGGGAACTGTTGATGTAATTTGACTGTACTGTTACTGCGTATACTTTTATTGTTACTGTTTTTTTTACAGTTAAAGTGCTGCGCTGTTACTGTGCGCTGTTATTTTTACTGGTTTTTTTTTACAGTTACAGCGCTGCACTGTTACTGCTTCTATTTTTGTGTCACTATATTACTGTACTGTTGCTCAATCATTACTGTAAACATTACTATCATTATACTGCACAGTTGCTGCAAACTACAATGTTTCAGTACTATATCACTGTACTATTCGACTGTTACTCTACCATTACTGGACTGTTATTGTACCGCGTTACAATCTTACTGTTAACCTACTGTATAGGAAATAGATATTACTAAAGAAATAACACTTTGTTCTTTATTCAATTAGTCCTGAGATTTTATTATTTACGGAACGCTCGGAAGGCACGGCTTCTCCTAGCATATAATTGTCGAGACTAAAGAACTGTGAGACTAAGAAAGAGTATCACCCTGGCACATCCAGCTACCGTTAATTGCTACGGTAGAAGTTACCAAAAAGTTACTCCGGGTAGCAATCAGCCATTTGCTACTCGTAGTTCTACCACAAAAGTTACGGTAGCATTTGAAGTAACTTTATTGGTAAAAGACTTTCATGTACCTATCGCGGACGGTAGCAATGATGGTGACTTTACTAGTAACCATCGGGAATGATAGCATGTAAGGTAACTTTACAGGTGGAAAGGGTTTTTTCTATCATTAACCCGTAACATTTTAGAACAGTGGTGACTTCAGTGGTCACATTTACTGTATTAGCAACGGTAGCAACTAAGGTAAATTCACTGGTCGCAAACGGCTGATTGCTACACAGTAACTTTAATGGTAACTAATGACAGTTTCACGATGTGCCAGGGCAGGCCTCCGGGTCATGGATTCTTCTCAAACTTGCAGGTGTATTTCCATACTCCTAGAAATGAAGCCTCTTATGCGTAGTTCTATCTAATAGGCCTTTCGTCGCTGCTCCTTTCGCTATATAAAATACCATTTTTGAGCAATTTATCAGTCATTCGCCACTACTAAACACCATGCACAAAGCGATGAAAAGTGAAGCGAAGCAAACCGAAGCAAAGATTTATATTACAATTCGTCTTATGGAAATACGCATAGTATTTGCAAGCATATAAATGAAATAACGTTGTAAGACCAGACGTTAATATTAAAGTTTGCTTCCATTCACTTCGGAGTGCTTTCAAATATCCTGTGCTAGCACACACTCCACTGCGGAGTGTCTTCAAATTCCTGCGCTGGCACAGAGTTTTTGAAAGCACTCGGGAGTGAATGGAAGCAAACATTCATATTAACGTCTGATCTTATAGTGTTACTTGATTCACATGTTTGCAAATACTATGCGTATTTCCATAAGACGAATTGTAATATAAATCTTCCCTTCGGCTTGCTTCGCTTCACTTTTCTTCGCTTGTGCATAGTGTGTATCGGTCTAGCTGCAGCGACCCACATTCAATATGGTAAATTGACGCGTGGAATATTTATTTTTATGATCGGCTGACAAAGTTTCAATAACATAATCCAAGTTGGCTGAATTAGTACAGAGCAGTAGCGAAGGAGTGATGAATTGCCCAAAAATGGTATTTTATGTAATGAAGCGAGCGACGAAAGGCCTTCTATTAGATATAACTGCGCATAATAAGAGTCTTCATTTCCAGAGCTAATGAAATACACCTGCAGAGTCCATGATTCGGAGGCTCGATACTCTCCTTGTAAGAATAAGGATAGATGATTCATCTGAACTTATCACGGTGGACCTACCTGCACGTAATATAAACATAAACAGTATATAGTTTCAATAAAGCGTTCTCACAGTATATAAGAGATTGTTATTTTTGTAAATACACATATTCGTATAAAAAAAATAACATACTCTGTTACAGTGTCACTGTTACTGTACTGTTACTGTAATTTACTGTACTATTAATGTACCGTCACTGTAATGTTACTGGATCGTTACTCTACTGCTGTTACTTTACTATTACTGTACTGTTATGTACTATTACTTCAATTTTCGTTAAAATTTTCATTGCGATGTCGCGTAGATCCCGATATACCGGTGAAAGGACGCAATCGTGAATGGCAACATTGGCTGGTTGGCAATATTCCCGAGGACAAGGTCGCCAAGGGTGAAGTACTTTCGGAGTACGTTGGTCCGGCACCTCCCAAGGGCACTGGCACTCATCGTTACGTGTTTCTTCTTTACAAGCAGAATCAAGGCGCCATTACCTTCGACGAGCGGCGTCTCAGTGTCAGGTGAGTAATGGAATATATCCGTACAAGAATCAAACCATGCGAAACTTGTCAAAGTCCGATCCCTCAGGTCCCAAGAGGGAATGAGTATTCAGTATTTTTTTTTTTTGAAAATTCAATAAAATCTTTCCATAGCTGATAGCTCAAGATTTTTTGGTGAGTTGCTCATTAAATTAGAAAAAAAAAACAAAACAAACAATTGCTTGTCTGAACTTGCCTGATGAGGGGGAAAAAAAAAATTCTCAATTTGGAGTACACAAAAATATTTCGAGATCCAAGAAAATTCGAAAGATCCGCACACGTTGGCCAGCTTGGCATGGAACTATGAGGCAGACGAAAAATGCGAAAAAAAAAATCAAGTACAAAATGATCGATGTGGCGTTATTAAAAATGCAAAAAAAAAAATTTCTCGTCGTTTTTCAGGGACAAGGCCAGAAATCGATTTTCGATCAAGAAATTCGCCGACAAGTACAATCTCGAGGGACCAATCGCTGGTAACTTTATGAGAGCAAAGTACGACGATTACGTTCCGATCATACAGAAGCAACTTGGTTTCTAAAAGAAAAAACAACATTAAAATTAAATATATTAATAACAATTTACGCATAATTTTTTTCCAGATGGTTGATTATTTTTTTTTCGCTGTTTTTTTTTTGCTTATCCAATCTTGTAAAAATGTGTAGCTTTGAAAGAGGGAAAAAAAATTACAGCCTTTTCGTCGATTTGTTCGAGGAACATTTATTTCGTTATTTCGATACAAAACACTTATTTTCATTATTGAAATCGAATACCACAGGTTAAGAGATTCCTGCTTTCGCTCGTAATACGACGTTTCTTCACAAATTCTTCTCTTTCAATATTTTTATATTTATATTATCCAAGCTTTTGGTGATTAATTTTTTGTTTTGTTTGTTTGTTTGTCTCTCTCTCTCTCTCTCTTTCTCTCCCTTCTTCTTGAATCGTTCTTTTGAGTCGTTTATTTTTTTTGCGAGGATTATTATATTGTGTTGCAACAATATAGAGCACTTACGAGCGCGATTCTAATTTTTTTTTCTTCCTTCCTTTCTGTCAAATTAATTGATCAGTTCTATGGGACATTTCGCGGATTTTAATATCGAAAAACAAAAACAATAATTACAATAACGAGGAAAATAAAAATATACTCGTTTTTTTCTCTCAGATTTTGTAAAAAAAAAGGTTCGATGCTCGTTTTAATTTTTATTTTCCTAGTTTCAAGTTTTCATAATTCACGAATGGCAAAAAATGGGATTTGGGGGGGAAAATGATTTCTTCGCTACATTTTTTTCTTTCGTAAAATTGCATTTTTTTTCGGACGTGATTGCAGATAAACTGACAAACGGATGGAAAATAAAAATTGGTCGTATAATTACGTTAATATGAGCGTTGTTTTTTTTTATATTCAAAAATAGCGGAAATGAGTAATTTTTCTCAAAACGTTTTCTTTTCTTTTCTTTTTTTTTTTTTCGTTACCGCGAGACACAAAATTTTGAGAGGAAATCCACGCGGAACTTGTTCATTCGTTCGCGATGAAGCAGGAAAAATTGTGATGAGAAGGAAAAATTGGAAATTCTTTCGTAAATTCGTCGATAATGAGAGCATCGAAAAATATTCGATATTATTTTTGATTCGATTCGTCGCGACGAATGAACGCGTTTTCTCAAAATTAATTCAAAATTTTGATTTTAAATTTGGAAATTTTCAAACGAAAAACAATTTTTTCTTCTCTGTTTTTTTTCCAAATAAAATTTGAATCTAGGACGATCAATTTTTTTTTTTCATCAGCTGCGGTTGATTCGTCAGCAATAATTTGCGAAAAAAAATAATCGATTTCTCGCAAATTTCGTCAATAGTTCAAGCTCGGACGATTGAAGACTTTTCCTTATTATTTTCTTTTTTTTTCTCAACGTTAGCTTTTTTTTTCCTTCAGCATAAACAATTTTTTTGAATAACATGTGTGCGTTGTTTTATTAATTTTTTTTATTTATTTTTCATTTTATCAAGCCAAGCTCTTCAACGACTTTGCGTAAAACTTATCGAGATCAAGCTATCGGTTTATCGCGAATTTCTCACTTTCGTGCCCACCCGAGATGCGATAAAAACGAAACAAAACAAAAATAACAGAAAAAAAAAACAAAAATTAATGGAAATTTGGCGAAACTTATTCGATGAATCAGGGCGGAAGAGCAATGCGTCGACGTTCGATTGGTTTTTTTTTTTTTTTCATTTCGTCTTTTTTTTTTCCTTTTCTTTCCATTTAGCCTAAAATTTAAACCTAACAAGATACAATTAATAATCGGTAATATTTTACAATTTCGTAAGTTTCGATCGTCGAATCGTCCTCTCGCTAGACAAGATTCATCCGCGATCGTGACAAAAGTTGCGGTTGTTTTTTTTTTTTTTTAATATTATTTTTATTTTCAATTTGTATCGAGACTCTAAAAAAAAAAGTCTTTTTCTTGAGCATACACGTAAAACTAATGAATTTTCGTTAGAGTCGTCGCGAGATCGAGGAACGATCTTTTTAGGTTTTTTTTTTTTTTTTTTTTCAATTCTTTCTTCATTGCACATTAAATCGATGCAACGTTCAATTCTTTTTTTTTTCATTAAACTTATCGCTCGTGCGCACTATTCCACGAGGTAAAACGAGAAAAAAATGGGTTTTCGTTTTTTTTTTTTTTCGTTTTCTCTGCGCTTCGCGTCTAAGATTATAATTACGTTAATCATAATAATTAAATAACAAATGAGTCTCGGTTGAACCTTTGGTTCTTAGCAGCAGTCACGGAATCGCCCAGCGATTCTTTTGAAAGATTTTTTTTCTCCCCTTTCCCCTTCTTCGTACATGACTAAATGACTCTTTGGGGGTTTTTCTTTTTAACGTTTTTTTTTGTTTTTTTTTTTCGTCAGATAAACATGCGTATGCATCGGGATGGTTCTTATATTTGCCCGATGTTCGAGTTTCAATTGTGCCGCCCCCCTAATTTGTTTCTAAATGAAAAAAAAACAAAATTTTTCAGCCCAATACGAATGTCCTAACTTGATTTTTATTATCCGCTGTAACGACGCGAACTTTTCCATTTAAAGTACACGGTGATTTTTATCTTCTTATTTTATTATTTTACTGAAACTTCTAATCTTTGACGAAAAAAAAATTAATTTTATCTGAAATTTACGTGGATCGATGGTACTTTCAAAGGGGAAAAAAAAAATAAAAAATGTATTGGCGATTCTAAGGCATTTTTACTCTGCTTATTTGAATATTTTTCTTTGCTTTAATTGAAAATGGTAGGAAAAAAGCAAGAAATCGATCATATCTGACGTTTATTACGTATTCGGGTTATCTCGAATTATAATACGAAGAATTTTAGGTTCTAACGAAGTCATCAAAGAGATATTTTGGCAACAATCATACGCTTTTAATTTAAAAAATCGATCGTTTAAAATCATTTCCTTGACAAACCTTTCCTAATTTTAACGAAATTGAAATTGTATTTTTTTTTTAGCATTTTTTTTTATCGAGTCAACGTTATGGATTCCAAAATATTCATCTTTTTTCGTTTTTTTTTTTAAATAATACACAACAGTAATTATGCATGAAACATTACATATTTGGATTAAATATTTTTCAAAATAATCTAAAAATCTATGTTGAAAAACAATTCTTTTTTTTTTGAAATTTTCTATTTTTAAAATTTAGAGCGGACGGTTGTTACCTAAATATGTCTTTGATGACTTCGTTAGAACCTAAAATTCTTCATACTATATTTCTAGATAACCCGAATAGGTAATAAACGTCAGATATGACTGATGCCTTGCTTTTTTCCTGCCATTTTAATTTAAAAAAAATAAAAATATTCAAATAAGCAGGGTAAAAATCCCTTAGAATGGCCAATACATTTTTTTCCCCCTCGAAAGTACCATCGATCCCTATCAATTCCATATAAAATTAATTTTTTTCGTCAAAGAATGTGTCAGTAAATTGAAATAACATTCGAAGATAAAAATCACGTGTATTTTAAATGGAAAACTTCGCGTCGTTACAGCGGATGGTAAAAATCAAGTTGGGACATTTATATTGGGCTCAAATATTTTTGTTTTGCACAATTGAAATTCGAACATCGGGCAAATAAAAACCACCCTAGTATATTATAATTATAATTATAATCATATATATAATAATAATGATAATAATTATTTTATCATTATTATCATATATACTGTATATAATTATATATATATATATATATATATACATATATACCTTAGGCTCAGCTCTCAACTACTTGCAAACACTCTTAATTCGATTTTTACCATTATTCTCTTTTTTTTTTCCGAATAAGCCGGAAAATATTCACGCTGGCAAATAATGCACGAACGAGATATATATATATACATATATCTATTTTTTTTTTATGTACGATTATAACGGTTGTTTTTTTTTCTGTGGGGAAAGGGGATGCTCGTCTCGTAGCGATCCAATCTATAATAAATTTCGTTAATTTATAATTCTAAATAGTCTTTCATTTATAATCATTGATATACGGAATTATCACGAGATCCTTCACAGATTCTACCTCTCTTTTTTTTTTGTCCTTTCTCTCTCTCTCTCTCTCTCCTCGTTTCTACTCCGAAATTTTTTTTTTTGTTTTTTTTTGTTTTTTCAAGGCAACGCGAGGTCAGGATGAATCGTGATGTTCGAGCATAGCTCGTGATCGCGTAAGTCGCCCCAGCCACCGTTGCCCTTTCGGAGCTTCGTCTTTTTTGCAATTCCGGCAATCGTCAGTGTCAATTGCGTGGGAAATAGATGTGAACGTGCTGTATTTAGGACGTTTTGAACTTTTGCGATTACAGCGGTCGATTCGCAATTATTTTTTTTGTGATGCACACCGCTGGAAAATAAAAAGTCATTAATGATGATTAATAATAATAATAATAATAATATTTTTATTATTATTATATTATTTTATTATATATTATATATTATAATATATTATATTATATTATATATTATATATTATATATTATATTATATATTATATTATATATTATATTATATATTATATTATATATTATATATTAATATAATAATATTAATATAATATTATTAATAATATTATTAATCAATATTAGTGGCATTAAAAAATTTTCCAATTAAAAATATTTTATCCTCGCTTCAATCATGTTCTCGAGTCTTTTGTTTACAATGAGAGTATAAATGAGGGAGGGGGAGGAGGAAGAAAGTTAATTTACCATTCTCCAATGTGAAAAACTCTCGGTGCCCTCATCATCATGGTAACGAGACCGGAATCAAGTCGTGGTACAGCACCCGCTCCTTTGCTCGGTGGAAGACAAGTTTGGGCAACGTGCTGCAGGCTCCAGTCCCAGTTGTAATCGTCGTAAGAGCAAAATTGATTAGCGCATTTTCTCAATTTGTTCCACGTTATACGATTGAAAGCCATGCCCATGTTGTGCTTGCTCGATATCCACGGTATTACCTCGGCCTGTGTGGACGAAAAAGAAAAAAAAAAAAACGTCGAGATAGGGAAAGAAAAATAATAATAACAATGATAATAATAGCAACAATAATAATAATAATAATACCAATACACAGACGACTATACAGGGATAAAAAAAAGAAATTCCACAACCTCCTATATTGAAATTGAGAAAAAAAAAAGTAATTAAAAAAAATGAAACCTCGAGTGTCCTCTCTCCATGCAGGACAGCCCAAAATTATAATAAAATCATGATTGAACGACTTGAAAATTTCATAGCAGTTTATTATACCTTTCGTTTTTTCGGTGAAAAACAAATTTTGATACTTACGAAAACGTTGATTGGCAAAGAAAAAAATAAAATTTCTCCGTATCGTTTATCGAATTTGTTTTTCAAAAATGAATTCGATCAATGGGCGAAATATACAAAATTGTTGAAGGATCATGAAATTTCAAATTGCTAATAATGAACATTGACGAGAATTTCCAATACCCACGAGACGTTTCAAGACAGCTTCAGCAACTCGGAAAAAAAAAAATTAATGCGTTACAAAATTTTTTAATACTTCGGAAATCGCAAAATGCGAGAGAGAATCTTTGGTTTTTAAAAATATTTTATAATAATAATAATAATAATAATAAAATTTCCATTTATTTGAGTAATTCTAAGAATTTTTAATAACCGTGACGATGTCTTTTGAGGCTTGACTTAATTTTTTTTTTTTTTTTCAACTAATTTCGATAATTCGACTGGTCCGGAATAAATTTCGAGAATTTGACTAGTCCGTTGAATCATTTCGGCTCGGCTAATCTCAAAACTGTTGGAAATTTCGTAACAAATAACGTCGATGAATCTTGAAATTTCCACGAATCACGAGCAACAATTAAGGTGGCGCATACTGAGGCCTTTATTTTAGAGGTCCATTTCAACAATGGCTGTGGTATTGGGATGGAAATGATACTTTTGGCAGAAAGCTTGAATCATTGCCTACAAAATGCCTCATTTATGTTATTTTTTTCAAACATAGTAGAGTATTGAAAACATCGTGCGAGGCCTTGACAGGTCTACCTTCGTGGTGCACACGATACTTTATACAACACTGCCATGTTTAACGAGCTTTTAGGGCTTGTAGATGAGGAGTAAAAAGTGCAGTACTTTTAAGTCCTAGGAGAGTACTTCCAAGTCCTAGGTCCTAGGACTAAGTCCTAAAAGAACTTTGAAAAGAACTTCAAGTCCTAGGAGAGTACTGTTAAATCCTAGGTTCTAGGACCAAGTCCTTTAGGACTTGAAAGTACTTTTACGTGCTAAAAAAACTTTTAAATCCTAGGAGAGTATTTTTAAGTACTAGGAGAGAACATTCAAGCCCTAGGTCCTAGGACTAAGCCCTAAAAGAACTTTTAAAAAAACTTCAAGTCCTAGGAGAGTGCTGTTAAGTCCTAGGTTCTAGGACCAACTCCTAACAGGACTTTTAAATCCTATGAGAGTACTTTTAAATCCTGGGTCCCAGGACCAAGTCCTAAAAGAACTTTTAAAAGAACTTCAAGTCCTAGGAGAGTACTGTTAAGTCCTAGGTTCTAGGACTAAGTCCTAACAGGACTTTTAAATCCTATGAGAGTACTCTTAAGTCCTGGGTCCTAGGACTAAGTCCTAAAAGAACTTTTAGAAGGACTTTAAGTCCTAGGGGAGTGCTTTAAAGGCCTAGGTCCTAGGGCAAAGTCCTAGGACTTTCAAGTACTTTTAAGTTCTAAAAGAACTTTTGAATCCTAGCAGAGTACTTTCAAGTCTTGGGTCCTAGGACTAAGTCCTAAAAGAACCTTTGAAAGAACTTTAAGTCCTAGATTCTAGGACCAAGTCTTAGGACTTGAAAGTACTACTTTACTCCTCGTTTATAGGCCCCAAAAGCGAGGAAAACATGGCAATGTTGTATAAACATTGTATAGCCGTAACAGGGAAGTTAGTATAAGTCATTACGAAAAAGCTTGCACGCCAGGACTTCTCAAGACAGACTTGTCCGATTGAGCTGAAATTTTAACCACACGTTGAAAGAATGTGGGGAATGAAAATGATGAAACAGTTTTGAATTTCACTGAGAATTTATCAATTGCCAGACGATTAAATATTTCTTTCTTGATATTTTGATTTTTATTGATGCCCAATATACTGTATCTTAAAAATCAATCGATGAGGCATTTTTCAGGCAATGATCCAAGCTTTCTACCAAAAGTATTATTTTAATCCCAATCCCACCACTATTGTTGCAACAGAATCTTTAAAATGAAGGCCTCAGAGGCGTATGTGCCCCATTATAATGATGAGTTTTCTTCATCACTCTTCGTCGCTCACAATTTCGTGAATATATTGATCATTAAATTAATCAATTTCTCAAGCATTTGAGTATTTCATTCTTAAATTAAACTTGTCGCAGGCTGATTTTTTTTTTCGTATATCCCGTGCTAAAACAACGATTTAAAAAAAAAAAACAAAATTCCCCGCGGGTAAAAAAAGCGTCGTCAACGTGATCTGAAACTTTGCTGTCTCGAAAACGAAAAAAAATATATATATATATTTCAGAATTGATGTACCAACATTTACAATTCGCAAAATTCTCCAACAAGTGTGCCCCCGTTGCAAGGACTACCTCGAGTTGCTAAAGTGACGTTGTGCGGTTTCGAAAAATAAAAAAATTAAGAAAAAAAGGATAAAACAGAAAAATTTATCTTTGCCCACCTTCGCTACGTGCAGTATAACGTGCTATCCAAGCATGCCCAAGTCAATCTCTACTCTCTAATCTACGATTTCAGCGAAATTAAAAAAAAAAAATAAAAAAAAAACAAACATGACGCATGAATGAGATATATTATGAGTGAGTCGGATCATAGTGCAGTTTATGGATGTCGATGAAAATTGGGAAGAGCTTTTTTTGGACTTGGGAGAATTTGTTTTTTTTTTTTGGCCGATCACACGAAGACTCGGTGTGAGTTCGTTGATCTTTCGCACAAGGGCCTCTTCATTTTCGGGATGTAGATTTCTTTTTTTTTGTGATTTCTTGAAAGTAAAGAGCGGCCAATAGAACAGAGCTAGAGATATTACGGTATATACATGTAGAGGAAAGTATAAAAGACGAAAAAAAAAAACATAAATATATATATATATATATATATATAGGCTAAGTAAATAGTCTCGTGGGGAAGGGCGAAAGTTATTTTTTTTTTTTTTTTTTCGTCGTTAGACCTTCTGATAGTGACTGTAGAGGCTTGGCAAAAGTTGAAAAGCCCATGAAGGCGATTGCTGGACAGTCTGGGTGTTCTGGTACATCGAAACGCTACCCTGCTGTGTCGTTCCGTCGTGCCTCTTGAGACCCCGTAAAAGCTCCTTTTGCAGAGCACCGTTGACCCCGAGATACTGCCCAACGTGAGATTTTTGTGCGTGAAAAATCGTGTCGATGATTATTTTATTTTATTTTTTCTATTTTTATTGAAATTTTTTTTTTTTTTTTTTTTTTCCAATCAACGAATGATGGATGAGAATGATTTATGCAATATGCGAACGCGTGTTTCTATTTTTAGTTTTTCTTGCAGCAGACTGTGAATATAATGACCGATTAACGAGGGATAAAAAAAAAAAATGATTCATTCGTGAAACTCGTCTTGCGCGATTCCCTGCCCTCGGAGAATCGGAAAAAAGAAAGAAAAAAAAAAATCCCGAAAGTTCAACCCTCGCGAGAGTCGGAATATCTTTCTTTCTTTTTTTTTTTTTCTCTCTCTCTCGACGAGATTATGACGCGCCTTGTGATTCATGATTTATTCTTTGCTTTTCTTTTTTGTTTTTCACTCTCAAAGAATCGATCGCACGATTCTCGTTTCTTTGCGAGTTTTAAGAAAACAAAAATTTCCTCGTTTTTTTTTCGCGTGAAATATCCTGGGAGGAGATTCGTTACGAAAAATTGACAAACTTTTGTAACTCGATTGAGCAGTTTCGAGACGAAATATATTATCGAATGGCCCAGTCGCCATGTCTAGATCGAGGTTTTTGGAAATCCATCCTTTGCAGTTCAGTCGCCATTTTGAATTCAAGGATGGATTAAACTATTCAGCGAATAACTTGTTTATTATTGATTTTACATTGAAAATTATCGGAACCAAACTCGAAGGAAATATTATTCTCTGCAGCTTTGATTATGGCCATTTTTTGCCTAGGATCGATCATTTTCGATTTAGACCCGAAAAAGGGGGGTTGAAATTGAATTATTGCATTATCTCGTTTATTATTGACTTTTACGTACGAACACTAAGGAACAAACTTGTAGGGAATTTAATTCCCTGTAACTTTGGTCCCTATCTTTATTTTCTTAGGATCGATATTTATATGCTTTTCTTTTACCGTAAGCGTGCGCCCGAAAATATTGATCCAAGGAAAAAAATTCAACAAAAAATGATTGGGACCAAAGTTGTAGAGAATTAAATTCCCCACAGGTTTGTTTCAAATTGTTTATACGTAAAAGTTAACAATAAACGAGGTAATGCAATAATTAATTAATACCTCGCTTTTTCGGGTCTAAATCGAAAAATATCGATTCTAGGAAAAAAAAATAGTTATGACCAAAGTTGTAGAGAATAAAATTTGCTTCAACTTTGGTTTCGACCATTTTCAGTGTTAAGTCAATAATAAACTAGTTGTTCAATAAATAGAGGATTTCACCCTTAAATTATGGCAACTGAACTACAAAGGGTGGATCCCAAAAACCTGGATTTAGACTATCAAAGACCCCCCCCCCCCCCCCCCCCCAACAATTCGCGAAGGAAAATTGCTGTTCGGAATTTTTGCAATTTCCAATGTGCATAGCGACTGGGCTAGAAGACCACGAAAAAAAAAAAACACACACACACAAAATTTCGCTCACCTTTCGACTGTCGCTGTAGTAGTTGTACGTTTTGAGATAAGTCCCGAGTGACAATACGTTGCAACGCTGACAGCTGTGCTTCGACGTGCGCTCCATGAGCCTCAGTACGTGAAGAAAATCCTCGGCCACGTAATGATCCTCCTCGAGAAAGAGGACCATACCCGTGTGATTTCGCGTCACTGTCAGCTGATCGAATACGCGATTCGCCTTCCACCACCAGTGATGCTTGGGCTGGGTAAATTTTGCCTCTCTGTAGTGACCATAAAGATCGGGATGCTCGGCATTGGTGCACCTGAGATTCGCGGCTCTGTCGAACGACGTATATATACGTGATTCGCGAAAACGTTTATATATTATGCGAAAATAAACATTTTTCTTCGATATTAAAGAAAAATTGGAAAATTTCGCATTTTTTCCTCATTATAATTATCTCAGGAGGCAATCCCCGCAAGCTTATAATTTGCACGATTTTCATTTAGTATTCCAACATATTTGAAAAAAAATTCGTTTTCTTTTTTTTAATTAAAATCCAAAGCCCCTTGCACTGCATCTTTATTTCTCTTTCCCATAAATATAAAGAAACTTTCTCTTTATTTCCCATGAATAAAAAAAACTTTTTGAAAATTTCACAAAATCTTGACACCGATCTCGAACGATTCTCCAATCGATTTTCTCCAACGTCAATGTCAAACGTATTTCCTTCCTAGCGCCCAATTTATGTAGGAAATTTCAACGCGACAGCCGAAAAATTGCACAAGCTAGATCATCAATAAACGGGCATACCGATTTTTCGAAAAAAAAAAAAAAACAGCGAAATTTCCATAACATTGAAACGCAATGGTGGATTTTCCTCGAAATTCAATGACGAACGTCATTCAACGATAGTCCACTTGCGTATGAAGTTGTCAGCCAGATGGCACGAAAATTGCACGAGTTGTGCTCTTATAACGAGACATTTTTTGAAAAAAAAGAAAATTCAAAATTCAAAAATCCGAACGTCTCGTCGAATCTTCCCGAAAATCATACCGGACAAAGGAAAGGGGTGGCTCTAATCTCGGGCAAAATTTCAGCCCGATCGATCGAGCCATTCTCAAGTTATAAAAGTTTAATTTCAAGAACGCACGCACACATCCTGCCATTTTTTTTTTTTTTCTAAATGGCATTGGCATCGAAAACTGAAAAAAAAAATTCACGAAAACACAGCTTCGTCTATGAGGAAGCAAAAAAAGTGCAAGTAGAAAAATATGATACATTATCTAAAATGATGTTTCCATGATTGAAAGAAACCCTCAAGTCGATTGTCACGAAAGTTATATAAATCGTCGATTGTGACGCACTCGACGCAATGACATTTCGTTTGTAATTTTGTAATAATTATGAATAAATTCTCAATTCAAATGTGTTTAGATCAGAAAAAAAAAAAATATATATATATATATATACGACGAACATAGTTACTCACTGTTGCTTGTCAATGTCGCGAGGACAATCGTTCGGATCCTCGCCGGGAAATGTGTTAGGATGCGTTTGTATACTGTGAGGATAAAATATTTGCATGACACGACAAAAGTCGACTCGCTGAACGAGATCGTTGATGTCGGGATTCCATACGTCGTGGCTGAATATCAGTAGGGCCTGCTCGATTCCCTTCGCCTGTGCCAACGATACGATAAGATGCGTGAGATACGTGAGCCTTGCGTGAACCTGAACAACGATAATCGGTGCATCGGGCGACAGAGGACCGAACGCATCGTCGTTAAAGACCCTTTGCTCGGCATTCAAACGACTGATGTTTCTTCTTATCTCGATTATCTCGAGATCGGTAAGAACGGCCGTCGTACCGTTCGTGGCCGTTGAGGAATTTCTTCGATCTTTGAGGAATCTTTATGATAATAATAACAATAATAATAATAATAATAATCCGAAAAAATTTCCTCATTCAATAGCGCGCAAGTAAGAACAGTATGAATGTCATTTTTCAAGGGCCAGTCCATATAGATTGACACAAATTCATATAGATCGATATAAATCGTTGGATATCAAAACAGATCGAAGCAAAAATCAATGGACATTGATGAAAATTCGATCTAAAACGATAACCGATCAATTATAAATTTGTCACCGATCAATATCCATATAAATCGATGCAGACATCGTTTTTGCGTACAGGTCTATGAAATTATTGCGATAAAGCGTACTGTATACCTGTGAAGCTCTTGAGGCACGAGAGCGAAGAGGGTCTCATTCGCGGACGATTGATTCGGTGAGTTCTTTTCGGTGAGGCTGATAACGTGGAGCTGAAGCCAGAGGAAGGTCGCAAGAAATACGAGGACGAGAGTACGTAGTAGAGTTATACGACCCGATCTCACTCCCGCGACTACGGTGACACCTGAAAAATCAAGTACACGGTCGCGTGTACAACCTTCGGGTGTTCGCCTCCTCTCTCTCTCTCTCTCTCTCTCTCTCTCTCTCACAGCTTTCATTTTTTTTTGTTTTCTTCTCCCCCTAATGTGGTCCCGGTTTTTTTTTTAACTTTTTTTTTATTTTTACGTACCCTTTGAAAACTTAGATTTTAGCCTCAAACAAAGCCTTGTGAAACTAGAACTTGGTAGTAAAATTCTAAAAGGTGACTCGTTCGGTTTGAATTTTCCAAACACTCTAACCAAAATATCTCGAAAACTATACAAGTTGGGAAGCTGTTTTTGGTTTCACTTTGTAGATAATAAAATTTTCTATAAAAAAGGTCGAGACTACTATATACACCTAAATGTTCATCTTGTATTCGATACGAACGTTTAAAGTTGAGTGCATTGAATAAATGAATGATGATGCTTATTGCCTTGTAAATTTTTATCTCACCCGTGTTCTAAGCTGATACAAATCATGTCACGCAAACTATTTCATGGAAAATTAAATTATCTACACAAATATGTCTCTTCATTTTCTCTCTATCTTTTACCGCTCACTGTACAGTTCAAAATAAAAATTTAAAATTTGACAAATTCCTCGATAGGAGAATTTTTTCATTTTAGCTCACAGAAATTTTTCTAATACACACTAGAAGTAGGCTATCGGAGAATAATCCCTTTCGATCTGAATAATAAAACTTCACCACCAGCGCCAACTCTACAATGTATTGCTAGTAAATGAAAATTTGAATTTTCGCGCCCCACGGCTACGCCGCGTGATCGATAATTTTTTCATTACTTCTCCCTGTACCCAGAGAGGAATCGCGTTGGTCCAAGAGTACAACGCTCTATTAACTAAAAATGAGGAACAAAAGCAGTTGCTCATGCAAGTCGTTTACAACCATTGCAAAGAATTTCCGAATTGCAATAAAACGAATTTCTATGAATAAACTCTAGAGCAATTTAAAATGATAACCTCTCGTTTTTTCAATTTTTATTTCAAACTATATTTTAAGCAGTAGAAGATACAGAGATAACCGTAACACGTATCGTGTAAATAATTGAATTTCCTATGAAATAGTATGCGTGACATTTTTTGTATCAGCTTAGAGCACGGGTGAGATAAAAATTTACAAGGTTATAAGCATCATCATTCATTTATTTAATGCATTCAACTTTAAACGTTCGTATCGAATACAAGATGAACATTTAGGTGTATAGTAGTTTCGACCTTTTTTATAGAAAATTTTATTATCTCCAAAGTGAAACCAAAAACAGCTTCCCAACTTGTATAGTTTTCGAGATATTTTGGTTGGAGTGTTTGAAAAATTCAAACCAGATGAGTAACCTTTTAGAATTTTACTACCGAGTTCCGGTTTCACGAGGCTTCGTTTGAGGCTAAAGACCAACTTTTTGAAGGGTACGTAAAGAAAAAAAGTAAAAAAACCAGCTTAATATGTATATCGCTCGGGAAATTTTAACAAGCTCGTGAGTATTTTTGCCAGTGCCGAAAAGCTGATATGTTTTCCGGACACGTATTGTCCCGCAAAATTAGCGAGACTCATCACGAAGGATATGAAAATAATTGGCTCGGGTAATTAGGGAGATTGACGCTCGTTGTGGCGCAGTATGCACATCGCTCGCGATTTGCATTGTGAATTTTGTCAGTCAGGTTGCAATAAACACATGAAATTTATCAATATGGATATTGAATTTAATTTGCCCGGATAAAAATGAGGAAAAAATAAATTGAAATCCAAATTAGTTAAGGATTTTTTTTTTTTTTAGAATTGGGATCAGGTTATGTGAATGAATAATTGATCAATTGAAGCAGAGATAATGCTCACGGTAATTTGATCTTTTTCTTCTTTCTCGTGGAGGCAGCTTTGTGACGGTGGAAACAAAACTGAGCTTTCAATGTTATTGTATATTCAAAATATGGTCAGAACGTCGGCAGATGATTTTTAAAAATAATTTTATCGTCCTGTAGCTTCGGCAAATTTTTACCTACCGGTTAAATTTATTTTTTCACGCACCAATTAGAAGATTGTTCGTATTGAATTTTGCGTGATTCGATCAATCGTAACATTCCAAGAGAAAAAATTACATTTTCTTTTTAAATTTTTTTTGGTAAATTTTTATTTTTTTTTATTATAACAGAGTATCATACAGTGATGAATTTCGATAAAATTCTGAACAATACCAGACACAATGGATACATCTATTTTTTAATCGCGATAAGAGTGTTTTCGTTTATCGCGGTAATGGATTTGAGTCACCGAAGATAAGCTTGCGCGTATCTAAAATTTTACGCAGCGTATCGAATAAAATTTTTATACTGGGTCGTAAACAAAATTCTATTTAAGTTGTATGTATGTACGCATGTATTCAGAGGCACTGGCTCGAGAAAATTTAGCGAAAGCTTCTCCGGGCAAGACGATCATAGGACTATATGATATGAAAATTTAACGCGAGTAAATGTATATGTATTTATGGTGAAACGAGAAATGAGAGAAAGAGGGGAAAAAAAAGTGTTAAAAATGATAGGTCGACTAAATATAATATTTCGTTCAGGCGGGGAGAGTCACTCGTCGTTGAAACATCCCACATTATGTGAAAGCACATTAGATCGTTGTGTATACATGTACACCGTAATATATAGAGTTACGTAAGCCCAAGTGTGCGTATGTAGAGTGGAACGGGTGAAGAGAGTAAGGTAGAAGGTGAAAATAAAAAATGTAGAAAATGAGGGAAATGCAAGAGAGAAAGAGAGAGATAATTTCGTACTGATGCTTCGACACATGCTATATATATAGTGCTATGGGTACATGTGTAGATGCGTTTGATGCATGTACTAAAATGCATCCTCGCTAAACTTATAAAGTTATTTCGAGTTGTGACGAGAACGGCCCGAGAGAGAAAATTACGCCTAGTATAAGAGAAAAATGAAGAGAGAAAGAAAAACAATTTTCGACACCCAAAGTAAAGTATATATATTATATATATATATACCGAGACATTCAGTCCTGTGCATATTATAGTCTCTATGTGAGAAATTCTACGTTGTATTAACCGCTAGAGCGAACGAGAATTGGGATAAATTAGGATAATAAAATATTTTAATTCGTTTATTTAAAAAATTAATTTTCTTTCTCAAAAAAGTGGCTTTATCGTTGTCTGGCACGAAAAATTGAGACATCCTTTGGCCAATAACAGAAAGGAATTTTTCGGTTATTTGCTTGAAACAAAATGTATTTCGTCCAAAATATGTTCCATAGCATGTAGCGCAATACACATGAGTTCGCATTCAGTCTTGGGTCATTTATCCTCGCGGATATACGGATTATTATTTGCAACAGAGGAATTTCGAGCTTCTACGCAATTATGCATACAGGAGCTAAAACGAAAGCGGGAAAAGCTCGTGAGCATCGAAAACTGAGATGGGATCTTTTTTTTTCCCCGTTCGGGAGGAAATAAATGCTTGAAACAAATGGAAAAAACTCTCTTGAGATACGAATGAAGATGAAGAGAGAGAGAGAGAGAGAGAGAGAAAAGCGAACAAAAAAAATGATACATGTTATATACTCGAAGTCTCAGAAGATTCGATCCCGTACTGCTATTTTCGAGTGAGAACAGTCATCCTGTGCAAGCCTGTGCTAACGTTGAATTCGTTCGAGATTGAGAAATCCGTTCGTTTTGTACAGAGCCCCACTCGACACATCAAAAGACTCCATACACATTGACTATTCTATACGCAATCGCAATTTCGACAAGAGCTTGAACTTTTCCACGCTAAGCGACTCACCACTTCAACGACTCTCCACATATATCGCCAGAGTCAATACTCCGCGCATCAACGATTTCTTGTTCTCCTTTTATTTTCAACGCGAGGCAAGTTTCGTGTGTGCAGAGAGTCGCTTCTAACTTGTATAGAGTCGTTGATCCGTCGAGTATCGACTTTGGTGAATCACAGCCTCGCGTTGAGTATTATTTTTCTGTGAAGAGTCTATGCAATTGAGAGATCAAGCTCGTATCGAATTGTGTGCTACTGTATATGGAGAATTGATGATGTGCATATTGTAGAGGCTTTTGTAGAAACGAATGATCGCCGATTTTCGATATCTTCGCGCTAGTGATCGATTCTACAATGCTATAAAATATATCCCGAACATCGTTAATATATTGAATATATTTTCTTTTTCCGATCAAAGTTTCACCGATGATTACTGCATTCGGAGATGCAGAAATAATTATTTGGCGCGAATGAGCATATTAAAAAAATTATAAAAGTCAAATTTTCTGATGCTTCTCTGATGTTTAAACAAATAAAAAAAACTAATCTAGAGTGGTCTGTCATTTTAATTGAATGATTAAATCCGTATATGAGAAATTAATAAATAATAAAAATAGATTGTCATGTACATACTAATTGCTACAGTCGAGTCGGACCTCGGGCACTGACGCAGCTCGAAACAAATTGTTTCGGGTATAGACGAAAAGACCTAACCTTCTTACCGGCCAATGCGAGGGGCTATTCATTCTTGAAACCACTGAACCACCCTGGTCTTAAATCAGAATTGAAATCACTCAAAATCGGAGCAAATCACATAAAATCGGCGTTACTCAAACGTCGTTGAAAAGACTCAAAATCAGAATGAATTCACTAAGAATTGTTTTGAATAGCGTGAAATCACGTAAAGTCAGGAAATCACCAGAAA
Organism: Rhorus exstirpatorius; assembly: GCA_963564615.1. NCBI lineage: Eukaryota > Metazoa > Arthropoda > Insecta > Hymenoptera > Ichneumonidae > Rhorus > Rhorus exstirpatorius. The sequence continues at coordinate 15,684,093 of OY751319.1, forward strand.
TCACGTAATATATGCAGTATCTAAAAAGATTTTTTTACGGCGTTGCTACTATCAAACTACGCCCACTAGAACAAATCACAAAAACGTGCTCTAAAACGCATTTCCTATCGAATGATATAAAGTATCAGCATCGACAGCAATATAGTTTTTAGGCTCTTGAGCGAGACCCGGCGAGGTCTTGAATCTCGTCTTAAACTGATGTGAGTCACAGTCTTGCACTGATTGTGAGCTTTTTGCGTCAAACTTGTAATATCGTTTGTTGCGGGGAATGTACGACTAATTTTATTCGATATTTTATTCTTTTCTTTTTTGTTTCGTCGTATGATATTACTGTAGGCGTTATACTCGTATAAAATTAGAAAATAATATCGATTAGTGAAAATTGATGGGTATCTCGTCGATCTGTCGTCTCTCGGCTCGCCTGTTTGGTAAAATTATTGTATAAACTGCAATACGTGCAGAAGAAATCATTTGAATTTTGAAATATTATAAACGTTCGTGAGAAGTAAAGCAATTGAAGAAATCATAAACGTCACGAACTTCTTTATTCAATAATTACGTTACTTAATTAATTTCATTCGTCCAATTTTAATGGGATCTTAGAATAAAGAAAAATCGCGTGACATTGAATTTTAAGAAAAGTCTGAACTGTGGGCTGCGCAGGATAAAGTAATCATGGAGCTAAAAAAAACCCATTATTGCTGCGCATCGTTTTATTTTAACTCTCAAATAATTTTTTTCCGATCCCTAAGTGACACCGCGCTTGACCCTTGTATACTGTGATTTGATGTATAAGCGATAAATAATAAATAATTCCATTTCACGTGCTTTCAGTGATTTCACAAATGATTCGTTCAAATTGTGAGAAATCACATCAACTCGCATGTATTTTAAAATCACTTGAATCATTACTGAAATCATGTGAAATCGACTTCCTATACTGTCTTGATCGACGACCTATACTTTCTTGAAATCGCGGGGTTCTAGATCGTAGTCGGCACTGGCGATAAAATGGCGATTTGACAGTGCCCGAAGCACAGCTGACGTCAGTGCGAGGGGTTCGTCAATGTCTGAGTTCCGACTGTAATTAAATAATTTCTATACTGCTATGCGTTTTCGAAGAGTCTTGGCGAATTAGCGAATTTTCTCATCACTATAGATCGATGAATGCTGTTAAAATGGCGCAAACGCGATAACTAAGATGATCGTCGTACGTGCTTGCGATGTTATTTATCTATTTCATCTACGAATCGTAAAAAGCTAATGATTGCAATGAACAAAATCTAGTTTTCTATTTTTTTTTGTGTGCATTGATTATTATGGATTATCGTCGAGCAGGAGAACTTTTACCTCGCGAGCATCCAGACTTTTTTCTTGTATACACGGAAGGAACGGAGTACGGCTTAACGAGTCCACGTTCCAAGTCCGACGCGCTCAGTTTTCCTAAAAAAAGAATGTTGAGCAAAGGGCTGAAGTGCATGTTCTTCAACCGACTATGCTCTTTCATCTAACGATCGCGCGATTTTATGAAACGAGTATTGAGGGTTGAATGGAAGGTGCCTGTTGATTTATTCGATGTTTCCTCCTGGATTCGAGTCATGTTCAATGCATTTTTCATTTAAATTTTATATAAACGAAAAGAAAAGCTGCAATATTAGTCTATGAGTGATAAAACCGAATTCAAGACACGAGTCAACGCGTCGGGATTCCTGATTATGATTTTTTTATACAATTGTGTATGCATGGTAGACAGCAATGAAACGGGAATTTTGTCAAATTCCTTTTTTTGGCCCTCTAGATATCTCAAAGTATTTGACTTTACAGTTTTATCGAATGTTGAACAGCGCTTTATATATAGCCACGATTAATTCATTGCTCTTTGAAATTAAATGCCGAAACTAAATACATTTTTTTCTTGTGTAAGAAAATTCAAACTTCCCGAAAGGACCGTCGTATAATAATTTTTATTTCTCTCGTTTGACTTCGAGTTCGACTGTGAAAAGTAGAGTTTTGAAACAAGAACAATCAGATGTTTCAAGGGGGCCAACCTTTTGCGGTCCAATTATTTTTTTTTTTGTTTTTTTGTTTGTTTGTGTAATGCTATGATTATTTTTTTTTAATGTGGAGCGATGCCTCGACTCGTTTCGAGAATCGTTGGAATCGCCCATATGAATTTCGAAGTGTCAAGTAAATTTGTATGCGCTCGACATTGATAAACTTGATTAATGTTCATCGTAATGATATTGCATGTATATGAATGATTCATACCCGATATGTGTGTCTAAGCTAAATTTAACTTTTGTAATTAAATGACTGAATAATTTTCATTGAGAACTCACCTCTCATAATGGCATCCCTAGACGGTGATTCTGGAACAATACCAAAGTTTGAATTCTCGTTAATTCTCCGGAGGATTAATCCATGTTTCATGATCTTATTAATGCATTAGAATGAGTGAGCTCGAGCATCCTAAAATAGACACGTACATAACACGATTTAAACTCGAGAGAAATAATTCTCTCTCATCTCCTCTCTCTTTTTGTTACGCATCTATATATCGATAGAATTCCTTCGCAGCATCTTGGTCGTACAGTTTCACTAAGATGAGAATACATTTTCTTTATCTGTCGAGCTATTAGGATTGTCAAAGGATTTATTTGTGTGTTCCAACGTATACCCTTGCGGGTTTTTATGTATTACCCTTCCCATTTCATCCCTTCTATCATTTCCTGCCCGCACTTCGCTAAGCTAACCTATAACTTCCGTAGCATCCGCAGCTGCTTTTTCGCTACACTGTATCGCATTCGCTGTGAACATGGGGAAACTGCGGGAAACCCATGCCGATACAGACGGCCTTATTTTACTAAGTTTCCGATATGTTACGATACGATACGATATCAGTAATCTCAGTAAAACTGGCCTCCCGCTCGCGGTAGTCGGCGCGCCAAGCCAGTGCACGACTAAGCGGTCACCCATCCAAGCAGTGGCCTCGGCCATTGCTGCTTAACTTGCGAGATCACCAGAGCCACACACATCGACCGCGCGTCCACTACCGTCGGTGATTGTCAAAGGATAATTAATGCAGATTGCTTGAGAAAACTGATAAAAATTAATCATTCGTTTAATATTCATTACATTTTAGACACGACTGTATAATATAAGGCTAGTGAGAAAGTCTCTCGTGCCACTACAAAATAGTTATATGGCATCCCAGAGAGCAAGAAATTATAAGTACAGCTTAATCAAATCTGACTGATTGCCGATGTCCAAAAGACAAATGACTTCGTAGCCTAAAACCCCTAAAACTTGGCCAAAAACGAGGCTATGTCAATGCTATTTTTTTTTTTTTTACTATCCCGCAAAATGACAAAACTCCAATGAACTTTCATTCTCGTGCGAGAGCGTCCGCTGTATAGCTGTGGACACATCTCAAAGAACGCGATTTGATCTCGTGCCAAAGAGATCAAGGAAATCAGAAATATATTCGCGACTGGAATTCGAAGACTCTTGCTCTCGAATTTCCTCAGTCATCTCAAATTCAGTACGTGCTTGTGTAATAGTTAGTTGATCTTAGTAGATATTAATTTATAGTAATTTAGTATTTTAGTAATACTTAGATAGTAATTTGCTATTTTTTTATTTCGCGTTAAGAAGAGATTACTAACGGATGAAAAAAAAGGTAGCAAAGCCTATATATGAAAGAAAATTTCAAAGCTTAAAGAAACGTTCTTAATATTGTGTCAAATAAATGAAACTCACCTTGAGAGAAAGTATGGCACCGGATGGTGCTCCATTCTCATCCAATCTGAAGCAATACAATTAAACAATTATTACAATTAAGAATTTTTGTAAATCTTCAAGTACTTCGAGTTACTCTCGCAATAAAGAATGAAGACAAAAAAAAAGTCATATTATCACTGTAGAAATTCGAATAACTCTATCGTCGAAATTTTCCTTATCGTGAAATAATGATTTAAAATGAAAAATACAGAATAAATATTGAAACGTTCACAGATCGAATATAGATAGATGGATAAACGTTGTAAATATATTCCGGCCACGTGGGTAGATCGATAATTTAAATAATGTGAAATTTATTCTTGACGAAATCGACGCTTCGATCGCTGGGTTACAAAATTTTGTAATTTTACGCGAGTATGTACATTAGATATTCGTAGCGTCAAATCAATGGGATTTCATCGTCGAGATAATTCCAACCCGGAAACGACTCTATGTATGATCTGTTTTGGTTTTGTTGCCGCTGTTGCTGCTGCAGCTCGTGTTATTATCTGCTCGTATGCACACATGTATACGGGATAATATTTGTCAAGAAGCTTATCCAGTATTGGCGATAAAAGTATCGTGATTATAACGAAGTGAGGATTCCCTGGAGGGAATGGATAAGATAGATCCAGTAAATGAGAAAAACGGAGGAAAACGTAAGCTTGAAATTTCAAATGGCGTGAAAAACCGTGTTAACTTAAGGTTGTTGTGCTGATATTTAAAAATATTACTATTCAGACCAAATTTTTCCACAATGTATATATGAACTCTTTATCTACCTTCCGGTAAAACTTGGATATGATTCACAGTACCGTTTTTGAGAAAAAAAAATCGGAAAGTTGACGTCTTTCGTAGACTGTTATGAAGAACTTTCGATCATTTTGCAGTATGTAAGTTATATCTGCTAAGAAAATTTTACCGCCGAGCTCAAAAATTTGCCTGGATATTCTGTAAAAATTTTCGAATTTTTGACAGTACACTTTTTGAGATATTGATAATGAAAGAGAACTTCCGCTCGCCCGTAAGCGGTGCAACATTGTATCGTCCATATACATGCCCCGCTCACCCGATTGGATTCATCGACCCGAGCCCAATTCCCTGGCTGAGAAACTGCAATTTGCTATAGCAAATTGCATGATAAAAAACGTAAAGTATTTTTAAAAAAACATAAAAAAGGGTTGGGGCACTAGCAAGGTTATCTTGACTTGGAATACGTCATACAGGTCGCGAAGGAAAAAGGCAAGTTACGAAAAAATTGTAACGAGTTCCCCACGCTATCACGCGATAATCCGCCGTACATAGATATATATATCGTCTAAAGTGCCAGACGATCATTTATCACCGGCACGAGGATGTTGCACGCTATGCTAAAAATGACGAGACAGAGAGAGAAAGAGAGAGAGAGAGAGAGAGAGAGAGAGAGAGAGAGAGAGAGAGAGAGAGAGAGAGAAGAGAGAGAGAGAGAGAGGAGAGAGAGACCGAGATAAAGCGGGAGGTGGTTAACCTTCGGCCTCAGCTTGGCTCTAATTACTTCGGGAAAGAGCACTTTTTGGCTCTAAGTACATTTTCGCTTCAGCTCTCGCGGTGTTCTGCATCGAGGAAAAGTCCTCGATCCAGTTCAGAGAAAGATAAGCCATGGCTGATGGTAACATCGTGGTGCATCCTGCTTATTCATGAGATTACTTTTCACGTGTTAATTATCAAACTTTCGCGTGTGTATCATTTCGAAGAAATTTTGCAACACGCACTTTATTTCCAGTTTCGCGTCGAGGAGGAGTCGTAACTCCCCCTCGGATGCACAAACACCGCAAGAGCCAATTGCGCATCTCGCGAGATCCGCGCAAGAAGATAACGAGAAAACCATTCAATCTCATCTCATCTGCGGGAATCAGTGGTATAATAACTTTCATTGGCGGACTCTCGTGGCGCACAAATGGGCTGAGCACCCTTCTCTCTATAAGTCCGGGCATGTTTTGTCCGCGGTTAACATGAATATCTTCACAAATAAATCAGAAAATTTGTTGTGAATTTTCACCCTCCTTTCAGTCTTGATTAAAACTTAAATTTACATCGAAAGAATTTTGAAATTTATGTTGAAACAAGTTGTGATATATTTGGGGCTGAACATTTTTTTCAACAAAAATAATTATCTTGGATTATTCATGCGCGTGAGGTCTCGCGATTATAATATATATATGTTGTTAGATCGGCGATAGGGGCTTGAACGTCAATGAGAGGATGTATGTGATTAATTGAAAGAGAAAGAGACTTTTTTTTTATTAAATTTTTTTAATTACGTCAATTTCGTAAAAAGTGGATACAATCTTTTAATTCAAAATGGCGATTCATCGAAAACAAAGACAACTATCGAGGCTCAATGAAATTTGGTAAACGGAAATTTTTTACATCGTTGCTTTCGTATTGAAATACAAAAAATCGAAAAAGTGATTCGACCTCGGATTCGACGGAAATTGCCATGCATCCGTCGGATTTGTTGAGATCGTTCACAGCAGATAAATTATTAAAACACAGCTTTGATTTTCAAAACGGTGCCGTCAATATGGTCAATCGAGGATCACATGACGATTGGATAATATGAACGAAAATTGACAGATTGTGGTTTTTGAAGCAGCTGACCATTGTAAAAGTCTCATTATATTCGAAATTTTTGAATTCAGTGAGTTCTGTTATTCATAAAACTATTGGTATTTCTGTATATATATATTTATCAACATTTCCGGTCTCTTGTGTTCGGGTGCACTGGACTCAAAATCTATTCAAACCGGAAGTGAATGAAATAAAGAGTAATTAAAACATAAAATGAGACAAAATGAACGGACAGAGAGAGAGAGAGAGAGAGAGAGAAAATGAAAATGAGCTACGGTAGGCGGTACAGGGACGCTTCAGATAACAAAATTTTTATCCTCGAGGCCAGAACTCCCGCGAGGGAATCAGCAGCATCGGAATCATGCACGCAGAATTGCAGGCGGTACTCTTTCTTTTTCTCCGGTATATTGTTCTTATCTCGAATTTCCGACGTACATGCGTATCGGACTATGGCACACTGGCTCTTGTGATACGTGCATTGTCTATGTGCATGCATACTGATACATATATATGCATAAATAATACATCTATATCCATATATTCACAATGTATACATACATATGGATCATGCAATGTCAAGTCAACCAGATGGTGAATTTATGTTCTACGTTCGTGTCATCGTCCCAACGGAGTGTACTCAACCCCCCCAATCCGTTTTATTTATCATCACGCTCTCAAGCTGTACACAAATTTTCAAAATTTTGGGTCTTATTCATTATTTAATTTCTTCAATAGATTTTCTGAAATTTCGTAAAGCTGCTTTGTATATTCCATACAGGAAAACATTATCTAAAGTGCTCGATAATAATTTTTTCAAATGGCTTCACTTAACATTCAAAGATTTATCAATTTGTCCTCGTAATTTTTAAATATATATATAATTATTATAAAATTTTCGCGAGATTCATTTCTTATATATCTATATATATTTTTTTTTTATTTGACAATCCTGGCATTTGTGAAAATGTGAAAAAAACTTTTTAAACCCGTTTACAAAAAAAAAAAAACATTTCAGTGAATTCACATAAAAGTATACGACTGAATAATTGATTTTACGTACACTCTTTATAATTTCAAGGAAAAAAATATCTTGCAAAAAATTGAAAGGGCACTTAATTAACACTGCGAAAATTATGAATGGTGATTGTTGGAGGCTTGTCGATATGAAGAATGTTACATACACATATATTTTTTCACATGTTGTTTCTATCCCGGATGCCCGCGAATTTATAATGGATATGTATGTGGAGTATATGTGTGTCGGGGATAGATCGTACGCTCGGTCTCAATACTTGGCATTGTTCACGGGGTAGGTGTGGACCAGTTCAGTTCTACTTCACGTAATACATCGATGGCTTAAAGTCAAAAAGCCGTATCGAGCTTACATAAGCATACGCATAGACTTCTTTCCGCCATCAGGCTATCGATATATGTATATATATTACATCAGCATGTATATGGATATAGAATCGCGGTAAATGGTGCATTGGACAAGTGCGTTACTGCGCATATATACGCTAACTCAGCTGCTCGGGTTTTCCTTCCTAATTGCAAGAGCAAGACCTTGAGTCCCCGACAGATCCTAATTAACGTTTAAGTTTACTATTACTGTAGATACATGAATATATATGTGTGTGTGTGTGTGTGTGTGGGAATGTATGCATAGTAAAATCGCGGAGATCGATTGCGAAGGGTTGGAAAGTGTGTTTCATTCCAACTCAACGAGCACTCGATATCTGAAGTGAAAATAATTTGATTCCTTGCCCGATGCCGGAAAAGTTTTATAACCAACAGCGAGTATAAACTATTTTTTTTATTTCTTTCGGCTCTCTGCTTTCGCCCCCGTTACAGACAGACCCCCGTTATAATTCGCCAACGAAACGATAATGAAATACTTTCATCGTGTAACAAACTCAACCACGCGTATTGGCTCTCGACGTTTTGCCAGTCGAAAAATCTACGAAGCGAATGAAAAATAATTCTTAATGCAGAGCGTAAAAGAAAGTGGTTGGATTAACTAAATCAGGCGATTAAAATTCTCATTTCTCTCCAAGCATATTTTCAAGCAAATTGACTGCAGAAATAATCGCAGTAGTGCCAGTGTACTGAGTTGAAAATTTATTTTTATAAAAAGGTATAAGCGTGCTCATTGCTTTCTCGTAATTTTGATAAATTCACAAAGCCCCTCTGTCAGTAAGTGCGGTTCTTTTTAATGTTGGGCTCGATGTTAGGCTTTCTTATGCATAGAGAAATCGTCGTTGAGCAAAAAATACAAAGAAGCATGATGCACTTTTCGATTTAGACGCACAATTTTAACTCGGTTTCTCAAAATTTTTGGATGTCACAGAGATCGCAGAGATTTTTCAAAAAATTTTAAATTTAATAAAAATCTGCACTATCTTTTTTTTCGAAAAATCCTAGACTTAACATAATCTTGTTCCTTACCAATATTCTTATCAATTTCAATAGGAAATCAACGTCTAAACTAGTGTAAAACACTGGCAATTAAAAATTTGAAAATGTTAGAACCATAAACAGGCATTTTTCGAAAATATTGAAAATCTCACAAACTCGGAAATCCTTAACTCATGTTGAAGATAATTGCAGCTAACTGGAAAGGTTTCAAGGTTTACTTGTGCCTAAGCTTTGAGCACGATTTTTTGAATGATTTTAGAGATACGAGACGCTTGAATTTTCCAACATATACACACAAATGTACATGCATACACACGCACATACCCACAAACACACGATATATTTTTACTAAATAGATATTTACATATTTTTAATAATATTAATTATTAATATTTTTAATAATATAATTTAGATAATGGATATTTGTTTTTTACCAAACGTGATTTTCTGATTACTTGGGACACAAAGCACTGTGCGCATGAATATCGCAAAAAAATGTTCACGAAAATAAAAAAGAGATTTCGCGATGACGAAGTTTTTATTTTTATCAATTTCGTTTGTTCTGCAGTCCGTTATAAGCGGTTTTATCTTCAACGTGGCATCAAATACTAAAAGAGCCATCCAAGGTAGGTACTTGTTAGACCATACTTGGAATTTTTTTTATGTCTAGCTAGCTGTCAATTTTCGTATAGCTATTTAAATATTCTTTAGCGATATTTTTTTTCCGTATATGTTCGTACAGATCAAATACTATTTTTATGGAATAGATAAGCACTTGTGCATACATGGAAAACGTACTTTTCGTAAAATGTTAAAACACTCGTGCATGCTAGTAAGTCGTGATAAGAATAAAAATTTCAATTTAATATTAATGCGTCTAAAAAAAAAAGTAATTTTTATCAACGTCTTCTCTAATTCAATGGTCATATTTTAGATGCCTATATATACGTTTACATGTAAAATACGATCGGAAAAAATCTTTCATCTTTTCGTCTTGGAAACCACGAGGTAAATTATATCAATTTTAAATGCAGATTAAGCAAACAAGGAATGATACGATTTTAAAGAAATATCATCTACGATGACTAGGTAAAAGTGTCAGGGTATATAGAAGACGGAAATTTCGCAACGTCAAAAAGAAACACGCACATGTGTATATGAAATATTTCGAAATGTTTGAACAGAACCACATGCCTAGATAAAATACGATCGAAAAATACCCTCATTCGGATCAATTAAAAAAAAAAAAAAAAAAAAAACGAGCCTTCGAGAGAATTTTTCTGAATGAAAAAAAGACGTAATGAATATTTTTTCGATCTCTCAATTTTTTATTCTTCTTAAAAAAATCTCAATTCCGTTGTATCCTTCAGTTCTGCGGGAATCTTTGCTAGGCTGTAAAATCTCCGTATCCACGGAGTAACATTTTGTTTTTCTCACCTCTATCCTTTTCTTGCTCTTTCTCACTTGACCGCGATTACATCAGGAATTACTTAACCCTTTGAGGGGCACATTTTTCTATGGAACAAATTTTCAAAACCATAGGTGGTCTAAGGGTTTTTGGGGTTGCTGATTACGATTCTGATGTCAGAATTAGAAAATTCAAGATGGCGGACCTAAAATGGCGACTATTTTAGGTTAAGTTCGTGGTTTTTCGTTCAATCGGCACGAAATTTGGTATACAGGGGTTTTTCGGGTCGCTGATTACGATTCTGGCGTTAGAGTTGAAAAATTCAAAATGGCGACTATTTTAGGTTAAGTTCGCGGTTTTTCGTTCGGTCGGCACAAAACTTGGTATAGAGGGTTTTTTGGAGTCGCTGATTACGATTCTGATGTCAGAATTCCAAAGTTCAAGATGGCGGATCCGATATGGCAATTAGCATCTAATTTTATACTAATTGTAGTAATTAGTATAAAAGTATACGTCTCATCGAGCGTCTTAGACACTAAAAATTGGTGAATATGTGCGTATTCTCCTCCCTCTTAGCACGACCCAGAACTAACGACGTGGACGTGGGGAAAAACTAGTTCCATTTAGTTCCACAAACCTTTTGCCATTTTTTCTATACGCTACTGCTGGCACCTAGTACTCGGAAAAAGAATTTCGCAAATTTGTTATGAACATAAATGGAAAATTTGATAACAATTCATATAACATAAACTTTTTTCTTCGAAATTGGTTTTTTAGAAAATTCGATAATTTTTTTTGAAAATTTGAGCCTGCCGAAAAATCTGAAAAAATTTTATAAATTAGTAATAGACCTGAAGAATATATGAAAAAAATTTCAAAGCGTTTCGACACTTCGTTTGAGAACAGCTGAATTTATTCTGAATAAAACAACGAGTTTTTTGCTCTTGAATTATGTATAATTAATTATAAATAAACAAATATCCACTTTTTTCCTTAAGTATCTTTTAGCTTGAACCTTCAAGATACTAGAAACGACTTAGAAGTAAAAAGTTATTGGAAAATAGAACGGCAATAATGAAAAAACTGCAGGAAAAAAGGTGATACATAAGTGTACCGCTGCCCCTCAAAGGGTTAAGGGTCCAAATCCTCGAACTAGTTTCCCAAATCTATACATATACTGGTGTATATCGATTCTTTAATGAAGGTCGCGAGCGTTACATCGATGTATATACATATGTTAAGGAGTACCGATTTTCTTTTTTTTAGATGTGTACATTAGAAGTTTAATATCGAATTTTCCATAAAAGCTCGACTTCGCCGTTTTCGAGATAAGAAATATTGAAATTTCGTCATTTGGCACGGTTTCTAATGAAAAATTGAGAGACATAATTTTGATATTAATAATCGCGGTTGATACGTCTATGTGTCAAACGAATTATTGCTAATTTTGCGAAATATTGTCAAGATGCCTTCTGAAAAATTTCAGAGCCATGCACATCACTGTTAATTAACAATAAATAATAATGTGGATAGCGAACGCGATTTTTCGTTACGATTTCGTTTTCCCCTTGCCGCGTGCACGAAACACTTGTCCCTTCTTAACCCAGAGGACCATTTTTTTTTGCATTCATACCCTCGATACACCCTTTTGATTCCAAGCCACCGTATATACGTAGACCTTCCTCCTGAGATTTGGCTGTTGATCGAAATTTTGGGATCATTTCATGAAAAAAAAAAAAAAAAATAAGGCACCCGAAACACGGCAGATGACAATTTTTACTCGACTTTAAAATTTCAAAAAATATTGACAATAACTGTAATTTTCAGAGATTTCTAAATAATCACAGAGACATTATGTTATAGTGTCTCCTCTTCATTCGTTTTTTCACCCCCCGTCGCCGTGTGTTTCCATTATTAGGCGTTTACGGAACGATATAATATACGCGTCGTCTTGAAGTGAATATATTTTTTACGGTTGTAACGCGATCGATCATTCTGTGGTCTCCGTTTACTCGCGGCGTATTCATAGGAATTTAATTTATGCAACGTCAAGACCCGTCGAGGTTATCGCTGCTTTCATTACGGTCAATGAGTTGAGAGGGTGGGGCAAAGTAAAAAAAGATTCGTGAGTACGTACGCTGCTTATTAGATACACACAGGAAGATAGTTCAAGGAAATTTTCAAAGTTGAGACAAAAGTTTATGATCCAAAACGCACTAGAATCCTAAATCAGGCCATTTTTTTGTACCAAAATTTCACTCGATTTATATTTTACGGTCGAGATTTCCGTCGTTCCTTCGTGCCTGGCAGTGGAGTTATCATGCGGTAGGCTTCTTATTCGGTAGGTATATAATTTGGGTTGACGCAGTCTGACAACAGGTCTCTCCCGGAGAATTGTCTTCCGGTATAGAGTTGTTTGTGCCTGCTAGGCTCAGTCCATATAATCTGAGTTAAGCCGTGCCTTAGTATTGCTACAATTTATCGATTGCAATGCAATGTGTTAGTATAGTATAGGATGTCTCATCGCCCAGAGAGCGACGAGAGACACGAATCTCTCGTGAGTAAATTATTTTTGGGCACAGTAAAGATACGATCGCGCGTGATGAATAACCAGTCATAACAAAACGGGCTTCGATGAATCTTTCACGTGTGCCATATAAAATGAAACGAATAAATGTACATATTATGTACATTTTTTTTATCGTCGCAAGTCGTAAGATGTGTCGAATTTTTTTTCCCTACTAGTGAATTTGATTTATAAAATGAAAATATGCCTACATAGTTGTATGAGCCATGAATCAATGATACATGAAATGAAGTACATCGATTACGCTTAATTTATTAATTGTTAACTTAATACGTGCAATTTTTTTGAGCAAATATTGAATGTGAAAAGAACAAAAAAATTCACATTATAGTATACGTATGATATGAATTAAAAATAAATACAGATTCGTAAAAATCACGATGTATCGATGAATCATTTTTTTTCCCACATACTTCCCATTAAAATTACGTTCAAGGCTGACGCGCACGCGGTTTTTACCGCTCAAGGGAATACATATTTACGAGATACTCGGCCGATTGTATACAAATGCTCACTCATTAATAGAAATAGCTCATTTGATCCGTCGATTAGAACCGTTTATTCAAGCGCTAAGACTAGAAGGTTAAGGCCGGAAAACGGTTGCGCATTGGTCGCGGATTCTCGCGGAAAAGGTCGTGACGGATTATGTAGCCAAGGGAAATTAAACGCTCACCTTGCGAGCCAAGTTTCACCACAACCGCATCAGCTAAACAGCTTCTCGGGATCTTATAATATATAATGTGCAGCGTGCAGCACACAAGAGTTGTGAGACAGAGAGAGAACGAGAACATTTTGTCGGACGCATATGTAAGTCCACGGAAATGCGTAATAAAACTTTTTTTTTTTAATGCAGGTATTATTGTCATTATTTTATTGCATATAGACTGAATGTCTCAGATTATGTCCTTAGAAAGTCGACGTACATGTCTAATTGTGTTGTATAGTGAAATGGCAAGAATAGAATTACTTATTGCTTCATTGCGAACGTTTATATACATAAGCGTAATAAAACATCGATTGATATCGTTCTTCCAATGAATATCACGAATAAATAAATTAACAATGTAATGTAATGTAAATAAATTAAAAATGTAACATAGTAACACATAGAGAAGACCGGAGTTATATCTCGGGAAGACTGCCGATTTGAGAGACGCGATAGACATACGACAATGGATTTAGCTCATCATTTGGACGAAAACAAAATGATTGAGCCTCATTTCAACTATCCGATTGCTCTGGAATCGTTCTTAGATCAACGTATAGCTTTTACGTTATTTTTCATGCGAGAATTGCTATTTTTGACAGGTGATTTATTCAGTAGGTCGCGTAATTTTAAAATCAAGTTTTAGCGAGAAACATGCTTGTCGTTCTTTAAACGCTAAAATTTGAACAGGCGGGTCAAGTCAAAATGTCAAGAATCAATTTAAATTTATGGACTTATTTAAGTTTATGTGGTTTTCGAAACGTGTCCTTGAGGTCACGTGACAAAACCGAAAGTCGAAAACCGCATACGCTGATGTTTTCGAGAAATCTTCATCGCAAATTGACAGAGCAAAACGATTTTAGGAATATAAACTGGAATAAGTTCCCGGTCCCCATTCGGTTGATGTTTTTCAGGCGGTAAAAATTTACATCCCTATCTCTTTTTAACGCGAATTCGGATTTATCGCCGAGAAACTGGGCAACAATGTGATACAATATAATGAAATAAAAAAAACAAATTATATCAGCCTCAACCGAGGTGTTTAATATCATGTTCTCGCGTCAGCGTTAGCAGAGTTTGTAATATCGGGAGATGTTCCAGAACGCAGAGAGAATCCTCCCGGATATTTAGCTGCTGCGGGGCTTATGAGACAACCGTCTCCCGTGGGATCAAAATATAACGAGGGTTACCCTGGCAATCGTGTTCACGTAGGAGCTTCAGGAGTTTCCTCAAAATCTCCTCGACGACGTACAGTAACGGTATATATGTATACACACACACACACGCACACACACACACACATATATATATATATATATATATATATATTCGCTATATAGTGTCAAGTACCCCGGAGGCAACGATGAATAAGCGTGTGTCTAATTTGGCAACGGACAGAAACGCGCAGCATCATCATGCTCTAGCATGGATTATACATATATTTATCATGCGTATATATAATATATATTATGTATGGGGGATTCTAGGCCAATATTCGGCAGATCCGTGACCGTCGCTTACCATTTTCTTTTCCTTTCCTACGCTGCAGTGAAACTCGAAGGTACACTCCATATCCGTTTGAAGATTTTTCGGAAAATCCCTTGTGTTATCGTCGTCTTCAATTACTCGTATACTTACAGCAAATACTTAGTCAAGAAACAAAGAAAAATGTTCAGACTATTTTCTCGAATATGGGCTCAATTCTAGCACATGAGCTGAATGAAGTTTAATTTTTTTTTATCGCTTTACTTTGCTTTAAATTTTCATTTGATAAATTATCGGACAGAACAGTAATTCAATATGGGGGCAATTATTGAAATAAAAAATCCATTACAAATAACTTATCTTGAAATACCTTTTCTTTCGCTATTAAACTATTTCGCAGCAATGTTTTAATTATCGAGTAACGAAAATAGCAGTATAATACAAGAAAAAGAAAATTAATCTTCATTTTTCTATAGCTCCTCTCTGCTAGAACCACGCACATCTTCGCAGGAGTCTCAACATTTTTTTTTTTTTTTTCTTCAACCAAGTATTTAAAGTAAAAATGTCAGATAAATCGTTCACTTATCACAGTGATTGAACGCTTTCTCGTTGATCATTACGTTTTACGTTATCAAGATTTGAAAATATTTAACAAGATTTGTGAACAATATCTTGCATGAGGATCATGCAGACCTGTCAGTTTGGTCTGGAATGCTCCATAGATAGAACACAGGTATTAAGTATATCTGCACATCATTTAACGAGAACTCACTCGTTTGCGAAGCAACGTTTCTTCTTCGTGCACGATAGTTCGTTGATCATTTTCGTAGAACGAAAAAAAAAAGAAAGAAACCAATAATTAAATTGAATTGAATGAATTACATGGCAGAAAAATTGAGGAAAATTTCCCTTTTATTTTATTCACTGGACAAAAAAAAGTCGCATACTTAAATGATATTTCTCTCTCTGATGCGACTCTGCGAGAGGTTAAACAGTCTCTCGGTGAACCAAAAAAGACAGATGACCGTGTAACACACAACGTGAATTCGGATCGCGCGATGCGCGCGAGTGGTCTGAACGAACTGAGCGTTGAACGAAGCAAGGCAATCCAGGAAAGCTCGCTCGCGATGTTTTACAGGCGCCTTTTCCCTTTCCCTTCCGATCTCGCGGGCTTTTCTCGTTGCATGATCTCTCTCTGTCACTCTCTCTCTCTCTCTATCTCTTTTTCTCGCGGGAACATATCGCGCAGCATCACACACACGTGGCGCGAGCTCTATGGACCAGGCAATGCAGAGCGATAGTGAGTCTCGTGGTAGTATGCTCCCATTCGTATATCATTGTCGTTAGCTGTCATCGTGCTGTAATTTATATATATGATACAGTGATGATAATTGAAATTTGAGATTAAAAGCTGTCAATTGATATGGTCGGTTGGTATAAATGTTTACTGGAAAAGAAAATTGATCAATTTCACCCCATTAAAGTAGCGATTACAAGGAAAGTCCTTTTTTTATTTTGGAGTGAGCGCAGTTATATACGTTTTGATTCTTAGTCTTGGCTTTATGAAGAATTACTTCAAGATTCTACTCCTAGAATTCTAGTTCGTTATTGATGAAAGGAAAGAATGTTCGTGGCGCAGTGAAACAGGACAGAATGAAAAATAAAATTTCGAGTTCGTTGCTCATGGATTATGAACACGTGAAGGATTGTTCAGCCGCCTTCGAGTGCTATTGTATAGACTCGAGCATCGAGTGGCCTGATATGAAGAAGTGGCAGCAGCAGCAGCAGCAGCAGCATGGCCCCAATGTAGGTCAGCTGACTTGGCTTGGTGACACGAAACAATGTGGATATCCCCGAGACGACCATGCAAGAGCGCACCTCACTCTGACGAATCCGTGTGCCTTAAATTTCTGCTGGCCAAACGAGAAGGAAGCTCGCTCGACGATATCGACGAGAGTACACAGCGATAAGCCAACCAAGAATCTAAGGCACGCTTCTGTCAAAGGCACTCTTTGCGGCGTTCTCTCGACTCATAATCACAGAAGCCACATGACACACACACACACACACACACACACACACAAATCCGTAGAACGTTATTGTGGCTTGAGACGTTAGCACCTCTAACATTTTTACGAAACGAAGAGGTAAAACATGAAAATAGTTTCATTGAAAACGTTATAATGTCGATGTATTTTTCTTCTATTTTCGCTGATTGACCATTCCAGTAGAGTCATATTCTCAAAAGCTCCCGAAATTTTTGTAACGAATATGGAGAAAAACGTTTTTTTTTTTTTTCTACGGTAAAAAGTTACTGAATCAGAAGCAACGTCGCTACAACCGATGGACGTAAAAAATTTTCCCTTTTAAGAAATGCGTATACCTAATAATACGTTTCTCATTTGAGGGATAGTCAATATTTGTGTTATATATAGAAAACGAAAATGTTATACGAATCACCGATATTGCCAGATTGTTCGGTAAACAAACTGAGAATTCGGTACTTGGTGGTGGCATCATGAAACACACGATGTAGCAACAAGAGTCTAATTCAAGGTACTTGAAGGCAAAATCCGCAAGAAATTTATGAAAAAATCATAGATTCTATAAGAAAGATTTTAAAATGCGAAATATTCAAGAGTCAAAGATAATCATGCAAAATGTATTTTACAAAAACCACCGACTTTCCCCTGTAAAGGATCTCATGCCTCGTAAGTTTAAATCCTCCAACTTCGAAGTCCATGAGAGCCTCAAGGATAGCGCCGCCGCGTTATTTCGCGATAAACGTAAAAATCGAAATGACTAAAGTACACAAAGTTGATCGCGTAAGTATAATAAGCGAAGTCGTAAGTATATATCCAGCAATATCGCAAAGTGGATAGCTTTGTCCGCTTCGATCGAACAAAAGCTTCAATTTACTAAACGAGAAAGCTTTTTTTTTCTCAAGCTTTACGTCTATATAATAGATCAGCAGGTGAACGAGGGAGTGTGCAATATAGTTCAGAGTCTCCACGTATACATATAGGGAGTGCCAGCCGAGTCAGCCAGTTCTCCTTATCCCTTTAATCTCGACGGCCCTTTGTTTCCTACGATGGTATTCTCAAGATCTTGCCTTCTTGCTTATACTACTATATTCTCCTACATCTTCGTATACCCTGACTGTACTTGTACGGAGTGCAGGCTTGTTACTTCTTTTTTTTACCCCTTTTTTTTTATCCCTTCGCCTCTATCCGTTAACCGTCCTCTCGTCACGCCTCTACTTGAGCCATTTTTCACATCCTTTCGAGATACGAGCAGCAACGTCCTTGCAGAGTGTTTGTGAGATCTACATAGTACATAATATACGTGTGTGCATATGCTTCACAGCAAGCTGAAGTACTGACCCTGCAACTCTCGCAATCCACCGGAATGAAACCACTTCGTCACCCACGCTTATAATCGGACATGGCGATCCAACACTATGACTCGTATTATGCCTCATGGCTGGCTTTTTTTTTTTGTTACTTTATCGTCTCTCTTAAAAGGACCTTTTTCGCGATATATCCAAGGATACCGTTACTAAGCGAAATATTCGACCTCATTATTTCGTTAGAATTGAAATTCCCACGAATGCTTTGAGACGGAGTATACATAGCGAATATCGTCTTCTTTGTCGTCATCATCGTTGTCGTCGTCGTCGCCGTTCGTTGTGGTCCTCATATGTGGGATACCTTCCCCAATGGATCTCACACCCACGGGCGATCACATTTTTGGAGCGAATCCAAAATCGAAACGACGTGTAGGTAAGAAGGCGTTCTCTTACGGCCATTGCCAAGAAATTCGTTTCAAGGGCCAAAAGACTTTCTTCCAATGTCTCCGTTCGCGAATTCTCAACTGCGCACACATCAGCTAAGTCATGCTCTTATTTTGCCGCGATCTCAAGAGAGCTGAGAAATCCTTTTCTCGCGTGTATGGTCTATTTCCGAAACGCTTCTATTCATTCTCGCTTGCATTATTTAATGACACAAGTACGGATTTTTTTTTTTTTTTTTCTTTCGTCGAGCATAACGCAACGAAGCAAAAAAGTAAAGACACATTCACCGGAGCAAGAGGTCAGGCGTGATTGTCTCGTAGGAAATCCTGTGCCCTTTTTGCATTGATGAAAGAAAAAAATATATATAATGGCATAATGGGCGAGACATGGGACATTGACCACCAAGGACTTGGCTGTGTGTTTCAGCGCTTTGCGCTGCGGTGCTCAACTTCAGTGACGAAAAATTTGCAGAAATTTTCAGTCATCGAGGCTCGATTCTAGATTCTCACTTTTATTTCGAGATACGGTTCACTATTTCACTTTTTTTCGTAATCAGTATAGTTGTTTTTTTTTTGCTTTCAAACATCTATCTCACTGGGATACAGTATACTATTACAGATTTAGTGAGACTAACAATACGTGACACGTAAAGTTATAAGCGTCAAGCACATTATGTTACAGTGCGCTTCCTAATATTTCTACGTTTTAACTGAATTTTGAACAAATCTCACGCCCAAGTTTCAAATAATTTATGCTTATCATATAGAATTGCAATGTCAATCGTACGATTACAATGAAAAAAAAGTTAATGAAAAGGTAAATATGTCGGCTTCGACATATTTACCAATATGAAAAAAGATTGAAGAAATAAATGAATGTAAATCCTATAGCATTTTTTCGTGACAACTTCTCTCTCAGTTTCATACTACGAAATTTATCTAGTGAGACTCTCACTTTGCCAGTTTTCCACTGAATATTAAACGATTTCGTTACGCGAGCATTAAATAATAACCTGAAAAACAAATTTTTATCAGACTTTATAAAACCTTGAGTTCTTGGATCGCGTAGTCATTGAAAAACCTCTGTGTGTTGCGTCAACCTCCTTTACATTTTGACTATTTTTGTTTTCGTACGAGTCACGTATATACATTTTTTTTTTCATGTCACGCAAAGCCATGCGCTAAGGCGACTGTCAAAGAGAAACCGTTTCGCGAGAAATCTTTTGTAATATCGTATAATCGCGAAATTTATTCCCCCTTTCAATATGTCGAACAGAGCGACGACTGCTGCCGATGCTGGAGAACGTGAAAATTTGGTCATGGCTATGTGTATAACGCTCTATACGCGTAATACAATTTTATTACAATTGCATACGGACCTCTTTCGTCTCTCGGTCGTAACGTCGTTTACCACTCACAATATAGTGACTACTTATTCGACCTAACGCGAGTATAATACACCAGAGAAAATATACAGAGACCAAAGATTATGTTGCTGCGTCAATAGAAGGCTCGAATATTAAACTTTTGCAAGGCGATAGAGTTATATGTATATATACCTGCTATATAGATATATATTTATTTATTTATTCAGAGAGCTATAAATGTTGTATGTTGTCAGTTTAAACCACACCGAACTTAACGATCAATTATTTCGAAAGTACGATTTAAAATTGGAATCATCCAGCTCTGTTTCGCTCTTTTCGAACAGAAGCTAATATTGAGGAAAATTATTATCTCAAATATCATTAGAGAATTTTTTTCTGAAAATATTGCTTTTCATTAAAATTGTTTCGAAATTTTTGTTTTAAATCATTTTTTTTTTCAACAAAAGTGTCTAGTCCTTCGTCAACGCAACATTTTCATTTCTTGATATTTCCATCAACCGCGTACATGATGACGAATACGTTTTGTGAATATTTAATATATATATACATGTATATATACACGTATACGAAAATTTATTGTAAATTCTTCGTCCTGTCGTGACTCGAGAAAAAAAATATATATATTTTTTCAACGATTTATCATGTAATCCACCGACGACATATGTTGTGAGTGCATGATTGAACGTTTCTTCGTTCACAATTTGTATGCGCAAGGTCGAGGAAATTTTTTTTTTTTATTAATCGGCATAATATATAATAATATTATAGTGTATATATCGTCGACCTCAAATGTATAAGAGTTCTCGTTGTCAACGAGAACGACGATCGATATTCCATTAATCGATTGCTTTCATGAAACATATGCGGTCATAGACTGCGTCACTGCATTATATACATATCTGGCTGACACCGAGTATTTAAAGCCTATAATAATAGTGTCCAATTTTAAAAGGATGACTATAAGGTTGCGTGTTTTGGGTTGGACTTTTGGAAATCTCTATATATAAGGGACGTCTAATTCGAAAATGTTTGAAGTTCGGAATTGTTTGGGCTTCGGATTTTTAATGATACCCCACTACTATATCGTACTATCTAAGCCCATAAAGCTTTGAGGCCGAACAGCCGATAAGGGTTATATAGGATATTACATTTGCAGTTGATAGCGTGAGGATATACGGAGTGCCCTTAAAAATTCGATAGTCTCTGCAAAGATTCGAACGTGGCCTCAATAATATTTTGAATAGTTTAAAAAATTTGGCTAAATTCTCTAACTCGTGAAAATTTTGAACAATGGGACTAGAAAAAAATGTCCGGATAAATAGAGTGGAGGCCAACGAAGTTTCGTATTTACTCGAGCAAGACAGGGGGCATTCAAATAATTATAGAATATTCATTTTGAAATGGAAATAAAATAAAACTTGCCACTTGCACCGCCATTTTTGTAAGCTACGAGCTATATTAAACTATAACTTTGAGCAAACGTTTGGCGGGGATTGATGTACTATTATTCAGGAGGTATGAAATTTAAAATTATCGAAAAACCGTTGCTCTGGAAAGGAGATGAAAACTAGATGCAACCAGAAATTTGCAGACTGGTCCTTCGTAATTTTTCGAAATTCACAACTCAATGAGGAAACAAAAATTGAGGAAGCAAAATGTGCGAGTTTAAACCTGATATAATGAGCATTTATTCATTCGATTATTCTTTCATATATTCATTTTATTGTAAAAAGTAAGTGTATGTGTGGGAAAGTGATGTGATATACATGTTAAAAAGGAGATATATTTGTTGCTCGCATTTTCCTCGTCTCTCCTGATCGTATCAACAGCTGCTATTCGTTCCTGTCATTGCGGCCACCATCGAGATTAATTACGACAAACAAGCGCTGAATAGGAAAAATTGAGAACCAACGGATGAAAATATATACCTGGTATACATCGCATGATAACGTACGATAAATCAGTAGTGGGAAGTTCGGATGATTCGCGTGTGAGGGAAGCCCGTAGTGGGTGCCCCACCTTATGTTATACAATTTAATAGTAATACCTGAAATGGGTTGGGAAAGCCTGACGAATTGCATTGCTATAGATTCCAGCGTTCCAATTTTCACGTAATTATATTACAGGGAAAAATACACGGAGAAAGTAAACTAACGGCAAAGATAGAACGAGCGATGCATGTAAAGTTAGCCCGACATTTAAAAAATTAAAAAAATAAAAATAAGGTGAGTTCTACAGCTGCCCCCAACATAGTTCTGGAGTTCTATATGCTTTTTGGAAATATTTATGCTATCGATATGTCTCAATTTTTTTTTGTTTTGAAATTTATGCGGGCCAACTTCTCAAAATGAAATTTTCATGCGCATAACAAAAACAATTGAATCAACAACAATTTTGCAAGATCAACTACGAAATTACGAAAAAATTCTTCTCACCGTATACGCTAATGAAAATATTCCAAACGATTGAAAAAAAAAATAAACATAAAAAGATACGGAGAAGTGAAAAAATGTTGAATAAAATGGGAAAAAAAACGTTAACGATATTCTTAATTGATTTCCAGGTTTTTCAATGACGAAAAATTATTGAAGTCTGCAATTTCGATGATCGTACTACAGGGCAAAGAATTAATCCGTCGAAATTTAAATTTGCGAAAAAAAAACATTTATTTCCGTATGCCAATGGAAATTTCTCTGAAAGATTTTTTCCCCCTCAATTACAGTACAAAATTAGTCGAGGATTGTGACGGATTTCGAAAAAAAAATGCGACAATTACGAGTCTAGGGTGGTGCAGATAATTTCTTCGCACTGTAATTATCATTCTTCGATCTATTATCTCGATGTGCTTGCCTGTAATCTAGTTTCGCTAAAAATCGTCGACGATGATAAATATATAGTTGCGGATATGATTTAGCTGTGTTAACGCCCGTTAATTCTACACGTGGATTTTGCCTTTATATATGGATAAGCAAATTTATGTATATATATATATATATAATATAAACCGGACACGAACGTTCGAGCTAGGTTTGCGGTGTGCTGGACTCCGCGGGCGGGAATTAGCAAGATCGCCGGATGCGGCAGTGCGTTAAGCCACAATCGCAGGACGGCCGCAGCTCGCGCCCCGTGTGCAGTTGCATATATACCTGGTGTATCACGACTATCGTCAAGCAAAAGAGCGTAAATTGTGCGATTTAACGGGTAAATTTATTCGAGTTACGACCTTTTACAGCTGGCAGTCGATATATATACGTGGTTGTGTCTATGATGTATATTATGCGCGTATGTATATATATATATATATAAATATATATATGTAAGTTAACGCGAGAGCGCATTGCTGTATCCGGCGTTTGAGGAGGAGTGGTGAGCGTGGAATGAGCCGGTGTATATGCTGTGGCATTTGAAAATGGGTAGTTTCGCCCCAGGAGTTCGGGAACGTAATATGCTATGTGGCAAGCTATGTAGTACACCATGGAAATTATATATGCAAGCGTACATTAGGGTGTTTCGGTTGTAACTTAATTATTATTTTTTTTTTTTCGAATTTTCATACCCTTCCCACTTAACATCGGACATATTATTTAGAAATGCTCACGCCCTGTAAATAAACAAATTTGAGCCTAAAAAGGCATAATAAAAAAACCCGATCCTTGACATTTGAGTCTCAGAGATTCCTTAAAAATATAAAAAGGATAAACGTCGAACGAGAGGCACCGCGTTCTTAGACTCAATTGCCACCGATCTATTTTCGCGAGAAATTGTTCGAACTCAAAATTTATAAGTTTAAAAGTTGAAGATCAAATAGAAAATAAAAAGTTAAAAATGAAACGCCCTAATTTATAAGGATAAAAGGGGAGAAAAATAAACGTATGCAGTGTTCTATGCGCATATCGATGACAATGCTGGCTATATAGATAGGTACAGCACGCAAATTCCGTAAAAAATAAATGTTTGGAAAAGTTTGCCGAGCTATAAATCAAAAACCATGCACTACACAGGAAAAAATTCGAATAAAAATCGTCGAGAATTTCATTATCTACAAAAAGGTCTTTACTATTTTTGTCGTACGACGCACGGTTCACGAGATATTTGATAAAACGTGTTTTATAAGATGGCGACTGAAGCTCGACCCCCCCGCGTCCTGCCAACTTGAATTTATACTCAGGGTACACCCCTGAACCTTTCCCAAAAGCAAAATAAATTCTGTAGAAGATTGCATGATGAACCTACTTTTTTTTTGGCTAGAATGGCTGGACTAGTACGTATACGTATATTACAAATTTGAAGCTGCAGCGCAGGGTCACCGGTTATATATATGTTACGAATCGCGACTGAAAATTCACTTCACTATACACGTGTCTTGTACAAAAGTCACGATGGGCGAATGGGGTATACGGGAGACCCGCAGGGTTGATCTCCCTTTCGTCCTACTTATACTATGTACATGAGACCGACAGAGACGAAAAAAAGGCGATAGACAGATCCATCGGAAAAAGCCGCGACGAATCTTCCGCATTTTGAAAACAGGGTTTTCTAAAAAAAAAAGTTTCGTTTTTGATTACTTTACTTTTTTTACCGTGATTTCGCGGTACAATCTCGGCTACTCATAGCATCGTAGCACATGCGTGCGTACTACGGGCGTTATTACGTATAAAAACATACATATATGCCAGGAAAGGTATGCATATTTTGCGTTCTCGTAGCGGAAAATTATTTACCTTGTGTGTATACCAATCGCACAAATATAAATATAGCGCATGAGAACGATACATGCGTGGAGAAAAATTATTTAAAAAAAAAAGTGACCATATACGTATAGCGGTGAGTATGAGGATGCCGTTATTGCGCTATGGGAATCTCTTTTGAAGTATGCGAATATTTTTATATATACTTATTCGTAGTCTAGGGCAGGCAAAATCAGTAAAGTTATTGGCAGGATAAATCCTCTTCGATGGAAAGAGATACAGGCACAAATGGATAAACTCCAATCGTCCGATTACATTATGAAATTAAAGTTTAGATTTTTATCAATTGATCGCACTCTATTTTTGTGATGCGATTTCACACTTTATCGCAATGCTAAATTTGACCTACCACTGAATTTACAGAAAAAAAAATTTACAATCCATTAGCAGGAAATTGAGCATTGTAATTTTTTTTTTGTTAATGTAATCGAAAGATTCGTTCATCCACATCTCTGCAAGACAATTTTCTTGCCCCTTTTGCTTGGGTATAGTTAAACTCAAGGGTACACACATACTTTCTGCTCTGGATTCCATTAGGGCCCGTAACTATAACTATAGAGAGAATCAACATTAAATTGTTATTTCCATTTCGTTCCACAGGAAAAACTGTTAAGCCTGCCGCCGAACAAACTCTATTATGAGTGGATTAAAATATTGTCGAATAAACAAAACAAGGTGTTTCTAGTTTTTCTTTTTAAATATGCAGCTCCAAGAACAGCAGCTAGGTATAATTGAAAAAAATATTGAAATAAATGGATCATTGAAAAAGCTTTTCCATTAAAAAGGAAATTGCTACGGGATCATTATGAGACTACCAAAACATTGCATACAATAAATTAAACGGTTTACATTTTCGGTGATTTGTCACGATGCGTTTACACACTCAAGGCTCGGCGAGCCGCATGTTTCACTTTGCCTGCATATTATTATTCGGTATCTGAGTGATTAACGGTCACAGAGTCTTCCCACGAGATTGTAGAGGGAATATATTCAAGTTTTTGTACGAAATTTTCGACGGGACTGCGAGAACCCCGAGTCGCTGCGTCTTTTATCCCGCATTTGTATCCTTATTATAAATTGTTTATATCCACATTTATATACATATAAGGATGCGTCAGTACAAAGTGCGCTCGGATGGTACACGCCTATAATGCATGTATATAAGCTGAAGGCGCAAGGAACGGAATGCAACGGACGAGTTGGATAATCAGCGTCAGCGAAACGTAACGGAGGTGAAAAATAAGACCGCGGCGAAGGAGAAACCGAGGAGGGAAAAGCGCTATTCGTCTTGCGGGATTCATCACCGAGACGTGAGAAACGTGAAAGGGCAGGAAGGTACAGGTTTGAGCAGCATGCCCACGGGGCTTTTGGGAAAAATCAGTCTCCGCTTCCCCCGCTGCCTTGAATTACACGAGAGAAAGAGTGAAAAAAAAATCATTCTAGCATTTCAACGAAAAGTCGTCAGAAGTACGGGATTTTTTTTTTTGTAATCAACGGACTACACGTTTCATCATTTTTTTCTCTTTCGTCCAGTCGAAGGACACTTTTTGGGGGAGAAAAATTTGGGATATGATTGTTGTCAGATTCTAATATTGCTTAAAGCGTCGCAAATTTTCAATGACTTTGATTATTCCTGAATAGTATATTAGTGCGTTATTATACGTCATCGGTGTAATTTAGATGAGAGCGGGACACACACAGTGGGATACTTTTTTTTCTTCTCTTTTCTATCAAAATATCTCCGGAAATATATAACGTGTGGACGGTTCGGGACATTTCATCATCGCTGCAGTCTGTCGTAAATAAGGTTTGCTCAAACTTTACGACTGAAAAACTGTCAATTTTCATTTCTTACTATACAGATATGTATATTCATCGTGTCAGCTGATATAGCGAGTATGGAAGATTATTTTTCTGGACGAATATTGCCCATATAGATATGTTGTCGTCGTTGATATGGAAGATGGATTTTTTACGCAACCGGAGTCCCTTCGGGACAGAGAGTGCGGAAAAAGCTCTCGGATTGGAATCCATTGAGCCGCGTGGAATCGGCGAGTTGCCGATTTTTTATCCAACTCGGAGAGATGTTTTCCCCCGTGGTTATAAGTATACGTCTAGAAATGCACCAGCGTGGAGCGAGATCGATCGATCTTCCTTTGGCTCGTCGGCGAGCCTCTCTCGTCGAACTCTTCTCTTCCTCATTCACCATTCGCGATTTTTTTTTTTTCTCTTTTACTCTTTCCGCCACCGTCATAATCTCTCCTCTCGTCCAAACTCCCGTGTAATCTACTTTTATCATTTTCATTTCCTGCCAGCCGCGAGGGAATCTTAGATCGTCTGCACATACCAGCGCACGTGCCTCTGGCGTTACGTCTGCACGAAATAACCGATCAAGAACTTTTTTTTATGTATTTTTTTGCGCCGCAAAACCTTTTTTTTTTTTGCTACACAATTGAAATTTGGCTCTACATATTTTTTGAAAGCTTCATGTGGTGAAAATAAAGGTGAATTATTTTCTGAATAATCAAGAGGGGTTTTAGTTTTTTATTTTCTTCGTTCAACCAAAATGTAATTGTAAAATAGCAATTATAAAATGTGAAGCTTATGATAGGCAGAGGGGAAAGATGAGGAAAAAGATGCATTTATTCTCGTGCCCTCAGCCAGTTTCACGTGCAAAGGGAAACGTCCTCGTGGCAAAAAGAAAAAAGGAAAGAACCTCGACGAAAAACCCGTTTTGCCTACCCTCTACGCGATCTTTCTTTCCTTCTCTCTCTCTCTCTCTCTCTCTCTCTCTCTCTCTCTCTCTCTCTCTCTCTCTCTCTCTATCTACGATTTTATAATGATAGATAATTGCGTGAAATAACTGTTCAACCGGTGTCGTAAGAAATCTCATACCGAACGAGATCTTCTTCACGTCTGACCGTGTAGGGATATCGGCGATAGACGTGTATACTTTCGTCGATGATGCTATGTACTTCAAAGTTCGTAGCCATACATTGGATATTCTATGGAGAGACGCTCGCTTTGCAGCCCATCTGTTTTCCTCATCAATCTCAACTGTCTATTATACCGTGTGGCCAACAACGTTCGACGCTGGAAATTAATTGTTTAATTGAATTATAACCCAGACAAACGAGCTACAATCAATTAAAAAACGGTTTTAACAATGTTATACATCTCAGGGTCAATCTGCCTCTCAATTCGAGCCACTTTAGAACCTTACGGTCTGTGATTTTCCCGCAACTCCAGGATATGTGTTCACGATCGTCGAAATAACATGCAATTTTTATGCAGCATGATAAATCATTTCATTGTTTTTTCAGGTAATTATAGGAATGTATGTAATCGCAAAGAAATACAATGTTGCATGAAAAATGGAACAGTGATTATCTTCAAATATGATACCAATATAATATGAATCATAAATCTAATTAATCTATGTATCCAAATAAAATTATATTAACTTTGAAATAAAATCATCAAAATTTTATAGCTAATCTAATTGGTCAATTGATCGATTCTTGATTAAAAGATTGTCAATTCCGAGCTTCTTCGTCGTTATCTTTATCGATATCTACTTCATTTATTTATTTTTTATTTCTCGTAAATCAATCATTCGTAAAAATATTCGTCTGAATCCTCAAAATAAAATGAAGCATTTTGATTTACGTTTTATATTCAGTGCAATCCTAATGGGATCCTCGTAAAAAAAATGGGATCCTCGTAAAAAAAATGTGATTCCCGGAATATTCACTTTGAATTAAATTTTGTATTAATCAATCGATTCGTTAATTAAATTATTAAACGTGTAGAATTATTCGACGAATGAATAATAAATTAATTGTTAATCGATCAACTAATGACAATTACGACTTCAAAAAAAATAGTTTATATCGCTTAAGGGTTAATATCCAAACTCGCGGTGTCCCTAATGAAAGAAAAAATCACGTGTAGGACTAAAAAAACAAATGCATTCGCTCTCATTTCTCACGATGTGTTATCGCACAAGAATATAATATCCACGGTATACGGAAAATCGATGTACAGTACTGTTGCCCAATTTACGGGTTATCGAAAATGGAGTGCGATAAGCCCCTTGCACAAACATCCCGGTCACCGTATTATGGCGATGAAATCAACACGAGTGTTTTCATCTCAAAATATAATTCGACATTCTTGATCCCTTCTCTATTTTCATGGCTATATATCATTCGACGAGAATTTAAAGCGCGAAATGTGTTTATCATTTTTTTATCCAAAATTCATTCTTAACGGGCTATCAACCGGCATTTTTTTTTTTTTTCCGTTCCGACAGCGACGTTTTTCACGTCGAAGCTTTCAACATAACACTATAGCAAGGTGCCAAGAATAAGAGGGAAACGCAACCGTATTAGCTGCCGGCTGCTTCAAACGCTTAGACATCGATCGCTTTGGGCGTACATATAATATTTTTCTCTATTTTTTTTTTTTTTTAATTTCAATTATATCCCTCAGGTCACATGAAAGAAAAAGAGGCTCGAAATTTTTTGTCTTTCTTCAATGTTTGCATGAATAAAATACTTACACGATGCTGCGTTTTGCACGGGAAACATCGCATCGCACTTCTCGTAGCCCACGATAACCGAAAATGCACGAATGCCGTGACACTCACGCGCTAGTCACGTCGACATATGAGTATACACGCATCGGTCGCGAGAGACTTCCGGGCGAGTAATTTAATGAGATTAAAAAAAAAAATCAGCACTGAGAATCAATGAAAGTAAGAAACGAATTTCAATGAAAAGAAAAGAAGCGAAACGACGTGGAACCGTGAAATCTCGATCGAGCTTTTCAGATTGTGTACGTACGAGGGACGAATTTCATCGCGACGCAGCGCGAGGCGCAATCCCTCTGTCGCATCGAACGGCGTGTTCTGGGTGCGAGGAAACGCGTCCACTAACCCTGGAGCTCCCCTATAACGTATATATATATCGATAGCAGGCACGCAAAAGGGCGCAACTCGCATCAATTTACCCGTCAAGTCGACAGGGCTGCGTCTTTTTTTGTGCTAGGACTCTGTATACATTACACTATATAAATACATATATATGGAACTCGGGGTGTATCACAAAATCACCCCTGCCGCGACTCCACCCTCAGCAAGGGAACGTTCGCTACTGCCATCGTTTGGGGGATCAGGAAAATTTTCTATAGTCCATAGTGCATGTCTACATATACGTGGCGAAACAATCGATGAGAGTGTCGCGGATAAAATTCACTTGGTTGGGACACCGAGAAAAATCGGTAGGGAGACACTTCCGGGGGGTAAGAAAATTGCGTTACCATTGTGAAAAAACGTCGAGGTCGCTTTTCTCGACGGTGAAAATGGAAATTCTTTTTCTCGATTACTCCAAAATGAGAGAGAAAATCGATAGGACCTAACCGACTGACATTCGCTGCTCTATCGACTGAAGTAATGTCGAAATTCTAGGCGTACTATATATACATGAGGTCTTTCAGACCCGACAATTAATGTGATAATGTCTCGTTTTCTCATGCAGACAAAATTTAAATGCACTTGATCGAAGATAATTCGTGAAATATCAATGCGGCGCATAATTTAACTCCGGAGGGGCCTTCTCAACACTTCATCCTCTATTTGGAAAAAAAAACATTTAAAAAAATGCGTTCTATCAGTAGAAGCCGGGTCAGAGAAAGCCAATATGTGTATGCTTAAGCGGCCAAAAATACACGCCTAAGACCTGGGTTTGATAAATTAATTAGAGGCAGTTGGATTTTCAGTGAATTAATCAATTGAAATTCATTGACCCACTCAACGCTGATGTCTTATAATAATATATACAATAGTGCACGGGATTGGATATAGGATAATTGATGGAATATCGTCACGTAAAGCTTAAAATTTCATTAGAAAAATAAAGAAAAAAACTAATTCATTCCATGCTTGAGTGATAATTGAAATAAAATAACGTTTTTGTGAATAAAATGGATTCGATTTGCTCAAGTCGCCAATTGTGCAATGCGAAACAAAAGAATTGTATAAAAATAAATTTGAATAGATTTTGTATTCAAGTCACTGCAGATAAAATTGATTTAATTCAAACATACCTCGGCGTTTTTCGATTTAAACGTAGTAATGTAGATGATCGGACCCTTTGTCAAATCGAATTGGCATGCAGTGAAGTGGCTATGCCCCTCCCGGATAGTCAAAATGTACTTTCCGTACATCTTCCGCTACCATCCGATCTACGACCGGACAACTCGTATAATTTATTTTAACGAAGGATTATCCGACGTTTAGGCGAGACAACGAGAAACTTGTAAGTTCCGAAACTCCGAATCATCTTCTCGTAGAATGTCTCAAAATTCGTAATTTCCATTTTACGGTGCGAGTCACTTAACTGTAGTCTCACCCAGCCTCGGAACAATATTGGAGAAACATAGGGCCGTTGAGTACGAAGCTTGAAATCTTTGGTGATTCAATTCGGCATAACACACTGAGAGACATTGCCGAGGACGAATAAAGTTTATTGTGCCCTGTCTAAGAGCAGTTATGCGACTGAACGTTTGTTCTACTTTTTTCAATTCCAGCCAGTCAATGACCGCGCAACGTATAATCTAAATTAACGAACGATTTCGCGAAACTTTGTCGCATAAGAGGCAATTCGCGAGGGTACGGAAACTTTCGTCAACTTCGAAATTACACATTGCTTTCTGAGAACTTTGCCATAATGTTCTTCGGTCTCTCGTGAAATAATAAATCCCCTGGAAGCTATGAAAAATCGAATGATTCGTGGCAGTGGAAGGAGAATAGCCAATCAGGAAGTCGGAACTATTATTTCCTGACTTTTGCGTTTTGCGGCAAATACGCAAATACCAACCACGTATTGTTTATCCGAGCATACGAATATCGCCATAGAGACGCGAAAGAAAAAAAAAAAAAAAAAAAATGAAACGACGAAGTCTTGCCGAATATTTGAGGTGGAACAAAGTACTGATGTACTTATCAGGCATATTGCCATTCAAATCACAAAATGTTCTGATAAACTCATTTTTCATTGCCTGGCCTTTCGTGTCATCCGGATTTTTGTGTATACCAGCTTTCTATTCATTCTGCTTTGGTGGTGATCGAATCACAAAGAAAGAAAAAATGGGTATACTGAGCGAGGAATTGGAGATGATCGTTGCCGTGATAAAAGGCAAAATTAAAATTGTCCAAATGATTATCGTATTATTATAATTGTGATAATTCCTTTTTTTTCTTCTTCTTTCAAATGAATATAATAAATTTTCAACACGCACGAAAATTTGAGGGCATACGTTTACACCAACAGCTAGTAAAATTAATTCATTTGATTTTCCAAAATATTTAATACTCGAGGTCAAATTCAACGTGTACGAATAAAATGAAATCTGATTATATAACAATTTAACTCGATTGCAACACCGTTCAAACCATCAAACAAAATTTGTTTAATGAATTTATTTGTCTACGATGGTTGAACCATATTGCAGTTGGAATTCTGATACCCAAACGCGATAAGCTCTACGGGCTCACGAAAAGCTGCTCCAAGCTATGGGAGAAAGTCGTGTCCGACGATGATTCATCGGTGGTTGGGGTACACGCGAATCGTGGATTTGTTCTCACTTGCGGTTTTATGTTCACCGGATTGATCGGTACCGGGAGTTTTCTTATAACACCGATGTTCGCATCAAGTTTCGTTCTTGACGATAATGGTACCGTTTTGGTGAGCAAAAGGCTGCCCTACACAGCCGGTGTATTTCACGAGAATGTCAATCTGTATTACATCTGGTACGCTGTTCAAGTTCCCACTGCTTACGAGACTGTCGTGGCACTCATAGCCGTCGATTTGGGAGTTGCCGTTTTTGTTTTTCATGCTTCCGGCCACATGAGACTCTGCAGAGCTCTGTTTGTACGGATTGCAGAGGATTTCAAGGCTGAAAATCCTCTTCTAATGACCGACACTGAGTGGACCACGAGGAGAAAGAAATTTTTCGATGATATCGTCGAATGTTCGACGTATCATCGTGACATCTTAGCGTGAGTATTCAACGTGTTAAATTATCCATTCGTGTGTACATGGGTTTTTCCATTTCTCATTCGAAACGTCACATTATACTGGTGGGGGGCACCTGCCTTGCCCTATCGGGCTTAAGGCTCCCTTTATACACTGGGCACATAGTTTTTCTGTTCATTTACGGAACTATTAGTTTCTGTTGATTACGCAACCTCTTCGATACCGGCCCAGTGTATTTGGGAGAACCTACAATTTTAGGTGGGTTTCGAACCACCGAGCTCGCAGAAAAAGCATCTGGAAAAATCCATTGGTGCCGGCCGCGGGATCGAACCCTGGCCGCCTGCGTGGCAGTCCAGAGTCGGACCAACTGGGCCACTGCTCGCTCTTCGTCACATTATATATTTATTTATAATGTTTTCTCGCGTTAATTCTGTTTAGATTTGCACAAGATATCGAGGAAATCTTCACCAATGCTAACCTCGTGCAAATATTAGTGGGCCTCGTGGCGATATGTAACTACACCTATGGTGCTTTGGTCGTATGTTGATTGCATAGAGCATATTTTATCCTAATTTTATCGCAATATATTATCTATTGAAGACCGTGTTTTCAGAGTGACAGCGATGAAGTTCCGAAATTATTCGTTCATGTGTGGGCTGTGTCATTCCAATTGCTTCTATATTGTTATCCACCGGATGTACTTCAGGACGAGGTGAGTGTGGATATAATGTGTAGATAGAAAAGTATCGGTACATCGATCGAATACGAGTAAGATAAGACAAATGGTTTAACAAGAGCTTCATGATGGCCGATGCGGCGTACAATCTACCGTGGTATAATTGGACATCGAGAGAAGGAACGCTCGTCACCATAATTATAGCAAGATCGCAAATACCCGTTACTATAACAGCTGGAAAATTCAAACCCATTACATTGGAAACATTTGCTTGGGTTAGTATAGGGCTGGCACGATATTTTTGTCCGAAAAAATTAGAGGAAAAGCTGCTAATTTAAAACTAAATGTCGGTACACGTAAATTGCCAATACACCGGAATTTGTTTGCGCTAATTGATGCAGTACATTACGTATAATCCCCGAAAACGTCGACTAGAAAGTCATTGGGTGAATTGATAATACGATTTTAAGTTTACCATCCGGTCCAAATTTGCATCATATCAGCTCGATTTTTTATTTATTATTTTCAAAAACGGCTTTCAATATTTTTTAAAAAATCGCCTCTAGATTATGGAGACAGCATTCTCGATGCTTACTCTTTTGCTCAATGTGATGGAATAATGTCACGTCGGGAAATACCAATACGCGATAATGGCATTAAAAGCAATACAGGAATTAACGATTTTCGTGACGAAACCCCGAAACGAGGACAACCGATCGGGAACAACAGCTGGAGGCGGGAGGAGGAGTTAACACCAGCAATCGTCGAGGCTTGTAGTCTGTCAAAAAAATTGACAATGTACCAATATAATAAAGAGAGCTAATTTGAGAAAAGAAAATAAAAAAATCTGTTTTCCTGGGTGAAAATGAATAAATCGGTGGTGACCATAGGTGCGTTCGGTATTTACCTCCCGAGCGAGAGATGAGCAAAATTGTCATGCGGTATCATATTGCCTTTCGAGGCAATCGAGGAATCAGATGTCAACACCGAACGTACCGCATATTATCAACAAGGACAGGTCGTAAATATCCGGCGTAATGAAATGAAATGCCCACATTTATTTAATAAATGAATAACAAATGAATGCCCACATTTATTTAATATTCTAACATGAATAATGTATCTAAAGAATGGTATGAATCATTTTTATAAAATGATCGATTACTCGTAGTCAGTCGTCGATTAAAAAAAAAAATTATTGTAATTTAATTTATTTTGCTTTCTCATAGCTTTGTTCCCATAAAAAAATTTCGAGATTTTCATGCTACTAGTATGTTCAAAATGTTACAAAATTTCGAAAAATCTTGTTTCGAAAAAATGTCTAAATCACCCAAGCGTAGTTGGTATCAAATTTGGCAAGAATTGCTTAAGGGGTTTAGATTTTTTAAAATATTGAATTTTTCAAAATGATCTGTAATAGCTCTAACTTCCGCAAATTTTCGGCTATCGCATCAAAAATTTGTACATGGATAGGTTATGGAACAAGGATGCGCGGCACTGAGATTGACAAAAATCGCTTAAGGGGTTCAAATTTTTTTTAGTTTTGAATTTTTAAAAAGTCTCTATAATAATAGCTCTAATTTTTGAAAATTTCTGGCTAATGAGTTAACAGTTTTTTTTTTACACAAATAGACTTTTAGTCACAATGACGGTCGGTATTGCATTTTTTAAGAATCGATTGAGGAACTCAGGGTGTACTTTTGAAATTTTCAAAAAATTACCTTAATTGTTTCAAATGTTAATGAAAATTTTATTTTGGTTATTATATTGTTATTGAAATCGAATTCAGAGAAAAAACGCCTAAAAATCAGAAATATGCACATTGCTTCCTCATTATTGTATCTCGCTCACAAAGCTACCTTTATGGAAGCCAAATTTGAAAAATTCACTTGCTTATATAAAGGGATCTTTGTGCATGAGCGAGATAAAATAATGAGAAAGCAATGTGCAAATTTTCAATTTGCATGCTTTTTCTTATGCTGCCGATTTGTGGATTGAAGTGTCTGTTCATGGAAATTCATTCATAAATGGCACAGTCTATGCATCACTTTTGGAAATTTTATGTTCGGGCACTCGCCTTGATAAAAGAACAATTCATATCACTTTTTAAGAGAGTCGATCTCCTGCAAAAGATTTGTCCCCTTTACCAAATTTATATGTATATATCGTTAATGTAGCAAAAGCGAATGGATATATATTGTGAGCAAAGAATCGCTTTTATAATCATTGTAAAATTACAGAAAATCCTTCTCCATAACGGTTAGAAAATCCTCCACTAAAAACCTCGAAACAACTTACTGCGGTTGGTTAGAACTGATACGTTTTTTTTTTCTTTCAATTTGAGGGGTGCATATATTTTCAAATTATATTCGCTGCTGGTGTGTAATTTTGGTTGAAGTTCTGAAGAACTTCCTTCTCAATGATTACTATTATATTCAACGTGATCGAAAATCGATCCATTCGAGTACCTACTTAGCAACGCAAGCAAAAATGAATGCAGTCGACAGTCGAGATTTATAGTTTGTGGAAAAAAATTCGATTAAAAAAAAATGCTTTTCGTTTGATGAGTGAAATTTGCAGAAGAAATGTGAAACAACTGGTGACAATTGTGCGTATTATACTATTACGATAAGAATATAACTACACATAGTGGAAATCTTGCCGAATGAGGAGTTCGTCTCGCTTTCATGATTACGAGTCACTTGTGGTTTTCGAAGCACCCATCTTTCAGAAAAATAATTCAGCACACGGTGACGAGAGTCATTGCCTCTGAAAAAAGGTAACGACTCTCGCCGAAAACTTGGGTAAAAAATTTCTCTTTGAGCACTGCTCGCTGGATCTCGATAAAGTACTAGTATTGCGACAGCGAATTGTCGGTCCGCAGCGTCAACGATTCTTTGGGCTAATCCTTTTCCTAACCGAGGAGTTAAGCCTGATGGTGGAGTAGGGAGAAGGAACCGACCGACCAATTGGATACCCGTGGTGTTAACCCCACCAGTAACTTGGCCTTCGGGCATTGGCCAATTTCAGACCTCCCCACTACCTCTACTGTTCCTGCCAACAAACGCGGCAGTCGCGAAACTCGATTCCCGAACCAAGAGACCCCATAGAGCATTGACTTCCGCTAACTAATTCAACATCTTCACATTTTCAGACAATACATACTGTAGAGCAATAACTAAAAAAAAAGATACTTTTTTCATTGTGAGGAAATTCAGCTGCTTCAAGACTGAAGATTGTAGCGGCGTATCGCTACATTATCGATTACAAATAAATTATTTATGGCCTGCGAGAAAGAATTTTTTAGCCCAGAGAAACTTTTGAACATTACCAACGAGGGTTGGGGGCAAGATGCAACCACCACGTTGTGCATTAATTTGTAATGAAGGGTTGAATGACCATTTCACGGAAGTGTGGATCGTAAGAAAAACTTTTTCGCTGAGACGCCCAAGTTGATAAATTTTACTGTACATTCATCAAGAACACGCGAATGGTTTTCGTGTCTCATGAAATATTGATAACCCAAACACATTGCGCACAATCGGGCAAAAATGGGAGGAAGAAGCAACAATTCATGATTTCCGCATCCGGTACGCGAAAAAAACCACAGCCACAACCGTTCCAAGACGAACGTTTCAACAATATATCCACGAAAAAAAAAGTTATAGCTATGAGGCATAAAAATTTCATCGATTATGCCTGGTTCAATAAACTTTTGCTTCACGCTTGCGGCGTTTTGCCGCTCAAATCGCGTAATATGTTCATAAATTTATTCTTGATCCTAGCACCTCTCATATCCATCGGATTTATATCACTACCGGCGTGCTACGCATTGATCTTTTGCTGGAACGAAATGTCGAAAGATCAGATAATGGATGTGATCGTTCAGCACGGCGAGATCGTTGCCGGCATCATAAAAGGCAGGGCAATAATTTTTAAAAATTAATTTTTTTGTTTTTGTTTTTTTTTTCGAATGATAAAGTTAACGTTACCGAGGCAAATGAACAAAGTTTTTGATGAATTGTAGTTTTCCTTTTGCTACCAAAACGCGAAAAGCTACACAGGCTGACGGGATTCTGCTCGAATCTTTGGGAATTGGTAGTCAGTGACGAAGATTCGGCGATTGTCGAGCCACATGCAACGAGGGGACTCTATCTGACTTATGGATTTACGTTTAACGTTTTCGTAGCAGTTTCCAGTTTCTTACTAACCCCGTTATTCACGAATTTCGTAATCGATTCGAACGGCACTGTTCTCGTTAGCAAGCAACTACCCTACACATCCGGTCTTTTTCACGACAGTATAAGACAGTTTCGCGCGTGGCATATTCTACAAATACCAACGAGTTACGGCAGTACTCTTGCTAGTGTTGCCATCGACTCGGGGTGTGCGTTTTACGTCATGCAAGCTTGTGCACTGATGAGATTATGTCAGATACGTTTTCAAAGGGTTGCCGACGATTTTACCATCGACGAATCACAGAAAATTCAAGATCATGAGTGGAACTCGAAGAGAGAGAGTTTTTTCAAAGAAGTCGTCAGATGCGCAACGTTTCACAAGAACGCGTTGAAGTGAGAGCTTTTCATTGTGTATATATTCACACGGAAAATTTATTTAACTTTTACTTTCATTTTTCAATGCTTTGCATTATTTTAAAATATTTTTGAAAATATTCATTTAATTTTCTGTAATAATTTCAATATACAGATTTTCTTTTTAATCGAAAATATCTGCAATGTTCGTTAGAGATGAGGGGAGAAAAAAATTTCTGAAAAATAATTCGGGATTAACTTATTACGAAATTTTTTTTTTTAAATTTTTCTACGTGCTGTGTAAAGTCGCGTTTTTCGGAACTTTGCAGATATGTCAGAGATGTCGAGGAAATCTTTGCCCCTGTTGTCCTTTTTCAAATGGTACTCGGCATAACCGCAATTTGCGGATACTGCTTTAGTCTTCTGATCGTACGTAAAATTAACAAATAAACCGAATATTCGCTAAATGTAATTCTGTCTGGTATGCGCTATGGATATCTATTTTGTCAGCAAGAAGATCCTTCGGGTCGCCCAAGATACATAATTCATGTGATAGGAGGGGCCCTTCAAACGCTGTTGTACTGCTGGCCACCTGATACACTTCTCGACGAGGTGAGTATAATGCACCCATCAGTGAAAATCCGATTCATTTAATCGATGTAAATAAATTTGGGTCGAAACAAAATTGACATAAATATTGAAATATTCATAAAATGAGCGTCAATTTGAAAAAAAAATTAAAAATTGGGCATTGATATCTTCGATTGTAATTAAACAAAGAGGACATATCGTGATCCACAAAAAAAAGATTCTGCAGAATAATTTAATTTGAAAAAATGTCGTACTTTGAAAATCTTCATATAAATCTTTTTCTTTAGGTTAACGATTTTTTTCGATACGTTGATTCGGCGTAAGGAAAGTCCTATAAAAAATGCAACTCCAATAAGTGGTTTACGAATCATTCATTTTATGAATATTGAGTAGCCATTTTTTAATAAATATAAAAAAACATATCTCAAAAATATTTGAGCATAGGGTTTGTTTCTTGTAAGAAATCTTTTGACGTTAGAGCAACTCAAATTTTCGAAAAAATTAGGAATTTGTATCCCAAACGACTTTTGTATCTATTATCTATTAAAAAATGGATATGAATAATTGGTTTTCGGTGCAGTACTTTTTTCTATCATTCGAATTTTTCTGTTGCAACTTCAGTTGATTTGGCACAAAAAGCACTATCCCGTTATCAAACCTACTTAAGTTTTCCAACTGGATAGTGTGCTTCTTATATGTCAAATCGTATCTTATAATAAACTTTGCATTCACGATTTTATATTGATATGCGGTATTGCTCAATGAAAAAAAATGACATTGCAGAAACTGCTGGTTGTTGTTGGACATATTTTTCAGGGTTCTCAGATCGCTCATGCAGCGTACGATCTCCCTTGGTACGATTGGAAATCCAAGGAGGGAAAAATCGTTACTATTATTATCGCGAGATCGCAGATACCTCCGGCAATAACAGCTGCCAAATTCAGAATCGTATCACTCGAAACCTTTTCCGCGGTTGGTGAAAAAAATCATGTAATTTTTCGTTGCTTCTTAGTTTTGCTTAAATGATTTTTTTTTCTCCTTAATATTTGCTTCGGCGTCTATTTTATAACGGCTATTTTTTCATGTCGGCACTTTCAGATTCTGAAGACCGCCTTTTCGATGGTAACGCTTCTCTTGCAAGTAATGGGTCAAATTTAATCCGTACTTTACGAAAATATCCTTCCCTTATCTGCACTAATCAGCGCTATTAAAAGCGTAAATAATTTACGAAACTGATTAACGAAGGTAATACATTTTCGAACACTTATTTGGAGGGAAATAAAAAAGATCGATTAGTTTAGAACCGCACAAACTGAAGTTAAGACCGTCACGTTAGTCGCAAAATTCAATAAAGAACCGGATTCATTGACCACTTGCCGTTTTTATATTTTCGTCCTCACCGTGAAAAGAACAAAATTGAGTGCAGTGATGTTTCGTTTCAGATTACCGTAAAGTGTCTTTTCTTAAAAATTGTAATCTGAAACTCGAATCAGGAACTAAGAGATCCCATTGATCGTCGATTTCTCCTAACTAGTCCAACGTCACGATATTTTCGGACAGTACATACTTGTAGAACAATAACGAAAAAGAGATACTTTTTGTCGTACGGAGATTTAGTTGTTTCAAGTTTGAGATTGTAGCAGAGTATCGGTACATTGTTGAATACCAGTAAATTTACCATGGCCTGAGGGAAGAGTTGCGGATAAACTTGCAAACACTGTCACTGAGGGGGATGGGGTCGAGGAGCAACGACCGTGCTTTCTGTTAATTTGTAATGAAGGATTTCGCGACCACTTCACGGAAATATGAAGTGAAGAAACAACTTTTTTTTTCTCGAGATTCCCAAGCTGATAAATTTTACTGCACGCTCACCAAGAACACGCGGATGGTTCTCGCGTCTCATGAAACAATAATAACCCAAACATACTGCGCAAAATCAGGCGAATAATGACAAAGGTTGGAGGGAAAAACAATGAGCTTGTCCCTCCCTCTATTCTATTTGGCTTGCGCACCAGATACTTCAAAAAAAAAAAAAATTACAGCCATTGTCGTTCTTATACGAACGATCCAAAGAATATCCACGAAAAAAACAAAAAAAAAAAAAAACATACGATCAACATAGCTATGAGGCGTAAAAACTTCGTCGATTATTCCTGGTTCAATAAAATTTTGCTTTACGGCTGTGGCGTTTTGCCGCTCAAATCACGCAATATATTTATAAATTTGTTCTTCATCCTCTCGTCTCTCGTATCATCCGGATTTTTGTCACTGCCGGCGTGCTACGCAATAATGTTTTGCCGGAGCACAATGTCGACCGATCAGAAAATGGACGTGATAGTTCAGCATCTCGAGATCATTGCCGGAATAATAAAAGGCAGAAAACAAATGTTTAAGCCGAACTTTTTTTTTTTTATCTTAAATAATTATTGAAACGTCGATGAGGGAAATGAACAGAAAGTGCTTGATAAATTGCAGTTCTCCTTTTGCTACCAAAACGCGAAAAACTTCACAGGCTGACGGGTTTCTGCTCGAATCTTTGGGAATTGGTAGTCAGTGACGAAGATTCGACGATTGTCGAGCCACATGCAACGAGGGGACTCTATCTGACTTATGGATTTGCGTTTAATGTTTTCGCAGCAGTTTCCAGTTTCTTACTAACCCCGTTATTCACGAATTTCGTCTTCGATTCGAACGGCACTCTTCTCGTTAGCAAGCAGCTACCCTATACAGCCGGTCTTTTTCACGGCAGTATAAGTCAGTTTAACGTCTGGCATATTCTACAAATACCAACGAGTTACGGCAGTACTTGGGCCATTGTTGCAATCGACACGGCGACTGCGTTCTATGTCATGCAGGCTTGTGCACTCATGGTTCTATGTCGGACGCATTTTCGAAGGGTCGCCGACGATTTTGCCACCGATGAATCACAAACGATTCATGATTCCGAGTGGAACTTGAGGAGGGAAAAATTTTTCAAGGAAGTCGTCAGATGTTCAACGTTTCACGAGGATGTATTAAAGTGAGAGCCATTTGATTGTTTATTCGCTCGAACAAAAAAAAATTTACGGCCATGTTTACGGGCAAAGGTTCTTCTCTAATTTTTCATAAGTTTTCTTTGTCCGCTATATGTAGTCGCGTTTTTCGGATCTGTTCAGATATACCAGAGATGTCGAGGAAGTCTTTTCTCCTGTTATCCTGGTTCAAATGTTACTCAGTATATCAGCAATTTGTGGATATTGCTTCAGTCTTCTGGTCGTACGTAAAATTACAAAATAAATCAAATATTCTCGCTGTATAAAATTCTGTTTAGTTTGGGATATTGGTATGTATTTTGTTAGCAAGAAGACGTTTCGGGGCGTCCAAGATACCTAATTCATCTGATAGGAGGGGCCCTTCAAACGTTATTGTACTGCTGGCCACCAGACATTCTTAGGGACGAGGTAAGTATATAATACAAGCGGTACAAATATGAAAACTGCTGGGGAAAGCGCGAATTTTTATGGGACATTTTTTCCATATTTATGGGAAATTTTTCCCATTTTTATCGGACACCAGTCTGAATCCTTAGGTGCAAAATGAGCACCTTCAAATTCTTGTAGCTCGATAAGATCCCGAGATGTTACCCAAAAACCTTATTTTGAAAAAGATTGAATTCTTCTGAAAGAATTGGCTTTTTTGGAAAATGGCCGTACGCGATCTTATGAATGGTGGATTAAAAACAACTAATATTTTATCAAAATCAAAGGGCACTTAGTTTAGTGAGAGGTCGAATCAAAAGGTCGAAAAAAACGGCTCGACAATTTCATTGGAAAAATTGAATTTTTCGAATTAAATGGAATTCAGAAGAATGAACGCAATTGAAAAATTTAATGCTGGTCGAGATTTCGTTCGATTGAATTAAATTTCGTTTGATTCCAATGAATTAATATTTAATTACTAAATCGGGGTTTTCGTTTGTGTCGCAGCATCGATTGAGAACGATATTCTGTTGCAGAGTATCCAGATAGGTTATGCAGCATACGATGTTCCCTGGTACGATTGGAAATCAAGAGAGGGCAAACTCGTTGCAATAATTATCGCGAGATCGCAGAAACTTCCGAAGATAACAGCCGCGAAATTCACGAACGTCTCACTCGAGGTCTTTTCTGCGGTTGGTGAAATAAGCTATCTAATTTCTCCTTATTACTCATTACGTTTTCGTGCTTAAATCATTTTTTTTTCTCTTTAATATTTGCTTTCCCGTCTACTCTGTAATGAATACTGTCTCTTGTCAATACTTTTAGATTCTCAAGACAGCCTTCTCGACGGTGACGCTTCTTTTGCGAGTGTTGGATTGAAATTAAATATGTTATTTATGTAAATATATCAACTCCTTTACAAAAATCGACACATTTGAACATGCAGACCACTTACGAAACTCATTGCCTGAGGTGAAAAATTTTCAAACACCATTTTAGAGTGAAAACAAAAACGTTGGATCAATAATGTAAAAAAAAAAAAAACAGGACAGGCACGACAGTCTTAAAAATTAATAAAGAACTAAATTCATTGACCAATTGAAATTTTTTATTCGACTAGACACTTAAAAAAAAACAAAATTTAGTAAAATCACCTTTTACATTACTTTTTATGCAAATTTTTGTAAAAATTCTAATTCCCGTTTTTGCGATCTCTTTGGAGCTTCCAGGAACTCGTGAAATGAAATTTCTGTTTTATTTCTCCGAACCGCCAATACGGGACGAGCTTTGATCGATCCTCAAATAAAGCCTTTGAGAGCGCGTTTTTACCTTTTATAGCTTGATTGAAAAAATTTTTATTTCTTCGCTTTAATTTATTCTCACCGTGAGAAGTTAAATTTAATCATACCCTGAAAAAAAGAAGTATTTTCAACTGCAATTCGATTCACGCCACAAAAACTTATCTCGTGATCTTTTTTTTTTTAATTTATTTCATACTAATGAAACTTGGATTCAAAAATTACATTTTTGAACTATCTATTATCACGCGTAATTTTGAGTCTTCAATGCCGAAGCTTCAAAATCCGTACATAATCGAGAATCAAGCTTACGCAAAAAAAATTTCTGGTAATGATTTTTCAAACTGTGGTAAAAAAAAAGTCTCTGCATGTACAGTTTGAGTACATCGACACGTATTGTTTACGGACAATGACCTTTCTCAAGAGCGGGGGGGGGGGGGGGGGGGGGGGGGGGAGGTCTATAACATGGGATATCGTGCGATGGATTCTTTTTTTACTTGTCTCTTACATTTCCAATTCCCGAAGATTTTTTGCAGGCGATCGCGATGAATAAAGCTTTGCATAATCTATAATGAAAGATTTCACAGACGTTTCTACCGAAACCTCGAAGTACGAAACTTTCGTCGAGTTTGCGAGCTTTAGTCTCGTTTTTTTTTCTTCCGAAAAACTTGATGCTTTTGCATGTCGTCGGACATGAATATGTAATAACGGTCAGATGGAGTAGACTGCGCATAATCGAAAATACGATGGGCTGGAAGGGGAAATGATATGTCTCGGGGGCATTGTCGCTCGCAGTTGAAGATTCGAAATCTCAGGAGCACGTTCTTCGTAAACGATCAATCCCGCAAGTACATTACAACACAACACACACGCGCACACACACACACACACATATTAGTGCCTGCAGCTTCATTATGAAGCGACGAAATTTCGTTAATTAGTCGTGATGCAACAATCTTCTATACTGAACACATGCGGAGCTTTTTACCGCTCTAAATTATTTCGTAAATAACGCGCTTCTTTTCACGCCATTTTTGACGTCGAATTCTTTGTTACTTCCGGCTTTATACTCGTTGATCATTAAGTGAAACAGACTCGCGGCTATTGAGATTATGAATATACCCAGCAGTGGGCACATCGAGATCACCATTGAGGCGATAAAAAGCAAAATATAATATTTTTTAAAATTCATTTTTCAACTCAATACGATTAAAATCTAGTGTTTTTTTTGAGAATCCAAAAAAACAGTTCTTACTTTGATTTCGAAACGCGGGGAACTCTACGGTCTTGTGAGAATTTGCGAGAATCTTTGGGGAAATGTTGTTCGCGACGATAATTCCGAGACGTTCGAGCCTTATACGCCATTCAAGGGCTTTATTTCATCTATGTTTTTACCATAAACGTTTTCACTGCCATCGACAGTATTCTCGTGAATCCATCGTTCACGAATTTCATCGTCGATGCTAACGGCATG
This sequence comes from Rhorus exstirpatorius, assembly GCA_963564615.1. NCBI lineage: Eukaryota > Metazoa > Arthropoda > Insecta > Hymenoptera > Ichneumonidae > Rhorus > Rhorus exstirpatorius. The sequence goes on from OY751319.1 coordinate 15,729,080, forward strand.
CTGGTTGTTATTGGCAATCAGCTTCATTATGCCGCTAATGACAATATTTCACGCTAACGTGAATCGTTTCAAAGTCTGGTATGGTTTTCAAATACCCGCCACCGCGCAGCCTTGTCAGTATAGTATATAGTTCGTCGCCAGCGATGGCTTTTTTTTTAAATCTTTATACGCGTGCGCACACATAAGACTGTATCGCAAATTTTGTTTCAAAATTTTCACGCGATTTTTACCACGGAAAAGCGACTCGCGATGCACATCAACGGACGTCACCTCAAGGATATCGTCAAATGCCTCAGGCACCATCAGGACGTTCTGAAGTGAACGCTCTAATTTGCGTGAAAAGTTTTTTTTTTGTGAAACTAAAGAATGCTTTTTCACGATCAATTTTGTGACGATGGAAATCGAGATTCAATTGAATTCACGTCACACGTATCTACAAATAGTGATTTTTTTTTTTTCAAATTCAGTATATTATCGATTATTAATTTATTTAATTTAATTTGAATGAAATTTTATATTTATTCCATTTTTTTTTATAGAGATTTTATTTGCATGAAATAAAATTTGACGAGAATTTAATTCACGAATGTTTGGACGCACAGCACTGTTCGTATGAATTATTATTATGGAATATTTTTATTTATAACTATTTCGTGAGAACACAAAAATGAATCGTCGAAAATTTTTTTATTGATTTTTGTCACCGTTGATCATGGAATTTTCGAGTTTTTTTGTTCATACTGCCAATCTCTATAGAAAATACTTGGAAGAGGATGAAAACATTTTTGTCGCCGATCGTTCTGATTAAAACGTTGTTCGGTAATTCAGCGTTTTGCGGTTTTACCCACAGTCTCATGGTCGTGAGTAAATTTGAACGAAATGAAAAATTTTCACGATAATTTCCTGTCACGTTTGATCTCGTACAAAGAAGAGCTGAAAGGACGCGTTGGATGTGTGATTCATCTGATCGGTGGTTCACTACAGTTGCTGATATTCTGCAGGCAACCGGATAATCTTTGGGACGAGGTTGGTAAGATACCGTACTTCAAAATCAAATCGATTTTTTTCGATGTTTGGAATATTTAGAACAAGTTAGCATTCTATGCACCAATTTCTTTTTTTTTTTTACTATCCAAATATTTCATGACAAAATAATTACGAGTAATTGCGATGAAATAAAAAGCTATACCTCTATTTTCTCCAAAAAATTAAAACAATTCGTAGTAACTAATTTCATATAATGAATATCAATATTTTTTTTTTTCAAGAATAATCATCGATAATCTTAATATATAGATTTGAATGGTACAGATCTCTGCTGCCAACTTAATGACATTGTTCGATATCACAGGGCATCAAAGTTTCAGAGGCAGCATAGATAATCTGATGCTTCCATGGTATATACGATTGGACATCGAAAGAGGGAAAGTCAGCTGGTTTGATTATCACGAGGCTTCAATCACCGCAGGCACATTCGCGATCATATCCCTCCTCGAGATATTTTCCTCAGTTGGTAATACCAAAACAACTCTCGCAATTTATCTCCGAAACTTTATTTTTCATCGAGGTGTTTCAGGTACTTTGATCAATCGCATTGAATATATTTCTTTAAAAATCCTTTTCCCAGACCTAAATTCCATATAGATTTACACAATTTTCTCAATCACCATTGGGATCCATCAATTCCCATTCTAAAAAAAACGCAACGAAAAAAATCCGAAAATTTAAGGCCAAAAGTCAAGGGAAGCCCGACGACTTCGCCCAATCAAGGATCGAAAGAATGTATGTTTTTCTTTGAAAAATGCTTTTTCCAGACCTCGATTATATTGTACAACTATACACCACCAGGATCCGATTATGCTCAGCTAAAAATACTGAATAAAAAAAATTCGAAATTTCAGGACCGAATTTCAAGGGAATTCTGAAGACTTCTCTCAGTCAGAGATCGAAAAAAATGTATTTTTTTTTTAAATCTTTTTCCCATGCCTTGATTCCGTGTATATGTATACTATACTCGATCGCTACCCAGGACCCGACTATAACCAGTGAAGAATAATCAAATGAAAAAATTTCGAAATTTCAGGACCGTTACGAAGAGAATCCTGAAGGCTTTGGCCGCAGTCAGGGATATAAATAAATTTTTTTTTTTTCTTAAAAAATCTTTCTCCTGGTCCTCAATCCTATAAAGATCTACAGTAAATACTCGATCACGATTGGGATCCACCTATTCCCAACCAAACATAACGGTACGAAAAATAAAAACCAAATTTTCAGGAACACAAGTCAAGGAAAGTCTTACAGGCTTCTCAGGGATCGAAAAATATAAAATATTTCAAAATTCTTTTTCCCGGCCTCGATTCCATTTAGATCTACAATTTACTTAATAACCATTAGGATCCACTTATTCTCAGCCAAAAAATCGGGGAAAGAAAAATATCCGAAAATTCCGGATCGAAAGTCAGGGGAAGACTGAAAGTTTTCCTCGCTCAGGCGTCGAAATCTTTATTTTATTTTTTCAAAAATCCTTTCTGCTGGCTCCTACTTAGCCAAGATCGCCAATCACTTGTGCTTCAAATGAGAGATAAAAAATAACGACGGAAAAAAATTGGCTAAGTACTTTCACACCACCCAGTTATTTTTTTGATTATTTTTTAACCATCAGCCAGTTATTTTTTGGGGGTTCCGTCATTTGGGGATTTGTCGTTTGAGAATGACGACTACCTACCGAATGATTGTGTATACGTGATCGACACGATACCCACCCTCGGCATGTTATCAACCGCGGAATTATTCTACTGTATAATCGAACGACGATAAACGGTTTTGTCGTCATCAAGATGTGGCATAATAATTCTCATACGTACCATAAACTTATACAGAATACGTTTATGAATCTGTGACAAGGTGTATTGATCGTCGGTAGAGTAATTTTCTCACATTTTCGAGGACTGATAAGAACAGGTAATCTTCGGTGATTTTTCCAGTACCCACAGAGCTGGGTTAAGTACACAATGGTATACTTCGAATACGAGCTACAAAAGTATTTAGAAATTTAACTACTTTTATCGAGTACTTTCAACAAAAAAATTTTAATAGCATTTTCACGGAGTACTTTCAACAGGATTTTCTACGAAGTACTTTAAGAGCATGTTCATTAAGTATTTCTTAAAGTTTGCTTATGATTTTTTTCTAAGAAAATTCCTGTAAAAAATTTTGTCTGTCGCCATATTTGTCGTATTTTTCTCGCACCGCCACTCTCACCGCAGCCACACTGTATATGTTTTCTGCTATTGCGTGAATTATATGAGCTAAAGGAGGAGGAAAAAAAGAACAAATGGGACGAGAAGGGTTTCGTTGTAGCCAAGTGGCTCACGTCAGCATCGATCATTTTCACTGCTTTCAGAGGCTTAACGAAATGCACCCGGAAGCACGAAAAAAAAAGCCGTAAACGTGACCTCCACTCGTCTCCTTTCCTCCAAGATATTTCATTCTTACGAGCTACGAGAAAAGTCGTTTCCTGGCTGAGTTCGAGCTTTTTGCGAGTAGCCGGAAGAAAAGAATCCACGTATCTTCGTAAAAATTGCGAAAAAAGTTGCCTGCACCGTACTCGTTAAGAGGCAACACTTGCCTCAAACGCTTGAACTCGGGCAATCGACATTGGCTTCGATATCATTCGATCACGTCTCTTGTATCTCTTGTGCGTATCATGTGACATTTTTTTTTTTCTTCTTTTCATTTAAAATTTTTCCCACAAGGAACAGTAGTGTCACATATATACATTTCAAACGATGAATGAATTACGATCAAAACGAATATGACGTGAGAATTCGATCGTAGCAAATTAATCCTTGCAGAGGTTTCCAGCAAACCATTTAGAACTTGGGTTTAAGATTTTATTAATCGGAGGAGTACTCGAAATGCAATTTGGTAAAAATTCGCAAAGAATAGTCGTAAGATAATGATTATTATTGCCATGTCAATATTATATTGTTATTGTTTATCGAAAAAATGGTCTGTGCATACGACGGTTTATCGACTAGTTGTAGTTCAATCAATGCCCGTGAAGGTTTAATTCTGGATATTAGAAAGTCCATCGAATAAAGCCTGAAATTATATTAGGACTGTGAATGTAAATACCATATAGGGGAATTTCTGATGAAAAGTAGAGAACGACATGGAGAATAAATAGCATTCTCGTAATAATGAATCCCAGAAACGCGAGTGCGGGGATATATATAGATGGTCGTCAAGGGCTTGTGTGAAGTATGAGGACGAACACGGGGCAAACTCATTGCTTTTCATGAGGTTGCCAACGGTAAGCGTGAAGCGTTTCTCAAGACCGATGGTCGATCCAATCCAATTCTTCTTCGTTGCGATAGCCATACCGGGGAAAAAGATTATAAATAAACATGAGATTCCCGTGTACAGATGGCAGGGAGAAAAAGTACAAATCTTGGAAACTCGCGTAATTTTCCTAAATCTACGAGTGTTGGATGACAAATTAAATCTTGGCTTCGTAAACGTGGTTTTTTTTAGCGAAGTTTAATGAACGGATACGGATATAAAAACAGAATAATAAAAGTAAAATAAAAATAGAAAGGGTTAATACATGTTTAAATATGCCAAATAATACAGTTTCGTCAAATATCAATCGTTATATTATCATATATATACGATAATCGACTTCATTCAGCTTGAATTCATGCACGAATGAGACATTGATGGTTAGGTCAAGCATAGACCCCATCGCTTGACCACGTATATGAAAATATGGATGACCAAAGTCATCCTAAAAAGGCTCTCACTGCTGCCCCGAGAGAGCTCGCAATTTTGAGTGGTTATACATACATATAACCGAGAGAGAGAGAGAGACAGAGAGCGATTCACGCAGAGTGCTGGACCGCAGGAGGCGAGGGATGAGAGGGGCAACGCTTTAGAATTAATTATAGGCAATATAGGGGTGTCTGTGGAGAGGTATGTCTGGTACGGACAGGCTTTTCCGATGCTCTGGGTAAGAGTAGAGCGTTATGGAATGAGAGACGAGAGGAAAGAGAAGTTCGCGAAAGGACCAGAGACATCGGGATAGAGAGAGAGAGAGAGAGAGAGAGAGAGAGAAAGAGAGAGCGCAAGAGAGAAAGGAAAAAGGGAGAGGAGAGAAACGATAAGGAGCCACACAGTGAGAAAATGGAATAGCGTGAAAAGCGAGATAGAGGAATATATAGTGCGGCGTCTTGGGGCCGTGCAATAAAGAAATTCCACAATTCCATGAAGATCACGCGCGATTTCATCGTTTAATTCACTCAGCAATGGGTTTATATCAGTTATGGTATATATATTTACTAAATTTCTTATCTATTTTTTACATTAGTTATGTGCATCTAACTATATTATATTTACTTACATATATCTATATATAACTAATGTAAATAAGGGAAGATTAAATATGGCGATGGTATTGGTAAAGAAGAGAATCTCCACGAGAGATTCTCGAGTTAATGAGATCCATTGCACAGCATCCGACCGTCAATGATCATTCGAGATATAAGCATATTGCAGTAAATGTGCGTGGGTGATCTTGTTTCACAGAGATGGCTAGCGCCAGAATACGAAGGTATGCGAGCAAATAATGTAGAATATACATATCCTACGAATCATTTGAGCTCGTGCAATAGAAATCTTTAATCACTATATATATAGCATGCGGTCGCCAACGATACGAATGTGATTGAAGAGGTTCGGCTTGATTCTTAAAAAGGTGCCAAGACACAGAATTTTTTACATAGAAAGTTCGTGAATGTGTGGTACTAAATGTACTTGCAAAACGTGAATGCTATTGATCATGTAATTTACGAGAAGAATAGTAATTAATATGCGATTAAAATGCATAGTGTCTACAGTATACCGTGTGCTGTCATTTGATGGATCGCTCGTGATTAGGTAATTGGAACGACTTGTGGAATGAAAAAGTTGATACAATGAATATTAGCCTGCCTTCCCCGCCCCCTTCTGTATCACATTCGCAAGTACACCATTTCTGCCTTGGGCACAGGGAAACTGTGGAAAATCTATGTCAACGCATCAATGCTATCCGTAACATAATATTGGCGCAATAATTCCCGTGTGTATTCCGATAATAATGATCGATTTGTGTATCATTAAATTTACCGTATATTCCGGCAAGCATTCGTAACTCTGGTATATCGAAATAATAGGATCAATGCTATTGGTGCAAATAAATCCTGTCTGATTCACATAATTTTTACTGACGAAGCGAACAAGAATAGTTCTTGATAATAATCTCACGAGTCATTACCAGAAATCGGTGTAATTATTCATGTTTATTTTTTTTCCTCGTGTCTCAAGCTGTAAGTGGTCATCATCATCATCAAACTCGTAAAAAGTTCATGGGTGACGAGATTTTATCGAAGATATCGAAATAATCGAATCCATTGTTGTCGTTTTATTCGTCTTGTGATTGGTCGGTTAGCGGACAAGGATTCGTGATCAAGTTCAGTTTGTCAGTTGTCAGTTTGTCACAACTGTCAGTTTGACAGTTGATTAATCGACCGAAACTAGATTAGAGCGCTGCAGCGCTGTCAGAAAACCGTTTGCGCGCATAAGCGCGCGTGGTGGACCCTAGTAACTAGAAAAAAAAATGAAAGAAAAACAAAGATCGGTCATACAGCTATATAGCGGTTGCCTTGGTGAGATTTTTGTTTGTTAAACGGACCATCCGTGTGCCGTCACACGGTCGTCATCATGATTGTCAATTTCCATTGGATTATTCAGGAAAAGTAGCAGGAATAAAAAAAAACATTGCTAACATCCGCAATGACAAAAAATTCTTCCTCCTTGTGTGACGAGCAAACGATGGCAAGATTTTACAGCAAGGTGAGTGTATATAACCGAATAAAAAAAAATTTTAAACTCGCATATGCGATGAATGGAAGATTGGGGAAGGATCTCGTGCATTGAAAGCGTGAAAGACGCGAAGCTCCCAAGCTCCCGTCATGCTCGAGAGACATCGCCCCCTCTCTCTCTGCCTCGTTTGATTCCATTCATCGATCTTGCAAACTTGTTTCCCACTGACTCAATTACGTTATACTCCTTGCTCTTTGTATATCGTTGCACAAGACGCCAAGTCTTGAGCTCTGTTTACAGCGATAATGAAGGCTTTCTCCGATCTTGCATATATGCTGAGAGAAACGACGGAAAATTTTACGTCTCGCTGATTGCTTCATTCGCTTGCAGATATCAAAATGGCGAATAAAACGATCCACGGAAGAGAAAGAAAAAAGAGATTTGAACGAGCCGGAAAAATCCCAAGCGGTAAATTATCCTCGTGATCGTAGAACAACGATACCGGGAATCGCTGCACATGGAAATTCGCCATTATCATCGATTCGATCGGAATGATGAATGATTCGAAAAATGATCGTTCATCGTTGAGAGTAAAAGAAAATACAGGAAATTGAAGAAAAAAAAAATAGCAAAATACTAGAAAAAACTACAAGTTTACACATTACAATTCGCTAAACTGTTTCGTAATAATTTCCGTGACCCAGCGACAACGAGTCCATTCATCCTTTTGCAAAATATGATCAAGTCAAGATTTTCAAGTCAATAAACCCCAGATAGGAAACGTATCCCCGGGGACAACCGAAACAACCATTTTCACGTGTGTTGTGTATGTTTTTTTTTTTTTTCTACACTTTGAGATAAAGAGTGATTTTTTTTTTCAATGAAAAAAAATCTACATTTCTCAAATTCATCCTCAATATATTATCCTATACATACTTTATTACATAACTCAGCTACAGCATCATGTGAAATCGTTGAATCGTTTTGGATGTTCTCGAGAACATGAACGATCACAATTAATACATAAGCCAGTCAGCGATCTTGATAAATCATTCAAGATTCGGTAGGGCTGGGATTAACATACTATACATCAGGAATGAGAACCGGATAAGTATTCATCACGCGTCCCTTGGCTCTTACGAAACCATCCATAATATTTTCCACCCTGTGGAATCTTCAAAGTTTCCCCACGATCCATTGTGATAAAAACAATGGACCTTTATTGCTCATGTATAAGCGGGGAAAGGGTGGAAGTTTCGTTACGCGAGTGCTTTTTCGAGTAACGGACGAGCGTAACGATCCGTCTCGAATGCGAAACATGTCAATTAACCTCGCGATGACTGTACGAAAATATTCTGTCATATGACTCAACACGCGCGCTCGACGTCACGATTATTCATCTGGAATCCTTTGGGATAAGCCTCTGGATGTGATTGTCGAATTGATTACCGACACCATATATGAGGAAACGAAACGAAATTGACAAAAATTATCTTTTTTTTCCGGCATGATAAATGATGAAACATAGATTATTTGGCTATGAAATGAGTACGAAAAAATTGCGTCACACAATATGCTCGACATTACAATTTTCTCACCGATTTTCTCACTTTCGAACTTGTTATCGATATGTGATGTATCAGAAAAAAAAAAAATCTCCATAATTCATTTTTTTCCAGGCGAAACGTTTAATTGATCAAATATAAATTATCACATATACGGAGATAAGTCTTAGCAACAAGTTGCCTCTAGATAGCATGTTACTACACCCGTCCGTAACTCGAGCATATCCATGTAATCAACAAGTGACTCCGGTTCCTGTGGCGCTCGAGAATTTATATATTTCACCGTCGTCACGGGACTCCACAGGTGGCAACATGGATTATCCTCGAGTTCACCGAAAAAGCTTTCAGCAGATTCGGCGATCTGTAAGTTTTTCCATATCGATCAACCGATCAATGATTATCGATCGATTGGATCAGTCTTTCAATCGTTAATCGATCGATCGTAACTGATCGAATTAATCGATATACAAAATTCATCGAAAATAATGATTTAATCATAAAGAGTAATATCAATGGTCTCCTATTCTATCGTTCAATGCTCCGTAACATTGCAAAGGTATATAAGTTGTGTGATTGGCGATGACGGATCGCGATGTCTGTAAAGAGGGATCCGTATATATTAGGGCACGTATGTACCATCGCCATATATGTCACAAATCCACCCCGCGCAGCGTACTTTTCTCCCTTCGTTTTTTCGTATTAGACGAGTCCCCCCCATATTCCCACTGATTGTGAGTCAGGTCACGTAATAATAATAATCAGATTGTTTTATAGTGCCCTCGACCGCAAATGCGACGTCGCATATAACTCGTCGGGATGATCTGTGAGTAATACAGAGTAAAGGCAGACGAGCGAGTGCCAGATATGACGATCCCATATCCCTGAAAATCCTCGGACTAGCTTGACTGCATCAGCAAATATAACTCCGGAAGAGCATGTACAATTTACTCTTCCGTTCATATCATAACAGGGCTTTTTAGATATATTTCATTTTTTTTTTCTTCAATGCAATTATATACTTATTTCATAAATAATGTGCAGTGGGATATTAATTTTTCGAATCAGTATAGACCAAATTGGCCGAAAAATACACTGCATTTTTGGGTCAATTGTACTTGGAAATTCTATATGTTTTCAAAGGCTTTTTAGCTGAAAGCAAATGAATCATGAAATTCAGAATGTTTTTTTTTTAAGTGCTCAAAAGTTTAAAAGTAAAAGCAATAATCGAGACATTGCAAATTAACAATCTACGAAGAAAAAATTCGACTCTGCGGTCTCCCTTTGATATTATTGTTGTTATGTTTTTTTGGATGAAATATGACTTTTTCCTGAATAAATGAGGCTACACGACGATGAAAGTTTATTTCTATATGTGTCCTGAATGAACGAATCGAGATGAGGGAAATGAAAGTAATCGCGTGGCTTTTCCGGGTTTGACGTCAAGAGGAGAGGCTTTAATAAAGAGAGCCAGGATAGTCGCTTGCGAGATAGATAGAGCCTCCCGCAAACTCTCATATCGAGAATTCTTCGGAGTCTGCGAATTCCTTCGTGGTCTTTGCTGGATGACGCGTTCACGCCAAGTAATTCGGCGGTGTATCATCCATGGAAAATGGGTCTCGACCCTCCGTATGAAACCTATGAAAGTCCCACGTGTATACTTTGCGTGCACATATAGTACAACTCCAATTTATATCCGGAAAATTATGTATTCAAATGTTGAGCAACTCATGGTGTAAAATAAATATCAGAATTTTAAAACATAAAATAAGGTGCAACGAAATGCAAGCCGAAAGTTTTATTTAAATTTTTTCGGGATAGCGCGCTGTATTGGCAAGATTGAATTCAGAATCGGTATCAAATTATCCATCCTCACCTTTATGATATCGAGCTTAAATTTTTTCGATGGATAAGACACCTTCGAATCTCCGAGCTTCGAATAATCAAGCCCAATGAAAGTAAGAAAAAAAAACCCCCTTCAATGAGAAACTTTCGGGGAAAAATGGGCACCTCAGCCAAAAATTAAAAAAAAAAAAAATTCCATCAAAAGTATTTTTTCTCCGAAAAATTATTGTTCCCAATAAAAATTTTGCTTTTAAAAAAAAATTCGAATTTTTTTTTTTCTTTAAATAATGTTTTTTTGCAAAATGTGCCATTTTATGAAAATGATTTACTAATGTGTAACTACTAGCTAAATAGGATTTAGTCGTAGGTGAGACACCTCTATAATGTTTAACTTCTCAGCTGAGAATGAGAAGTCGGGGAAAAAAATGGGCACTGAGACTAAAAATGATAATTTCGTCAAAGTTGGAGTATAAGGTATAAGGATTCATCTACGATGAAATGTTATTAGTCAGGAGTCGCGGATTGGCATTTCTCAAAAGACTTATGCAGAAGACAAAATTTTTGAGAGAAAACAAAATTGTTGGAAAACGAAAAATTTCCGAAAAAACGATTTTTAAAGATTTTTTTTTTTAATTTCAATTTTCGGCTACGGTGCCCACTTTTCCCCGGTCTCTCCTACACACACACACACACACACACACACACACACACATATATATATATACAATACCAAAAATTGATATTACAAAGAATGTTTAGCCACAATCATTTTCTTAAATAATTTATTCGAGCGATCAACATCTTTGAGGAAGATCTTTCGCCACATGCAGCTACTCCAATACCGTTAATTTCACAAGCGAGAAACAAAGTTAATGACGTTGTTGATAGAAAGATGGAGTCTGAGGAAAATTCGATGTATATATATGGAGAAAGAAATAAGGCAAAGGGATGAATATAATATAGATGCAAGAATATGTGAGTGAGAGAAAAAGCGAAAAAGACAGAACGATGATCGTGCGACTAATATATATGAGAAAATTGGTGGAGGGGGTTGGACAGAGCGAGAGAAAGAGAGAGAGAGAGAGTGAGGGTGAAAGCTCTGTAAGGTTGTTGCCTACATTCGCATGAGGGGAGATTAAGAGAGATGGAAATACCAAGAGAGAGAGAGATAGAAAGAAAGAGAGAGAGAGAGAGAGAGACGACTATCTTGCTGAAAGAGCTCGCGCGGTGATGCTGAATGGGGAAAACCTCCCCCGCGACTCATCGGGCTCAAGCATTGGCGGGGAAAACGATGAAGAGAGTCACTTGAATCACGGCATGCGCCCTGAGCGCGAAACAACGGAATCGCGAGAATCGTGGCGTTGGATATGACCGAGGACGTTCGTCAGACGCAGACGACGGTGGGCAGCGACGCGCGGCCGTCGAGCCGTCTACAAGGGTGGAGAATGCGACCTCATCCTCACACTGTCGCAGCTTTTCCACGGGCGAACACTCGCCATCACGATAAGAAGAAGAAGGACTAGCAGGGCCCGAGATCGTTCGAGGACCGGAAAGCTCCTTCGGCAATCCGTGTCCGGGACAAAATTTCCTCGGTAAGTCTAAGATATTTTTTTCGTTTTTTAAAAATATTTTCAAAAATACGGGACAGAGAGAGAGAAAGGGAAAGGGAGAGAGAGCGAGAGAATGACAGTCGTATGGTGCAAAACGCGGCAAGGTTACGAGAAGAATGAGGTTAATTTTTTCCATTCACTTTTGTTTAATCATTCATAGCTTATTTCATGGTTACCCTTATCCAATGCGAAAGCAACTCAGGAATTGCATATTAATTTTTATAAATAAATATAGAATAATTTAACATAATTTAAGAAACGTATTCACATTTTTAATATAATATTTATTTAGTTATACATAATAAATGATTCGAATATATATATTTATTTATTGAATTCAATGAAACAGACTGTATTTGTACTTCATAATTTTTTTTTTGTACTCTAATAAACGAATTCTTCCAAGTTGATCAAGGTTACGCAATATTTTCTTTTTTTACAAAAAGTTACTTTTTCCGCACGCTGACCATGATAATATCATGACAGTTGAACGAATTATTTTTCAATGAAAGTTGTCATCGTCACTGAATTCATTCTCGCTCAGCCCAACGGTGTATTATACATCGATATATATTATATGATAAGGTGGTGACGATAGAACCGGAAACTGTTTGTCCTTTCCTCTTCGATCACAGGGCTTTACATTCGAACGAGCTCAACCGCGGCTCGGTAGATTATATGGCCCAGACATTGGTTTTTTTTTCTACTTGGGTTAGGGGTGACTGGTACGAGCGATAAAACGCGCTTCAACGACAACGAGAAAATATTTTCTTCTCACATCGGAAAATGTATACACATATATATATAATATATATATATATAAAATTGTTGGGCACCATTGGCGAGAGGTTTCGCACAGTGATTTTCTCTAAAATCCCGTTGACTAAAGCCTGTCGAGTCTAATAAATCAATCCAGCGAAAAAATTGTTCATGAATGAAGAACGGAAAATTGTTTACCTAAGATTTGTCGATTTTACGAAATTTACGAAACAGTACGATTATAATAAAGTTATCGATGACACAATAAAGATATATATAATTTCGTAGCCCTGAGACAACACTATCATATATCTTAAATAGAAAACCAATGACAAATTTTACATTATTTTATCACGGGGATATGTCATTTTACGGTTATCTTGAACTTGTGCAAAATGTAGAAAAGTTTAAAAAAAAAAAACATTCTACACTTCTGTCAAAAGCTGCTAATTTTTTATAACAAATCATATATCAGTGATAATCATAAAAGTTATCCGCTATACACTTCGATTTAAATTATACACGAGTTCATAATGTATGAGGCCCTCGAGCTTTTGTCTCTCAACGTTCTTTTACACCGATCCTTCAGCTTCCGGTGTTTTGGCTGATCGCACACTTATCCATAAGGGTATGTGTGTGCGTCCGATGGATAAGCCACAGGGGACCCCCATGATAGCCGGAAAAGCGCCCGATTTAGCTCTACCAAAGAGAGTGAGAGAGAGAGAGAAAGGAAGGGAGGAAAACGAGCACTATTCTAATTTCCAGGTGTCACGAGCAAGTACAGAGATATTCCTCACTTGAATCGTCCTGCAGACCATGCGAACTGTGATAGCTTTGACCCTGACGTTTCTCTCTATATCTATAAAGGACAAGATATACATATATACACGTATCTACTTCATGTCCTTTATCCTGACCAACTTGACCGAATACTCGAATCACTTATTCTTATTTCTATTGTCATCTCCGGGGCCGGGTGCTTCTCTCGCTCCGAACCCCCATATACTTTGAGAGGGAGTTTGGCCAAACCTTCTAACGAATCTATTTGCCCCAGTTGATTTTCGTTCGCGAACGAACGAGAACAAATAGTTCAATATATAACGTCGGGGAATGAAGTTTGAACAAAAAAATTAACGCGATCCACTTGCAATCGATTGATAAATCGATGCAGAGTATTTTTGCTTCGGGAACATTGTTTTTTTTTTCATATTTTTTAAATTATTCGTACATTTTTTTCAAGAGAAGCTCGTACGATATAAGATTTAAAAAATCGTAGCAAAAATGCTTCAACGATCATGATGGCGAATATTGAAGCGTAAAACCTATAAGAGAAGATACATTTTTTTTTCAGAACAAAACAGAGTAATATTTAAAGAATCGCATCCTCACGATTTTTCATATGCCTGTAATTTTTGAATGCCTATAATTCCTCCTGTATCAATTTCCATCCGACATTTTTTTAAAATTTTATCACAAACCATAAAAATTAAACACTCTTCTTTCCAATTATCGCAGATGAAACTCGCTCTCAATGACATTCATTGATATCGAAAATAACGATTCGATTTCTAAGATTGATAGCGTTAATTTTTCAAAACATATATAATAACGTGAACGAGAGTGAAAGTTTGGGGTTCATAGAACTTTCGATTTACGGACACGTATGAGGTCGATCGTTTGGGTAGCTCGTTCAAATCGTCCGAGAGGCCTAGACAGTGTTTCGTATCGCGCGAACTTCGAAAACGTGCCTACGCGTATCACTAACGTGGAAACGGTCATGATACATATAGATGCACATCTTCGTGTGTATATACATATATGAATATAATATACATATATATATATATATATATATATAAACTAGAGTATATGGAGTATACGCGTGGGGGCGCTATAGTACACCGAGGTTAATAGAGTGATCGTTAACAAGGTTACAAAGCAATCTGCATAACCCCCGGTCCGGTACTTTGCCAGGGTGAGATAGAGAGCGAGAGAGAAAGCTCTGCCCCGGGCCGGCTGCTGTAATTACCGGCGATAATACTATTACCGGTTCGTCAAGGGTGGTAACTGAGAAGACTATCTGCCTCGTTCTGCTTCTACTCTCTCTCTCTCTCTCTCTCGCTCTCTCTCTCTCTCTCTTTGCGCGTGCTTCACTTTCATCCACGATGCAACTTTCACGAAAATTTCGAATCACCTATATACAGGGTGCACACCCCATAAATCCCTCCAATAAGAAGCAAAGTATTCCGTGAACGGTAAAACTAAATTATCGATATTGAAAAAAAAGCTGCACGTCGAAAATTGCAGCCTCTTTGCCTTCTTAGCATATTCTTAGCAATATTCTTAGCATACAGCTTAGCCGATGTCAGTAAAAATTGGAGCGGTGTTACAGATTTTTTGAAAAAAAAAGAAAGAAATTGCCATCATAAAGCTTCCTCTATACAAGGCAGCAAAAAATCATTGGGAATCAATCCACGATTAATGTTAAAGCTTCTTGGCCTTTAAGAATTTGCTTGGAAAATTTTAAAGAATTTTTCATTTTCATCTAACAAAAATGAGTGTTTATTATTTTTCAAATTATTTACGATGAAAGAATATTCGTTAAAAAAAAATTTTTTTTTTATGCATGAAAAAAAATATATTTTTAAGAGCAGAGTGGTGGACAAAAGTTCGGGAGCGTTTTTAGACATTTTTCCTCGCATTTTTCCATTGCGTGTTTTTTTTCCCCCGATAAATGACTTTCATGCTTGGGAATATTTTCTACTTTGCGCAGTGCCGCGAGTAAACTAAAAAAATCTCGACAAGCTCTCGCAGCACCGGTATAGGCACGCGTACTTTTTCAGCAATTTTATCGTATTTTTATAATCATCATACGCCTATGTAAACCGTAATTTTTTAAACTTAAATCGCTGAGCCAGCCTTCCCAACAATTATTCGGTTCATCTCTTATGAAATTACGTTTCAGATGCGAGTGATTGGAGACCCAAACTCTTTTCTCGAAATATCAAAATCTCATAGATGTTCGTTCATCGTTTATCAAATAAATTTCCCATTTGAATGATTAAAAATCGGACTTATTTCTTGAAGATAAGATTCTTATTGAGATAGTTGAAAAAAAATATATATATGTACATTAGGGCGCTTCGAAAAAGGGCCGTTTTTTTTTTAGATTTCGCTCTTCTCCGAGATTCTTGTACTTTTTTTACTAAAAAATAGCTCACGCGAAAGGGCTGGGCTGAAAAAAAATTTTTACTACTGCCTCAATGATGTTGAAATTTTGTAAAAAAGGCTATTTTCGGGAATTTCAAAATTAAGATATCCTTAAATCCTTCGGTGGCTATGTTTTATATGACGGAACAAAAGTTTATGTCAAACCTGAGATGCGTGAGATTTTTTTTAGTACCGAAAAATCTATTTTAAAATTAGTTTCTACGAATATCAATATAGATTTTTCGGTACTAAAAAAAATTAGACGTATCTCAGGTTTGACAAAAACTTTTGTTTCGTTATACCAAACAAAGCCACCGAAGGATTTACGGATATCTCAATTTTGAAATTCCCGAAAATAGCCTTTTTTTAAAAAATGTCAACGTCGTTGAGGCAGCAGTAAAAAATTTTTTTCAGCCCAGCCCTTTCGTGTGAGCTATTTTTTAATGAAAAAGTACAAGAATCTCGGAGAATAGCGAAATCTAAGAAAAAGGCCCTTTTTAAACCGCCCTAAAATACCTACATATATGCATATAAAATATATACATAATATATCTAGACGTCCGGTAACGATGAATGAAGAAAAATATTAATTTTTCCAATAACATAGATATCAATATCTTAAGAAGCTGTTTCAGTGAATAATCTCTCGCAGTATACTATGTATAAGATTATACAGACCAGACACCGATCCGTCTCGTTTTGCATATCACGATTTCATTATGATTCGCGATCACGATTTACGTGTCGCAAAGTTCAGACGTATAAAAATCCCATGTCGATTTTATTATATAAAATTGAAACGTGCCAACCACTCAGACACGATAAGTGTTTATCGTGTTTATCGTGTATCGAGTGTAGAGATAAGCGTTTATCTTGTGTTTTGTCAGCCTCTTATGTTTATAAATATATTACATATTTATGAACATAATAAATGCATGGGTACTTCACATTGTCACGTAGAGCAATTCTTGTCCGGACAAATATTTTCGAGCTTGGTAATGGTAGTTTCAGAAAAAAAAAAAATGGGAAGAGGATAGGAAAAAGAAAATCATTTTCAAGCTCCTTTTTCTTTTTAATTTCGTTATTAAAGCCTTCGTTGGCGAATTTAACGAGTGTAAGAAATTGCCTTTGCCAAAAATTGTTTCGTTTCATACGCGGAATACACCATACACATGCTTCGTATTTCATTTAATAGCGATACTCGAGACGAATGTAAAGCACCAAGAGGCTTATTTATATTCAAACATATTAAAAATTTTGCCTGCTTATCCCCACTCGTCATTCAACACCGACTGAAGCCGGTTGACGAGACAGTTGTCCGAGCAAGAGAAATTCTTCTTTAGACGCCGATACATGGACCTAGGCAACTAGTTTTGTAAAAACCATTGCGTATCTCGTGTCCGTATGTGCAGTCCTTGAAAGAGATTTTTCTATCGTTTCGCAGTGATATTTTCTTTTTTTTTTGTCCTTTCATCAAATCGAAAACGCGCATTTTAGTGCTACGGAACAGACAGGACGAATACCCTAGGTGGACGGTGAAGTATTATTTCGATCGGTATATATGCGATGTAGAGAGAAAAAGAGAATGAGAGAATGATATAGGGAGATCGAGAGATTGAGGGAGGGAAAAAGGTAGAGAAAGAGAGGAATTTTCGTAAAATCTGTGCGCTCTAGGAAAACGGATCCATTGAGCAGACTATCGAGCCCGACCCGGATCCTTTCCAGTCCGGAAAGGATTTTCTGCAACAGATAACGTAATTGACGAAGTAACTCGCTTAGCGTGCAATATCACGCGACAAAGTGGCGGCCCGGCTTAAATGGATGGACTGAGGGAGTCGCGAGAAAGTGTAGAGGGTAGAGAAAGCGAAACATACAGGTATATATATATATCAATTGTTGAGAAACAAAAGGGCGTAAATCGTATAAATTCACCTCTTAAATCGTATGGGTTATGACCTTTTGTTTTTTTCTAACGCGTATATATTTATATCATAGAACGTTATCCAGGGCCTTTTTGTCAAAGAACATGTGTTCAGGACCTCTCTCTCTCTCTCTCTCTCTCTCTCTCTCTCTCTCTCCCTCTCCCTCTCTCTCTCTTTCTCCCTCCTTCTTCAGCATTCCATGAACTTGGAAGAATTTTGAGGATTTAATAGAACTTGAAATATTTATCGCCATCGATTTCATAGATAGGTTATATAGAAGACTGACAAATATTTATACATTAAATGGTAAAAGGTTCCTCGATGATTTACTACACTTTTGCAATTCCCCAACATATTTTCGGCAATTCTTGAGAAAAATTAATCAGTGTCAAAGTTTATAAAATATCGATTTTTCGTACGGGCAATTATTTTCATATTGTTAGTGATTTTTTTTTTTTTTTTAGTTCTGGACTAATTTTTTCCAAAAATATGATTTCTGAGCTAAAAAAACATCTCTTACAGTTGTTGATAAGATGGACCAAAGTATGTTCCTGAAAAGTATCATTCTTCGAGGCCCAAAAGAAGACTCCACACTCCAATGTCGAAAAAAAAAATGTTTTTGTTTAAATTAGAAAAAAAAAAAAAAAACCGTGGCGGAAAGCTCAAACGTCAGATTGTTGGAAATCTTTTTCAGTTCATGTATGAAGATATTCAAATAAATTCAGTGTGAGAGGTATACTATTCTCTAAATATTTGTTTCATTTTTAAAAAATTTGCAATTTTGAAATTTTTTTCGATCCAGATCGAAATACAGTCGAGCTGCTTCGCTAACTCGAAACTCAAGGAAAGAGCTAATTTCTTCGAGTAAGAGAGGTTTTTGAACTACGGAAGTCCTTGCAAGGGAACAAACTGAATCTCAGACTCATAGAGGTTTTCGAGTTACAGAGGTTCGAGTTAACGAGGTTCCACTGTATTTGAGATTGCGATTGTTGAAACGTTTTCAAGAATCGTTCGTTCGGGATTTTCAATATGGTTTTTTTTTACGAAAAATTTGTAAAAAATTTGAAGATCGCTCTGGATCTGCACGAAAACAACAGAGTAGTTTTCGCTTGAAGTAAAAATGAGGATTGAAGGCTAGTCGGAACGACCAGTCCAGGCAGCCCCCCCATGTATATTAGGTATATAGTTTCTCGCACATATATACATCAGCGTGGAGCACATAATGTACACGGAAAATTTAGTATATAGACATTTCAATACATACATGCATATACTGCATGTGCAGCTTCCAGGCATCTAGCTTTGGCATCGACAGAGGAAGGAAGCTGAGGGTAAAGCTACTGATGGGTGATCTACCCTGTCCATAAACCCATACTTCCCCGAATCAAATGGGAGCGCACGTCCGACACTTAATTACACCTTAACAATACGCGGAAAACGTTTAAGGATCGACAAAGTTATATCCCTTTAAGAGAAGACATAAAAGCTGAACTTGGAGGGTTTTCGTATACTACAAGAATTATATGGCTGTAGTTTGTATGTTGTTTGGCAAGAAAAAAAATTGAAAGAAATGAGAATTTGACTATCTACTCGCCTTACAGTCATGTGTAAAAAGAAGTAAAATTTTCTAAAAAATAACGTTGGTTTTTACGACTTTTCATAAGCAAACTAAACTAAAATAATTAACATTCTTTTTAGTCTAATAAATATAGTGAGCATATATAGGAAAATAAAAAAAAATATCCATTTACACACGAATTGTCTAATTTAACGCAATTACCAGGTGAATACAACAATTCGATTTTTTCATTGAAAAATCCGCAACCACAGTCGAGTTTCTGGCAAATGGAAGATATCATCCTGAAATATGAAATATTATTTTTAGTTAAATTTTATTTTTGTGATAGCGAGGAATTGCGTCTGTGATTTTAATGAATTTTGTCGTGCGACAGAATGAACATAGTCCAGAGTCAGCATATCGTGTGCATGACGATTTAGTTTCAAATAAAAAAAAATTCACTTCCGGTCGCGTTTGTTTCAAGATAACAGGGAAACAGAAAGTACAGATGATTTCGCATTTTTCTTCGACAGCACTGAGGCCCAGCTCTACGCGGCCTACTTGTTGAAGCTTACAGAGAAGCAACAGTTTGCCCTTAAAGCTCTCTCAGGCTCTCACGACGTTTCCCTGGCGAGTTTCATCTCGCCAACGTATAGCGTAGCGATTCCTATGTATATTTATAATTTATGTATATATATATCGTTTATTCATCTTCTTTACTCACAAATATCTACGGCAAACTCCTTTATCCCTGTTCCAAACTGTTTCGACTCTCTTTCTTCGTTCGAACCGCATGAAAAAGTCAGCTGATCCCTGCTATCCCAACATTTTCTCGTGATCAATACAATACGTGATCCTGAGTACAGGTCAATTATACTTTTGTTGATTTGACTGGTTAAACAATCGATTAAGTATTAGCAACATAACTTAAGAGCCAAAAAAATAGAAATTTGCCCTTCTTAAGGGAGTTTCAGTTTATAGTTAGAGTGAAGCCTGAATGATTCTTGCCCCTACAGATACCGGTAGTTTCGGTACAAAATAGGAAAAATTAAAAACGTTTTTGAGGCAATTTTATCCACCGAACGAACGTTTGTTTTTAAACAAAGCAAGGGCTTTGCGGCAATTTTAGCGCACAGACTGCATTTATCAATGGAAGGAAATCTGGGAGAGAAAAAATGCTTATCGCTGTAAAATACCGTTAATATACTAACCAAACTAAAACTTTTAACGGTCCAATTATTGTGGACCACTACGCGAAAGCCGCAAATTAGAAATCACTGTTAGGTCAACCAGTCAGTACTGGAGATTTTTATTATACATCGCTGTTTCCATAAGCCATTGGTCTATTCATCATTTATTGGAGTCCTCTTAATCAACCAGAAGTCGATAAATTCTTGCGTTGTTATAATCTTCATATGGGCCAAAGGTTACAGGCGAATTGAAATTACAACAAAACCCCGACCACTTTAGGGATTTCGTATAGCCCTCCGTTCAGGTATTTATTTTCACTGGGAGTTCAAATTTACAGCCGTGTCATTTCATCGAAAACGCGGAATTCTCACGAAAGATGGGCAGTACGTTATAGGCTTTAAATAATGTGGCTTTCGCAGCATCACTCAGAGTGAAATGGACCGCATTGATTTTCCTATCTGTGGTTAATTTTCATTGAGCAGATATACATATAGACTGACACATGTCAGTCGCAATATGGTGGTGGTACAAATTTGAATTAATTCCCTCGTATACATACGCAACTTCGTTAGTTCAATGAAGATTCGAAGTTTCGGATTATAAGCTATTCAGAGTAGATATCACGAGTTTCCAGCCACATGTAAATGTATATATAGCTGCGACTGGGTTATATCGAGAGGCGTTACTAATTGGACCAATAAAACTATCGACTAACCTCTTCGAGTGTTCGCGTTTGTGAACACAACGAAGATTCCAAGTTAAACTCGTTCCTTCGGAAAATGCGTCACTTAATCTTCAGGGACACGCGTATATATATAACTACATTTGTCAAGGCAAAAGTATTCACATGGCACGTTTCAGGCATGTTCTTTGCCCTAGACGGTTAAATTTTTTAATTCGAATAAAGTTAAGTAAGTTTATTGACTTGAATAAAAATTAATAATATCTCAATCAAATCACGAAGCCTTCCCTCTATAGACGAACTAAAATTAAAAATAAGAGCTTAGTCATGCAAGGGGGCCTTATGTGAACGTGAAAAAATGATGAGCGAGCACTCCTCTGCCAGAGTTCAATGAGCTTGTATGTAAGTTCCAATAAAAATAAAACGAATAAAATATACGTTGTTATATTTTGGAGGCTTGTGATGTTTTGGTCTTTATATCAAGTGCCACGGTCACGTTTTGCAATAATTTTCCAGAGCGTCGACGGGTTACACGATTTTTCTATTAGCCGGACTTGCCTTTCGCGACCCTTCAGCCGCTGTATGGCGAAAAATATGAAAAAAAAAATCAAATAAAAACTCCCCTCTACCTTAAATCTCTCGACTCATTCTTCTCGGGAAACGCGCTCGCTTACGAAACGATCGTACGTGGCTCTTGAGTGCATATGTGCACTCCCGTCAATGGTTTCTCGCCAATGGGAACTGAACGTGTTTGAATGAACGGGAGAACTTTTTTTTCCATTCCGATAATGAGCCGTGGATCAGTCGACGACGCGATTGCACTTTATCACGGACGAGAACGTCCGTGGCCTGTCAATTGCAAACCAACGGCACGTCAAACAAGCCTCTATCTTTCGAGCACCCTTCAATCGATTCCGAGTGCATATACGGTATATGTGCATGCATTATTATTGCCTGCTCTATCAGGAGGGGGATAAATGAAAACGTCATATCCGAATCGAATTCGACACGCGAATCAAGAAAAATTTATCGGTGCACGATTTATTCCGTGTATATTCACGTAATGCAGGGTAATCCCTGGAAGATCGAAACAATTTTTTTCAACAATATATGCTTTTTTTCGTGATTCTAATATTCTTGGGCAGCCTGTGAGGCTTTCAATGCATGTTGCCTTTTACTCGGCTCAGGAAAAGATTCTCATATTTATTAATATCTTCATATTTCCAGCGAGTTAAAAAAACATGTGAGTTTTTATATTTAAATAGCAATATTTCAGTTCCGGTATACTCGATTTGTCAATTGTAAATCGGCTCATATCTCGTCTGAATTCAAGTTGTGAAACATTATTCATTGGTGTTGCGATGCTCTCAGATCTGTAAAGTGACATCAAATCACCCCCCACGAAAGTCATAAAAAGATTTAAACCTTATAGAAATTTCAGGTTGAATCGAAGACAAAATAGTTATTGCAATTTCTGTGGTATTCACTCGTCGGAAAGTTGAAATTTCACTACGGCTTTGCCCTTAACCCTTTCAGTGTCACGCAATTCGATTTGGAAAACATATTGGAAACATATATATTTACTCTTCCATGTAAAAAAAATAGAATTGTGAGACTGAAAATAAAATGACGCCACTATATAATAGTGGCGTCTGTGACTGAAAGGGTTAAAAAGAAATTCATTTCCGGTATCAAACGATGCCTATATTATACACGACGTAGTGATTTTTGTTCTTTCTCATTTCACTCTGTCTCGCCTCAAAAGCTTTAAACCCAATAACCGAGGCATTTGAATAATCTCCAATGAAGTATAAGAGTAACTATGTCGCCCGATTCATGCGTCTAATACTATTCGCCTACGTAAATACTACGACAAACATTGTGTGGCGACGCTGATTCTTTTCGCGGTAAATAATTATACCCCACGAAGAAGATAGAACATTTAACGCGATGAAAAGAGAACGGAGGATTCAGCGATATATAAAAGGTGGCGAGACAACGAAGCTCCGACTCTCCAGCGCACTCCTTGTCCTCGAGCTTTCTCATGAGTGGTTGAGATTCGCGGGAAGATGGAAGTAAAAGAAGTGAACGCTATAAGAGATTCGAGAATGATAAGAAAAGGAGGGGGGGGGGGGGGGAGTAAATCGTTCGCAGAGCTTTCGGAGAATAATGCACGCATTCCCTTGGGAATGACGATGCGACGACTGCTGCGCCATGCTCTCAGAGAAAATACTGATTGCCTCCTTCTTTTCCTCCCAACCCTTAGGTTGCACCCTTCTCGAACGATCGTCGTCTTTCTTCATTTCTCCGTTTTCCTCTTGTCCCCTTTCATTCATCACCCTCGTCATTTCCATTCTTATTCAACGTCAATCGACGAGGATTCGTCATATTACTTCTTTCCCCAGTTACGCACACAGTGCTGAATTACATTCTATTACTACATAGATTATGTAATTAAAGCGCGACCGCACTCGAGCGTTAGAGCATCGATTGATCTTCGTTTAACGATAAAAAGGATTTTTCGTAAATGTGAGTTTTATGTTTATTTTTATTTTACTGAATCATGAATGGCAGCGATAAATCGTTTGGTCGGATAGAGATAAATGTGTTTGTACTGGGATTATCATTTCAAGTGGAAAATTAACTATATGTTTCGATATATAAATATATAATATATATATAATATATATCGCCACGAGAATTT
The DNA here is from genome assembly GCA_963564615.1 of Rhorus exstirpatorius. Taxonomy (NCBI): domain Eukaryota; kingdom Metazoa; phylum Arthropoda; class Insecta; order Hymenoptera; family Ichneumonidae; genus Rhorus; species Rhorus exstirpatorius. Next base: position 15,752,984 of record OY751319.1, read on the forward strand.
TTGCATGTACATGCTGACAATTATAAGGACGACAGTAGTTTTTTCAGTCCGTTTTCCGCGGCTATCCCGCATCATTCCGGATATGGATTTGGAATGATTTTTATGCTCTCGCTTCAAAGAATATATTATAGTTGTGGTGATTTACGGATATAAAAATTATAATTTTTCTGACGGAATTTAGATAATTAAAGTTTTTCTTCAAATTCCGAATACGTAATATTCGTTTTTCATTCGGGTTTCACTGCGAAAAAAAAAATATATGAAAATGACGGCATTTGAGAACGCTCTTGGCAGAAAATTCCAAAAAATTTATTCGGGCAACTATTTGCGTTTGAATCCAGGAAGAAAAATGCACATCAACGGAGTCATATATGAAGAAAAAACATTTTTTTTTGCTTTTTGTTACCTACAAAATGAAATCTGTCGTCATTTGTGGGACAATTCTCGATCCTGCATCCTATGAAACGTATCGGGAACGAGGGAGGACGAGAAATTGTGCAATTAATTCAAAGAGGAATGGAGAATAAGAGGGAGCTTGATAACCGAGTTATTGCCAATAATATATAAAAGTGCAGAGAGCGTGTTGGATGTTCACCAGGGCAAAAGAGGGAAAATGTTCGAACGGTGAGAGAAAGAGGGAGGAAAAAGGTTGCGACTGAAAGGTGTTAATTAATACGAGATAATTGTACATGGCGACACACTATACGGTAGACTGAACGAGAAGAGGATTCGTTTTTATTTTAACAAGAGCTTTCTCGCAGTCAGTATTCTGTCTATTTTGGTTTTTTTTTCTTTTTTTTTTACCATCTCCACGCAAAGATCCGAGGTAAGAGAAAATTCTGTTGCACTCTATCTCGGACGGTCTTGAGAAACGTCGGTTTTCCGAGGTCGCGGAAATGTTCGCCACGAGAATCGAAGAAGTGAGAAGTGCGGCGGGAGAGATGAAAAGGAAGATGGTACACATCAGTGTGTGCGAGGGATAGAAGAAAAGTGCCGGAAACCCGAGGGGGTGGGACGAATCATCGCGAAATTGTGACTGAGTGGCCTCGCAATTTCTTCACCTTCGTTTTCCACGACCACACCAGAGAGGGCTCTCGTTTCTTTCTTTTTTTTTTTTTTTTTACCGCTCGAACGAAAATTGAAACCACTCAAGAAGGTCTGCGCCTACAGAGATTCCCTTAATTTTTCTCACCCTCTCGTAATTCGACAACTATACGCTACTCTCGTGGGGTTACAATCTTGGAGAATTCAGGATTTTTTCAATCGACTAGACACACGATTCATCAAATTTTTTAGAATATTTATCACGCGTTTTGCAATTTCATTTCACACAATTTCATCATTCGGGAATATAAAATACATAATTTCCCGCAAATTTAGAAAGCGGATTCGTTTACGTTTTTTGTGAATAAAAAAATCTTTGAACTTGCGATATACTCAATCGACTATTCGTAATATACTCATTCAAATCTGCGTTACATTTTCTAATTTGTAACAAAAAAAAAAAAAACACGAATTGTTATCCAGAGAAGTAAAATATAATTTTTTTTTCTTGAATCAAACGAACGGACGTGAACGAACACGGATTTTTGAAAGTTTTGTGGAATGATTTATTTTTCCCCGGGGTAAATATAAAAATAAGATGCTATCGGATAGTTGCACGTTTCTTTCTCATAATTTTTCACTCAGACTGACCCACGCACATCTCGATCCGGACAATTTTCCCGTACGCAAATTTTCGATGTCTCAGTTTACTTTGTGAGGAACCGAAATCATGTTTACCTTGGATAAAATCGATAAAATGTACTTTGTCAATGTTTATGATCGCCAAAAATATGATATCTTTGTTACTGTGACATTTTTTTGTAAGTGAAAAGGCAGAGGTCAGAAAAGTTGCAAAAATAGATCAACCGTCACGTTCGGTAAACGCGATATTCTCGGTCGAATTTTTTTTTCGGTCTGTTATATATTCGCTGCTATCAGACCCCTTCGATGATGCGTTGGACCCCATATAATCCATCCCCTCGCGCGTTTTCAAACGATTTCAGGCTTCAGCCCAACCTTTATGTGAAACGATCTCGTTCGGGCGGCTTTCTTCGCGAGCAAACAAATCCAGATCCCCGAATACTTATTTGCACTTTAGCGTGTGTATTGAGAGGGGAGGGCTATACAGAGCAAGAACGACGAGAGACCTGAATAAGTACCGTCGACAGTCAACACATTTATAAGGCGATTCGCGCCAATTCAATCTTACACGTCGAGTAAAAACTCTGGTTTTTGGTACGTAAATTTTAATATCATTGCTTCAACTCCAAAAAATGATATTTTTCAGTATGGTTGATTTGATAGAAAAAATTTAGATCAAATTTGAAATTCTAAAAAAAAAAATTCACACGAACATTCTTGGTAAAGTGTCAATAATTTCAAGCCATATAGTCCAGAATGAATCAGCATATTGGTTTAAATTTTTTTTTTTTTTCAACATCTTTGTATGGGTGGGAGAATATTCGAGAATTTGCTTAAATTTCTCATGAAGGCTTTGGTTTGTTTTGAAAAATCCGGACAAATGAACATGAGAAAGTCCCAGTAAGAAGTCTCAAGTATGAAAATCCGTGTGACAGCGATAAACTTTGTAAAGGATATTAGCAGAGGACGCCAGAGTCGGCTGAACTCTCAATAATCTACGAGCTCACATTTTTTTTTCTCTCGGATAACTTTCGATTTCATTATAAATGTGTTCAGAAAAAATTGTCATTGAAAAGTAAAAATTTATGGACCAAATCTCAGGGGGCGAGGGTCAGATGGAGCTCAACCTGACACGAACTGCCTTGTGCTAGTAAGCCAAAAGGGTGTAATTCACACGATATGTACATATATAGCGTTGTCACAGTACCATCTTGGGAGGAAAAATATGATACGCCGACGGTCCTGATGGTGTACGGATAAATAAATTTAATTGGAAAAATCACCCTCTTGAAGGGGTTGAAAGGGAAAGGATATATACACAAACGCGATAGAGCAAACGACGCAGCCGGAAAGTGCGCGATACAATGGAGCCAATCAGTGAAGGCGACACTCTCATTCTGAAGTGCATTTTCGTATAGATATGTAAATATGCAGACGTGAAATTGGCTCGAGGATATCACCAATTAATCCTCGATGCTGTGCCATCTCAATTGAGAGCTCGAGGTGCTTCGTTTTTGTTTCTTTTTTTTTTTTTTTTTTTTTTTTTTTTTTTTTTAATTCCATCGGTACCCCCGTAGAAATCTATAGGTGAATTAAATGCGAAAAGTATATACGTGACATATAGAAGATTTTGGCGCAAAAGATATAGGTCAGGTATATGCTACATGTTTTTGACGCAAAATCTTCTATATTCTCTGCACATATTTCACCTACATAAACTTTCATGGGGGTATATAGAAGCGGATGAAATAAAAATTCTATCTCTACTTGGGTAAACCGGGGCTATTCACTACCAAGTGCGGTGTCCAAGTGATCTTGGAGTGAAGTCGATTGCACATTATTTCAGTGATTTCATGAATGATTCAAATGATTTGAAAATGACTTGATGTGATTTCAAGTGATTTCTCACGATTTGAACGAATCATTTATGAAATCATTGAAAGTACGTGCAGTGGAATTATTTATTATTTATCGCTTAAACATCAAATCACAGTTATACCAGGGTCAAGTGCGGTGTCACTTGGGGATCGAAAAAAAATATTTGAGAGTCAAAATAACTTTTTTATTTTTATATAAAGCGCTGCATTAATATGGAGACTACTCTCAGACATGTTAGGCGAAGATATCGTTAAATAAGAATGCAGATTGATGCGTAGCAACAGTGGTTTTTTTTAACTTCGTGATTACTTTATCCTGCAGCCCACAGTTAAGTTTTTTCTTAAAATTCATATCACGCGATTTTTCTTTGTTCTAAGATGCCATTAAAATTGAACGAATTAAATTAATTAAGTAACGCAATTGTTATAAACAAAGAAGTTTGAGAAATTAATTATTTCTTCGATTGCTTTAACTCTCACGAACGTTTATAATATTTCAAAAATCGAATGATTTATTTTGCACGTCTTGCAGTTTATGTTTAACAGTTTATGAACTCGCTCATGAACTAAAAACTATGCTGCTCTCGAGGCTGATACTTGTACCGCTCGATAGGAAACGCGTTAGAGCACGTTCGTGTGCTTTGTTCTAGTGGGCGTAGTTCGATAGTAGCAACGCTGTAAAAAAAGTTTTTTTTATTCGGCATATATTACGTGACTTCGCGCTGATTTCAATCAACTCGGAGTAATTTCATTCTAATTTTGAATGATTTCATCGACGTTTGAGTAACGTCGTTTTCATGTGATTTGATCCGATTTTTCGTGATTTCAATTCTGATTTAAGACCAGGGTGGTTCAGGCATTTCAAGAGTGAATAGCCCCTCGGGTAAACCTGTATTGTGATTTTTTCAGAAAATACATAGAGAAAAAATCTCTTGATAGGCTATATATTGGCACAGAGGAGGATTTTACGGGGTATCAGCGGCTTCAAAATATCGATTACAGCCCCCCAAAATATCTAATGCCGATTTTTTTTTTAAATTAGGCGGAATGTGACCGGGAGATTCTTTAAAAAGTTGTTTCTTGATAAATTAATGATAAGCCACTTACCTGACGATAGTATAAGTTTTAATATTTTTTTAGGAACAAACGTGGTCGTACTCGGAATTATCAGGAGACAGTCGTCTCTATTCTGAAACTGCTGAGAACTTTAAAGAAAGCTCTAAAGTAGAGTCTATATGGGAGGATTATTTTAGCTCAGGATACTTTACGCTGGATGAATCATCACATATTACAACCGCTGATAATTTAGTTGCAACTAAATTATCAGCGGTTGTAATATGTGAATTTTTCATCATTATTATAATTAATTGATTTTTGAAGGAGGTGATTTTTGAAAATAAGAAAGAATAACAATACGAAATTTTTCGTGACCAGTTCAGCGATCAGAGTCGCTGATATAACGGTATGGCCGAAGGATCGTGGACCGGATGGCTGCAGCGATGTCGAGAATCACGACGCTTGGTCCTCGTGATTGTCGCCATTGCTCTTCTGCTCGACAACATGCTGCTGACCACTGTCGGTGAGTAATTGCACAGCCAAATTGTATCTAACTGATAAAATTCTAACTATCCTGACGTAAAAATGTATATTTAAAAATCATTAACTTTTGCGTCAAAAGAATTTTATTCGCGATTTTAAAATACCATTCAATTGATGTCGAAATGAAAAATGTTACTGGTCACAAAAAATAAGATTCGTTTCAAATAGATCATTTTTTTCGTCGACTCATTAAATGAGCTGTGGAAACAATTGCATTGTCATTTGTATCGATAATTCACATTAAAAAAAAAAAGAAAAAGAACGAAATCGATTGATCTCTATTTGATCACTCCTGCGTTAAACTGTTTTAAACTCGTTAAAAAAGTTTCCAAGCTTAGATCTCATTGTCCTCGTTATATATACGTACACATGTACGGACTTTTCTCACCTCGGAGTCTCTGGATTTTTGAACATCGAGAAGTTTTAACGAGAAGCCATCAGTCTGTCGTCGAATCCAAAGTATTTTTTGTGCCTATTCGTATCTTTAGTCAACTGTAAGTCTCTCATCGTAACTATCGGTGCGAATAAAAACGTGAAAGTCGTTGGAATTGCGAGTTCCAGAAGATCTCATAAAAGAGACGCTACTAATGAGACGAATATGATGAACACGAGACGATTATATATGATATAACATGCATATATATATATATATAACTCCAGGAAAACGAAACTCTCGTTCCCTCGGGTGATATAAGAAACAAGTGGCAGACGAAAGATAAGAAAGATCGAGATTAATTATTAGTCCAAAGATTCAGCCGAGCTTATCGAGCTTCTCTTGACTTCTCTTCTTAATGAAAAATCTTCAACAAACTCTCATTACGCTCGATTTTTTTCTGCACTTTGAAGTTGCATCCAGTGATATCGTACACTGTAATTCGAAATAAAAGTAATTATATCCAATTTTACGTTGTATTGTTCAACTCGAACTGTGATAAAGACTGGACATTAATATATGGACGACTATACAATAAAAAAAAAATGATGACTCTCAAATTAAAATAAACTGATATAATGATAAATTTCAAAAATACGATTTGTAAATCAATTCACGTTTGTAAAAGCTTAAACGATATTTTATTGCCGGTTGAGATGGGAAAATTGTCGAGCATAGACGAATAAATATACGAAAATACTTCATAATGCGTATAAAGTATGAACGGAATTACATTCGACCCACGCTCGAATGGTTGCGAGGGCAAAGGAAAATTTTCAAGATGTGTTGTATGGTCGGAGGGAATGTTTAAGTCGTATACCGTTGGCTAGCTCTTGGGAATCATTAGCGCGAGGGATTGCAAAAGTGAGGGTGTCGCAGAACGTCGAACGCAGTAGGTCAAGAGTTTGTTGCACCGTTGTAAAATTGTACTCCAGCTACCACTGCTACACGCGTATTGCCGTAACTTATTTTTGAACGTCGCCAATTTCGCGCGTGTCAAATGAACTCACGCGCATTTTCCAAATCGCATCATTTTTACTTTTTTTCATTAATTATTTTACCAATATACCTCAGCGATCTATGATTTCCTAATTTCTCGAGGGATCGACGAACATTGGCAATTATATTGAGAAATAGAAATCCACGAAATATATATATGAGAATCGCGGCTTTGACGATCGATGATTACTTAAGAGTTTCGAGTGAAAAAAAAAGTTACAGGGACGAGAATTTCTTCGGATTATAAGAACAACGCGAGTCTTTGATTCCATCAGAGTATCGGGGAACATGCTATCCCCAGAGACCTATGTCATATTAAGTTCTCGAAAGGCATGAGAGATTTGTCGAGAGAGAAAGAGAGAAAGAGAGAAAGAGAGAGAGAGAGAGAGAGAGAGCTTAGAGTTCAATTACGACAAAGGGCTACTTAGCTTCGCGATTTATTCAACCCTCTTTATATTATTTACGACTCAAAAACTCGCATTTGGGCTCAATCAGGTGGAATTTATCTTCAATTCCTGATATTCCATTTCTAGTACAGACCAAATTAAAAAAAAAAAAAACTCATAATTTTTTATACACGAATAAATGTGTTTTTTTGCTAAGCATTATATTTGTTCTATAAAATTGATTTTAATAATAATAATTTTTTCAGCCGCAAAAATGATTCATAATGGAAAGAAAGATTACGAGATTTATAAAAACGTCGAACGGATTGCCCAGCTTGAGCCAGAGTTGCATGCAAATTGTGTGACAAGTGTTGACCGGAAAAAGCAGCAAAAAAAAAAGTTTTCGAACTATCGACGAGATTGATATTCCTTATACTCGAAAAATCACGCAACTCGAGAAAGGCTAATAACACAAGAAATAGCTAATAAACAAAAAGCTTTTGGCGATCGCATTCAAATTGGATGAGAAGCGTCGTCGACCGCAAGAAACATAGAAAAGTTTATCTGAACTCTCGATGGGGCCAATATGTCGTGCATCCCTTGAAAAAATCATTCACACAAAAGAGAAAAATTACGGTACTTCGAGAAAAGCCCAGAGAAATAGCCAACGCTTAAGCTATCAGGGATGATATTCAATCCTCCCCTTGGCGTATCACATTAGGATTTTTGCACCCATGATACTATAGTATACTATACACAGTCTGATGTATGTATAAGATCCCACTGGTCAGTCAGGTCACTCGCTTTTTAACTCTCGACGTTCGAGAAGATTTTTCTACCCCAAATAACCCTAGGAAATATAACTCCCGTCTCTCGTGTGTGCCATGTTTAATTCAGTAGGTACTTATTCGCTAGATCAAGCGAGATCTCGAACGACGGTAAACGTATGGGGCTCTGACCATTGCGCGCGTTGTGTGTCACGCCGTATAGGTATAAATACCAATCCAGATAAGTGGTCATGCATTTATGGAGGGGCCCCGATGGTTCTCGTATATACACGCGCGTTTTCGTCAGGAGAATGACGAGAACAGAATTATATGACGCTGGATGAATCACACTTTTGGACGATTAAAAGAGAGGAGAAGATAAAATTGGTTAGCCTCGAGAAATTCTTAAACTTCCCACTTGAAAAACTTTGACAAACGATCCCGATGAATCAGAATTTCATCACAAACCAATTATGAATCTTCAACAGTCAGATTATTGATGGAAAAAAAATATACTATTCGAGATTATTGTGATGCAAATTATTCTTGTTTTGTTGAACGTTAATTTTCGATGATCTTTCATTCGAATTGAGCTCAAGTAACGTAAAAACTGTATACGTTTTATTCATATGCATATACCAAAAAGCGAATTCGAGTTTTCTGGTGACCTGAATTGTAAAAGCCAATCGTTGCTCTTCCATTCGAGAATTCTCACAATTTTCATTCGGCTTCCCGAACAATTATTATTCATACGTCGATATTCGTGCAGTACTGACAATAAAGAAAGAAAATTTTAAAAAATAGTGAAGGTCTCGCTTCGGTTAAATTTTTTTGCGATGTGGAAAAAAATAGGATAACGATTTGGAGGTGCTGGGATTTGAACCCAGGACTTTCAGCATGCGAAGCAGACACTCTACCACTGAGTTACACCCCCGGTGTATCTGTTTGATAAGAAATGGTCATTCATATTTCCAAGACCCATGAAATTCCATGATTCGTCGATAAAACTCTTTGATTGTCATTTCAGTCCCTATAATCCCGGAATTTCTGTACGACATAAGACACCCAAACGCGACTCTGAGCGAACATCTCGATGGACCGTCACATCTCACAACGACTACACCACCACCGACAACCACGACTCTTGCATCCATGGAAAAATGCTCCTGTCCTCAGAACACAACGAACAACGGACAATTGGAATTCCTTCAATCATCATTATCGTCAACTACGACACCGGCTGACCTGATAGGTTTGTGAAATTCCAGTGATCAACATTCTCTGGAATACGACCGTACATATAGTGCTTTCAATTAATTAAATCCTATTTATCTGGGGTATTGTTTTTGTTTTTTTTTTCCCCCTTCTTTCATTTTATTGTCAATAACAGCTTCCACAACGACATTCAATGTGACATCATCCGAAGAAGCTGAAAGATTGCAGAGACACAAAGAACTATTGGAGGAAACCGTTGCCGTTGGAATGATGTTCGCGTCGAAGGCATTTGTACAATTGTTGGCAAATCCAATCGTTGGACCACTCACCCACAAGTATGTGAATGAAAAATAGAAAAATAAGAAAAAATAAAAGTCGATGATGATAAGATTGAATTTATTCTAATTGCCCAAACTTGATTCGTTCCATTCGGATAGGATCAATTGTGATCAGGCTGTTTATATTCAATCAAGTCCAGATGGATAATCCTGATTCAGTCAACTTGCATAAATTTCATTTATAGGTACTCAAACTCCATAAATCGGATTCGCTTGAGTAGCATAAAGATCATTTAATCTATAAATTCAGTTTACTCAAGATGCTTAAATTGGATTTATTCAACTTCCATTTTACTCCGATCTTCCATGCAGGGAAAAATTGGATACGGTGCAAGATTGGTACGGTAGAACATTGTGATTTTTCGCCAAATTAGTTGTCGGTAATGTCATGAATCTAGGCCACATCTTGTATCACATTTCAACATTCTCGAAAATGGGGAATTTATTAATAGCGAAAAAGACGCAACTATATTATTATCTGATCATGGGAAAGTTAAGGTTGTACCTCCACGCCATTCAACGCTACAGCGGTGGGGGGATAGAGAATAAGCGGTATGCAGAGCAAAAGGGTTTATGCATGACAGATCGCGTGTGCCGTCTCACGCAGTAGCGAAATTCTTTTTTACTCGCGATATCTTGAAAACTAAACGCTAAATCCTCTTCAGATTTAACGAGAATATTCCTACGATACTTTATCTACGTTAGATTAGTTTTTTGGTCAATTCTCGAAATCCGTCTGGGTGGTACAGCGAAAAATATATCGTCAGGGTATGGCCGGTGCATATAGGTTACGCGTTGATCAGATTCATTTTGACTTCAATTATCTCGAGTTTGAAACGGCAAATCTGTTTGTATAACTGCACGTACGTTTAGATAAAATCCTAATTAACACACGTGCAAAGATTGAAAGATTTCCCAAAACATTGATTCCATGGAGGTACTACCTTAAGATTTGTCTTCTACTATACTTCATATTCACAATTAACGTTTAATTGTCCAGGAACGAGGTTTAATTTTTTTTTTGTTCCAAACGATGAAACCTTCTAAATATCATGAAATCGTGTGTTTCAGAATCGGTTACAGCATACCAATGTTCACGGGTTTTATCATTATGTTTGTCTCGACGTTGATCTTTGCCTTTGGACGAAGTTACAGCATATTATTTATCGCCCGAGCACTTCAAGGCATAGGATCATCGTGCTCCAGTGTTTCAGGTGACAGATCGCCGGGATTTCTGTTATCCTTCTAGGATTGTAAATATAAGCATTGGTGGTTCAAGTTCTTTTACTGCAAAATATTTCACCTCATGTCGCCCATTCGGGCCCTTACAATATTTCATACAATTTAATTTATTTTACAATCAGTACGAGTGTGAGAATCAAAATAAGTGGTTCTTGTTGATTATTTTATCAGTGGATTGGACGTTCGATGAAAAGACGAATCAATTCATCAGTATTAATCAGTAACAATCCTGGCCGATTTGCATCGGCCAGGAATCGAACCCGGGCCACCCGCATGGCAGGCGAGCATTCTACCACCGAAATGAGGTGTCATTGAGATGTCTTCTATCAAGGACAGGATATCATTGCAATACAAAATACTGAACCACCGATGCTTATATCTTGTTTTTTAATCTAATTAATTAATTCGTTGCCCGATGTTGACCGGTGTCTCGTGAGGATATTTCAGGAATGGGAATGTTGGCAGAAAGATATCAGGACGACAAGGAACGGGGCAATGCAATGGGAATAGCTCTTGGTGGATTGGCTTTGGGTGTTTTGATTGGTCCACCGTTCGGTGGTGTCATGTATGAATTTGTCGGAAAATCAGCGCCCTTCCTGATACTCTCAGCGCTTGCTCTGGGCGACGGATGTAAGTAAAGGAGACTCCAGTACTCGATCGCATTGATCTATATCATCGAACAGCAAGATTCTTCAATCGTCATACGGACTTTAACGCGAGAACTGCTTTGCATTTCAGTATTGCAGTTACTGATGCTTCAACCCGCGATAGTCTATACAGAAGCGAACCCTCCATCCTTGAAGGCACTTATTTTGGATCCCTACATCATTATAGCTGCTGGTAAAAAAAAAAAATCCACAAAATTCCACAGAGACGCTGCAGCCAAAATGCGGATTAAGCAATTTAGCTGCACGTTTTGCTTGAACTCTTCGGATAGTCCTTGTATACCCTGACGATCGTTGAAGAACTTTGCGAATGAAAATTTTTTTAATACTCAAGAATGTGCAAGTACGATTGAAGACGAGGAACAAGTCTTGGTGACAATGTCGAGTATATACTTGCGCTAAACTTAGATATATGACAAGAATGTAAAAAATGTTCATGAGCGCTGTTTAAGAATAATCAAAAATTTCGTTGCCCAAAGTGAATCTAGAAGCGAGAAATCGACAGAGCGAAATATAGAGAAAGAGAGAGAGAGAGAGAGACAGAAAGCTCGCACTATCTCTCACCACACGTCTCTAACCTCTGGCCTTACGTCCCGCACCCCGAACAACAGTTTACGAGCAGAACCTCCTCGAAGCTTTCTTTAAGGAGGTCGGTCACCTAACGCACAATGATAAGAATTCGTTCTAATTTAATAAGGATACTCGCGAATAGGTATAACGACTCTGTGCAAAATTTCAAGTCGTCCCTCTGCATAGTTTTCCTGTAATTAATTGTTGAGGTTGTACTCTTATACATGGGCGACCACCAGCTAAATCGTATATGTATCTCATGAAATACATCATAACTGCGTTAAAAATGATAAGAATTTAATGAAAATTGATCCAGATAATCATCATATCTTTGGGAAGAATTTCGCAAAGAGCGAAATGCTTCATGTACGTATAGTTATTAAGAAATTCTAAAAATAAAACCGTTCTCGTTGTATTGCAATGTTCGCTCGGGAACTTGATAACGCGGACCTCTCTCTCGCACACTGCCCGCTCGGCAACCCGCGCACAAGCGACCCGTCCCCGATTTTCCCCTCCCGCTCGGTGGTAACCGACCGCCATAATGATACTATAGCTCGCACATTCGATCGTTTGCCAACAGTATGCCACAAGGACTACCTCAAGACCCGCAGTATGATAGTTCTGCAGATCATGCATCGTGTTTTTTTTTTTTTTCCCCCACAGGCGCGATAACATTCGCAAATACGGGGATCGCGATGTTGGAACCGAGTCTACCGATATGGATGATGGACACAATGGGAGCCAGTAGATGGAAACAGGGTGCAACTTTTTTGCCAGCAAGCATAAGTTATCTCATAGGAACGAATCTCTTTGGACCGCTGGGTCACAGAATGGGCAGGTGAGAGTCATGCGCAACGTTGACGATATAATATACTTTAGTATTCGCGTGATGATCCGTGCGACGACATTGAACAAGTGGCCTGGATAGCTCAGTCGGTAGAGCATCAGACTTTTAATCTGAGGGTCCAGGGTTCGAGTCCCTGTTCGGGCGTTATTTTGCATATTTTCGTATCGACACGAATTAACCGCCACACACAAAAACTTATAACAACAACACAGGCCTCTCGTGTCATTATTTACAGATGGTTGGCCTCTCTGATCGGCCTCGTTGTAATCGGTTTCTGCCTCATGAGCGTAAGTATCACGCGTCATGCATATATCAAGAGACATCGAATATCCCCCCCCCCCCCCCGCCCCCATCCCAAAAATTTTTCGTTCAGTTGGAGCAACTTGGAGAAATTTATTTGCAGATTCCACTCGCCAAGAGCATCAATCATTTGATCATACCGAATGCTGGCTTGGGTTTCGCTATAGGTATGGTCGATAGTTCCATGATGCCCGAGCTTGGCTATCTCGTGGACATACGTCACAGCGCTGTATACGGTAGCGTCTACGCCATTGGGGACATTGCCTTCTGTCTTGGATTCGCCATAGGTTCGTATCGTTCGCGCGAAGTTAAAAAAAAAAATAAAATTGTCCCGAAAATTCGCGGGAATACCTCTCCGACTATCTTGGAATGAAAAAAAAAAAATAAAAAATAAACTCCACCGTGACAATGTTCGAGAACATTGCCGTGACCAGGATTCGAACCTGGGTTACTACGGCCACAACGTAGGGTCCTAACCACTAGACGATCACGGCTATCGGAGAGGTGCAAGACAAGCATTTAATTTCACTTCATAAGCCAAGAGTCGACGAATGTTTCTTGCATGCCTTTTATTCGTGATATCGAAAAACTGTGACTGCAATGCACAGCATCAAATCGTCATTTGCAATATTACCAGCACTGGGAAAGTGCTCAATAGTGAAAAAAAATTACTCCAATAATCATTTAATTGCTAAATCTATTCGGAAAGAAACGTAAAACATAATTTATAGATAAGATATATAACATATATAACATATTCGAATATTCCGATAAATCAGTGAATGTTTAAACAATTTTAATATTTTTCAACGAATGTTAAATGTAAGAATTGACGAATTTGATTTTTTAAAGCGACGAAAAATGGCGAAAAATCAAATTTCATGGTGAATGTTGGATTGTTTTTTTTTTTGCTATATATTTAAAAAAAAAACGAATATTGCAAAAATTTTATTTTGCATCGGCCGGGAATCGAACCCGGGCCGCCCGCGTGGCAGGCGAGCATTCTACCACTGAACCACCGATGCTGTTGAAGTTATAGCGAATCATAAATGTAGAAGAATTTGAGAAATTGGGTCAACACGAAAATCGGGATAACGAAAATTGTTATTCGTAAAATCATACAAAAACATTATTTGTACGATAAATTATAATGATCCACGACGATGAATCTGAAAGGCTAGTAAGATATAGTATCTCCAGGGCCCATACTGACTTAAGAATTTTTTTAAACTTAGCTCAGACATTATCGAATGCATTATCCGAACGTCTGTGGAATTTAAACATGGCTTACCGGCCCCAAGTCGAGATAATTGCAATTCAAGCTGGCACGATTTGCTTTTGTTTCCAATACCAAGCGTGCACGAATGACACATTTCACATTCTAGTGCTTAAACCTAAGATAGTAATTAAACAAGCAACGAGATCATCTCAGAAGAGCATGACACGAATATGCTAAAAAAAATTTGAAAATGGTTTACCGCTTACCACGGAACCAACGATACTGTTGAAGTCCTTGGGAATCATAAATTCAGAAGAATATAAATAATTTGGGTCAATGAAAATTGGAATAGCGAAAATTGTTATTCGTAAAATCATACAAACACATTCTTTGTACGATAAATTATAATGATCCACGACGATGAATCTGAAAGGCTAGCAAGATATAGTAACTCCAGGGCCCATACCGACTTAAGAATTTTTTTAAACTTGGCTCAGACATTATCGAATGCATTATCCGGGAACGTCTGGGGAATTTAAACATGGCTTACCGGCCCCAAGTCGAGATAATTACAATTCAAGCTGGCACGATTTGCTTTTGTTTCCAATACCAAGCTCGCACGAACGACACATTTTAGGTTCCAGTGTTTAAACCTAACATAGTAATTGAACAAGCAACGAGATCATCTCAGAAGAGCATGACACGGATATGTTAAACAAAAATTTGAGAACGGTTTACCGTTTAGTTTTCGAGATACAGTGAGTGAAAAAGAATCGCGCTAGTGCGTGAACGGCACACGCGATCCGTCACACAAGCCCCCTTTGCTCCGTACCCCGATTTCTCTATCCCCACCGCTGTGGCCTGGAGTTACTACCTTGAGTACTTAAATTATCATGGCGGAGACTACGAAAATACATTAGCTCGTCACAAGTTCAATTGAATATTGAATCAAATACTGGATGATGTGATTCATTTAATAACCAATTTGTTCGCGAAATTGTGAGCTTTCGATATAGATTATTATAAAAGAGTAGGTGTCGCGGAATGTCCAGCAGAGAAATTCTGAATTAATGATCGGCACAATTCCACTCAGCTTACGATGATGTAACCGATTAGCTGATGATACCCCTCTGTTACGAGTGTTGCAGTAATTCATTAGAAGTTTAAGTATTTCATTAATATCAAATTGTCCGCCCTCATTATTTCCGTACGCGATGAAATTATATATTAATTATGAAAATCAATTGAGCGTTACGTATATCTATGGTTACGTAATCATACGATTTATTTATTACAAAACTTGCGACGATTACGAAGTTAGCCGAGGTAAAATGATTCAAAGGAATACTAGTCAAATAGATAAAAATCCATAATTATTTTTAGACAAATTCGTTCAAGCGCTATATGACATTTACACCGTTATTATAAATTCTGACAATTACTTTTACGCGTTATCAGATTTTATAGCTTTCTCCAACAACTCAATTGCTTAAATAGACGACCATACGACTAGTCTGACTACCTTAAATCGCCGTTGTTTCAACTGATGGGACATCAAAAATTCTTTAGTCACCCTTGCAAAAAAAACAGCCATCGGCAAATGATTAATTGCCATTGAGCTCGAATAATTTGCTATTGGATTTGAATATTAATGACATCAGAGAAAACTAAAGTAACGAAAATTTTAAAAACAAAATTGTCCAGGTCCCGCGCTAAGTGGAACCCTGGTAAACACGATTGGCTTCGAATGGATGCTCTTCGGTATTGCGATGCTGTGTTTCATGTACGCACCCCTGATGTACTTCCTCAGAGCTCCACCGACCAAAGAAGAGAAAAAGGTGAGCCACAATCGCTTTCAAAAAAAAAAAAAAAAAAAAAAAAAAAACCCCAATTTGAAGGAAACATCAACGATTAACATTGGAATTTTTTCAGTCACTTATCATCGGTGAAAAGTCATCGGTCCGATATGTGACGTATCAGGACGAGGAGGAAGACCAATAGATCAAAGATTAGCAATTTATTAGATCGTCGTTTTTTTTTTCTCTCTTTGATTGAATCGTTCAATTTTTCATTTTATTTTTTCACTCCATCGAAAAAATATATATATATGCACACGCGTGTATAGCTCTAGCCTTTAAAAGATGCAAGCTGATGAGAGTTTCAGTAATATTTTTCAACGTTTAAATTTCGAGGCAACGTGCTCGCTGCAGCGGATTTCGTGCGCTTTCTGGTAATCAAAGACACTCCTTCTGCCCGAATAACAAATTATACCATTGCAAGAGAGGGGGAAAAATCTATATTATACATACATTTTAAAAAATCTATATATCTACATATATATATACATGTATATATATATATATATATATATAAAATATATATCGAGTCATGGTCGTTTTTTCGGAGATTCTCCATGTATTGTAGAACGGTAGATTGAGCGTGCGAGAGCCTCCGTGAGGAGAGCAAATTCTGTTCGAATATCTCGGCCTATCGAGTGATAAAAAAAAAAAAAAAAATGATAAAAATTGAAAGAAAAAAAAACCGGATAAAGTTCCAAGTATATTCGCCGCACTAATTCCCAATTTTTCGCGATTTTAGCATCGTGAGCGCACCGTGGGTATAGCTTAATTTTTTTTTTTTTTTTTTTCAAGTACTTGCTTCAAGCGCGAAATTATACATTGAGAAAAAACAAACCACACAAGTATATGAACTTGCATGGAAAAAGAAAAAAAAAATACTATGTTTTTTCGAGGACGATACAGTAGCACTTGTGGTATTGTCGATATGGTAAAAAGAAAATTAAAAAGTACAAAAATATTATGGCTGAAGTATCAAAAGTCAGAGTGCATGAAGTCTGTCGTATTGAACTGAAGAATACTCCGTTGATGCTCGAAAAAAAAAAAAAATCACTACGATCATAAAGGTGCAGGGGCATGGATCATGCGCAATTACCAACTTGTGACTGAAATTTGGGATTAAAATTTTCCCAATTACAAAAACCTCGCGAGTTTGCGAATTGTACCTCGCGGATTCTCGAAATTTGGGAATATTTTGAGCCAATATTTCCGTCGCGACTCGCAAATTGATTTCGTAAAAAATGTTCACGTATCAATGAAGCTTTTGTAAGACGAGAGCGACTTGATGTAGCAATGACTTTTGATATACCTTCAGCCGTTGCTGCTTTCGTGCTTTGTTCGTTGCGCGAGAACGCGCGCTTCGACGAAAACGATTTGAAAAATCACACTCCGAGTATAATTAATTGCAATTTATTGAAAAATTCGTTAATCATAATTTTCCAGAGGCTTGATCACGAACAAATTTCAAGCTGAAGCTCTAACGTATTAGCTACTCGGGGACGTTTAATAAAAAAAAAAAATAAGAATTAAAAAAATATATGTTAATGAAAAAAAAAAAAATTAACAATTAACGAATTAAATGATAGTTGGCTTTCTCGGAGCTACATATGCATGATGAATGCTTTCAAGCTACGTGTACCGCGAACATGATGTACCTAAAAATTAATGGAGATAGAGCGCGAATCGTTCCCAAAATAATTAAAAAGAAAAAAAAAAAAAAAAAAAATGAAACCGGAAATCGACGGATAACGAGAAATAGAGAGATTGTACATGACGATAAATCGTCAGAATCGTCATGATTTTTTAATTCCTTTGAATATCGTCGTTGGTAATGAAACGTATGCCGATTGAAAAAAGAAAAGCTATGAATTGCATATGTCGAGTGATCGAAGTTGATGCATCGAATGAACAAAATGTCAGTCGTGGTGAGCCAAATGGTAACTTTGTCAAAAATAGATTTTCAAAATTATGAAAAAAAAAATGACGTGATACCACCTGATTAGGATTCCCTGAATGGCTGCAGGGAAACCGTGCGAAAAATGCAATCAGGTGCCATGAAGAGTTCACGAAAAAAAACATTTTTTTATATACGAAATTAAAAGAAAAAAAAAAATTAGAATCCAGAGGAATGAATGGAAACCTCAAAAGTGCTGATTGGCTTCCCGGCAACAATTATAAATTATAATCATCGATGCTTGGAGATATTTGACGCGCGTCTGGACGGAACAGCGTACTCGAGACTCGCCTCGTTATACTCTCAAATCTTCATAAATTAAATTTTCTTTTTCCCTGAGAAAAATTCGAGAGACTTTCGAGTACGCTGCTACCACTTCGTTCGAAATTTGAAAAAAAAAAAAAAAAATTTTAACGACTGAACGAGCCGTTAAAAAAATTTTTCTCAGTCCCGAGGCGTTCGACGAGACGGCGAAGAGAGGTATAGAGGTGAATTAAAAGAAAATCGAGGCGGAAAACTCTCGAGAATGGACGTGGAATGACCCAAAAAAAAAGCCACTTTTAATCGATTAACCAACGAGAAAATCTCGAATAGGCAAAAAAAAAAAAATTCGTAGAAGCAATATGAAGTATCATATAAAACCATAATTTACGGATAAATATATAATACATATATATTCGTAAGATGTAAGATATATATGCATACTCGTAGTTACGTTGAATCAGCGAAAATTCTGCGTCAACGTTGCACGGATCTGAGTGTCGTGATTAGCTGTTTAGAAATTTGAAAAAAAAACGTATAATAATCATCGAAATGTTGTATTGATGTTGCAATTAAATTTACCGTCGCGTATTTATTGGGAAAAAAAAAATATATATATATATATGCAAGACCTCTTGAAAGTCACTGCGTGAGGGTTGAAAAATTGTGGAAAAAATGATAAATCGTGAGGCAACATTCGTTGAAACTTACGAAAGTTGAGATCCTAAGCTGCTCGATCTTGAGAACTTCACTTCGATAATTTCGAAGGAAAACAAAAAAAAACCTCCCCCCAAACTTGAATTTAAATTGCTGCGGGATTTAATATCGCATCTCTGTACACTTGAATATTACACTTATTGCTGATAACGATAATCATTTAAAGATAAAAATAAAAACCTACTTACTCGTATCAAACGCGTACTTTATCCCAGCGTGTGCATATGAATCGAGAGAATTAAATATCTCCGTTTATCGTTAAAATAAATTGTTCTCTCGTATAATCGTTCGGGAAAAGAAAAATATTGTTGAGTGTAAATTTTCTTCCGTCGACATGGGAAAGAAAAAGTCGCGAGAGATCCAAAAATAGAAAGAAAAAAAAGACAAAAAAAAAAAACAAAAAAAAATTATGAAAAATGAATTTTGACGATGAACGAAACACGCGCGTGATCGCGTCTGAAAATTGGCGCGATTCGCGCGCGTGCGAGACGAAACGTTGCTCGCGACCGTTCGCGATGTACGTTCGATGTTTCTCGATGTAGAAATTAAAAAAAAAAAAAAAAAGTCGCCAACTGGTCGTGAACGGTCGGGGGAAAAAAACTTTTTGTCGATTGCAAGGAAATTAAAAAAAAAAAAAAATAGTTTTCCGCCTCGAGTTTAAATGTTTCCAACAAGGTCGCGTTTACATGCGCCTACTCCTGATACGAAACGCGAGTCAATTTTTTAAGCGCCGTCTCGCCGAACGCCTCGCGACATAAAAAATACGAAAAAAAAAAAAAAAAATGGAAAAAAGTCCGCGCGCAGAAACGTCGATAGAGTTGTCATCGAGGAACAAGAGATCCACGCGATTCAAATGGAAAAAAAGAAAAAAAAAACATGCTGACAGGAAAATTTTAATGCTCCAAATATATATATATATATATATATCTATATATCTCATTGATATTAAATAATAGTGAGTGGTTGAAATTTTGAAAGACGCTGCTGTCGATACCGAATGACCGAAAAAAAAAAAAATATATATATTAACTTAACTCTGATTGAAAGAAAAAGAAAAAGAAAATTAATTGAGGATCATCGATTTGGTCATCGAGGAACAAGAGATCCACGCGATTCAGATGGAAAAAAAAGAAAAATTAAAAAAAAAACGAGCTGACAGAAAAATTTTAATGCTCCATGAATATATATGTATCTATATATCTATATATCTATATATCTCATTGATATTAAATAATAGCGAGTGGTTGAAATTTTGAAAGACGCTGCTGTCGATACCGAATGACCCGAAAAAAAAATATATATATATATATATATATAACCCTCTCACGCTCTCTCAACTCTGATTCAAAGAAAAAATAAAAAAAAAATTAATCAATTCCTCAATTAATTTCCCATGAATTTTTTATCGATTTAATTTCATTAATTTCCCAAGTCGATAAATTCGCTCATAAAAATTTTGCAATTCGTCGACGCAGCGTCTCGAATGTATGGTAATAAAAAGCTCGATGAGAATATTATCGTAGTCGTATGAATATATGAAAAGTGAAGAAAAAAAAAAAAAATGAATAAAAACAAAACGAAAAAAAAATTGTACGAATCGTCGTGTCAGGCCGAGGCTTGTTCGAATTGCTCATGCAATCAAGAATTTTTATTTTTTTTATTTTTTTTGAGTAAACGAGTCGTCACACCAAGAGGACTCGTGACATATCGATATTACTACGGATACACAACGAACACTCGATTCGTTTTTTTTTTTTCGTCCTTTCACACACGAAAATAATTCACGTGTTAATGATTTTTTTAAAAATATTCTTCGAAAAAAAAAAAAAAATGTTTTTAACTTTTTTTTTTTTTCATTATTAAATCAACCCACCAAAATTTCTCTCATATAGCATCCCAATACGATGTAATAACGAGAGAATAATTTAATCACAAAAAAAATTTTTTTAAAACTATCAGTCTCTAAAATTATGTACTCGTAAAAAAAAAAATCCCTCTTAATTAATTCTACCGAGCAAAAAAAAACAATGTGTATCCACTTACCGTTCACTCTCGAATCCACAAATAATCGAATAAAACGAATAATATACGTAAGATTGAATCTGCAGAGGCAAGTAAAAAAAAATTTCACGATATAACAATTTTAAAAAATATTATTCACGCGTGTATCCCAAACTGTGCTCGTCGACATGAAGAAGAGAAAGAAAAAAAATCGATACGAGAGCCAGCCGAGTCCCAACGCGAAAAAAAAAAAAAACACAAAAGCAAAATTGGAGTAAATTCGCGTTGTACTCCGAGAAAAAAAAAAAAAAAAAAAAAAAAAAAATAGGCGTAAATGAACGGGATTGTAACACGTCGTGGGGCTGCTATTGTGAACAGACAATAAGCAATGAAAAGCTCAACTCCCCGAAACTGAAAGAAAAAAAAAAAAAAAAAATTCGCAAGGAGTATCGAGTAAATTGTTTTTTTTGGAATTTTTTCGTTTTTTTTTTTTTCTAAAAATAAAAATGGAAAAGAGGCATGCTGCTCTTCCAGCGTTCGAATGGTAAAATTTCGTCAATTGATTATTGAAGAAAACGAAAGAAAAAAAAACAATTAAAAAAATTTTACAAAATTTATTCGATCGATAAACGATTTCCGAATTTTCGTAATTAAATCGCGGGATCGGGGAATAGCTGCTTTTTTTTTTTTACTCCGATATTACGACACATCACTTTTAACGTTGTAATAATTCTATCCCCATTGATGAGAAGAAGAAGAAAAAAAAAAAATCAATAATAATAATCATCGTGAAGCAGGAGAGAATTGAGTAGACGAATAAGAGAGGAAAACACAAAATTTCTATCGTAATAAATTAATCAGCTGGTGTATGGGTCCGACTTGTGTCTGCGTAGTGAGAAAGAGGCGAGAGATTCACCGAACCATCGTACTCATCGTCTTACTTTTCTAGTTTGTAGATTTAAAGAAAAAAAAAAATGTACAACTATAAAATATTGTATGCGTAAAAGAGATTTGTGAGTAAAAAAAAAAAAAGTCTCGAGACAGGTGAACTGTCGCGGATTAAATATTCAAGAAAATCATTTAGGATAAGCGAAAGAAGAAAAAGAAGAAAAAAAAAAAAAAACTCGTGCCCGAGAGCTTGTAATATAAATGCACACGCGTTCGATTTATCCAAAATTTTCGTTCGTTATTTTTCTTTTTTTTTTTTTTCTTTCTTTCTTCGCCACTGAGAGTCCCCGTGGACTATTGCGATTCGCTATAATTGACTTTGAGCTTGATCGACCTCGCGGTGCGTGACTTTAGTGACAAAAAAAAACAAAAAAAAACAAAAAAAAAAAAAACAAAAAAGTAGCATTTCGATGTATGTAAAATCTCTCATCACTCTGTGTACTGTATGGAAAAAATGTGCTGTAAACGATCAAATAAATTGTAATCAACGTTCATACTTTTGTTATTTATTTTTATTTTTATTTTTATTGTCATAAAATTTCAGCGATATTGGAGTATTTTAATGGCTTCTCGCTGTCTTTACGCAGAAAAAAAAAAAAATAATAATAATTGTACAATCGTTCAAAAAAACGACAATTTTATTTTATTCCAATCAGCGAAATCCTTCGATGATTCGCCAATTTTGCAACGTATTACGATGAAGAAGGGAGAATCATCGGACGAAATATTTTTAATTGAAGCTTCCCGATAAAATTGAGATATTTTTTTTGTTTGAGATTACTGGTTTGCAATAAAATTATCGTGGATCATGGAAATATTTCACGGATATTTATTTTATTTTTTTCATCGTATACTCATGTGCTTCGATAATTCATCGGGTAGATCGTTCATCTCAATATCGTTGTTGCAAATTTTCTTCACCTGTGTCAGCATTTCTCTCGTTACGTTTATCGTTCGTCGAAGCTCCGCTAAGAACGAAGAAAAAAAAAATCAATAAATCGCGATTGAAACAAGACGAGGCGTTTAAGGCGATATTATTCGATTTATACATAGCTGATGATTTATAGAGGATAAATGTGAAAGGAAAAATGAGGGGGGAGTTGTATAATAGGAAAAGAAAAGATTTTAAATGTATATGCAGATGATGTTGCGGCAATTGCAGGAGACGGGGGTGAAGGTTTGAAGAGTACATTAAAGGACGTAAGAAGGATGGGCACGGGAAAATAAGATGGAGATAAATGCTGAGAAAACAAAGATAATGATTTTTAGAAACGGCGGAAAAGAGCTGAGAAGGAAGGAAAATGGGAAAATAAAGGAGAGAAGTTGTTCGGATGGTAAAAAAAAAAAAATCAAATATCTGGTATACTGGTTTACATGTAAAAAATTCGAGCTGGGCCCATGACAAAAAAAAATGACAGGGAAAACGCAAACAGTCCCGAATACGGTGTGGGAAATTTTGAGGAGGACAAGGAGATCAAATACAAAATAAAAAGTACTGAAAGTACTTGGTACTCGAAAAAGTACTTGGAGCACAGGAGAGTACTTGAAATTTTAATTGCAAATAACTTTAAGTAACATGGCATGTACTTGAAAATTTCAAGTACAAATACTCGAGCAGTATTTGGAAATTTAAGTACAATACTTGAAATACTTTTTAAGTATTTTGTACTTCAAGTACCGTACTTCCAGTACATCGCGAGTACCGGGTACTTGAAGTACTGCCCAGCTCTGAATGGAGGAGAGATTCGATTTGCTGGATACGGATAATAAAAGCGAAAGCAATGTATAATTTGAAAGGGTACAGAGCAGGTATTGCAAGATAGAACCAGGGGTGGATGGAACAACACCAATTTATATATATGGAATATGGTGAAGATAATTGGTTGTGCCTACCATGAAATATTTGATAAGAGAAAGAGCGTTGAGGTGCAACAGAAAGGTGATAAGAGTGCAGGAGATAAGATGGCCAAAAATTTGCTTGTTGAAAGATACAAGAGCGATCACAAACGGTTAAACGTCATAATGGGGGAAAGAATTTAGTTAAAGTTCTAAAAGATATGAAAATAGAAGACGCAATGACGATGATAAGGGAACGAAGAGATGTGGAAAGTATAGACAAAGAGAATAAGAGAGGGATGAGAAAAGTTGAAAAAAGGAAATTCCAAGGAAGGGGAAAAAATAAAAAAAAATCGTCGTACAATGCCATTGTGTACAAATACATTATTGAGAAGGATGATATGACTTGAAAATAGTGGTCCGAAGAGGAGATGAATGGAAGGGACGCAGAAATGTGGGTTAAGGCAAGGTTAAGATGCGGCAGCATAGAAAGGGCGGAAAATAAAGAAGAGAGGGATTATGGAAGGACATGCAACGAACGAGATGAAACAATGGAGCATTTATTAACAAAGTAGAGGGTTAGTAACGGAGAAAGCAAGAAAGAATGCAGAGGAGCGGATGGAGGGAATTGGCGAATGGGCAATAAAAGGAGAAATGATAAATATGCTGTGTGGGGAGAATACAAAAAGGGATGCGCGATCACTGGAGGGACATAGAGGAGGTTTGTAAAAAAAAAAATGAGCAAGAAGGAAGAAAAAGAGATGGAGTAGAAGAGTAAATGAAGATTAAGAGATTAATAACTGATAGCACGATGTGCCTTTAAGGGGTTATATACAGTTGTGATGGATGAAAAAAAGACATTTTTTCATATTCTTTAAGTGTATACTCTCGAGAATACTCTCACAAAATTTCATAACGATCGGAGCATTAGAACCGAAGTTATAGCTATTTATAGCTATAACTTATATAACAGTTATTAATAGTTATAGCTATTCATAGCTATAACTTATATAATAGTTATTAGTAGTTATATCTACTTATAGCTATAACTTATATAATATTTATTAATAGTTATAGCTATTTATAGATATAACTTATATAATAGTTATTAATAGTTATAGCTATTTATAGATATTGCTCATATAATAGTTATTAATAGTTATAGCTATTTATAGCTATAACTTATATAATAGTTATTAATAGTTATAGCTATTTATAGATATAGCTCATATAATAGTTATTAATAGTTATAGCTATTTATAGCTATAACTATTAATAGCTCGTCGACAGCAACAAATCCATGTTTTGGAGGCTGCAAATGATGCAGAAGGACTACTATATGGTCCTGGAATAGACTACTCGATGTAAGTTGAAATATATTCATTTGAAATATGAAATAAACGAACTTGAAACTTTAAACGCGATTATCTCAGAATCTTGTTTTTTCGAAATTACCTTTGCGGTGGACACGATTACTAGAACTATTAATCCGATCAACACCAAATTTATTCCACTTATTTATTATGATAATAGCTAGTCGCTGAACGAAGGATTCTCAATTTTTTTGAGAACTTTTTTTTTAGAGCAAAAAATAGAAAATGTTATACATTGAAAAAGTCCATTTTTTGTTACAACCGTCGCCATTTTTTTTTTTTTTTAATCAAAATGTTTACAAATTCTTCGTTCAGCGACTAGACAATACAATATACTAACGGAATTTTTTTGAATTTTTGATTTCCGATATGAACCGTTCTCAAGATACGATGTCCACCGCAAGTCACGTCGAAAAATAGGCGTTCCTCGAATTCGCCTATAACTTTTTTATTATTTAATATTTTTTGATGAAAAAAATTTCAACAAGTTCTTAGAAACATGTACTATTCGACGTTGACAAAAGTTTTTGAATAAATATTTTTTATCGTGTCAAAAAAAAAACGGGAAAATTTCATCTTTTAGCGCGGTACAACTGTACATAACCCCTTAAGGATATTGTTAGAAAATGAGTAAAGGAATATATATATGCTGATCTACATCATATATATTATATTATTTTGTAAAAAAAACTTGACAAACTCATGCAAATAAAACATCACTATTGCTGCTGATGATAAATCGTAACAATGAGCGTGGATTAATTTCTTTCTTGAACTGATTTTACAATATTTCGAAACGAGAGACGTGTGCTGTTTTTTCTAATTCTTTTAATCGCTCACAATAAAATGGTATTATCGAAAATCCCAAACGAGACATTGCCGAATGAAAAAAAAAACTCTTGCAGTCGCGTATAAAAAATATTTGGACACTCATCGTTTTATTTTCCTATTTCTTTTTCTTTTTCTCGTTAAAAAAAAAAAATACACGTTATCCTAAAGATATTCGAGAGATGCCTCGTCGATTTGTGGGAAAAAAAAAAAACAAATTGCCTACCAGAATAAACTCCCGAGGCACATGAAATTTGCCTCGGGAGATTATTATTACTTTTTTTTTTCAATTATCATTATATGATTGGATGATTTTGAGTGAAAAAGCATCATACCTATTCCAGGACAAGCGACGTTCAGTGCAGATTCACTGTCAGTCACATCGTCACCGAAAACCTTGGCACGCTCCGATTCATCATTATCTGTAATTATAATTGATTTTTTTTTTCTTCATTGAATCGTCGAGTCAAAATTAAAAAAAAATAAATAAATAAACCTTCGATTTGTTTTCTCTCACCGTAATTCAATTCTCGGGAGGCTGCCAGTGCATTGCGTTCGACCAAAAAATTAATTTCCCTGACTCTCTCGTTTGTACGTTCGAGCAGAGATTTGTTGAGCTGCACGCGTCGTGTCAGGGCTGCGAGCTGCAACTGCATTGTTAATTTTTATATGAAACCTAATAATTTTTTGTTTTGTTTCTTCGCCTTAAGGCATAGAGTTATTTTTATCTTCGAGCCTTCCTGGGCACATTTTTTTTTTGTTTTTTCAATCATCCTGGGATTATTTTCACTCCTCGCTGTTTTTGGCTGCCATTATAGAGCTGTTTTACGTTGAATTCAATTCAAAAGTAGGTAAATAAAAACACGAAAAATTAAGAAAGATTGCCCTGTGGGGATAACACAAATTTCTACGCAATTTCCCCAAAAAAATTTCGATGAAAAAAATCCGCATCGATGTGGATTTATGGGGGAAAGTATACCCGCATAGTGCTGGAAAATCATCACGAGGGATTTTTTTTTTGCATCTCGCCCAGTGCCCAGAAAGTCTCGATAAATTCTCACTCACGTCAATCTCCGTTGGTTTCGTTCTTTCAAGCGGAACATGATCGTCGCAAGTTTTAACGTCGAAAATATTGTTCAAAAATGTGAAAGGTTGTATGGCATTTTTTCTCAAACGAATCGACGATTCGTGAAACCGTCGAGACGACAGATCGTCGACGTTGCAACGAGCGAGACAATTCTCGAGGCTCGATTTTCTCTCAGTTGGAAATTTCCTCGTTGACGAAGCATCGCGCGTATCCAAGTCTTGAGAACTTTTTGCTCGTCTATTGAGAAAGGTCGATGTGACTTTTGACGTTTGTTCGCTGCACGACGAATCGACGTTACGATGAATATTCATCGATTTCTCACTACTGCTGGCAATCTTTGCGGATTTTGACACATTTGATCTGTCAGAAAAAAAAATTCACGAAGTCAGGGACTTTTCATTGTGAAAATAAAAAAGAAAAACTGTTTTTTTTTTTTAATTTATTTATTCAAAAATCAACTCACCCTTTTTTCATTGTTTTTGGGAAATTAATGTGAACAAAAGTAGTCTCGAATGAAGATGCGATGTAAAATGCTGTGTGTGGTGAGAAAAAAAATACACACACTACGAGGGTGGTCTGAAAATTTTCCCGTATTATGGGTTAGTATATGGTGTGTGAAATAAGAGGTGGATTGTTAAATCGATAAATATTCCGGACAGAGATGGGCACGGCTCGAAAAGGATAATTTGAAATGAATAATTTTATGAAAAAAATCGCATGTCTAATGGAATAAGGTCGTAAGTGTCATTATAAGACTTTTTCTTCATTGCTAAAACCAGAAGGTCGTATATTTTTTTTAAATGCATTTACACGAATCACGTAAAAATATGTTCAAAAGCGTTGAAAATTAAATTCGGCCACTTAGCACCCAGAACTTCGTAAGTCCTAGCGTATACGACCTTTTGCACCTAAGTGAGGCAAGAATAATCACGTAAACTAATTTCAGAAGGTCGTAATAAAGCGACATTATACGACTTTCTGGCATTGGTAAAAGTAAAAACGTAGAAACGTTTGGAAAAATTTCCAAAATGAGTCATTGGCAGATACGACCTTATGGGTTCTAATTTGAGATAAGAAAAAAATCACAATAACTAATTTCATAAGGTTGTATGCGCCACATAACCATTTTTTTTTAAATTATTGTTATTGTTTCCGTTTGAAAATTTTCAGCGGCATACGCGATCTTTCCCAAAATAATGGATTCAAAAAATCTTTTATACGAATCATAGAATGGTTCATTTTTTTTCTCAGGAACCACCAAACAAGTACATAATACATAATTTAAACTGTAAATATATAAAATAAATGAAATTTCTTATCAGCAACTTATGATGATATATGAATGATTTTTACCAGGGAAAACGAGAATTAAAAAAAATAAAATCAAAACCAGAAAGTCGTAAACACCTGAAAATATATGGGAGTGTGTGTGCGTGTGTGTGTGTGTAGATATAGATGATATAGCGAATACATAATAGTGCGAGAGCGGCTAGCGGGCCAGCGAAGATTCCAACAAAACGGAAAGCGCGATAACATTTACATATAGATCTAATAAGAACATAATCGACATATATAGATATATAAGAGCGTGTAAAAAAAAAAACCAGGCTTTATAATTCGATATTTCGAAAACGACTACGAGTTGCCAAAATAACCTTCTCATCTTTTTTACTCTTTTGATTATTCTTTCATTCAGTGTAGCATGTATTTTTTTCGTGCGAGTGTTGAAACACATTCGAAAAAGAACGGGGGCACAATTGTTGAATTTAAAAAAATAATTAAATACTTTAGTAAAAAAAAAGAAAAAGTTTCGCCATAGTTATCGCTATCGATATCGATAGCCAATTGAAAGGACGATCCAGGGGAAAGGCGCAACTCCCATAGGCTATCGATAGCTAGCGACAGCGATAATTATCGCTAGAGAGTTACTGAATCCCGGTACTGCAGAGTTCTAACCGCGGACTGCTGTATCCACTGTGCCAAACTCTACGTTCTTTGAATGATAAAAATTGAACGAATATGTTCATCGAGCTCGCTTAGGGACACTTAACGCTCGCGAGTATCGAAAAATCGTCGAATCGATCGTATTCCTAAATTGTGAAAAATGGATTTGCGATTGGAGAGCAAATTTGATGAATGAATAATCATTGTTCGTATACACCTAAAAATTAAAAAAAAAAAAAAAAGAAAACTTAAAACCAGAAGGTCGTAGACACCTGAAAATTGAAAACAAATAAAACTTAAAACCAAAAGGTCGTAAGCGCCCGAAAACCTTAAAAAAAAAAGAAAACTTAAAACGTCCTTCCGCTTTTAAGTTTTTAAATTCCTAATTTTCAATTATTCGTGCGTTTTAATTATTTTTACAACGAATGACGAAAAAAAAAAACAAATTAATCGCCTTTTTGGCGCTTACGGCCTTATTCCATTACACACGCGAAATAATAACGTGTAATTTCGATAAAATTTTCATGACTATTAGTCTGTGCAATGTAACGATTTCATTGCTTGTGTAATTTTTTTTCCCCCACATTTATAAAGTTTATATCGAGTTATCTCGTATCGTCAAAATCCGAAGCATTATTAATTTGAATTAACTGTCTTCAATGGAGGATTCATATCTTGTTACATCGTAAAATCGTATTGGAAGAAACAAAAATGATTTTTCATGAGTAACATTTATTTTAGCACGCATTTGCCAAGGCATATAAAACATTTTTTCCTATCATATCTCTTATCGGTGTAATAAAACACGTTCTACTTACTATGACTGTTCGCGTTATTCGCAACAACGAAAAAAAAAAGAAAAAAAAAAAAAAAACAACGCAGCTTCACATCTCCAGGATCAAGAGTCTAATAAATATTAATCCATTTTTTCCATCGCGATTATTATCCCTCCGCTATGAACTAGATAAAATTCCCGCTAGATAAAGTTTTTTTTGTTTTTATTATTATTTTTAATCCGTTACTTTTTGTCCAGGGACAACGATAATTCTTATATTTACTATCTACGGGTAATGTGATAAAACGATTTCAATAATTATGCCCGATAGTCGAACTGAGAATCTTTCGATCGCGATTCAATTATAAATTTGCGAAATTTTTGCAAATCCATCGTCTCCCCGAGAAAACTGTCTTTGCAACTTTTCATACAAACTAATTTACAATTTTAAAAAATGTCCAGTGAACGTGAAAAAGGATAACCAGCATTTTACCATGGAAATTGCTTGCTTTATCGCAATTGGCCAGAACGTGAAATTTCGTTTCGGTTTTTTTTTTTTTTTCATTAAAAAAATTCGTTGCAGCGACGGGATTTTCGATTTCCATAGCTCTGCGAAATTTGCTATCGAGATCATCCATGAATTTATCGAAAGAGATATTGTATGACGTTCATTGTTGAAAAATTTCAGGCATTTTTTTTTGCAATATTCACGGCTCAAGGATGAAGAATGATTTAAACTGTAAAGTTTAAACAACATTGCTAATGCAACATTGTTTAATGCAACATTGCTGTCACTGGAATTATCGAAAATTTTCCAACATACAAAACAAGCTTTATAAAATTAACATTTGACAGTCACAGATTGATCAATGAAAAATTTAAAAAAAAAAAACGTTTTTCACTTTTCCGGAGAATCCAATAAATTGCGCGACCTCAATGCACTTTAACGTATCTTTTTTTTCGTGTAAACTGCACGTGGATCGAGAAGAAAATAAATAATCATAGCTCGTTCGAGGAAAAGTTCGAAGATTTTTTTTTTCCCCCCTTTCTTTTACAATTTGTAGAAACGAAAAATTCGATGCGTTACCTCTGTTCTGATTAATCCAGATTAAGATAAGAAAAAAAAAGAAGTTCCATCGAGAAGAAAAAACAAGTATATGATTTTTGCGAAATTAAATTTATTCCCTAGACAATCTTGCGATTAAGAGAAAACTTTACGTTAGTTTGAATATTCAAATTCTTCAATTATGTCCCACAAATGTTATTCGATCGAATTTCCTTTCTTTGCAAAAATACAACTGATTGAAAATAAATTATTATTTTTTTTTTTTCGCTGCAGTAAAAAACCGCGAATTCTCCCTCGCTCGCGACTGAAATTCGCGAGTATCGAAAAATTGCGTTTCGTCGAATCGATCGTATCCCTGAATCGTGAAAAAATGGATTTGCGATTGATAAGCAAATTTTATGAATGAATAATCATGGTTCGACTATGAAAAAAAAAAAACTAACCGAGCGCAACGACATTTTTACGTCGAGTTTTGAAAAATTTATATCACAGAGACTCTCTCTCTCTCTCTCTCTCTCTTTCTCTCTTTCTCTCTCTAAAAGTATATCAGCCTCGCGTCCTCGGGATTCTGCTCAACCGGGCAGTACGGGCACTTGAGTCTGTAAAAAAATAGATTTCTTATTGAAAAAGTGATTTCGATATCGATCCACGATAATTTTACTATATTCGAACGACGTACTTGTTGGCGGTCGTGAGTTTGTTAAGAGCATCGCGCGATATAACATGTCCGCATACCAATTTCATGGGTGGATTGTTCTCGGTGCTCTGCTGACGAAGTATCGGACAGGCAAATACCGAATGATAGCGGCCCTGTTTTCCCAAATCAATCTCGATCTGATGAGGAACGAAGAAAATAAATCATAAAATTGCAAACCGATCTGTGCTACGTTGAAATTTCACTCGGAGCTTTTGCGGATATTGAAAAAAAAAAAAAAAAAAAAAAATGAAATTATGGGACAGAGAAGCTTCGATCAGCATTTTGTTCGCTCTGTCCTTTTGCTCGACATTTTTTTTGTTTGAAAACTCACCGGAAGTTCGTCCTTTCCATTCCAGATACCGGTCACTTGTCTCTGTTGCATAATGTGCTTTATATTGAGAAGAGCCGGCAATGCTGTGCATCCGGCATTTACGCTGTATTTTTTTTTTTCCCGGAAAGAAATTACATATTCTCATGAAAATGCTTTTCTGCGGTGGGAGAGAGCAAAAAAAAAAAAAAATGTGGAACAAAAAGGATTTCTCCTACCAAACTGAGAGCGGACTGTCGACGCTCAATCCCAAAAGTGTGCACGCTTCTTTGGTGAATACATCGTGTATATCGAGCCACAATGTCGGATCCAAAAGATGACTGTAGGGTGAGGATTGTATACCATTCGGCAGATAAAGCAGCGTTCCCATTAACGAACGAACCTCTTTCTCGTTCCGTCTGATGTACTGTCTCAGATGTTTTCTCGCGTACATCACAGCTTCGGCCTGATGACTCGGGCCTTGCTGTACCAGCCTTATGAAATGCAGTCTGTGCAATTTGAATTCCAGCGACGAGTTCTACGAAAATTTGCGGGGATGCAAGCGCGTGATCATTCTTTTTTTTTTTTTTTTTTTGCCATAATTGGAATGATTTTTCGAAGATTCGCGAAACGGTAGGGCTCAAGGATTGTCAAGTTTCAAGGAGTATCCTCGAAAAAATTTTATATACGAAACTCGCAAATATTTGAACGGAGAAAATATCCGTCCAATTGTTTGTGATTTAGCTCGAATAGTTTTGGGCTATCGAGACTAATGTCTGTATAAAACGGAAATTCATCCGGCAGCTTTGAATATTTCGTAAAATATTTGTGATCGCGCTGATATTCGCAAATTTTGAAATATCGGAGTACATCGATGGCTATAGCGCGAACTCGTAAGCTACGGGGGAAAAAAATAATCTTGTAGCACGCGGTAGATAAAGTATCCTTATTCGTATATGCAAAGTTTCAGGGCCAAGTCACGGACCGAACGAGATAAAAATTGTTGAAACTCGGAGTTTTAATACGGGGCTAATGGATCAGCCTCGAACGACTTTGAGTAAGTAATGTCTCTGCATCTACGCTAAAGACGTTGAAAAAAAGAGAAGCGTTGATCGGATCATGAAAATTACAAATATATGAATAATTTGTGGGCTCATGAATTTATATTTTCGGGGATATCATGAGTCAAAGTTACCCCGCTAGCCACGAGTAGACCGTGAGCGATCCGACACTCTTCTTAAGTGAGAATCGATAAAAAGATGCAAATTTTTATGGAGAATTTTGTAAAAACGTTTTTGTACCAGATCTCATGCCCAAAAATCCTAATTACACGGCTGAGAAGCCTGAATGGGGAAAAGGTGCAATTCGAAAAGTACGCATTATTTAAGGAGTTTCGGTACACCTATTGAAAATGCTGCCATCGACTCAATTTTTTTTTTTTTAAATAAGTGACAAATATATAAAACGTGAACTGCTCAAATTTCAAGTCGATCCTCCGTGTCGTTTTTGTAAAAATAATTTTCGAAAATTTGGCTCATACACGAGGAGTAAATGGGGAGCAATATTTGTTTGAGCTGTCAATTCCATTAAAATACTACCATCCGCATAAAATTTATGTCAGATCTTTATTAGATCTCTGATATGACTGTCAACAAATTTGAATAGGTTCGTCCATCCGTTTTATTAGTTACAAGCCAAAACATAAAAGATCACTATCCACGGGCATAGCGCATGAACCGTCAGACTATCTTTTGTTTTATGCATGCCCCCCGCTCACCGCGCGCCACCGCACCCTCGTTTCGGCTTATTCCCCGTCGCCGGTCTGTACCGAAACTCCTTAAGGTGGCTCATCAGTGAATTAAAAAACCGGCGATACTAATGAAACTTCGGGAGAGTGTTATCTAAGATGCAATGAACGCTCTCTCAAAATTTTAGGGTATGTTGCCAGGCAAATTATTGCGAACGAGTAATTTAAAATTACCCATTTCAGCATGGGTCTTATGGCGGTTGATTCCATTTTCACCGGAAGTGACACGATACCTTTTGATAAAGACGAGAGTTCTTATTCAAATTTTGAGTATTGAAAGATGAAATCGTGAACTTTCCAATGGTATTTAAAAAATGGTGTCTTGCCAGGGATTTTCCCGAGAAATTTAATCGCGAAAGTCATCGTGTGTGCAAATCTCGGATACAATATATGTCTGTCATTCTGCACGCGAGGAAACATGTGAATATCAGCTATCGTTTTTGACCTGATCGCTCTGACAGCGTTAAATACTTTTGTCAGTTGAGACTTTATTTATAATATTATTCATGATAAATTATGAATAAAATATCACGGGAAACGTCATCGAAATTCATAAATTTTATTTAAACAGAGTATTTAGAAAATATTATGATAGGTTTTATGATTTTTTTTCACGTCACGATTTTTGACTAGTTTTGTCACTGATGGGCCGCCTTAAGATTCGTTGAGGGGCTTTGTGAATTTCAATAAAGCGCATGTAAACAATGCGCGGGTCTCAATTCAGAGCTTTTTCTTTTGTTGCAAATTTAGCCATCCTTTCATCGAACTGTGCCCCTATTAGTATCGATTGGTTTTTTTTACACCGTTCCCCCAATGATTAAAGGCTCCCTCTCCTCTACACGTGGTTTTCTCTAACTTATTCGTTTGTCCCCGGCCCGATTCTCGCCACCGGAGCTTGTCGCGCACCCGCTAGGTGTCAGCACTCGGGACAGAAGCAGTCGTAGTTCGTACGTCCTGCTTCTGGAGCTGCTACACTGAAAAAAAATCTAACCGTACTGGTTACCGGGGAAAAAAAAAAAAATTTTTAGAATCAGCTGACTCTTTACTGTCAATACAGTAGTCACAGCGTCGTCTATCGTACTCATTGCGGTGAATCAGCGCAGTCTCTCGTCAGTGAACATTACTGCTGGTAAGGGTCATTTTTACGCCGATCTACCGTACTTAGTTCGCTTTCGTTCATAGTACTGAGTACGGTGAAAAATAGTAACCTATGCGTCGGCTCTCAGTATTGGTTCCGGTTGATTTCCTTAATAACAGCCGTTAATGACCCCAATGGTCGAAATCAAGAAAAATTATCATACAATATTGCATAAATTGCAACTAAGGTTTACTTTCTATAAGCTCAAGTTAATTAAGTATTGGTAAAATTAAAAAAAGTGATGAACGAATAATGCTTGATGTTGGGATCAAATACAGTCCGACCTCCAAATAAGAAACCAAAAGCCCCCAAGGGGAAGAGTTTTTCCTAGAATTCGGATAACCCCATCAGGTGCGCTCACTACCTCTGTCTCTTTCACTCTTTTCCCCATGCGATCCTCTCGATAAGAAACTCTCGAAAGAGTTCCAATTTGTTTACATCGTCCATGCCAAAAACGCACACATTAATTTACACTACAATCTTGACTCTATTTTGCCCGAATAATCTCTCCCAGGCTGGTTTCTTCATCAGAGGTTCGCGCACAAAATTCTCGAGCTCGGAGCTCGTGTCGTAGCGGGGGGGAAATGCTTGAGCGCGAAACTGGGGAAGGTTTCTTATTGCCGGGTTTCTTATTTGGAGGTCGGACTGTATTATCTCTGTGATTAGGACACAAAAAACGACAAGACTGACAATTTTCCGGTACTTTTACTCTCCTTGAATACGCTTTGTAATGTCAAGTCTAAGCTTTTTTTTATCGCATTTTATTCGCCCTTATATTTTTGTCAGCTACATTCCAAGGGAATCTGCCAAAAGCCAATATCAGCTGATCTAACCGATCGAGACATGTGATTAAGCGCTTTTGTGGCGGCCTCTCACAGAAACCAATGCGGAGAGTCACCGCAAACATTCAGATTTTTTACCGTACTCAGTGGCGTGAAAAAAAGTAGCCCCCGTGTACATTACCCTTACCAGCGGTAATGTTTACGTGCAGCTGATCACGATTATTCACCGTACTGAGTACGTTGCGAAGAGTAATAGTTACAGTGGGCCCCGTCGTCTCTACTGTACCAATAGTAAAGAAAACGCTCATTTGGAAAAGAAAAATTTTAACAGTAATCAGCGCGGTTAAACCCCGCGATCAACTCGCTCATTTTTTTTCAGTGTACGTCCTGGCCCATTTGTGCCTCCACCGTTTGTGCTTTTCTTTGAACCTACATTTTTAGATGGGTCGCGCGAACCACCGGACCGCCCCCTACTAAGGATCTAAATAATTTTCATGCCATACTCTTTCCTCCAGGGCGGGTTTATGCTTTTTTGCCCACTCCAAAGCCGGCTCCAAATTCCTCTGCTTCAGGCAATCCAGTATGTAATTCAATTCTGTGAATGGCTCCTTTCTCGTCTCGTCGGTCTTCATTCCCACCTCCTGAAAATATTTTCATGCATCAACAGCCGCACGCTTCAATTCGGGGAAAAAAAAATAACGAGAGAGAGAGAGAGGGTCGGGCGTAATTAATTGCCTACCGATGCCAATTCGTCTGCGATGTCCAGCATTCCTTGTCGATAAAAATGCTGAAATATAACTTGATTGAGCAGCTGACTTTTCTCCGGTCCTGAAAATACATCCTCGCGACTCGTGCTGGCAAAGTCAGAGATGAAATTTCTGTCTATGGCTTTGCCGACTTTTGATACCGTACTGTGAGACTCCCTGTGATCCGTGGCGAGTCTCTGTACTGTATCGCGAACTTTGGTCATCGCGTGTTTCAAGACCTGTACCTGAGCGGCTGTGAGCTCATGATCGGGAGGAGCTGCGGTGAAATAAACCATGTATGGCCGAGGGAGAATGGTTTTTTTTTTTTTTTTTTTCCCGCTAAACGAATACTGTAATGTTCTGCTCAAAAATATTTACCACCGAAGAGGCTTCAAAACGTTATAATTCGTTAAGCGCTCGCGATATCAGCCGTGAATTTTGCACGCAATTGGGTCAGTGTTTAGCGCTAGCGATAATTGGGGCTGTACGGTGATTTTTGTGAAGATGCAAGCGTACGAATTTACGATTTCGAATTTAAAAAAAAAAAAAAAAAAGACTGTAAACACTTAAGCTTTGGCAAATTTTGAGATAGCGGGTGGAAAATTTGGCGGACAGCTTGAATTAGATTGTCAGGATGTTTGGCATCGAATTAGGAGATAATCGATGTAGGTCAATGTGTCTGTGAGATTGAAAAAAGTTTTTTTTTTTTCATTTACACAGAATGGAGCCTCAACGGAAATTAAATGTCGTTAATCGGTTAAAACTTGACACACAAGTTTGTCCAATGTTTTTGTAAATACATGGGTGAAAGTCTTTGTTCGATGTTTCTCCGAAACGAGAGCGAATTCAACTGTCATTCCTACCTTCCTCCAGCTCTTTCTTCAGAGTCTCGATGTGATTTATCAAATCCGTGAGTACAGCACCAGCTTGATCATTTATATCCGAGAATTTCAATAAAACTTTGGCGAGCTCGCGCTCGACGATATTGCACGCCTCCATTATTGTTTTTTCTCACTGCTTTAATTATATGTTTTCTCTCTGGTAATACGCGTCGGAAACTTATCACACACGGTCCCTATATGTGCACAGTCCACTCACACAAAATATCTGCACACACGGACAAACTAATTTTCCGTCATGCAGCGCCATCTGACGGATTTCTTACTTTGAAGATGGCACTGACAAATATTGGGGCGTACTATTATGTGTATTGATTAAAATTATAAATTCGTATAGTTTTCAACATCAATAAATCCAAAATTAGTTGATAAGTATTCGATGTTGTTAAAAAGCGTTGGTTGTTTGTTTTTCAATATTTAAGAAATCGTTAAGTTCCAATTTGTCACTCATAATTTTGTTTAATTATTGTCTTATCCGTAACTATAGTAATGCGCGTACTATAGTCAAATGAGTGCTTTGTTTAAAATGATTCTGTGATCCGAGAAAAAAAAAAAAATGGGAATATGGAAAGGATGGAAAAATGACATAATTAGTTGAATTATCACATCAAATTATTTTACATATATTTTCTTTATTTATGATATTCACCAATGGATTTTTTTTATATACAATATATATATGCTCAAAGACACAAAAAATATATCGGCAACGAAACTGAAAATACAGCTAGTTTTTGCTCATTCAACTAATAACTTATTTATAGCACACATTTTTATTTTTTATTTTTTTTTCTTCAACATTGGAATAGTCGACGACGTTCTAGATACACCGATTCGGAATTTTTTCTCGTTTAATTATGATTTTAGAATGAGTAACTTATTTACAACGAAATTTCGCGAAGAGCGCTCGCGGCTCATCGCGTCACGTATATTTACATCGTGATAGCTTCTCCGCCCTGAAAAATATAGAAAATTCACGAATACAAATTGTAAGATGGTACATTTTTTTCAATTCATTTTTCAGTCTCGTAATGATTTTTTTTTGTCAATTATTTTTATCATCAATAATTGATCAAACAATTCAACATAATTTGTATCGAAATATTCGAAATTTAAGTCCCCGATTCTTCGATACCAACCAATCTTGTACATTTGTGACATTATCAGCGGGAAAAAAAAAAAAAGTATTTTCACGAATTTCAATATTCGTGGTTAAAAATTTAGAAGGCTCGGGACAAAAGTCGAATGCAAATATATCCGATAAATATATGAGAATAAGCCGCAGAATAATTTTTGCAAAATTCATTTCTAAAACAATTTAAAAAAAAAAAAAACATTTTTTTTCCACAAACGAGGTAAAATCTCAATCAATCTCGGACCAATCTTACCCATTCGCGAGCCATTATCAGGAGAGTATTGTTGGATAATTGGGGTCCTATCAGAGGATTCATTTGAGCCATGTAGCAACACAACCAGCTGAAAATTACATTTTGATTTATTTCCATTCGGCTCGGAATTTGTTTTTTTTTTTTTTTTTTTTTTATTATAATTTCTCGCAAAGCCGCAAAGATACTCACAATAGCCAACAGGTAAGCGCCGTTAGTATCAGTACGACCTGAAGGATTCTGGAAAAAAAAAAAGATAAGACTCGTCGTAGAATTACGAAATTGTCCGTTGCCATTGCTAAGGCTCGGTTCCACAATCGTGCTTTAAAATTTAAACCTAGTTTAAGTCGCTAAAGATTGCCTGCCATTGGCTGAAATCAAAGTTAAACTCAGTTTAACCCTTAAACCTGGTTTGTGGAACTGGGCCTTGGAGTATAAAAAAAAAAACACAAAAAAGTAGCAACATTTTGGGAAAAATAAATGAGAACGGATAATTTCAGGGATTCAGTTTTTGCACCGACGAGGAGAGCGATCGTTGATCAATGATCTCGTCTCGATGTTTCTCCAATTATCTTTAGAGCTCTGGGACAATTACGGATAATAAAGACGTTTATTTCGTTGAAAGAAAAAAAGAACGCGACAAACGTTATTGATAAGTTGAGTGTAAAACAATGGGATGGGCTGAGAGAAAAGAAAGCCAAAAACTTACCCTCGATTAGGTCCTTTGGGAATGACAAATGGCAAAACAACGCCCACGACACCCCAAAGAAGGGTAAAAATAATTACGGGAACCGGGGAAGCTCCCATTGTCACGAATTTTTCGTTTCACTCTTTTTTTTTTTTATTCCACGCAAAGCTTACGATAAACTCTTTATATTTTGCTTTATTCTTTCGCGAGTAACGAAAAAAAAACTGCGATCTCAGGGAGACGAGAAAAACGAAAAGTCCCGAGAGTCACATGAGCCGCGCAACGTGACGTTCGATATCGCACACGGATCGCGAGAGACGGGTGGCGCCCCGCGAAAGCGGGAAAAATTCAAACAGAGCACAAATACGAATTTTCGTCGTTTATAGCTCGCAGGCTCAAAATTCTCTTTATTAATTTCGCAAATACAAAATATAATTTTCTCAACGACGCCACAACAACGGCTTACCGATAATTATTTAGCTGAGGCAATACAATATTTTATATTATAATTCGTTTGCATTCAGCAAACGTCGAAGATTCTGCGAATTAAACTTTTTTTAAATTATTAACAATCGGGAGAGCTTGGTGTGAATTAATTTTACAAATAATTGTAAACTCGTAATTATCAATCATCGACCGATATTTTTTTCGTTTCTTTTTGCGAAAACGTTGAATTCATATGCGCTCTCTTAGCTTTGATCAATCGAACAGGCAAAACAATGAAGATCAGCGATGAATAACGTGCTATTTTTTTTTTGGAAAAAATTAATATCTAGAAGAAATATTCAACATTTAGGATTGAAAATTACCGTTAATGTCACGAAGCGAAATTTCAATTGAAAGGATGGCAGTAGCGATTAATTTTCAAAATCATTGCGCTCTCTTAATTATAATCGATGCCAATAATATCTTAATTATCTTCTTTTGGAAGACTTGCAAAAATTTTTTTATCGTTTTTTTTCGTCACCGTCAATCATATTCCTACAAATTAAACCAAACTTTATCGATGCGGAATGAGAAAAAAAAAAAAAAAAAGGTCAACGACAAACAAACCTGCTCGAGGATCGGTAAAACGTGTCTGGCGGGAAAAAAAAGGCAACATTTTACTCTCAATCATTATACTTACGGTCAATTTCTTGCTTTTTTTAAAATTCTCTCTTATTAATATTTTTTTTTTCTTACGAATATTTCGCGATATCGGTAACCGGACGGATCGTTTTTTTTTTTTCGACGATCGATTAAACGATTATTCATCGATCGCCGAATTATTATTGGACAATTTTCCCCTCAGTCGATGACCAACGATTTGAATTGTTCCCGTAGAACTTCGATTTTCTTGTCGATTCGCCGAATATCATCGACCCTCTCGGGTGTCACGACGGCGGACGGCGCATCGCCGCCACCGATCACCGAGCACTCGTCGCTCTTTTCACCCGACACCGAATCGCTCAATTGAGCCAGACAAACGCTCGAGGCAACCGAAATACCTTCGCTCGAGTCGCCACCCGCCGCCGAATCACGCGAATTCTTCGACTCGAGCGAGTCAGAAATTTCAGGCACCGCCGAACTCTGCGCCGTCGAGCTCAGAGTGTCCGATAGACAAGTTATTTTGTCCAGTATAGCTGTATATATAAAAAAAATGAAAAATTGGAAAGTTTCTCATTGAAAGCAGAAAAAAAAAAACAAAACAAAAAAAAGAAAGTTTTCTCGTTAAATTTTACCCGTAAGATCGAGACTCTCGTTGGACATGTCAATCTCGTTCTGCGAAACAAAACTGTCCCGGCAGAACAAGTGCTGTCTTACGCACGAGAGATTTCGCATTTTCAACTCGTTTCGATTTATCGCAACGTTACGAATTTCGCTGTTTCTCGGGGTTTTGTACATTATCGAACGATCCGTGCGCATCGCACGACCGCGCTTTATGTACGGTATCAGCGATGACAAATTCGTGGGTGTACGCGGCGCGCTGTCCGCCGGCTGTATCGACACCGGCGGCTTGTAATTTTTTACTGAAAATAATTACGATCGTATATGTACGATCGAGGTGAGCTCTTGCGAATGGAAAAAATATTGAATATTTTCAGAGTTCCGTGTAAAATTGAAGGGGAGGGGGGAAAAAAAAACGTACCTGTGTAAGGAGTTCTGATGTAAGTGAGAAATTTTTCGTCCCGAGATAAACCGGAAATTGACGATGGAAAATTAAGACTCGAGGCTGCGAGAACGATTAAAGGTTGAGGGTGTGATTTTCGAATTATTATCAATTTGAAAAAAAATAAAAATTAAAAAAAAAAAAAAAATTTTTATGCTTCGATCTGAGCGGATCTTTCGTTTTTACGAAATTCTTAAATTAATGGGAGAGAAAAAAAAATGTTAAATGCCTATCAAAACTTTGCGCGAGATTATTCGAGTGGAAAAAAAGCAGAGAAGGAAAAAAGCCTGCAAATTGAAATCGTCGAATTGTTTTTGCTAATCATTTTCAATGATTTCCCGGATAAGGGTGTCGATATTAAAAAAAAAATATATATATATTGGAAAGATTTCAAAAAGTTATGGATGAATCGATGTTAAAATTTTCAACTTGTGCATTAAATTTTCATGGAGTGAGATTTTTTTTTGGAATGCGCCATGGTTCGGTAAAGTTTCTCGATCGAACGAAATTACATAAAATTCTACGCTACCGTGAAGAGAATCGCCCTGTCCCATTCCGGCTTTTCCATAACCGCTGCTGGTCGGTATGGTACTATTCATAACGGTCACCAGGGCAGGCTGCAGTCTCTTCACGACATTTATTATCAATTCGCAGCGTTTTATGACTCTCAATTGTTGCGAATCCGTGGAATTTTCGACGAGCAGAGTCTTGGACGCTGCGTCAGCTTCGAAAATTGCTAGAAACGAGGGGAAAAAAAAAAAAAAACCCCTGACTCAAAGTAACGGCTCCCTGAACGGTTGCCAGATTTGCTGCAACGAAATAATCGACGGCTTTCGCGTTTCGCAAGATATATTGACTTTCCTAAATTTGTTTTTTTTTTTTTTCTATTTTTCACGAGTAGAAATTTTCTTTTCAAGAATCCGCAAGGATCGAAACGAATGGTTGTAATTTTGTTGTTCCGACACCGCGAAACATCCACGCCGGATGAAATATATTTTTTTTTAAGCCAAGGCCAGCAACCGGCGGTGAATTTTTTTTTTTTTTTTATTCAACGACTCTATCAATGATTTCGTTCCAGCAACGCTGCCAATATCCCTGCGACCCTTGTTCGTCGCTTTTTCTTCCCCGATATTGCGAGGAAAACTTTTTTCTCACCTGTCTTC
Organism: Rhorus exstirpatorius; assembly: GCA_963564615.1. Classification (NCBI taxonomy): domain Eukaryota; kingdom Metazoa; phylum Arthropoda; class Insecta; order Hymenoptera; family Ichneumonidae; genus Rhorus; species Rhorus exstirpatorius. The sequence continues at coordinate 15,795,534 of OY751319.1, forward strand.
AATTCGCGTATCATCATGACGGTCTGTCGATCAATTCTTTCACGACCTATGTCATTGACGGTCAGCGTAACTTGGGTCGCAAGGGCTATCGCACGCTGTACGACACCCTGCACGTGAATTCGAGTGACTCCCTCGCGATTATCGAGACAATTCGACATGATCGTTATGCGATCTTGCAGATCGTCGAGGATAACCTGAGGTATATAATTCAAGACTGCGTCAACGATGACACGCAGTTTCATGTTCGAAAAGTAATACGCGTACGAAGAGCAGAAGAAAGAAAGAATTTTCACAAATTTTCATGAGTAAAAATCCCTTTTCCCAGATCTCGATTTCATATTTCATATCTCACGAAATATTTCATATTTCCGGCCGAAAAAAAAAAAATTGCTTCTTTCGTCCAACGAATTATTATACCCTTTGGGTTTTTTTCCAAGGCATTTTTTGTTTTTACAAGAAATTTAAACGTTTTTGGATGACACTGTTTTCAGAGTTATAAGAGGCATTCCGCATCAACGTGACCACTTCAAAACCTTAATATATTGAATTTGTGTGCAATCGACGTATGCTATGGTACTCTTTGAAACAAAAATATTGATATGTATTAAATTTATGGTGGCATTGATAGGGGTGAAATTACAGGAAAATGCGATTTTTGCTTGTTTTTTCTCCCTAATTTTATGACATGGAAATAGTGTGTCGGAGCGAAAAATTGCTGAGAATCAATTTTGTTGTGTTTGTTGCAAGGATAACGGAAAAAAAAAAATATTAGAAGGCAAGATTTTACATTTTTCATGGAAAAAACTCATTTAAAAAATATAAATCGATTTTTGGACGATTACGACAGTTTTAAAAAATTTGAAATATTTTTTTTTAATTCCTCGAACTTTTTCCAAAAGGAATACGTCTTTATCCAGATGGAGAAATTTAATCTAAAGGCTCAGCAAAAAAAAAAAAGAAAATTGGAAAAAAGAATCTTTATGCAAAATTTGAAATAAAAATGTTGTATAATGCGAGTATATTTCTCAATATATTTGCGAATATTTTGTAAATAAATATTGAGAAATATTCTCGCATTATATAACATTTTTATTTCAAATTTTGCATAAAGATTTTTTTTCCAATTTTCTTTTTTTTTTTTGCTGAGCCTTTAGATTAAATTTCTCCATCTGAAAAGAGACGTATTCCTTTTGGAAAAAGTTCGAGGAATCCAAAAAAAAATATTTCAAATTTTTTAAAACTCTCATAATCGTCCAAAAATCGATTTTTATTTTTTAAATAGGTTTTTTTCCATGAAAAATGTAAAATCTTGCATTCTAAAATTTTTTTTTCGTGATCCTTGTAGCTAACACAACAAAATTGATTCTCAGCAATTTTTCGCTCCGACACACTTTTTCCATGTTATAAATTCAGGGAGAAAAAACAAGCAAAAATCGCATTTTCCTGTAATTTCAGCCCTATCAATGCCACCATAAATTTAATACATATCAATATTTTTGTTTCAAAGAGTACTATAGCATACGCCGATTGCAGAAAAATTCAAGATATTAATGTTTTGAAGTGGCCATGTTGATGTGGAATGCCTCATAAGAATAATTCTGAACCTCGCCGGCTCGAAAAAAAGTTTTATATTTCGAAAAATCAAAAAATCTTATCTTTGAAAAAAAACGTCGGTTCATCATGATCCAGTTTTCCACAAAATTTGATCTTTCATCGGCGGAATATGGAGGGGGGGGGGGGGGGGGGATGTACGAATACCGATGGGTCTCTGATCAGAAGAAAAATACCTGACAGTAAGCTGCGGAATCGATTATAAGATCCACGACATTGTGCAATTTGTTCATCTCCGATTGCCATTTCGCAGTCAAGATTTTGAGGCAAGCTCGCATCTCCTTGTTATCCGGATGAAGATAGAAGGCCACCGTAGCGGGAACGAGCTCCGATTCGAGAGACTCCAAGCTTGCCATGCAATGACGAATTTTCGTTACTCCTACGAAGATTAGAAAATTTTTTTTTTTTATTTATCTCTGTCGTCTAGCATTGGTCCCCAGTCATCGCAGAAGATTTTCATATTCATCTTGATGCTTGTCCTGATGAATTTTTTTTTTTTCACGCGGGTTATCGCATTTAATTTTGAAATATGAAAATCTTTCTTAGCTTTCGAGTTTACATTTATTTATGAATTTGAGCAATCGTAAAAATTGTATTTTATATATATATATTTTTTTTATTGCGAAAAAAATGTTGACGACCTTTTCGAGCAGGTTCGCGGTCATGTCTAAAAGGTCGTGAATTTTTAAAAATTGTTTGTCAAATCTAATTATCCAGGAGGTGAATATTCATTCATGGATTTTTTTTTTTAAACGTTTACTACAGCTGTTTATAGACCTTGAGACGAGATTATCGAAAACAAGATGTAATTTTAATCTTGTGGACTGTTTGTTCATAATTCGTCCACACGCAGGACTTCTCTGTGTGAAATGAAAAATTGGGGTTGCTTCGTAAATATGGAAAAATTATACCGAAATAAAACGTAAAAGCCGAAGGTCTTGGCAGTATACGAAGGAAGTTTTTCCAAGTTATCGGGGCAATATCGAAATGAATAAAAAAAAGTTTTCCATGCTCCACGGGATTATAAAAAATATACTAGACTCACTGTCAACGTCGTTGCAGCAAGCTATAGCGAACATTCCAATTTGCATTGCTTTGTCGGTGACTTGATCAAAATCCTCGATATTGCTTTCAAGATCGCTTCTCGTTCGTTTTTTCGCGTTCAAAGGATTGCCGCAAGTTTTTACGAGTTTTCTCAGCGCACCGAACGGATCGCTGAAAACCTCCATGACGAGTGTCAGAACGGAAACATTGATTTTACGCTCGAGACGATAAAGCGCGTCGTTGAGCGTATTCATAAAGAGATTGTTCAACGTTGGATCGGATTTATCGGACTCCAATTGAAGCTTGAGATTCTCGTACTCTGACATTATCGACTGACTCGCGCCGGTTATAGCTTTGAAATTGTACGGTTGACAAACTTGCGCTATCGCCATTGCGTGCGAAAAAACATCCTCGATTCCCGACCACAGATCTTTGCATATTTCCAGCTGTTGCTCGTTCGTTTTTCCCGGCATACTCGATATTATGTCGAGCACGAGATCCATCCTTAAAATAATTTTTAAAATTCGCGCGATAACAAGCAAGTTGAGGAAAGAAAGAAAAAAAGATTTTTCTTTTTTTTTTTTTTCCCCCATGATGATAAATTTACCGATAAACAAAGTGATTCTCTTTCTCAAAATTTTCTTCCTCGTCGGTGGGACTCGAGGCGTCCAAAAGTTCAATTATCATTTTGAAACACCAGCAGAGTCTTTCGCAAACGTATTTCTTGGCGCTCTGGAGAAACAAATGAATAAAATAAAAAAAATTTCAATCTAATTTTTATGCACCGGACCATACTTTGGTGCGGATGATAGTCATTCTTTTGGCCAGAAGCCATGATTTTTTTTTTTTCACTCTGAAATCGCTGGTGCAATTGAATAAGGTTGCAAGCGCTAAAAAGGCGGATTTTAGTGCCACAAGGTCGTATAATTTTTTTTTCCCACCCATCATTTGTTGTAAAAATGATTAAAACGCACGAATAATTGATAATTAGGAATTTGAAAACCTAAAAGCCGAAGGTCGTATGTCGGCGGATATGAACTTTTGATTTAGTTTCTTATTATTTCAATTCATCGCGAAATTCTAAGCTTTCGATAGAATACATGAAAAAAAGTGGAATCGCGTAATGGTTCGGGAAGAAATTTCGAATTCACAATTGCGTTATTCGCTGTGTGCAGTGCCATACTATAGCGGCTGAGAACGACTTGGAGCGCCCATGATGGCGAGAATGCGCATGTTTTGCTGGAGTCGTGTAGTGCAATTGAGGGCAATATAATAGAGAAGTCGCGGAAAAGAAATTTAAACTGTTGCGTGAAGTCATATAAGAATGTTTTCCGTTACAAAACTTCGGAAATTAAGTTTTACGCGTTACTCGACAGCAATTTATAAAGTTGAGCAGCGCAAAAACTAGATTCGTTGGGTGCAAAAAACAAAAAGTAAAATTCTTCAGGTTAAACGCGCATATTTTGTCTGGGATGAAAAATTCATGTCAGGATATTATAATACAAATAAATTAATTTTTTTTTTCCTTTTTAGTAGCTCTCATGATTGGCTACCCGAATATGCAGCGAGCACTTCGCGGGTAATCGTTCATCTACGTTACAATCAAGTCCGAGCTAACGTCTTTCTTGTTCACGATACGAGCCTTGTCGGTTCGTATGACAAGACCGACAAGGTTTCATGCTCAGCCTCAAATTGAGAAGGAAAAGTAGCCGTAAACCTATTTTCATTACATCGTAATACGTCGATTAATTTTTTTTTCAACGCAGTCATTAGTCAAGCTCACCTCAAAAAACTCTATGCAGCACGAATATAAACGTTCGTTTATTGAAATTAATCCAACAAGGTTTCGTCTATGTAAATAAATGAGGGAGCTATTCCAGCAAAATTTGCGGAGTACAGCCGGCCGCGGCGCCACTTGGCTTTCTGCACACAGCGAATAGTATCGCAATGCTTTCGGTGTAACTTTGAATCGCTGCAGAATGGATACTTTTTTTTTCAGTGTATGTTTTTACTTTTACCAATGCCAGAAAGTCGTATTATATCGCTTACGACCTTCTGGAATTAGTTCACGTGATTATTCCTCCTTCAGTCAAGTTCAAAAGGTCAAATACGCCAGGACTCGGTTTTAAGTGAACGAATTTCAATTTTAACGTTTTTAAACATATTTTTTCATGATTCGCGTAAATACCTAAAAAATATATATGTATGACCTTCGAATTTTAGCAATGGGAAAAAGTCGTACAATTGCTCTTAAGACCTTATACCATTGGGCACGCGAAATCTCAGTCGGTGCCGCTCCGGTAGCTGAAAATTTTCATGAACACAGCCGCGAGATGTGAAATTATTGTGAATTTCTTACGTAAATCGGTGCGCAAAGCTGATGCTGTTCCTGAACAACTTCCACGAGCATTCCGAACGTCGAGCACAATTGGCAAGTATAGAGCGCCAATTTTTCAGCTAGCAAGGGAGATATCAAATTTTTTCTGTATCGCTGAAGCGGCTCGAATATCTCCACTACAAAGGTGCCCAATTCCTGGAAGAAAACATCTTTGCTGAAATCCATCGTGTCCCCGATTGACACGGCGCGGGAAAGGGACATATACGCGACGGCGCTGCGACTGGACCGAGCTGAGCCCGTTTCGCCGCTGCGCAGTCCTTCTCGCGCGCCGTATCTATCCGGGACGTCTACCGTAATTTTGGTACTTCGGGTCTCTTATTCGCGAGCGTTACTTTGATATTTTGAAAATCCTCTATTTCCTCCACCGCGCCCATTTCCTTGACGTAGTCCCAAGAATCTTGAAGCTGCTGCTTAAGGGGCACGCACTCGAGTTTCTCCAGAGTCTCGAAAGAGTTTATTAGCTTTTTCAATACTATATCTATAACGTCTCTGTTATCCGGATCTTTCGGATTCTTTACCTAAAGAAATTTTTTTTTTTAAATGTCGACTTTTCCTGGGGGGGGATGGCAAAACTCCGTTTCCCTGGACTCACCAGTTCTTTGATATTCTTCATTATGCAAAATTCCTCAATGAGACTGGTAATTTTTTTTTTCATGTCTCGATAATCGCTGGCTTCTTCCTTCGAGAGATTGGAAAATTTTTCCGCCAAGCCATTGAGCTGCTCGAATATAATAGATTGAACCTGAGCGACATCCGCTGCTTTTACATGATCGTTCTCCGACAATAATCTAAGCCTGTGCATCTATAAAATATTGTTAATCGTAACGAAAATTTCACCGAATAAACTATAAAAACATTGACGAAAATTTGTCATTTGTTTCGCGAAATGTGCATGCGTATAAACTAAAAATAATCATCATTATCATCATAATTACTTGGATTTCTATAGGGTCGAAAATTTTTCTCATTCTTCTTGTCTTGAGTCCCATCGTTTTTATTGCACGCGTATATGTTTTTTTTTTTTTTTTCTCACAAAATTCACACTCTTCGCGTCAGACTTTGAGGCGAATTTTTCGAAATGACCGTTTGTAAACAAAACGCGGAGTTACGAGATAAACTAAATATCGAGATGAATGTCGAAATATTTTTTGAGATGATTTCTGACGTATGAGGGAAGGGAAAGAGTCAGTGTTGCCAACGTGCTTTTCCTCGAATACTCTGGAAATCAGCTGTTTGGTATAAAAAAAATTTCTTTGATCTTTTGTAGAATTATAACTTATCTATTATCATTATCACAAATTACCAGAGCATGCTTTTTTTTATTTGTTTCATTATTTATTCATTACGAATTAATTTAAAAAATTCTTTGTACTTCATATAACGTAATTGTCATTTTTTCTTTCATATTTCATGAAAAAAAAAATTATCAAACAAACTTTAACGAACAAAAATAGAAATCGTTACGGTCTCTGGATATTATACCCATTACAGATAATTTAAACATTTTTTTCAATGCATGCAATCGAAATTCTAGCAGAAATACTGTAGGGCACTCGTAAAATGATAAATAATATACAAACTATTTAAAAAAAAAAGGATGATGTGCTGTGCGTGTGTTTTACAGCATTGAAAAAAAAGTTTAATTATTTATTATCGTACACAATCCGCCAAAAAATTGTATTTTGGTTTTTAAAGAGCCGTGTCATTTAAGATGGCGCTGATGGTGTTTCAAGAAAAAAAGATAGCCGTACGCCGTGCGGTCGTGCGTACACTCGTGAGCCTCTCGGCCTCAGCTCGTTGCTCTTTGACACGCGATTAGGATTATTATATTTACTTCCGGCAAAATATGCTTTCGAGGTTACTATTAGTCGGAAAAATTTTAACGAGTCTACGATCGAGACCTTTCGAGTCAGAAATTTTTTATTCGTAAAACGTGTGATTCATCGTGAGAGGTTGGAATTCATTAAGTCTTTGTGACACCGGGAGGATCGTTCATCGGGTTGGCCATTTCGCCAGTGCGGTGCGGAGAGAACACTCTCATCGGATATCTCGAACAATTCTCTCGTACGTAATAGATTACGATCTTATTAAAACTCGATTTCTCGTATAATCACGATCTAACAACACCAATTGACGCGAATTGTACGTGTTCTGCTTATTTCGTAAAGTAAACTGCGTTTTCAGCATTTTCTTTAACATCCTCGAATACTATCCATAAATATTGTTGGTTATGTAATTTTTTTTTTTTTGAATTTTATCTCTGAAATTGGGATAGGAACGTGTTCAGGTCAGTAAATATAAAGGGAATCGCATGTGCGATTTAATTCCCGTATTGACGTAATTTTTTGTCTTTGTCGAGCATATCCGTTTTTTAAATGTAAATAATAATAATAATATGGGATACTCTATTATATAAATAAAAAAATTAGCCATCGTAATTATGATACTTTACATTTTGCGACAAGATAGTATACGCAACTTTTTCATTTAACATATTTTTCTTTTCGTTGATATTTTTTTTTTACGTTCTCAAAGTTTTCGCTCACTACTCGATGTATTTTATGCGTGGAATTTCGAATTATAACAATTTTATTGAAACAAAATCATTGAAAACTTTCATTTTTGAAATTTCCCCTCTCCCAATTCCTCTCAAACCCTAGAAAATCACTATCATATAGCGCGTACCTTGAAGACTTAAATAAGAAGTGGGCCTATTGCACAATATCTCGAGGAAAATGACTGACCTTTGTTATTTGGTCTCGTTTTACCAGTGATCATTGATACATATATAGTTATGTCATGTGATCGAAAACAGACTCGCTAATTTGAAGTTTACTTTCAAGTTTTTTTATTTTTTTAATAAAAATCGATCGCGAGCATTTTTTTCAAATACTTGCGTATATGTATGTGTATACGTGATTGATGGCGCGTCTCGCGTCAAGCTTTACGTGACTCCTGTCTCATATCGGCTTTGCATTTACAGCCACATGCGCGTTTGGACGAAACAGTAGAAAACGAATTTGATTTAATTTAAATTAAATCCTTAAGGTGGAGCTCCATGCTCAAAATTGAAAAAAAAAAAAAAATTCCGTGATTTATTCTTTTAATTTGTCAAATAAAATCGTATCCAAAAAAGAAGATATTGTTGGAAACGTTTTTTCCTCATTTAATGCATTTATTTAATATTAAATTTAATAATTATATTTAATCCAATTGGGGGTCTCTGCCTTGAATCGGCTTCGGCATAAAATTATGTCGAGAATTCAAATTCACAATGTGAAAAATATTTGTAAAATTTATTTAAATTATTTCTATTGAAAAATTCGCAAAAAGATTTTGTAAAATGTGACGTATATTTTTGATAAATATTTGTTCAAACTTCATAAAAGTATACAAATATTCTTTCGTGATGTCCAATGGAACGTTCTAGCACCGTCCTTGAATCGATTTTTTTTTCTTTTTTCTTTACTACGACGCGACAACATTCTCTCTATCACGTCCTCGCGGGTATTTACAATCTCGATTTAAAATTTTTTTTTTTTTTTTTTTCAAATCGCGAGGTAGGTCGATTTATTTTTCATTTTCTTTTCAGCTGTTGAAAAAAAAAAAAAATCGGGTTTGGGGAATCTAGATTTTCCTCGCTCCGATGAACGATAATTCGATGTCTCTCAAAATCGTTTCGAGTTCGTCAAGAAAATATTTTCGACCTGACGACTGAGCAATTTGGAGAAAAATTCGAGTTTTGTTTTTTTTTTTTATTTGACCTTACTTTCTCTCGTGACGAATCGTCGGAGTATCAATATGGTCAAGTATTATGAGAACAGCACGGTATTTCAGTTCAACTGGAATCAGGTTGCCCAAGGATTTTGGCAGAGATATCCAAATCCCCATAGGTACGTGAAATTTATTTTTTGTTTAATAAAAAAAAAAAAATGATCAAGATTAATGAAGAAAAAAAAAATTGAAAAAGGTGCAAATTGGAACTTGCACGTTTTTCTTCTTCTTGATTTTCGAGCACTGAGAAATTTTCCTCTGTGAACTTGCCTATCTCATCGAGAAATCTTTGATTATGCAGAGCAATTATGAGAAAGCAAGTTCAATTTTTGTATTTCAATGCGAATATGTTCAAAATGTTCCGAAACATCGAAAATAAAGAATAAGAATTAAAAATTGAGTTAAAAAAATTTTAATCAAGTTCAGCGATGTTAATTGCAACTTTCATTTATGATTTTTTAAAATTATTTGAACCCTCAAACCCAAAACGTATTTTTGTTACCCTCATACACAAAAGGTTGGTCCATTTTTGTTCTGCTCGTTTTCTACCAACTTAACGCATTATAAATAAAATCTATAAAAATCTATAAAAAAAAATCTATAAACATTCGTATGCTATCTTTGAACCTTCCGCTACAACGTTATGAAAAAGAAAATCCGAACTAATTATTGAGGGCGACTATACGAAGCGGTGGATATTTCTCGATCTATTTGAACAATTAAAATCGCCTCGGACAAAAATGACCCATCTTTTGGGTCTAAGGGTTAATTTCAATCTGAATATGTTCAAAATGTGCCCAAAACGTCGAAAATAAAAAAAAAGAATAAGTATTAAAGATTGAATCTAAAAAACCTGAAGTTAAGTTCAGCGACGTTGATTGTAACTGATTTGTTATTTTTTAAAATTATTTTAATTTTAATTTACATAATCGTGTCTCAATCGGTTTTATCAAATAATTACTTTTTCCCCAGTTCCCACGTTCTCTCCGAGGATACGATATCGCGTGAGATTAAGGATGGAAAATTGTACTCGAAGAGGCTCCTTACAAAGACCAACAGGGTACCAAAGTGGGGCGAAAGATTCATAAGCAAAAACGTCGTCAAGATCGTCGAGGAAACCGTGGTTGATCCCAAGGCCAAGACTCTAACGTCTTACACGAGAAATCTCGGCTACACCAAAGTGATGGTGAGACAAAATATTGAATCGAGATTTTAGCCAAGAAACATTGAAAAAATTTTTTCCATTCCACTTTTCAACCCTTTTTTGGGTTTTTTTTTTATATCAGAATTTTTAATTTTTGCGTCAATTTTATGCTCCGAAAAATGTAAGAAACCCTCTAGCGCTGTTAATATCAACATTATCTTCTTTTTCGGCATTTGCAACTCCTAGTCGCTTCTTATTATCTTGCTTCGAACAAAACTATCGAGCAAAAGAAAGAAAGAAAAAAAATGATCAACGGATTTTACGTCCGCAGAGCGTGATCGAGAAAGTCGTGTACAGAGTATCGGAGGAAAATTCCGAATGGACGGTAGCCCAGAGATCTGCATGGATCGACAGTTCGGTGTTTGGTTTTAGTCGAGCTATACAGGCCTTCGGCCTCGATAGGTTCAAGAAGAATTGCTCAAAAATGACCGGCGGCTTCAATTACGTGCTGGCTCATATGTTTCCATCAACGGCGGCTTACATGAATCCAACTCTGTTGCAAATGGGTTATTTCAATCGAGTGAGTTGAAATTTTATATTCATTCCATCGAGCCCCCCCCCCCCCCCCCCCATGAAAAGAAAGTATACTTCAGATGTATAAAAAATATATCTCTATATATAGCGGTAATAAGTTCTATATCTCTTATATATAATATATTCTATAATATATTCTATAATATATTTTATATATAAAAAATATATCTCTATATATATATATATATAGCGGCAATAAGTTCTATATCTCTTATATATCTTGCAATATACTTCTTTTTCATATGGGCCGCGATAAGTTACGGTCGAGCGATCGACTTCAATCGATTAAAGCGGAGTCTTTGATGATAATTTAGATTTGCGATTCTATATTTGACTATTCGGGGTTCAACAATTTCGACGAATCTCAAAAATGTTGAAAATTTTCAAAAAAATGTATCGTTACGTTTGCGCGATTCTTAACTATTTTAAATTTTCAATATCGTTTCATCTCGCTTATGGTAATAATTGAATATAGAAACGAGAAAATTTCTTGCCAAAATAGTCGATAATTCGTTCTAAAACTTCAAAATATCAAAATATATTTCAGAGGATCAAAATATGTTTTAAATCAAAAGTTTTCTGGCTGATTGACGAATAAAAAAAAAGCTAAATTATGCGATTTTTATCATCAGGACGAACCGTCGATGGTTAAATTGAGTCACGCGGCGGAGGATTTGCAGCACTCTTTTCACGACAAGGCGGAAAAGATGAAGGACGCGGCGAAAAAAGCGACCGACTTGGCGAAGAAGAAAGCCGGACCTATGTACGCCGCGTGCCAACCGAATCAATCGTAAATATTATACGAATATTATTTGGGGCCTCTCGACGGTGTGTTTTGCGGAGTAACAAAAAAAAAAAAAAATTTCGGATGTAAAAAAAAAAACCTAAAATTGCAAAGAGGTTCAGAGACTGCGTGGTGCGCGTGCGGGAATACAAGGGGATCAGGGAAGGTCAAGCGCGAAGAAAAAAATAAAATTTTCAAGGGCTCAATGTCTATCGAATTCAGATATATATGAGGTTTTCCATACCAAATCGAACGCTCGAAAACCCGGATCGTTTCAGATCAATCTGAGAATTTGGTATTTCTTCAAAGTTGAAAAAAGGCGATGACTTGATTTTTTTTTTAGAATTTTTTTTCGTCACGGTGCGTGAAAAAAAAATTTCAAAAAAAGCTACGGATCGTTATAATTTGAAAAATATTGGTTACTTCAAAAAAATCTTCGAGACATAAAATTTCCCTTTTTTTGAGGGAACTTTTGAACGCTATTTTTAAATTTAGCAAAACAACAAAACTCGGCGAGTCATCATCAAAAAATAGACGAAAATATTTTTTTTCCGGCAAGTATGTCCTGATGAATATTGCTGAAAAATTTACAAAAAATGCTCCCGTTTGCGCGGAAACACGAGCAAATTTTTTGCAGATGGGCCGAGCTTTTATTTTGATTATTTTTATAGCCAAAATTTTATGTTCCGAAGATTTTTTTGAAGAACCGATATTTTTCAAATTATAACGATCCGTAGTTTTTAAAAAATTTTATTTCACGCCCGGTAGGTGATCGAAAAAAATTCTGAAATAAATCAAGTCATCGCCTTTTTCAAACTTTAAAGAAATACCAAATTCTCAGATTGATCTGAAGGGATCAGGTTTTCCAGGGTTCGATTTGATATGGAATACCTCATATATGAGGCATTCCACATCAACATGACCACTTCAAAACCTTAATATCTTGAATTTTTCTGCAATCGTCATATGCTATAGTACTCTTTAAAAAAAAAATATTGATATGCATTAAATTAATGGTGGCATTGATAGGGGTGAAATTACAGGAAAATGCGATTTTTGCTTGTTTCTTCTACCTGATTTTATTACATGGAAATAGTGTGTCGAAGCAAAAAATTGCTAAGAATCAATTTTGTTGTGTTTGTTGCAAGGATAACGAAAAAAAATTTTAGAAGGCAAGATTTTACATTTTTCATGGAAAAAAACCTATTTAAAAAATAAAAATCAATTTTTGGACGCTTATGAAAGTTTAAAAAAATTTGAAAATTTTTTTTTTGGATTCCTCGAACTTTTTCCAAAAAGGAATACGTCTCTTTCCAGATGGAGAAATTCAATCTAAAGGCTGGGCAAAAAAAAAAAAGAAAATTGGAAAAAAAAATTTTATGCAAAATTTGAAATAAAAATGTTATATAATGCGAGTATATTTCTCAATATATTTGCGAATATTTTGTAAATAAATATTGAGAAATATACTCGCATTATGTAACATTTTTATTTCAAATTTTGCATAAAATGTTTTTTCCAATTTTCTTTTTTTTCTTTGCTGAGCCTTCAGATTGAATTTCTTCATCTGGAAAAAGACGTATTCCTTTTGAAAAAAGTTCGAGGAATTAAAAAAAAAATATTTCAAATTTTTTAAAACTCATAATAATCGTCCGAAAATCGATTTTTATTTTTTAAATAGGTTTTTTTCCATGAAAAATGTAAAATCTTGCATTGTAAATTTTTTTTTCGTTATCCTTGCAACGAACACAACAAAATTGATTCTTAGCAATTTTTCGCTGCGACACACTATTTCCATGTAATAAAATCAGGGAGAAAAAACAAGCAAAAATCGCATTTTCCTGTAATTTCACCCCTATCAATGCCACTATAAATTTAATACATATGAATATTTTTGTTTCAAAGAGTACTATAGCATATGTCGATTGCAGAAAAATTCAAGATATTAAGGTTTTGATGTGGTCATGTTGATGTGGAATGCCTCATATATAAATATATTTGTACACGTATAAATATTTTCTGATCTATCTCCGAACTATTATTGTCTCTTCAAATAGCATTCCTTCGAACTGCCAGACATAATCGCCATAGAGGAAACACTGTTCGAAAATTTAGACAAACATAATCGTCGCGTTCTACGAACTATCATAGTTTTTTTTTGTTCCTTTTTATTCTGCACAGATTTGAAAAAAAAAAAACCTCATTCTGGATCGAAAAAATTTGATTTTCGTAACTTTTAGGACAATATTGCATTTCCTCGCAAATACTCGTTTCTCTCGCGAAGCGAGATACACTGAGTTAAATCGTACATAACGAGAGAGTCGGCACAGCCGATGTTGTAATTATAGTCACGAAAGTGTACGGCGGATAAATTTACTAAATGTGTAAATCTAATAAATTACCAATTAAGAATAAAAGATTATATTATTTTTTCTTTCTTCATTCAGTCTCGCGACAAAAATTAGATTCAATGACAATTGCAAATTAATATTTTTTCTCGATTTTTTAAATTTCTATTTTCATTTTTTTTTAAATTGTTTCGCTAAAAAAAAAATCGATAAACAGTTTGAATACCCCGAATGATACTTTGAATTTTCATTGAATCTAACTTCCAAATGAGACTTTACAATAAACATTCTTAAGGGGTTATCCAAGTCTCAAACGTTATTTTCTATCTATTTTTTTGTTGTTTTGGCAAGGCGTCGAGAGTAAGGAGAGGAAAAAAATAAATAAAAATGGGTTCGAAGTACACAGCTTCAGCTTTAATTAGGAAAAAAAAAAAAAAAATATTTTCTACTATATTGTAAAAATTGTGGCCGCTATGGCTGCTGAACAAGGGTCTGCGGAGACCCTTGAAATGTCTGAAAAAGCAAAAACCAGGAGTCATTTTGAAGGTCAAGGTGCCCTTTGAGCTTCTATGCAACCGATTTTCAATAAACTAAAATCTGGCAGAGTTATTAATTTTTTTGCAAAAAAAAAGCCACATTTTCATGATTTTTAGTAGCGTTTTCATGCGTATATAATGAATGAACGAACGAATGACAAATCCGTTCCATAGAAGCTTAGAAGGTACCTTGACCTTCAAAATTATTCCTGGTTTTTGCTTCTCGGACATTCCGTTTGGCCGTAGCTTTGGTCGCCGTTTTCAAAACTGCTCTTCGCGGACTCTCACTTCAACGGCCGTAGCGGCCAAAATTTTTACAGTATAGTGAAAAAAATTTTTTTTTTTCAAACGTAAGCTGAAATTGTGCACTTCAAACCCGTTTTTATTAATTTTATTCCTCCCCTTACTCTTGACGCCTTGCGTCAGCAACAAAAAAATAGAAAATAACTTTTGAAACTTACATATACCCCCTTAACCCACCCAATGCAGCGAACATTTAGTTTAAACAGGATGAAATGAATTATTAATTACTTGTATAAGAATTACAACCGGCATTCATGGGCATGCTGAATGCAGGAGGTACCTTTTGGGCACTCACTACTTTCTAGGAACTCTTCTTCAGCTTCAAAGATGCGATGAAAAGTAAATCCATGAGATATGGATTGCTTTGAAATCTCGAACGACCACATTTCACTCACATTTCACTCACGCACACCCCAAACAATTGAATGAGGAATTTTTGTTCCCAAACACTAAATCATCATCACTCGTCGCATTCAAGGAAATATACGAAAAAAAAAATATACACAATACTTGGTATCCAACAAAAATCACAATTGGGCAAAATTTTTAGCAAAATTTTTTCTCCGTAGACTCGACTGAACTTTTTCGCATCATCCAAATTTATTGGCATTTACATATTTCGTTAATTTGTATTCTTGTTTTTGGTCAAACGTTTTTTTTTCTCGTCAATTCACAAACGTGCAATGCCGCCAGCCCAGAGTTTCCAAGAAATTACAATATTATGCAATGAAAAGATTTGATGAAAAAATTTCGCGATATATTGATTCAAAAATTCGATCGTAATATCTCAATATGATTCGCGTAAAAAATTTTGGCGTCGGTTATTCCATAAAAGCTTTATGCATGATTTTCAATCGTACTGCTTTTGTTTCGAAAAAAAAAAAAAAAAATTCCGTGTTTATTATACACCCGCACAGTACACAAAAACACGGTGTTTATGGTATAAGATTACAATCGTATTTTCGTTTAACAAAGGAAGCTTTTCCCGTGAGTTTTCCCATGCGCGCTTATGAATAATTGTTAATAGCAACGTCGAGATAAAGTATATAATTTTCAAGAATTTACCGTGAAGATCGCACCGGTAGTCTTTATGCTCGGAAATTATTCACGAAAACAGATCCGTGATCGCGATGTCGTCCGATATATAAATCGATAAATCAACGCAAGGAGAATTCGACATTATTGTCTCGTTCGTCTCGTTCCACAACACCACGACGCGACGGTTGCACGAAAAAATTTTGTATTATGATTATCCGTTCGGCCGTTAGTGGCAGCACTGTCCAGCCTGGGGTGAAATGAGTTCCGTTTGTTAGAACGTTAGAAGGCAAATCGCGTTAGAAACTGGATCGGACGCAAAAGTGCATGGGTCTTTTTTTTTTCATACATTGTTTAATCGTCGACCATCACAAATAATAAAACACTCGTCATTTGTACAGCTCTCCCGCGCATTGCCATAAGCCATAAAGTCACGAAGAAGCGGTGGGAAATACTCGATTGTCGTGTAAATAAAGCTTTTGCCCCGGTTTGAAAAAATTTATTGTCGCGTGGCTCATATATATTTTCGATAAAAATGACGCTACGTATTTTTCGTGTAGCACATATTCAAAATAAAATCCGAAATTGAACGTAATGCAGAACTTCGAACGGCTTTCTTATCTTGAGATTTTTGGAAGATGTACGAAAAAATTGATCGATGTGCACATTTCGTACCCGCGTATATATGAACACTTCAGAGGGTTGTTCGCAACAAGTTCTCGAACTCGCGGTTGTCTCTCAGCGCCGTTATAGTTTTTTTTTAGCAGTGCAGTGTTACCGTTATATTTTCTATCGCGATATTTGTGAAATTCGACGGTTGATCCTCGTCTCGGAAAATCAACGTGTACGTTTTACGAGGTAATTGATTATAATTTCGAGGATTGTACAAAACTTATAACGAGTGTGATTATGCAAAAGTCGATGTTGTATCGCGAGGCTATTTTTTTTTCTTTCTTTTCTTACGAAAGAATTTCACTGTCGCAGATCTCGAGCAGTATGTGCGCGTTGTATGTGAAATAAACGTAAAAATGCAACTTCGTTTGACAACGGAATTGATCACGAAATTCGCGCTGTGCATGAAAAAAACATCCGTGAGCAGCTCTTCGATGCCATTTTGACGAGCTGGGATGGATTTCCGGAAAAGTGATAAGTCAATTTTCTTATTATTGTCATAATTTTTTTTTTGTTTCGTTCGAAATTCTCCAAATCTCATTCTTTTATATGTGGTCCCCAAATGTCCTTTATTCCATATCTCGCATTACTTTTCGCCAAGACTGTCCCCACGCGTGCCATGCGAGCTCTCCCCCACTGGCGTATTTTTGCCGGGTTTTCCTCCCCACTTTTCGCCGATCAAGCGATAAACAAAGAAGTAGGGTTATGTTCGTAATTGTGGATTCTTGTATCGAAAGCTCTCGAGCTTGTTTCCATTTGTTGTTAATCAAAAAGTTTGTTGTTAAATAAGCCCAAAAAAGTGTTTTGCGAGTTTTTAAAATCGTTAACATCGAGTTGAATGTAATTTCCACGTGTGTTATTCTCGCTCAGCAACATATAGCGAGTGCATTATTACTCGAGTCGGTTGTCTCCGTCGGAAAATGTGATAAAAGAAATTTGTTTTTTTTTCGATCCGCGGAATTATAAACTTTCGAGAAAGTGAAGAAAAAAAAAAAATGTCGATTTCCCAAAATTTCGTACCCTCGAATTTCGAGATCTTGGATTTTTACGGCGATGAAATGTGTTTTGCCTGGTGCGACAATAGACTCGTCGTATTTCCGTACGTAAAGTCTATCGTTACCGGGAAATTACCGACGCATGTTGCGCCGCGTGACATACGAAGCCTTCGCTGTTTCAACGGCCGTGTCTTTGTCCTCTGCGAGCCGACCGGAATATACAAAATCTTAAGGACGTACAAATTTTCGCCGTTGAGCTCGGCCGGCATAGCCAACGGTCCTGCGTTCTACGAAGTTTTCATAACCGAGAATAATTGGCTCCATTCGCAAAACAAATCCACCAAGGTTGATAGGCAATTGTTCAAACTGGAGACCATGTCGAGCGGCGCTTTTGAGCTGCACGACATGACGCTGAACGATAAAAATTCAGAATTACGTCTGAGGCGCGCTATTCATCCGCTGGATGACAAATGTGACCAAGACGTTTGTATCGTGGCCAATGTAACGAGAGTTTTCGCGATAACGCGTTACAACGCTCGAATCGTGTATCGATGCGAGCAAGAAATCATCGACGTCGTAGGTATACTCAGAGGCAAATCTATCGCCGGTATTGTTCTCGTTACGCGCGCCGGAGCTGTTCTGGTCTACGTCGTTGAGGAAAAATTGATTTTTGACAAGGTTAAAATTTATGAAATCGCAAGACGCAAGGTTATAGTGAATTTTCAACTTTTCAAATTGGAATTAGAATTTAGAATTAGAATTAAAATTTATTGAGTCGTACGCGTGGAGATACGAGACGTTGTATAAAAAAAAAAGTTCATAATTCACATTTACACATAAATATTACATTTCAATACTCCTTCCGACAAAAATATCTATCCTCCCTAGATTTCTCAATATACATTTGGGAATTTATGGTGGGAATTTATGGTGGCATTGATAGGGGTGAAATTACAGGAAAATGCGATTTTTGCTTGTTTTTTTCTCCCTGATTTTATTACATGGAAATAGTGTGTCGGGGCGAAAAATTCCTAAGAATCAATTTTGTTGTATTTGCTGCAAGGATAACGAAAAAAATTTTTAAATGCAAGATGTTACATTTTTCATGGAAAAAAACTTATTTAAAAAATAAAAATCGATTTTTGGACGATTATGATAGTTTTAAAAAGTTTGAAATATTTTTTTTTGAATTCCTCGAACTTTTTTCAAAAGGAGCACGTCTCTTTCCAGATGGAGAAATTCAATCCGAAGGCTCAGCAAAAAAAAAAAAAAAAGAAAATTGAAAAAAAAATTTTATGCAAAATTTGAAATAAAAATGTTATATAATGCGAGTATATTTCTCAATATATTTGCGAATATTTTGTAAATAAATATTGAGAAATATAATCGCATTATATAACATTTTTATTTCAAAATTTGCATAAAATTTTTTTTCCAATTTTCTTTTTTTTTTTTGCTGAGCCTTCAGATTGAATTTATCCATCTGGAAAGAGACGTATTCCTTTTGAAAAAAGTTCGAGGAATTAAAAAAAAAAAAATTTCAAATCTTTTAAAAGTGTCATAATCGTCCAAAAATCGATTTTTATTTTTTAAATAGGTTTTTTTCCATGAAAAATGTAAAATCTTGCATTCTAAAATTTTTTTTCGTTATCCTATTAGCTTTATTACAATCTTTGTTATTTCTTCATTAATGAAGAAATATTATTATCTTTTTTCTTTTATTTTCTGACATTGCCTTTGTTGCTCTGTTATTTTCCTGCTGATAGTGAATCGCTATGCGCTATGCAGCTTTGTTATTAGCTTTATTATTATCTTTATTATTATCTTTATTGCTCATTAATTACTAAAGGAGCAGTGTTGAAAACGGTTAGCAAAGCTACAGCCAAACGGAATGTCCGACAAGCATAAACCAGAGGTCATTTTTAAGGTCATGGTACCCTCTCAAGGTACCCAATTTTCAATAAACTGAAATTCGGCAGAGTTATTAATTTTTTAATCGGAACATCAAATTTTCGTGATTTTCAGTAGCGTTTTCATGCGTATACAATGAATGAATCAACGAATGACAAATCCTTTTCATAGAAGCTTAGAGGATACCTTGACCTTCAAAATGACTCCTGGTTTTTGCTTTTCGAATATTCCGTTTTGCTGTAACCTTGGTCACTGTTTTCAACACTGCTCTCCGCGGACCACAATTTTTACATTATAGTAAAATTTCTTTTTTTTTTCATATTAAAACTGAAATTGTGTACTTCAAACCCTTTTTTATTCATTTTTTTCCTCCTCTTACTCTTGACGCCTTGCCACAACAAAAACATACATAGAAAATAACGTTTGAGACTTATAGATAGTCGCTTAAGTGCCCGCAAAAGTAAAGTAAAGCAAGCAAAATGGAATGCATTGGCATAAAGCGAAATGAAATATCATTGCTTAACCCTTTGAAGCATACATTTTTCCTGACATAAGGATCTACTTCAAATTTGGGGTCCGGGGTTTTTTTTTGGGTCGCCGATTACGAATCCGAGCTCAAAATCCAGAAATTAAAAATGGCGGATCCAATATGACGGACCAAAATGCTCGAAGTAGCTTGATGAAGTTGAAACTCCGTACGCAGGGATTTTTTGAGTCGCTGAATACGAATCTCAGTTCAAAATTGAACAATAAAAATGGCAGTTCCAATATATGACAATGAAACACAAAAACTGGCTTGGTCATACTGATACTAATCTGAGCTTATAATTTGAAAATAACGAATGCCAGATTTCTGGATTTTGAGCTCAGATTCGTATTCAGCGACGCCATAAACCCCCGAATACCGAGTTTCATCTTCATCAAGCTGCTTTGAGCATTTTGGTCCGCCATATTGGATCCGCCATTTTAAATTTCCGGATTTTGAGCTTAAATTCGTAATCAGCGACCCAAAAAACATCTGTGAATTCATTTTTTGTTTATCGCTTACCTGTCGGATTAGCTACAATTACATTTATTATCTAAAAAAGCGTGTTTTTTTTTTCGTACTGTAGTTATTATTAACATCCGCTGAGTGAAACATAAACCCTCAATAGTCATATTGTGGTAACAATTGATCTCCCAACATCCTATAAATATACATTTACATTCGTCGTTATGCGCTAAAAAAAATTTTTTTATCGAAGAAAAACAGAGTGAAAGTATAGGTGACGTACCGGTATGTCACTATATGCTTCAAAAAAGGTCAAAAGGTCAAAGGGTTAAAACAGTCGGTATCTCGACGCAAAGTATCAACGATAATACAAAAAAGTTGATTGTCAATGAATGAAAATATAAAAAATGTTCAATACGAATTGAAAAGTTCACTATAATCTTCCTTCGATGCAAAAAATTATAATTTTCATTTAGAAACAAAAGTGTTTGTTCGACGCAAGAACCAATGAGAAAATTCAATTGAACGAACGTTTTTTTTTTTTTTTTTTATATTTTTACCCCCCGAAAGGTATATTTCGAAAACGATGTCAAGGGTCTGTGCGCCGGAATGGCAAACGAGTCCGACGACACGATTTGGCTCGCTCATATCGACGAAACGAGTATTAATTACTGGGCCAAGTCGATAAAAGACAATACATTTCGCAAAACAAATACGCATCTCGCGAGATTCGTGGCGATTAAAAATTACAAGAGTAAACTTTTGATTTGTCTGACGGACGAGGGTAAATTCGTCGAGTTTAGCATCGAATCACTGGGCTTGGGAAGAGACGAGAGCGATGGATTCATCGTTGTAAGATCCGAGATGCTGAGAGGAACCGATAGAATCGTCGATCTGATATGCGAGAGAGCGAAAGAATTGCAAATATGGAACGAGAGATTGCTCGCGGAGCAAGAAATACTCCGGAGGATAAATATTTACTCGCACGAGGAAAAAATAATATATTTGCCGGAAATTCGTGTCGATCGAGCGGTCGGACGATTATACGCGAGAATAAAATTTGTCGCTGTTCTGCCATTGAATTGTCACGTGATCGTTGGCGTCGTGTCGAACAAATGTATGATCAATTGCGTAAAATTTATCGACGATTCCGTGATGACGATGGATCTGAGCCTGGAGAATTTGAGAATCGATGATAAAGCAACGATACGAACGGATCTCGTGACCCTGGCGGAAGAATCGAGAGCTTGGTGTCTCGTCAGAAATTACACGAGAAATCCGAGAGTCGTGGCCGATTCGCAAATTTCCAGCGACAGAAGAAAATTTCTCAAAGCCAAGCTCGCTGCTCTGCGCAATCTCACCGACGAATGCGACGTTACCGCCAAAGAATTGTGTATCTTTAAAAAAAATTTCCGCAAAGAACTGAAGAATCTTTGAACAAACGTCGAATGTATCGTTCATAATGTATCTTTATATCCGAGAGTTTCTTTGTCGATGGATGATATATTTTTTTTATTCTTTTCGTTGCTTTAAGTTTTACTTATCGGTACTACTTAATTATTGTACTACTATATTACTTACTATTATTTTTATACTATTATATATTTATTTATATTATTATATTATATTATATATTAA
Organism: Rhorus exstirpatorius; assembly: GCA_963564615.1. Lineage (NCBI taxonomy): Eukaryota > Metazoa > Arthropoda > Insecta > Hymenoptera > Ichneumonidae > Rhorus > Rhorus exstirpatorius. Next base: position 15,817,312 of record OY751319.1, read on the forward strand.
TATAACTATATATTATTATATACTTATATATTATATTTATATATTATATACTTATATAATAATATATACTTACATAATATAAGTATTAGTAGAATATTATATACTTACTATTATAAATACTGCTAATTAAGTACTACTTAAATCATTACATCGAGTTAATTTTTTTTTGTTTTTTTTCGTTTTTTTTTTCGAAGCAACGGAACATGGCCTTTGAGTGTCGAAACAGTGATATTAACAATACAAATACTGTGTAATGATATACAAAAAGTGTATTTTTTTATGAAAAATAAAAAATTGATAACTATCGTTGGATTTGATTTTTAAATTCTATTTAGAGAGAACGTTGAATCGTTTATCGGCGGTAGATTTTCCATCGGAAATCTTCGAACAGTGATGGGATTGATCGAATAAAAATCCCTCTTGGCGTGGGTTTTCTCAAAAAAAAAAAAAAAAAAACCTGAAAATATCAAATATTCAAGGAACCTTTTGGCTCTCGTTTAGCCAGCGGAGGTCAATTCATTTATTTATTTGCAAACGTCGTGGCTGGACTTGCGAAATGCCATCAGACTTTGAAAAGTAAAAAAAAAAAAAAATTCATTCCAAGCTCTCATTTATTTTTGCATTTACGGTGAATCGATGATTTCAAAAGAAACTGCGATGCGATGAAATTTTTCGTAAAATTCTTCCTCGCCGGCTCCGGCGACAATTCTCGAGAAGGATGGAAGCCTGCGAGAAAAGTGATATAGGTCAACCTTTTGTTTTCATTATTGAATGAATATTACTCAATACACAAAAAAAAAATTGTGGCTTATGCAATTTTTTTTCCCCCCGAAATGCATGAAAAACTGATTTTCAATTTTACATGATGTTTTATTCCGTTTATCTCGCGTTACTTTTAGCCGTGACTGTCCCACGTGCTTTTTCGAACACTCCCATTCTCCCCACTACTTATTCTAGCCGGCTTTTCGCTCCCCCCACATTCGTCCAAACGATCGTAAGCAAATAAAGTAGGGTTATATTGTCAATTTTGAAATGATCGTCATTTATGAGCGTATTACAAATATTTAAAAACACTAAAAAAGTGTTTTTCGAGTTCGTTATTGCGTTGAGAGTGAATTCTATCGTTCTTGGAGATTCGAACTTGGTCCTCGATCTTATCATATATTTCTCATCATTAATTAAAAAATTCGATGAAAAACTTAGCTTTTCTTTCTCATCTTATTCCCGTGCGTGCGTGCCCGTTGCGACTTTTCGATATGCGTCGCACCGCATCGACATAAAAAGTCTTTATTCCTTCAACTTCACGATATTTGCGCTCTGCGAGCCAGCTGGAGAGCTTATAAAACTCATGAAAACATACGAATTCTCGCTGTCGAGCTCAACGGGCATGGCCCAATGGTTCGCGGCGTTTCACAAACTCTCCACACCCAAGAATAATTATAGGAGTATGAATGAATTTTTTTTTTTTTTCAATCATTGGGGCGCATAATGTAGAGTAAGTAAAAATAATGAGGACGTATTTGTTTATTTTTCGTTAAAAATGAGAGATGCACCTGTTATAGGCAATTTAATTTCACGGATTTTGATATATATATATATAAATTGAAAAATATAACATTATGTATATATATATATATTATATTATTATATTATATTATTAGTATATATATATATATATATACCGTAACATGTGTGACGTCATAATGTTATATTTTTCAATTTTTTATATTGACGGCAATTTTGATTCAAATAAAAAAATAAAAAATACGTACTAAATATTTTTTCCTAAACTACCAGATTTTGAAATAAAAAAATTTCATTTATACTCCCAATTGGCTCATATATAGAAAAAAAAAATCCACCAAAGCGGCTAGATGACTGTTTCAATTGAAACTATCATCCAGTGACGCTTATAATTTACCGTCTATAACGCTGAATACGAAAAATTCGAATTTAAGTCCGAGGCGAAATATATTTGAAGAATAATTGCAACAAAGTTGTTTGCGCTGTGGCTAACGAGAAAGGAGGAGAATCAAAGGGAGATAATGAACTTGGGAATATTGTCGAGATACTCAGAGGAAAATCTATCGCATAGATGTTCTGGCTTATGGCGTGGAGAGAAATTCGATCATTGACAAGCTTGCGATGCGTTTGAATCGCAAGAGACTAAAGTGAATTTTAAACTTTCCAAATCGGTCGTAATATTGCGCTATATTTGTTTTCCATTTTAATGGACTTGAAACTCCGAGATTCAGTGCCATTTGTACAGTATTTGATGAGATATCTAGACAGAGAAGGAATATAATTTCTAAAAATTTGGGTACGCTGCCGTTCGATTGATCGTACCGGCGACTTTAGAATTTTCAGTTTATATCATCGATTATGTTACAGCTTATGATGAAAAAAAAATTTTGCGCAAGGTATGGAGCCTGTACGATAGGATTTTTTTATTATTTCATCCCCGAGAAAGATCGTGCTACTTATTGCTTTTGGCATGAAAATGAGCGATGCAAAATTTGAGACTTAAAGAAAAATATTTACTACCACCTCATGGATATTGAAATTGTGCAAATTTCAGAATAAAATTTGCCAAAAAAAAAAATGTCGATAATACAGCGTTTGTCGAGTCATTCGTTTCTTTTTTTCTTATGGAAATGAAGACCTACACGGAAAAAAAGACATTTCAAAAAATAATAACTGAAATTTAAAAAATACAACGATGAAAAGACAAAAATGCAGTTTAACACAGTAAATTAATCTCTTTACAGTATTTTGATCAAAAAGTAATGTGCGGAATATACTTCTGTACTATCTGTATAACCATATTTGCTGGTTTAAACTGTAAAAACAACTATTTCCACTTCAAAATTCAAAAGAATTTCCGAACTTTTTCTCCCGAGAGGCAAAATTTATTTATATGAAACTTGGAGCTTCCACAGTAATATTTGTGACTGCCGAATCGCTTCGAAAATTTAAAATACCTGATACATTACTCAATGAAAATAAACATTCGGTACTGATGATCTTTTAAGAAATTTTTTCGGGATCGCTCATGTGGCGTCGAATGATTCGTCGCGTGCATGAAGGACACAAATTAATACAATTTTTTATCACTTAAAACTATATCGGCTCCAAGGAATTTATCTTGGTATTGTGGTTTAACTATATGAATAGAGCGGCGGGGAAGGTCGTAGCTTTGCGTAAATCACAATGCGTCTAATTTTGATTTCCAAAATTCAAGAATGATCCTTGATATGATATACGTGGCAATTTTTTTTTTTTTTCGATGGCATAACAATGGTGAATAAATTTTTCTTTTGCCACGATAAAGCTATATTAGTTTTAGTCTGCAAAATTTTTTCACATATTTTTTTGGTGTGGATAATTGAAATTACTCGAGATAATTGTAATTTTTTAAATAATTAATTACAATTCAAAGTGATTGTAATTTTTTAAATTCAACTTGATAATTTTTCATTATAATTTTGCTCAACTCTGGGGCATTGTCAATGAGATGCATTCGAAAATTTTTCAACTACCACATTGAAAAAAAAAAATCCTGAGTAAAAATGAATTTTTCAACTCGTTATGGCGCTTTCTTCGAAAAAAAAAATCAATTTCGGACGAAAGTAGACGAAAATTCATAACGAATTTTTTGAAAATACATTTATTCGTTTATCATGTTTGGAATTTACAAAATTGTACATTTCGGGAAAAAAAAATTATTATTATCGAGTATACATATTGTATGGTATGTTTATACACGTGGATTTTACACTTCCTGATCGATATCGATCTCATCTTTCATACGAAAAAAAAAAAAAAAAATTATACGCCAACTTACATTGAGAAATCATAAATTTATACTTTATACAAATAATATACAGGTAAGATATATTTTCACGAATTACGTATATTTCGAAAATATGAAAAAAAAAACACAAATTTTATTTGTACAATTTTTTGTCGGTACGCATGGAAATTATATTTTCGCGAATAATTTATTTTTCTTTTCTTCACGCCGAGAGGGAAAGACGAAGCCCGAGATTTACTTTGCGGCATATATATATTATGGTAAATTTTTTGGCTGGACAACGAAAAACAGGAAAAAAATCCAATAAATTTATTCACTTGCTGTTTTCTGTTTATCGCACTATTTTGTTCTAATTTTTCGAGTCTTGACATTATTGTTCCGCGACCTATTAATGTTCAATGAATCATTATTAAAATCCTGGGTACCTTAAAGGAAATCATTCAAATTCGATTATTCTCCGTTTTTTTTTTTGAAATTTTTAAATTTTAACAATAAACGCATGTAAACAATATACACATTTTTCAATCTTCAATACAGTGTTGTTGCTTTTTTTTTGTAAGCTGATTACCCGTAATACTTTACAAAATTTATCGATTGATTCGCCAGAGAAATGCTTTTAACGCGAAGAAGGAAAAAAGAATTTGTTTATTTATTTGTGTTTTTTTTTTCCAAAATTTAACGAGATACTTTGGAAAAATCGTATTTTTACGATTGTTAACGATATTCGAGTCCGATTCGTATAATTCCTTCTACCGAAAAACTCTTTTGACATCACAAAGAGCCCTTGAGGCGACGTATCACACACCCTCCGACCACCTCGAAAACGCGAATTCTACTTTCTCCGAGACGATACAGGCGATCAGGATGAAATAAGCTTAGCCACTGCGCAGTAAGTTGGCAAAAAGTGGCTAAAGCTTTTTTTTATTGCGATCAGTTGCGTCGTTTTTGGGAGAAAGTACCTTCAAGGATTTTCAGCTATCTCTCTCGCATTCACGTGTCACGTGGCACATGCGCGACTTCGCCTTAATCATATAATTTTGTGAACTGATGATGATTTAGTCGAAAAATAAATTTCAAACGATTTTCCATTTGGCTCAATAGCATCACAGCCAATAATAGTATAGCCAATCACACGGTCCAACCCTCTCTCTGTCCCGGAGTAATTACAATGTTCACCGTACGTATCTTACACGAGTGTCTTTATACGAAAAGAAGAAGAAGAAGAAGAAGAAAAAAAAACTCCCCCAATCCATATTTTCGACATTCTTATAATTCGTCGATCACTCAAAGTTTTTCCGATCCCGGCACTTCCGTTATACTGGCTATGCTCGGCCTCGAGCTCGCATTTTTCACGCTACCCGCCAATCTCGAAGCTCCAAATCTGTCCTGAAGCGCATTGAGCGATCGCGCGTTTTTTCTCGCTTCGCAAGCGCCGCCACCGCCGCTAACAGCGCCACCAATGCTACAGCGCTCGCCGCTTCCGGTCGCGCTGATGGTCGCGTTACCGCGTCCCCATGATTTCGCGAATGAGGCGCGAAAATTTTCCGAAAAAACGCCATATAGAAGGGGATTAACGACGGTGTTGAGCTGCGCAATGATGAAGGCCGAGATAAAGTGATGAGATTTTAAGAAAAAATTCGTATCCTTCTGCGATCTATGACCGTCGATACATATCAGCAGTAATATCGTCGTTGTCGGTATCCACATAACGAGTACGACAAAGACATTGAGCAGTAATATTCTCACGACGCGTATGTGCTTGTGAAGACGAATCTCTTCCTGTTGCGTGAGACTTCCGGTGCGTCCCTGTTGAATCCCTACCGAGGCCAACGATGATTGTCTCCCGGCCCACGGTACCAGAGTCCCGACAATCGACAGCGCGGAATCTCTTCGTCCATTCGATTGAGAATCTTGACTCTGTTGAGGCAAGTTTTTTTTTTTCGAAATTTCATTGAAAGAAAATGGCCGATACAGGGTAGACGTAGCATAGTTGTGACCACTTGACCGTTTGTGGCCACTCCGCATTTCCCTCGAATTTCTCAAAGTTTCAAGGCTCTGTTCACTTCATCGAGCGTAATATTTCGATATTCGAGATGTTTTCGCATGACTATCGATTGCTTCATTGAATATCTGCTAATTTATTTCAACGAAATGTGACGAAATGCGTCAACGCTGAGCGATTTGTGTAGTTTTCTTGTCAGAAGTGTTTTAAGGGATCCCGAGGTAAGAAGACTATACGCGGTTTCTCATATCTAAAGTCATTCCGCCACATCGAAAATTTATATTTTATCAGTTAAAGCTCATTTTTCGGGTTCAAAGCACGAAAAACTGACATTCCAGCTAAAATATCTGAAAAATATACGGTGGCCAAAAGTGGTACACTCAAAATGCGATTGTTCCATTTGTGGCCAGCTTATATGGGTACAAATAGAGCACACTTATTACCACTTCAGTAATATGTTTATAACGCAATTGATGAACTATTTTTAACTCGAATCTACCGTCACTGATTGTCCAATACCTTTCGTTTGTAGCGCATCCGTATCCCAATTAAAAAAGCTTGGTATGGCCACAACTGGTACTTTGGATGATCAAAAGTAGAACAATTGTGGCCACAAAAGGTGAAAATGACAGCTGCAAGATAATTTCCTATTTTCTTATTTATCATGATCAGAAAAGGTTTTAAATGATAACGATTCGATTCTGTGTATACCTCCTTAGGTTAGATCGATCACTTTTTTTAGTTCTGAACTTGCAATAATTGTGAACTCCGTTCTCGTAAATGAATATTCGAAAATGCTTAAAGTGGCCACAACTGGTACGTCTACCCTATTCGTGGAAAAATGGGGGACCGAGCAATGGGGAAGAGTGAGAGCAGGTTGGGGCACTTGAAAAAAGAAAAAAAAATTTCGTACATCTTATTAAAAAGTAAAATTTGAAAACATGATTTTTATCCGTATTTGAGGAATTAGTGGAAAGTGTGATGGTTTGCTAGCACCGACGACACTTTTAGGAACAAAAAAATGTCCATGCGAGGAAATTTGAAATATAGAAATCGTATTTTTTTTTTTGTAATTCGTGTTTTTTAAACATTATTTGATGCTCAAGTAATGCAGAATTTCTCTCATGAATCAGGTATCGCATCATCAATATTTTGTTCATTATCAATTTTATTTTGTTCATTAACAATTATTTTTTGGCTCGTGCTGCTCAGAAAGTTGTAGAGATTTCCAAAAATAATTGTTAAAAAAAAAAAACGATAGTCATTGAATTGATGGTTCACGCACCTGAGTGACGCACGAAACGGCCCATCGACTTCTCGTGTCGAGAATCCGTCGAAAGATTCTCTGATAGTGATAGACGAGGAGAATCATCGGCAATAGACCCGCGATTATTATCGTCATAATCGTGAACCATATTGATAAACCGACGACCCCGTTTGTCGGAAAAATCATTGTGCAGATAGTCACGTCGGGGCTTACGTGCTGCGAAAAAAAAAGTTGCAAATTAGAACTTGCATATTATTGCATCCTCGTAATTTTCAAATTTTTATGAAGATTTTTTTTTGGTCTCGCTCACACAGCACTCTCTGGTGAGCAAGTGAGTCTTTCAATTTTGGATTCCACATTGAGGGAATCTTCGTTAATCTTCGAAATTTCATAAAATCTGAACCCCTCCATTGATTTTCGTTAAATTCAATCGTACTATTGACGTAATATTGAAGGATTAAACGATACTGTATAGTAGCATTGAAGGATGATTCGAATGATGTAAAAAAATTTAGCGCGATATCTCAAAATTTTTTGGGTAGTCGAATCGATTATCGAAATTTTTCGAAAAAATTGAAAATTTCATGAAATCTTCAGATTTTCCATCGAAACTTTCATCAATTTTTGCCAAATTCAATGCTTACCACCCATCAATGATAATCCATTGATGTAAAAAAAATTAGCACTATATCTCAAAATTTGCAGAAGTTCGAGCGAGTACGTCCATTTTTTGAAAAATTGAAAAAATCATGAAATCTTACCCCCCCCATCAATTTCTGCCAAATTCAATACTAATCATCCTTTAATGGTAATCTATTTTGGTAATGGCTATTTATACAAAAAAAAAAAACAACTTGGCACGATATTGCAAAATTTATGGACGTTAGAGCGAGTACGATCATCTTACGAAAAATTAAAAATGACAAAATCTGAATCACTATAATAATTTGTATAAAAATTACAGCCAATAAAGGGGTTGTCATGGTTTGGGTTTAGGTTTTAATTGCAGCACTGTAGTTCAAGCATATTCATCGAGTTACAGACGATTCAATTCTGCATAATGGTTACGCACACACACACACTGGAAATTTTTTCTAAATGTTATTTCTTGACGTTTTGACACATTCTGAATACATTGGCATTAAAAACTAAAAAATCATAAATCACCAAAATTGAGTGTTTTCGATGAGGAAGCAAAAATCAAAATTCAATTAAGTAGAGATGCAAAAGGATTTTTTTAATCTGCTCTGCCACTTGTGAGGAACAAAGACTCTGTTTATATAGTGACCCTTAACTCAAATTTTTCTTTTCATCCCCTAAAATCTTTGCAGTCGTTCTTCGTATCCTTTTACCCCCCCCCCCCCCCCCCTCTCTCTCTCTCTCTCTCTCTCTCTCTCTCTCTCTCTCTCTCTCTCAACTTGAATTCACTTCTATTTGATCCATCGACTTTTTGCTCCTCTCACATCAGTTTTATCTACCATCCCCATGTCTTATACGCCTAACGCATTTTTCACGATTATTATCTTTCTGTTTTCCGGCAACGTCGTCTCTGACTATGTCTGATAATTTATTGCCTCGCTTCTCACCCTTTGTTAGATTTTTGTTTTTCCTCGTCTCATCTTTTCATCATGTATAACCCATTTTATTTCCTTCTAAATCTTATTAATTCGACATTATCTTTCATCGTCTCGCACCCTCGCTGCTCTCAGATCCCGCGTGGAGTTCCCGAACCCGAGAATTTTTTTTTTTTTTAATTATCAAAAACCAAATAGAATTTACATCCGCAAACATAATTTATTTCATTAGAGTATCAATATTCATTAATCATACGAATGAAATTTATGGATGTTCGAGGAAAAAAATTGGAACCACCCAATCGCAATGAGATTTTTTTGAGAGCATGAAAATTTCATCAACAAATGAAAATTTTCTCACGAGTTGTCAGTCGATTGTCATTTCATCGCAATGCAAGTGTCAAAACATTGTCGCGTGTTAAACCCGAAAAAGGTATAATATATATTGGATTGACAATCGTCATTAGTAAAAATTCAATATAGTTTACATTTTGTGAAAGAAAAATAACAAGAAAAATTCGGAAGTCGACCCTCTTTTTGTCTTGAGAAGTAGAAGAAGAAAAAAAATATATAGCTTTATTGATATAAAGTGCAAAGTTGGCAAATTTCAATTGCCAACTTTGTTTTTTTTCCCCCTCGAACTCCCGGATCATTTAGCTCGTTGACTCCACTTGCGCCGCTTCTCATCGAACTCCCTTCTAACTTTGTCGATATTTATCACGCTTGTACCTTGAGCTTGAACCAGAAAGCAGCTGGTAGAAATATCAACGAGCCGATTATCCAAATGACGAGGCTCCCTGTAAGTACCCGGGGTCCCGTTAAAGCACTTCTGTACGGGGGAACCGCAAGACATCGATGCCTGTCTATCGATATCATTGTCAGTGTCCACAGTAGTACGAAAGTGCAAATTAACTGGAATCATAAGGGCGAAAAAAAAAAAATTGGATTAATTTAACTCTCATCACGAAGCACCATTCTCTCGTAAAAGCGACATTATATTATTTATTTCTCCTATAGGCATCGATATATCATGCGAAAAAGCAATTTCGGGAGAGATCGTTCGGAAAATTTGACTCAGGAACTAATCTCGCTCCAAGTTCACTCTCGCTCGTCGCATCTACCTGCATTTTTTTTTTTCAAGCCCTCTCTCTGATCATCGCATGTTCGTTTTTATACGCCACTTTATCAATTGCCCGATTTTGATCTGCTGGAAAATTTTTGGTACCCCGAAAGACTGCAATTTTGAAAAGCGGAGCATAACAATGTCTCGAAACACAAAAGCGTTGAGGGTCGGAGGCTATAGTTGATGTGAGAAGGAATGTCGCGTAATTTCTGTTGGATAGGTTATAAACATATATAGAGGCATTATTATTATTATTATTATTATTATTATTTATTATTGTTGTTGTTTCTGTTTTTATTATTATATTTTTTTGTTGGGAAGAATTAAAAGTACGGCGGGCCTCGGAGCTCGTCGGGTTTCTTTTTATCTTTTCAAAATTCTTTACGCTTCACTCTCGTTCACAAAGAAAAGGCAAGAGCAGCTATTACATATAATGCTCGCACCACAGGCTCCCCTTCAAATCGCGAGTGTATAATACCGCTCGTCCATTTATGCTCTCGTATTCTGGACGACATGAAAAAGCCCCGGTAACGATGGGTTGAAGCTCGCAAAAAGTTTGCTCGCTTGTGATGGACGTATTATAAACCGTACGAAAGACCAGAGATTATATAAAGACAGAGAGAGAGAGAAAGAGAGAGAGAAAGAGAGAGAGAGAGAGAGAGAGAGAGAGAGAGAGAGAGAGAGAGAGAGAGTGAAAGGTGTAGATGAGATAAAGGGGTGGAGCAGCGAGGAATAGATGCATTTCCTGCGTCATAGCGAGCCAAGAATAATGTCTATTCGAATTCAAGATTGAGGCAGAACGATACATCGTGTGTGCGTGTCTTACACCGCCGAGATTCCCCAAATCGTGTAATTTATCGTAACGTATCGGAGATAATTTACGAGATTTGCTTTTTTTTTTAATGTATATACCACGCACAGTGTATACCGCTGACTCAGCTATAAATGCAAATAGCGTATACATGCATTCGTCTGCATCATCCAGACTCGCGGAAACATCGAGTTAATTGGTTCTCGTGTGGTTCAAAGCCAAAGGCTAGAAAGGCTGAATGAAAAAAAAAAAGAAATGAAAGGAAAAAAAAAAATGTCTTGTTACATTGCGTTTGATCTCGTAATGCACCCAGGTACGTTATATATATGCGCATGCCCACTCAACATTATGTAGAACATGATGGGTGAACCAAATTTATCAGCCTTCCCGTTAATATTTAGTATTTTACGATTCTCATATGTATATAGTTGGATGCATTTTCTATTGAACTTTATCGGATGACGCGAGAGCGATTGGAACGCGAGAGGTGAATTCGTATCAATTTACCAAATGAAGATAATTTTTAACGCATTTTTTTCCTAGTCCAAGTAATTTGTTTTAAAAACTTCCGGTTCGTCGATTCGAGATATATCACGCATCAATTCGAATATTAATCATTCAAATATTATTTTATAGGATTGCAACAAATTTCGTTTTATTTTCTTTACGCACACCTATAAAGCTCCGAGACAAAGCTCTCTCGTCCGCGTTAACGGCAATTGAACGTTTTTCCAAAGTTATTTTTCGAAAAATCGCGTTCGAAAAGTCAGGCAAGGGGATCGTTGGGGAAACTCCCCATTGAATAATAAAGCTGTGCTTATTATTTCTTGTTTTACGAAATTCGAGAAAATCGGCACAAAACTCGTCACGCCTGTGCGGCAAAACGATCGATTAAGTATATTTTTTTTTCCCAATTTTTTAAATAACAAACTTTTTCTTTGAAGTTCCGATAAATTTGGAATATAAAAAAAAAAATAAAAAATAATAAGAAAATACGATATATTTGCGTGGTAATTACGTATCAAAGCATTTTACCAGGGGCACTCGAGTTGTAGTCGTCCTTCAAACGTGAAATTTCTTTAAAGTTTTATGGCTTGTCGAAGCGTGCTATAAATTTTTGATTAGACTTGAAAAAATTCGATAAAGCCCTTGCGTATTTCTGAATGAAATTTATGAGAGATTTTCGCGGTGTTTCTTCAAACGGCACCGCCACAGCGATCCCTCCCGAGATTTATTAATATTTCGAGAAAACCCTTTTTCGTTGGTTTTTTCTTTTTCAAATTTTCGTATTTTGAATAATAAAGCCCATTACTTTTGGGCCGTTTGTCGAGCACAATGAACTCGCCAAATAACTTGATAATATTTATCGTAAATTAAATTTAAAAAAAAACTAAAAATGAAAAAAAAGTTTTTTTGCTCGGAAACTTCGACGTTTCGTATGAAAATCGAAACTCGATTGAAATGGCTGGATGCAGTAAGAAAATTAATTTATTTGACGCAATAAATTATAATAATATAATAATAATAATAATACTTTAATTCATTTGAAAATAACGAAATTGTGATTATTATTATCATCATTTATCCCTGCTTTATTCAACTCTCGGTGAATATTATTTGACTCAATTAAAATTTGCGAATAACAATTGAATACATTATCTCGTGATATCCAATTAAAAATTTTGAAACATCAAAGAACTTTATTTTCTTCGCGCTTCGTTGACGGAAAAGTGCATATTTCTTCTGCATCCATGCAGAATATTTTCCATTCAAGATTTTTCTCGTCACTTCGTGCATATAGGGCCTTCTGTTTATGGATTTTTAAAAAATACGAGAATCAAGTCACACACGAGTGAGCGCGCGCGCGCGCGCGTGTGTGTGTGTGCGCGCGTGTGTGTGTGCGTGCATGAGGGTAGTGAGACTTAGCCCACGGGTATTATTTTCGTACCAACGGTTTTCCGATATCCGGGAAACCGGGGATAAAAATATAACATATTTTTAGTCGAGTAGACCGTATGGAACAGAGTGAAAAACCGAGAGGGCGGAAAAGAGAGAGAGAGAGATAGAGAGAGAGAGAGAGAGAAAGAGAGAGAGAGAGAGAGAGAGAGAGAGAGAGAGAGAGAGAGAGAGAGAGAGAGAGAGAGAGAGAGAGAGAGAGAGAGAGAGAGAGAATAAAATCACCGAGTATCGTTTGCGGTTGTTTTCTCTCCCGGGACCGCGAGACTAGCTCGTGAAGATGCGCTCAATCGATTCGCGAATACGAAGAATAAAATTCATGATAATTGATACGCGGTGCACTCAAATGAACGCAATAAATGTATCATCGAGCGAGACGCCAAGTAATTAAAAATAAATTTTTAAAAATGCCCCCCTTCCACGCTTTTTCATACACAGAGTGGAGCTTCGAGAATAATCGTTATACATAAATATTTCGCGCTCCATGTCAACTCAGCCACCTCGTTTTTTTTTTGGTCTCGAAAAAAATTATTCAGTATGGGCATTCCGAAGGACAATATATCCATGACATTTCACCAAAAATTTCACTCCCCCCCCCCCCCCCCCCACTATTGTTGGTTCTCGAGATACTGATTAATGAATTCTCAATTTTGCAAAAATCATAAACTTGTAACTGCTGATCGCATTCGTGAATGCTTAAAATATCGAAGAGCAAAATATCGAATTCACGCTGAGAAGAAAAAAAAAAACGAACATTATTAATATTATTATAATATTTATTAATAATTGAAAAATATTATTATTAATATTATAAGAATATTTTATTACCTGAGAGTACGGTAGTAATCGGCAGGTCGTTTCGCCGAGACGCCAGGATTGCGTGATCCTGGTGTAAGCGACCGCTGGTACACCGAGCGCAAAGAATAAATCCGCAACGACCAAATTCACGAGGCAAAAATTCGTGGGCGTTCTCATTTCCTTGTAACGTAGGACGCAAGCCGCGATACCGAGATTCGCGATGACCGCAACGACGAACGTCAATGCCAGAACAACGACCTGAAAATGCATAAAATAAAATCGCGAATGTGTTCAACGATTTAAAAAAAAAAAAAAAAAACGCGTTTTACGGTAGTAGATGCAGCAGCAGCTGGTCACATGAAAGTTGCATTGCGAAAATATTGCACTGTCGATATTTGAATTTTGAAAAAAAAAAACATCGTAATAAATACGATAAAGTATCTCCATGTACACGAAATTACTCCATTTCGTGCTTTGGGAAATGCAAAGTATCAAGGCATGACGAATTTTGACTCATTATTTGTAAATTCAACACGTAAACATAACCCATGAGAAAATTTACTGCTAGAATTTCAGGCTAGATAGTAAATTTTCAAATGATTTATTCTTGGAGACGTTTCACGTATTTTTGGATGCTTTTACTTTACAGATCTACTATAACCCAACTATACTCAGAAAAGCCAATGAATCAATAGTCCCGAATTTATAGCGATAGCCAATGTTGGTTAAGGATGAATCTTCGCGAAACAATCGCTCTCATATTAACCACGAGATCGTCGTTGAAACATATTTGGCAGCTCATATTTTATTTCAATCTCACTTCAATCCTTGAAATCTCTAAAACCTTTTTATGCTTTTTGTTGTCCCTGTGTAATTTTCATCTAATCGTGAAATACAAACGATACTGAAATGGGCGAGTGTTCGATGACGCTTTTATTTTCATGAAAAATCATTCGAGACTTCGTCGACTTTTCATAATTGCATAAATCAAAAGTTTGTCACTCTTCATTTACTTATTTAGGGCAAATAGCTGGTAAATATTGCTTGAGTTTTTATAGAAAATGCATTATTTGACAAATGGAGAATTCGGCAACGGATTTATTAATCAAGTTTGCGATAAAATTAAAAATCGATTGCAAGGGAGAGTTTCAAGGGTCATCGTAGGTTCTTTTGTGACAGGAATGTCGAGCTGCTCTTTGTCTCTCTCTCTCTCTCACTCTCTCTCTCTCTCTCTCTCGTAGACGCTATGTACTTTTTTTGTCATACACTCGACCCTAATACCCCTCATACGACATATATTTATACCCGACCAGACTGCGAAGGTTTGGATTATCGACTGTACACTCTAAAAATAGAAATTGTCGGGATAATTATAATGAAAAACAGCATCGTCGATATTATTATCAAGTCTTCGATCTTTATCGGGCTTAATTAATAATATGTCGCGGTCATGCTCATGATAGATTGAAGAAACGCACACACAACGTTTACTAAGGATCGTTATAACGACGCTTCAAGTTCATAATACGGAACGTGATGAGTTTATTAATAGCCTGAAGGAGGTAATTACAATGCCAATGTTACGGCAAATAAATATCCCGAAATATTTAAGCTTGAAAACATTTATTTGCATTTATTTCCCTTGAGACAGACATATTGGAATTTTTTTTTAATGCCTCAATAGTCCAAAAACGACATGCACAATTTTCGTTCAATCGTTACTCAAACTCAAAAATTTCAAATTTCATGGAATTTTCTTATTTATTTTTTTTTTCTTCAAATGTCTGCGAGCGCTCTAGCTTTCCCAAATTTCGTGATATCGGGCTAATAATTTCAAAACTTCACGGTCATTCTCGTTATTATCATTTTTTTTTATCTCGTCAAAATGGTTCGCAGCTTCCCTTTCGTTTGCTACTCTCCTGAAAAAAAATAAATTTAATCTACCAGTCTCGTGTTTTTCTCATTCTCACACGTTCAGATACTCCCAAAGTGTTATATATAGTATCGACATAGTTCCCTACGAATGGCTATCGCGGTGATTTCCAAACAGAATTCACGATTGTCATCATCGTTGTTCATTCGTCGTTTTGATATCACGCTATATACGCTTTTCCTTTCAATAAACTCGCGGGGGATTGTCTTTGACGGCGGCGAGGCGTTTCAATTGAACAACGAGAGAGTCAAAGTTTCATACCCTTCTCTCTAACTTTCGTTCGTGTGTCGTTATCTCCCTCGAGCCATTATATCATTCACAATAACCCACGCAACATTGTTCACGAGAATTTCGGAATCTTCGCGTGTCTACTATATTATACGAGAATATATATTTTTTTTTTTCGGGTTCGCGTAACTTCTCGAACAGGACGTCAATCGGCTTATCGACAAAGACCCCTCATAAGTTATCCCCTCAAAATGGTTATAGGCAGTTAATAATTAATCTTGGCAAACTGGGGTCTCCGAGATCCCACCGAAATGTTCCAAATCGAGAGATTTTTATTCGGATTTCTGCGCTTTCTGTCTATTTTAAACAATATAATGTCTCTTTTGAAACATTTGAAAGATTTTGGTATTAAAAAAGTCATCATATAAAAGCAAAATATAAGAATATTTTTTTACTCCTCTTCTCTGCACAAACATTTAACGAATTGCTCTTTTTTGTTGTCGTTTGTTTTTCGCTTTTTTTACACTATATATACGCTCTCGAATCGTGCGGAACAGCGTCGAATATGACTAGTCAAAGTTTGTCGTTTCTCTGTTCTCTTTATCACCCATGTACTCGGGTATTCATCTCGTCTACTGTATACATAGTCTTCCGTTTCGTTTCATTTGACTCTGTCCGGTAGGTCGACGTTGTCAGATATTTTACCAGAAACATTTTACATACCCCATGAAAGAGAGAAAAATAAAGAGAGAAAGAGAGAGAGAGAGAGAGAGAGAGGGAAAAGATTCTTCGATAAATTCGTTGAGTCAAGTCATGGCAGATAAGCTAAATTTTGCTCATCATATTGTACCCCTTCTTTTCTCTCACTTGGTGCTGGTCAAATCTCGCTTCCGAAATTCCCAATTTTTGTACTGAGGAACATCGGATCGGAGCATGTAATAAGTTTCACTTTTAGCGAATCTTCGATGAGCTCTCCCCGTGGGCGTGTTGTCCCTTTTTTTTTTTTTATACATCCCTCAAGATAAATTACATAGATCCCGTTAATGCGACGGGGCCGAGAAGCTTATCGTTCGCGCATTTGTTACAAAAGATACGGGTATCGCTCCATCATCGACGTTTGAACGATCAGCGCTTCTAGCACAAAGGTGATTTAAGGTTTTCTTCTTATAAGGAAAACATATACAGCACAATTAATCTTCTTCTTACAGGGTAGATGCTCCGTTTTTCGCCAAATTACTGCTCGTGGCCATTTTCATTATTATATTTATCATTTTTTCAAATTATTGCAATGATGTATACATATATGGTACTTATACAGGGTGTTCCATTTTTAAAAATATGCTCAAAGTACATATATTGAAAACTATAAGCATTAAATTGAAAATATTTCGGGCAAAGTTGTTTTTATATGAAGAGGGACATCAGATGTGGGCTTCCCATTTTTTGGGCCCGCGACGCCTCTGCTGGGCTCATGGAGGCCCAACTTTTGTTTTTCAAATGGAACTTCCTATTTTTTTTATTTTTTTTTATTGCATTTTCTTATTTCTCATTGAAAAGTGAGTAAGCTTTACCTTTAGTCATTTTTTGGTTTTCGTCTTCGAACAGGCCCAAAACGTTGTTCGAAATTTTGTCGTGAAAAGAGTGGCAATATGCGTCAATCTTTGCGAAGAATTAAAAAATGAAAACGAGTTGTACGATGAACATAATTGGTCAACATTGAAAAGTGTTTAGGAGGTTTTTTGCATTGTTTTTTAAGCAAAACAAAAGTCGTTCACAGAATTCATGTTAACACTCAGGTCAAAATAATGATCGATCATCATATTCCTGGTTCACCTGATGCCAATGTAAACAAATCTTTGAACACTTCAATTCGAAACACCTCCCCGTTGTGTATATCGGCTAACGCACTAGTGCTCTGACGGTTCTTAAACGCTTAGCAATGCTAAAAAACAATGCAAACAAGCGCCTAAACACTTTTAATTGTTGAGCAATTCTATTAATCGTAGAACTCGTTTTCATTTTTAAATTCTTCGCAAAGATTGACGTATATTGCCACTATTTTCACGAGAAAATTTCGAATAACGTTTTTTGGGCCTGTTCGAAGACGAAAACCAAAAAATGACTAGGAGCAAAACTTGCTCACTTTTCCATGAGAAATAAAAAAAGTGCAATAAAAAATAGGAGGTTCCATTTGAAAAACAAAAGTTGGGCCTTGACGGGCCCAGCAGAGGCCCCGGATAAAAAAAAACTGGGATCCTCGTCTGATGTACCCCTTCATATACAACAACTTTTGTCCGAAACATTTTTCAATTTAATGTTTAATTTTCGATATATTTGAGCATATTTCTTAAAATGGGACACCCTGTATAAGCCTCCCAAATTGCTTACTCGATGTCTCCTCAATTAGTTAACATTTAGCAATTTTTATTCATTACTAATAAGGATGTTCATATGGTAAAAAATGCAAATAATATTGCAAAAAATTAGGCTCGTCAAATGTTTCAATGTGGGAATTCTGTAATTAATATGTGAGCAATTAGTCCGCTATTATAAAATTACTTGAAAGTTAATGAAAGCATAAAGAGCACTTGAGGATAACAATAAAGTTATAAGACAAATCTTTAATTTCTGACAGACGAATCACAATATCGCCCGTCATCAATTATTTATTTTTTTTCTTATGAATATATAATAAGACCCAAATTTCGTAGGTAGTTTCAACGTGATATTTATATTACAATTTCATGACTCGCGAGATTATAAATTATTTTCTATCGTGATTTCAAAATATTTGCTGATAGTATAGCGATAGACTCATCGTCAACTTTTTTTCGTGCAAAATCCCCCAGTGATATTCCTCGACAGAAAAGAATCAACCGCTTTGTATAGCTAATCTATGGGGAATTGTACGAAAGTCTGAAATAGAAATAGAGAAGGGAAGAGATAACCTCGAGGCTCTCTCATCTCTTAAAGCTTCGTGAAACTCATTAATATAACGTAGAGAGAAAGAGAGAGAGAGAGAGAGAGAGAGAGAGAGAGAGAGAGAGAGAGGGGATCGTTTTAATTTTTCTGCAGCTAAAATTGAGCTAGAACATGTTTTAAAAACGATTCTGTCCACTGTTCTCTCTCTTCTGCGACCGCTCGTGAATCACGAAGGATGCTTATAATATATATGGCGGGAAAACTCCATTAATCAGGGCAACTTTCTGAACTCTTGTGGCATACATTAACGCAAAAGGAGGAAAATCCGAGTGGGAAAGAGAGTTGGGTTCGATACAATATATATATTTACAGTTGCCCATGGCTATATGGATAGAACAGAGCAGGAGACATAAAAAACGAAAAGAAAAAGAGCAAAAATAGAGGGAAAGTGGTCTGGAGCAAAGGATTGATCGGTCTTACGAAATCCTTACATTCGAGTGGGCAAAAATAAGACATTTTTCTTTTTCAACATCCCTCCTCGCGTGTCCGTGGAATCTCGATAATCTATTACGGGATATACCAAGTTTATAGAATTCCCATTGTGGGTCATCGAAGGTTCGACTAGACTCCATATATATCTGAGGGTCTTGCGAATCTCACTCTTGTAATGTCTCATTTCACTTCGGCGGAATTTGTGCTGGAGCATCTGCACCAACCCTGATAAATCGACGAACCTCGAGAGACGTATCGATTCTCAAATTCCACGCAACAAAATCGACGAAAATAATTGGGAAATGAAAGGAAGAAAGAAAAAGAACAAATCGAAAGAAAGGGAAATAGCTAAGAGACATTATATTTTTGCAGTCAGCGCGTATTCAGAACATCGACAAAATGTCTCCCGTGACGAAATAGGTTTCCAGCGAATTGCGACAAGTTTTTTTTTTTCGCGATAGAGAATACGCGAGCACCATTTTTCCTTCGTATCGTTATCTTGTCATTCGATGTCTTCAACGAAACTTGATAAACGAGGTAAACACTTTCAGTGGCAATAGCTTCTGCGTGTACATATCCCACTTTTCACGAGAAGAGGATAATAGATGAGTTGGATTCTCCTTGAATTCAATTGTTCAAGAATGTGGCAAGGGTCATGAACCAATTCTCCCGTTATCGAAACAATTTTGTCCGGCTCAAACGAAGCTTTTTGTTCGATAAATTTTATCATTCATCTTGTTTTACAACAAAATTAAATTTTCCGCACATACCGGAAGCCAAAGTTTCCCTTATACTTTCTTCCTCATTCCGTCGTTTCGATGTTTCTCGAAGAGGACAAATAACAATCATCAAAATTTCAACATCAATCATTCGAGTAAACATCCAGATCGATCCATAATTCAATGAAAATAGCAACTTTGATGTTTAACCGGCAGGAATATAGCACGCAGGAAAGGAATTTTTCCTTTTTTTTTTATTAAAATTTTCCTTCCTATATGCTGGCATCGCGAGTGACAACCTTTCGCTCCGTTGGTTCATGATTTATTCAATCTTCTATACAACTCCAGCTCCATCATTGACCCGAAATCGGTGATAAACGTGGGCGCGAGTTCTAGTGAATCTCCTATTTACTGGACCAAATATATACCTTTTGCGAGAGTTCACGAATGTCCTGCCGTCCTGAATTGTCGATTGCCATTGAATGTACAGTCGCGTATATACTATCTCTCGAGAGTCAACGCGTTTTAGGACCGATTCTCTCTCGCGGGGAAAAAAATCCACTTGTAACCATCACAAAAGCGGTATTGTATACATTTTTTTAAACAATCGTCACAGAGAGCGTGTTTAATCGTATATGAAACGCTGGTGTGCTATATAGCCCTTTCTGCTATGCCACAATTTTTTCAGAAAAAAATCTCAAGTCTCGAAGTTTGCTACGATCGAAATTGAACAAACGTTATCTCGTTCACCTTTTGGGAAAACAGGCTATCGATTTGTAGCTTCCTGGATACCTCAAAAAATACCGAGAGCACCCTTTCATAAGTCCCCATCTTTTATTTGTCCACCCGAGAAGACCACCAAGAATAAACGTAACGGCACTCCCTCTGAGCTTCGAAAGATGTGAAAAATTGTTTTATTCAAGTTTCATACACACGTTTAACTGACACGAGATATATATTAGCACTTCTTTAATCAACAGACCTCACAAATTTCAATCGACACGAGAATCTGGTATTTGATTTTTGCCTCAAAATTCGGCCCCACACGGAATTACCGATGTTGAGAAAACAAAAAAAAAATCTAAACCCCAGCTAATTGCGACTTTCGTAAAGTCTCGACATCGAGACGAGGGGCTCGTTTAATCATTATAGCGGTGAATGTCATGAACTTAACTTGCGTGCTATAAACATGGACACACTTATAATATAATAGCGCAGAGGCCTTCTGTATTTGAGTGGATGTTCCGTTTGCTGTTAAATCCAGCGTTATTAGGGTCTTTGGGACGAATGGGGCCGCGGGCTGCGCTTGACTATATTACGGAGTCGGGCGATTATATAGGGATGAAGTGTCTAGACTCCATGCAGTCAGGTGGAGTCTTGCACTATCATATACAATGTATTTACAAAAGTATATAAATGTATAGAGCTGAATATCAATTTATATACATATATTTATACATTTTATATGCAGATACATGGTAATAACGCGAAGAGTTTCAATGAGCGCTTATGCGAGCTCTTTGTGTCCATGCTATACATACATATTTCATATTTGGGGAGCAACGAAATGAACGGTTTGGTCCGCCATTCAAAATTTTCATCTTTATACTTTTCACGCATACGATCTCTCACCCTTACACTCTCTCTCTCTCTCTCTCTCTCTCTCTCTCTCTCTCTCTCTCTCTCTCACTCTCTCTTCTCTCGCGTTATTAAATTTTTTCTTTTTTCGTTCCCCTTTCAATGCTCGCGGTCGAATGTAATGAGGGTCGGAGAAAAAAAAATGAGTTGATAAAAAGAAAATGGCGTCGTAAAACGTGGGCGAAGTATATAGAGCCGTGGAAAAAAAAATCGCTTACCTCCACTCCACTGGCTCCCTTTCGATCGCCGAACTCGCTGTAGTAAGTGAAGTAATAACGAGATCCCTGTTCTTTCTCCTCACCTCGAAAATACGATGAATTCATTTTGATGGAATTACTCTTGACGATCTCTCTCTCTCTCTCTCTCTTTCTTTCTCTCTCACAATCTATATTTCTTGCCGTTTGGATCTCGAAATCTTGGAATGTTCTTCTCGTTGCTATCTGCGTTCCTTCATCAGGTCAGGTAATGTCGAAATCATCATGACGTTGTACGATATTTGCTACACGTTCGTAGCGTAATATTTGCCAACTTGGGGCAAAAAACGAAAAGGAATTTTCAGTACGAAAGATCTCCTCTTTTTTACTCTCGTATAATTAGCAACTTTTTTTTTTCTTCTTTTCTTAAACTCGTTATAAAAGTAATTACCGGTGGAGTAAAGTGGGTTAATAAATAGAGGACGGACAAGGAGCGACGTGAAAGTATACGAAAAAATGAAAAATAAAATGAAATTGGATGAGAGACTTATTCGTAGATTCGTCCCGCAAGACACATGTTTTCCACAACCACAGGGGCACTGAAAGACAGATAGAGGGAGAGAGAGAGAGAGAGAGAGAGAGAGAAAGGGATTGGAAGGCTTCTCGTTGCGCGACGATAACGATTTTTATTGTTTCCTTGCGGCAAAGTTTTGTCCTCGCGGGTTATCCTCGTTAAAGTTTCTTCGTCGGTTAGAGGAATCGAGAGCGAAGGATTCGACGATGTTCAAGAACGTCGTCGCTGCGAGTGATCGATGTTGGCAATGTCGAACAGATCAGTCGTGAAACGCGAGAGAGAGATGCAGGGTAGGGTATAGGCCACAATTTCCACCGGTCGACCTCCTGAGGATATAATGAACGGGGGTGTCCTGAAACAAACCCGAAACAAACACGATTACCGATTATACAAAGTTTTCAAACTTACAGTGAAACAAAAGAAAGTATAAAAAGAAGAGCGAGATTGAGAAGTGAGACGATTTTTTTTTTTTTTTTCTTCTTCTTGTCTAATGAAAGTTTACGAGCTTTGGGGGAAATCGAGACAAATACGGTCGATGGTTAATGGCGGTCGTGCTCTTTTTGCGAAAAAAAATGTAGAAAAAGATATCGAAATTGTCCATGTTCCAGCTTCAGCCCAAAGTCAAACAAAGATAATACAGCATTTTTTTATTGTCTCTGTAAATGCTTTGAGAAATAATTTCAGAATGTAATATTCAGAAATATTTAATTCATTCAAGCAGTTTTGTTTGTCTTATGGAAAAAAAAACATAACTTTAATGCCGAATTATTAATGCTAACATGGATCTCGAGATGTGAGGCAATTAATTTACTATATTACTTTGGTCTTTGAGCGTTAATTTGCCCCGTATAGAAGCAAAAGTAATTTATAATTATCATATTGGCGATAATTAATTGGCTTATCAGAGGTTTAGTGCGTAATGACGACCACCATAGACAAATGGAGTTTACGCTTTGAGGTTTGTTATTGTCTGTCGTTAATATTCTTGAATTGTTTTGAAAAATTTTCATAATAATGTTTACCGCTGCATAAAAACTTTATATTAGCTACTTTATGGAACGATTTTTTTTTAATTACTTTTTCCCGTGTAAAATAGCCTAACCGCGATCACCGAAAAGGAAGGAGATAATGACGGTCGTTGCAATACTCATTTCATATGCAGAAAAAAAATGTATTTTCGCATATATTTTACATATTTTTTTTTCGTGGGCATAATGACCGTCATTTTCCCGTTCACCTCTATACTCGCTCTATGAGCATTTTATCTGAATAAAAAATATAATAAGCCAATGGTGAGCGCGTGAGTAAAATGCTCACGCACGAGTAATCGGGGGGGGCTTAGCCGCCAGCATCTATACGACAATGAAAAACCACGAATCGGGGTGATTAAGGTTTTTTGCAATCATCCCCCCCCCCCCACTCTCTCTCTCGTGATAAAATTTTCGTCACGCAAATATTAAACCTATGAAACTATATGCGAAGTACCAAATACAGAGTGCTTCGAGTGTAAATTTCATGAAGCTCTATCAATGAGTTACTTGAGTGAGATAAACCTGTACCTCCTCGATGGATTGAGGGTGCTTCCAATGATTTGTTTTTTCTTTTCGAGGAGACCTCTATCCTACCCATTTATTAATCTATATACACAAGATATATTATAGAAAAAAAAGGCCAGCAAATATTTTTCTACAAATAATATTGTTCCGCGTTTATTATTCTACACAGATGAACACTGCTATGAAATGATTTTCTGCTCATATATTGTTTGTATATGCACAATACTATACTAAAAAAATACTACCGTACAAATACTGTACGAATAATATAGTAAAAACATATATAACATCCTGAGAGAGATATGGTTCTATATGTTCGTAAGATTTTTTTTCCCCACCAAATATTCATTATAGAGGCGCTATGAACTTGCTGAATAACGGTTGATCAATTACGTAATTGGCAATGAAATTCGACATTTTTCGAGCACGAAGATAACGTGTAATGCGCGCTCATTGAATACATACACGTATCATATTTCTTTACCTATCTTATTACGCCCACGCCGTGGCAATTTCTTCTTCCTTTTTTTTTTTTTTTACCACTTTCTCCCAACTTTGCTGATTATACCAGTTTCGTGACCCGAGGGTCTCGTTGGCGTTCTATGGTGCATGCAGCAGGTGAGAGTAACTAATACACAGCTATATACGTGTATACATCTATAACTACGCGTATAAACAATAACCCCCCCACCCCCCCCCCTCTCTCTCTCTCTCTCTCTCTCTCTCTCTCTCTCTGTACCGGGAATTTCAGTATCGTGTGTGGTATTTTAATCCACCGAACACACTAGAATTATTTACTTGGTGATAATTGAAATTTAATTGAATATCTGCGAAATATTTTAAGTATTTTTTTTAGTATTTTTAGTATTTTTTTTAGTATTTTTAGTATTTCTTTATTAGTATCTATAATATTATTATATTTAGTACCGAAATATTTTTAGAGGGTTGTTGTACGCACTACGGTTGAGTTTTTTTCAAAATTTTATCCGGTGAAACAACGTTGATGGCCCCACTATATGTTCCAAGTAACGCATGCATCAAAGTAGGCCTCGTCTACCAAATACCAGAATTTCTTATATCACGAGATTTTCAGCTACACTACAATTATAAGATCCCTGTATTTTGCGTAAATTTAAGAAACGCCACGATTGCCTGAACAGTAAAAACTGAAAATAGACTGTAAGCAGCCAAAAAATATCGTTAGTTTGGCTGAATCTGCGATGACATATATTCGTTCAAGGAAACGTTTCATTGTGAGGAAACAAAAACGTTTGCTCGCTCCAAACATATTTTTTCTACATTACACCAAACAACATATAATTGAATAAAGAAAACAATTCTTTGTAGTTGTGAAAATTAAAAAATTTGATAAGAGCACGCTTGATATTTAGTCTGACCATTTTTAGTGTAGATTTCTCCGCGTATACAGTGAGATCGATGTATTACACTAAAATTTGCTACGCTCTGGAAATTTCTGCTTTGAAATGCACGAATTGTATCGTCAGTCTATAGGGAATCCAGTGCATATATATACCTGATGAATTTATATATACGCGCATCTGCCGATTCAAAGCCAACGTGCATCAGCATTATTCCAGACGAATGGAATCAACAACCTATCCCGAATAAGCGTGCTATACATGACGTTATTATCCATCTAGTCTATTGTTTCGGTATACCGAAACAATAGACTAGTCTTCATTATCTCTCTTGACCGAAGTTCGGTTTCATGGTTTATACATGCACAAATCCCATACACTCCATTTTGAAAATCGCTTGACCATAACGTCATCAGCGCTCTATGCGTTGGCGAAATGGAGCATTAACCCCGAAATCTCAATTGCAAAGTATTCTCTCTTTTGCAAGCTTTCATCCCGAGAGAGACCCACATATTTTTCCAGTTGGAACTGTGTACCATGTTATACGTCTTTTGTACTTTATATATTTCTCCTCGCACAGCTTTTAGCAAAGCTCTCTCGCGGTTCTCGAGTGGATTATGAATACATTTGAGAATAGTGGCATATACACGAATTCCGACGACCCACTTATTCGCGGTTTTTTTGTTTCGTTTAGTTGTCAAATTCGATAGCGAGATCGCTAGAGCTGGGGCTTTCCAGGTAAATTATATCGAAAAATTATGTTTCAAAGATGAGAAAATCTCTCGATACACTCGTATTTATTCGACAATTCATTGAACAACCACAGCTGTTCTAAGTAAATTTTCATTTTATTCTCAATACCGTAAACAATCATTTTTTCTATTGCATTACATAAATCCGTAAAGGTTCGTAAATTCGTAAATGGGGTGTAGCGGTAGCCAACAGCCGGGGTTATGCCGGACGGTCACTAAAAAAAAAAAAAAAAACACAGAAGTAAATTATGCCACAGTCTTAACTAGCGACCGGAAATTCTGTTTTTTTTTTTTAATCTCGTTATTCATCGATCAGTTTTCTTTTTCGAAAGTTTTACGAGCTCTCCAGAATCACAGCCAATGAAATCAGGATTTCCGAGGTAAATCTACCCTACAACTGGCACTTTTACAGGTTTTCACGTCCCTTCTCCTTTGCTCGCATTTCCATTTCTTATTCTTTTTGAGATCGCCCTCATAGGTCTGCTCGCAGTCAGTTTTTTTTTTTTTCAAATTCACTATACCGTATCGTATTCGCACGAGGGCACAGAGAAACAGTAGAAAAACTGGCCGATATAACAGAGGGATCTATATACGTTTTACTGAGTTTCAGTTTTGTTTTATGGTCAGAAACACAGAGAACTCTGCCCCCTTCCGTTCATTACGCGGTGCGCTAGAGCTTCGGCGACGAAAAGACGATTTCTGTGATATCTTTGAAACTTTAACTTCACTGCTCCATATGGCATAGATAAGCACGAGAGTCCCTTTTTTCACCGTAGAAAATGACGTTACATGACCAACAGCCGGAGAAAAAAAAACGAGATAACAGACCCACGCGTTTGTGCCGTATATATTGCTGGAAATTACGATTAATCGTGAACTTGTCGACGGGGCAATTAACTCAAAAGGGAAGAGAGAGAGAGAGAGCGAGAGCGAGAGATAGAGAGAGAGAGAGAGAGAGACGTATTGCAATATGGGACAACACAATTATATTTCCTCTCGTGTTTCGCGATATAAATATATATTGGACTTCGTGATAGATTCATTTTAAAAACACGCTTCGATGTTTCATGCCGTAATTACCCAATTAGTCTGCAGTACACAAGATCCATGGGATTTTCGTTCTGTTTTACATGACACGAACAAAAAAAAACCCCCCAATTTAATGCATCGCTGATCGATTGCGTGCATTTTCATAGTTGAACAAACCTGTTCGTTTGAATAACTTTTTGGAGATATGAAATTTCTAATTTTTTTTTTTAAACGATAAACCAAATATCAGCTCAGTATACTCAAACAATGTTTTTACCCTTAAAATTAGTCCGACTCTAATTTACATAATTTCCAGGCCACTCTTAAAAATAAAAATTAATTGAAAAAAACATGAACTGCTCCTGTTGAGCAACTGAGGGGATGAAAACTCAAGGGATGAAACAGTAGCGTATACGATATATCCAAAGCTGATGAGAACGCAATGCAGTTAGGGCAATCTCATGTCGTTATTCATTTGTGTTTGAAGGTTCGCGTAAATTACGTGTCTACCCCAAAATGATCTATTCTTCAAAAAAGGATCTTTTCATTTTTAACGAAACTTTGGACATGCAAGCATATATTCCTCCCTGAGCTGGAGACGCGATAAAATCGTGAAAAAGCTTTGGCTTCCACGAGTGGATTCATGCCTCAGCTTCTCGGGAAGGAAAAAAAATCTTCCCGTCTTTTATCGATAACGAAATTTCATGCATACTCATCAAGAACCCTGGTTCGAATAAATATTTTTTTATATCCATAAAATAAATAAAGCTCTCTCTATACGAAAAAAAACCTTGATTTAAATCATTCCCGCTAAACGTGCGCCTGTCGTGATAACCAAAGACAAGCATTTTTCTTGTTTACCTGCGTCAGAAAAAATTGCCAGAAAATGAGTAAGAGCATGGTTCTCGGTGTACGGGGGGTGACTAATACAGGGACACAATCATTACCCGCGACAAAAATATAAGATTCGTGTTACCAAGAGCCTCTCCAATCTTGAGGGCACTCTCAAGAATTTATTGTTGATCAGTAAAGAATTTACTGCAAAAAAAAAAAAATTCAAAAAAATCAATTACGCCCAACACTTTCATCGAACTTTCGTGGAATATTCGGATCTTCGATAAAAAAAATGTTCAAAATTCGTATACACAGTTTTTTTTCTGTTATCACCTACGACGTAAAAAAAAAAACAGAAAAATTATGGCAAAGACGATGGATCTCCATTCATTTGGTCTGGAAGGCACCATATATTTGTACATTGCACTATAATTCACAAAGTAAAGCGAAAGTGAGTGTACGAAAATCTATGGGGAAAAAAAACGTGACGAGTGTGATGAGAGTATGAAAAAAGTTTTTATGTTTTTCGAGTCGTTTAACATAGTTTTACGTGGTTGGAGTGGGATAAGAGGACGTTGTATATTAAGTACCCATAAGCCATTTTATGACAACTCGACCAATCATAATAATCTTGAATGTTATCCATTGCTTGTACCGTTGTTTCATCTCCAAAAAAGCGTCAACAAAATAAATACACGAATAAAAAAGAAGCGCCAATAAAAATAAATGAATAAACAAATAATAATAAAAAATTGTAAAAGAAAATTTAATTAAAAAAAAAAACTCAAAAATAATATCCCAACTTTTATACAAGAAGAAAATTTTTTCAACGCATATTCTCTCGAGGGTGACGAGTGTTTAAAAAAAAATATTTTTTCGACTTTTTTTTCTAAAAATTCAAAATATCAAAGGTTATATGTTCTTATTAAAATGTTGGGAACATTTAGTACCCAATTTTGTTGGATAGTAAATTTCTTTGAAATGTCATATCGTTGCAATTTTGTATATAGCTGAAAAATCGACGAAAGTTACATCGATCGCAGAGATTTTCGAAAAAATTCCGAATCTGAAAAATTTGGCAGTGATTATTTGAGGTTTTCATGAGCCACATACACACACACACACACACACACACCCGGAAATTGTTTCTAAATATAATTTTTCACGACTATTTAAAATATTTCGAGCAATCTTGCGACGAAAAACTCGAAAAAATAAATTAAGACTTACATGTGCTGCTCTGGTCAGAAAAGAATTCTGAAACACACACACACACACTCGAGTATATAACATATTGAATGATATATATTTATATTACATAATGAAGTATGTGTCTGAGGACAGATCATCATTTGGCACAATACGTATAGTATCCCGGTTGATTTATAGCACAACCCGGATTTATATATAATCATATATTTACACACACTCACACACACACACACATATATTCTCTGCGTGTCATTTTCTTCTGTGTTTTCTACTTCCATTTCTTCCACGTTTACCACCCGCTCATCGCTTACCCTCACGTATAACACACACGAAGAGGAGAGAAGCTATTGTCGTATTTGTCAGCCCATACAATTCCGTAAAAAATAATGATTCGAGACTCTCGCGTACTGCTAGATCTTTATGTTTTTTCTAAATACATCCGGGATCTTCTCATATTTTTCCATTCTTCTATACATACATGTGTACACGAGTCTTAAACGACCGCGTGCGCTATTTTACTTTCGTACAACATGCTTTTCCGCAGCATCTATAACGCTATACGCAAATAAAGATTCTATTACGTTTTGTTTTCCATTTGATTCTTCAAATCTACTGCCTCGCTCGATGACCCACGAACGTAATGATGAGGTCGTTGCAAATG
The DNA here is from genome assembly GCA_963564615.1 of Rhorus exstirpatorius. Lineage (NCBI taxonomy): Eukaryota > Metazoa > Arthropoda > Insecta > Hymenoptera > Ichneumonidae > Rhorus > Rhorus exstirpatorius. Next base: position 15,846,780 of record OY751319.1, read on the forward strand.
AAATAACGCTGGGTCTAGAAGAAATTCATTGAATAAGATTCTCTTAATTTACATGTTGCTTTAATTTTAAGAATCTATGCAGGACGCATATAGCGATATATTTAAGCCTTAATTTGAGATTTTCTATGTGCATCGAAATCGCGGGCTTCGTAGCCTTAAAATATATCACCAGGATAAAGTAGAACAACGTCATATGCCGGAAATCTTTTCCGGGTAAATAGATTCTACACTGTATATGTCTCTATAACAACGTATACACTCTGGTTCGGACATCAGTCCGTCGATGGCACAAGCGATCATCAAAGCCAGTATGCTGCAATTCCCCTCGGTCTATATTCTATTATAAATCGTTGGTCGCGCACATCAGACCACATTACGAATTGGCTTGCTCAAAGACCGAGCGCGATATATTATTACTTTGATACGCAATCGCAATTTTCCTACGGTCCAGCTAAGTCGCGAACATTTTTACGATCGTCGTAAAATTCTGGGTCGTCATGAGATCATCGATCAATCACCCCGGAAATTGTATATATCGTATATGCGGATTTTGTGTCCTACACGGTGTCTCGCCACTGACGATCTATACGAAATTTCTCCGTTGAACTAGAGTTCTGTTTGCCGAGGACGTGTATACATTGCCACTTGCCTAAGCTAACTTCGCCACGTGTACATTGCCACTTGCCTAAGCGACTTCGCTAAGCTAACCTAACTTCCGTGGGCATGGAGAAACTGCGGAAAACCCATGCCGATACAGACGGCCTTATTTTTACCGAGTTTCCGATATTTTACGGTCGGAATCTCAGTAAAACTATATATATACCTCCCGCTCGGTAGCCGGCGCGCCAAGCTAGTGTACGGCTATAAGCGGTCACCCATCCAAGCAGTGACCTCGGCTATTGCTGCTTACCGATCGCGCGTCCATATCGATTTTTCATAAAACCAAATATAACGGAGTTATCGTCACTGCGTCAAAGAATTCTCGCCTCGAATATAGCTCCAGTAATATCCCTTACTCTTGAAAAGATTTTAGAAACCGGCACGTTTATCCCATCTCGTTCGTAGATTTGCACACACGTTGCGAGAGTAATTTGCCAGTCCGTTCCACCGTGCCATATAAAATATAGTACGAATTCAAGGATACGAATTACCATGAAATCCAGGCAAGGAACGATCGATGTAAAATCCGTACGTGAAATATGATTTTGAGAGAACGAGAGAGAAAAAAAAATTCCGAGCGAGATAAAAGATACATCAACAAAAGTCTCGAGAGTTTACTGTATATACTACAAAGTTACTCGTCCGGAAGAGTTTATCTACTGTGTATCGTAAACTCGTCATATGTTTCCCGTGTGTCTGCCAGATTTTCGCGTATGCGTCGGGCTCACGATATGCCGGTGACAGAATATTATAATCACGTCGCAGTGAAAGTTTCAAACGTCATAAGTCTATTATAACTTATAACGCTCTGCATGAATAAAACATTTCTATAGACATATACGTGGAAATTCGGTGCTGCCTTTGATCTTCATTCGTGAGGAATCGTATTTTGGTTTTTTTTCCTAAAAATATTTGTACGATACCGACGAAAACATATTTTGGCAGAAAAAATTAAACACATTCATCAAAATTAAATAATATAAATTTATATTTTTTATTTTGATGAATATTTTTCGATTCTTATGAGTCAGCTAAATTTAAGAAATTCCTGATTGTATTCTTACTTTGATTTTCTCAAAAAAGTTTACGTCAGCTTGCAATGAATTGCAAAAAAAAAAAAACTATTTCTCAAAGTAGCGCCTCTAACAACCGAACAATTTTTTTTTCATGACTTTTGGGAGGCATATGAAAGTCTCAACAGCTTCTATCTTAAATTTGACTATACATATTTACTATCAGTCGTTCGCATGGTTTTTCTTACGTTTTTTTGGAGCATCTTTGAGAAGTAACAGGAAAAAATGGTGAAAAAAAACTACGAGTCCAATATCGAGTGGCTCTGTTTTTGGAAAAATCCATTTTTCAAAAATATTTCTCAAAAATTATCTTTAGAGAACTGAAAAAAAATGTATGACATTTTTGTTTAAAAGCCATGAAAAAAAAAAAAAAAACAAGAATTAAAATTCGATTTTGAGTTTCCAAGATACTGCTTGCCGATCCCATATTTTATAACAAACGGAATCTCGTAAGTTAGTACCATAACAGTTTGAATAATATTTGGATGAAATTGAAAAATGGAGTGGCTCAAATACGGCGGTAATGTCATATATTGTGTCAACGTGAAAACTAGGAAAAATTTGTCCCGATATAATTATTTTCTCGCTTATAATAATGTAATGCAACCCACGTAGCTCTTCGACAGTTTTTCTCGAACGCCTGTCGAGCAATCGCTCGACGCACTCGACGAACGAGCTGCTGGAGATGCTCCCGCGTCATCGACGACGACGACGTCGTCGTCGTCGTCGTCTCCAACGATTTTGATCTCCCTCTCGCTCACTGTATCGCCGCCGTTAACAACATTGCTTATCGTACGACGATCTTTTTACGTTCGCTCGACGAATGAAACAAAAAATTATTCCAATTGTTTGACAGATCTCCAATACGTGACGATATATATACTTCGATCAATGCTCTTGTCAATAATTATTCGTGACTGCGCATATTCAAGTAAATTGATAATTACTGATGTTATCAATAAGATTTATGAAAGTTTTCAATTTCATTCTTAACTCTACAACGCATTCTTTTCATTCCCATTATGAATTTTCGTATCGCAAAAATTTAACAAATTTTTTTCTCCGAATTGGAGACACATTTTTTTTTTTCCTATTTCGCGCAATATCATCTTTATTTTCGAATAATATTGAATTTTTCTTTTTTAATACTTCTTGCTGGTGGCAACGATATGATACAGCGATGCTTCAGCCATTTTTTTTTTTTTACATTTTTATTCGTTCTCTGTGCGATGTTTTTTTTTTTCGTGAAGCTGCACGTTTCTGGTAGAATATATGACGAGAAAAAAAAAAAAAAAGAGATGAGAGCGATCTCGAGAGATATTTAGCGAGGAAAAAAAAGGAGTTGAGAGCGCGAAACGACGTCTCGTGTTTCGCGAGAGGGTGTAATAATGAATTTCTCGCAAGACGCTCGTGAGGCACCCACGCGCTAACGATTTTAATTCGGAGGGAATCCCGCCTATGCTAAATCAGAATCACTTCGAGATTATCAAAATCTGTATTTTACAAACAGAAACTTTTTTTTCTGTGAACAAATATCACTCATGCTTTGACAATGTATGTGGAAGCTTCAAACAAGATTTTGAGCAAAAGTTGGGCTCTGTCGGTTGAATATTTTCCAAGTTATAGCGTTTTTTCTGATTTTGAAACGCTATTCTTCGAAATGCTTCTTGCGCTACAACTTCTATCGCAGCAAGCTGAAATTTATTTTCAGTACAGATACTAGTATAGACTAACTTTTGTAGGAAGCGATTTTCAATCCGACCTTTCTAAGATTAAAAAAACACCCCCTACCCCCTTAAGGGGGATGTTTTTTTAAAAATCTTACCACATTAAGGGGGATTTTTTTGTAAATCTTACCCCCTTAAGGGGGGTGATTTTTATCTTATTGTTGGAAAGGTCGGATTGAAAATCGCTTCCTAAAAAAGTTAGTCTGTACTAGTATCTGTACTGAAAATAAATTTCATTGAAATTTATCGAATATTTATTATCCGGGGTAAAAGAGAACGTGCATTCTTATGAAATGAGAATTCATTGTACGGATTTTTTATAATCTTGAAAGTTGAATTTGAACGAGTACGGTATTTTCTCATTTTGTGAAATCATACGCCTCTCCGAGTGGAAAATATTTTTCACAGGTACGAAGTTTTTGATACATTGATCAATTACTATACTAAAAAAAAAAAAAAAACCAGAGCGTGCACTCGACAATTTCATTTTTTATTCTTCATTTTCTTCCCACTATTTTCTGGCGGAGCTTGCACGAACGTAGTTCATTTTCCGGGCGAAAAAGATTTATCGGTCCGAGAGCGAAAAGCATTGTTGCTATGAATCAGCGAAAGAGTTATATACACAACACACACATATATATATATATATGTACACTGGACCCGGATCACGATTTCTTATATATACATATATATAAGGCACCTGTTGAATTTAGTCGTGCGAAACCTGGATAGAGTCACTTAAGTAAATGAAAAAAAGTGATCAGAAAGATATATATACCTACGACTATGTGTGTATAACCAAGCCAGGAATTTAGGTCTATATGGTCCAGGTGAGGTCAAGGATGTTTCATTACATAGAGTCAATATCGTGCCATTGAATCTTCACTGTACATATATATGTATTGAGAGAGGGAGAGAGAGAGAGAGATAATCAGACTTACCTTTGAACCACAACCTCCGATGTATATAGACAATTGCTATTGACACGAAAGCGAGCTTCGTAATTGGATTTTCGTCTTTGCCATAAACTTATTATTTCTCCGATCCTTGATAAAAAGGACTAAAAAAAAATTTGCGCACAGACACAAAGATATGTACACACACACACACACGCCCAAAAACACACGACAGTGGATAAAATTTGCGTGGCTTAATTTTTTGGGCATCGAGAGTTTTTCAAATGTTTCACACTTTTAATTTTCGTGTTTCTTTTCACTGTTTCGCAATTAATCGATATATCAATCGTTTTCTTAAATTTTTTTTTTCATTCAAGCTGGATTAATTGTTGATTCTTTGTGTATCGATGTAAAGTACAATCGATCCATCACGAATCGAATATTTATTTTTCGTTTCTCTTCACGCGCGTGCGAATCTTCAACATATAATTGAGATATCAATTGTAATTTTTTAAACTTGGATCAAGCGGATTTTTCTCCTGAGTATTATCGAGATTACAATGGGGTTTATACTGGGCATATTCCGACCCAAATCGTCAGATCCGTGACCCTTGTTCTCTGGGATCTGCGGTCTCTATGGAAGGCGTCCAGTTTTTTGCAATTTTTGTTTAGCTAGTTACCGTTTTATATTCATTTTTTTTCGAACAAAATGTACGTTATTTAAAAAGGTGCTGCTCATCCTCGTACCTCATGTACGATGTATTTATTTTTTGTTACCATAAATTAAGTGCATCCTCGAAGGCATGGATCATCGATTTATAATTTACTCGTGGCGTCAGCAGGATAGTCGCTGAGAACTTCAATAAAGTGTGCTTGATGGGTTTTTGTTCTATATGGTCAGCAGATTCCCGACTCGATATAAATGTCTTTATTGGAATTTAAGCCTCGCAATATCGTCCGTCGATCGCGCGTGGTTGTCGCGCGTACACGCGTCGAGAATCGATTTTTTTTTATCGAATCCCTATATAGAATAAAATCGGTCTGTTCGCGATCGTCCCGATCTCGGGACGTAATATTTTCTCCCGGTCCATCTAGATGTAACGAAACATCAATTTTGTCATCAATTTTTTTTTCTTTTCTCATGATGAAAGATTACCGTCATATTTATTATCCATTGCTGCTTCATGATTTATCGAATATAACTTTTCATCGCTAATAACTATGTAAGTTATCTTTTTTGGTCAAAAATTCACTCAAAGTCATCGTGGTCTCGAAGAATTAATTTTAAATAAGACATTTCTTATTTGATCTTTTATTTCTTGCAATCACAAATAATCTTCATTGTTTCTACGATTTTTTCAACACCTTTTGCGACTAATTTCGTTAATATGTTTTTTTTTTTTATTCACAAATTCAGTTTTAATCGTCTGTCGATTAAGTTAAATTTTTTTTTTTTTCAATTCACCGAACCATTTTCACATCCCGTGGGTGTTTTTTTTTCGCTGCCGGTGAACTATAGGAATTATAGTAGTTTTGTGCTTCGATCCGCCTGTCTAATGTTCGTTTTCGGGGATAAAGGGGAGAAATAAACGCGTGAAACGTGCGTTAGGAATAGCTGCGAGCTTGGGGAGGAGACACGCTCGTCTTGCTTGAACGCTAACAGTCGACTGATGCACTTTGGCGTCGATCGGGCCACCCTCCGGTGATGAAGCCGCGCGTCTACCCCCGACTAGATCGCTCTGCGCGACATTATAGTATACGTATGACGAGATATATATTCACTAGAGTGACTGGAAAATAAAACTTTTTTTCTCCTCTCCCACCAGCCGAAACTCAAGTTTGCGATCCCAAACCACACCATGCATCGTTCAAGAGCCGGCAAAAAATTCTAAGAGGTCGCGCAATTGAGTTTTCGATTTCCCTATTTAAATAAGATGTAGAAAACTTTTGACCTGTCAGTAAATGTGCATGGTGAGCGCAGTAAAGGTAAGAACATGCACTTACCAATATATCCTTTCAGCAGGTAGTACGATCTGTCCGTCAAACGTGTAGAGTATATTTTGTCACAGTTCCAAGTCATACTACCCCTAACCTTCTCAGAGGGTGCGTCCATAAGCGTTACATGGATTTTCTATCCGCCCTTTTGAATTTTGCGTAGGTAACTTGCTTTATAGAATTGATCGTCGTTATTGGAACATGTGAGTTTCGGATACCATGTATAAAACCGGTCAAGCTTTATTTATTTATGTTTGTTTAAATAATTAAAATTTTTTTTTTTTAATACCGTATATTTTTTACTTGGTGTTTCGACTATTTCGGAGGGAAAAAGTTTGCAGACAATTTTCACTAGCATCAATGATTTTTTAGCTATACATTTTTTTAAATCGGACATTTTCAAGCAAAAAAAAAACAATAAAACCAGATATAATTACGGTTCAAATAATTCATTTTCCACATACATTTTACCGTGGTCGTTTGTTCGTGGTTGCATAATGATTTCAATGATGCTTGACGGTTTGTAAGTGATATACTGCCCTTGCTCTTCATTTTCTGTTAAACAAGAATTAAATTCTTCTTTAAAAAAATTATATTCTTATCCTAACTCTTCGCTTTAAAATACTGCTAAATTGACAATTGTTAACATTACAATGAAATATTTGAACTGTGATATTACATATTGTATTAAGCAAGACAGTTTTCGTTTCAAATCTCACGTATCACACCAGCCATTCGCCTGCAGACGAGAAAAAAAATAAAAAAATGTCCGATTTAAAAAAATTCATAGCTACAAAACCGTTAATGCTAGAGTGACGAATGTCTAAGAACTGTTTTCCCTCTAAAATAGCCGAAAAAAAATATACGGTATCTTGAAATTTTTTTTTTTTTATTATTTAAACAAATATATAAATAAATAAAGCTTTATCGGTTTCTTACATAATGTCTGAAACTCACATGTTCTGCTATGAAAGAAGTTAAATATGTGAAATTCGAGGGTGAATAGAAAATCTATGTAACGCTTGGACACCTTCTGAAGCACGAAAATATCTTCTCTAAGAATATAACCGGAAGGTTAATGGTATGACTTGGAACTGAGGCAAAATGTATTCTACGTTTGACGGACAGATCGTACTACCTGAAAGGATATTGTTAAGTGGACGTTCTTATTCGCTGTGTGCAGAAAGCCAAGTGGCGCCGTGGCCGGCTGTACTCCGCAAATTTTGCTGGAATAGCTCTCATTCATTTACATAGACGAAACCTTGTTGGATTAATTTCAATAAACGAACGTTTATATTCGTGCTGCATAGAGTTTTTTGAGGTGAGCTTGACTATAACTGCGTTGAAAAAAAAAATAAATCGACGTTTTACGATGTAATGAAAATAGGTTTACGGCTACTTTTCCTTCTCAATTTAAGGCTAAGCATGAACCTTGTCGGTCTTATCATACGAACCGACAAGGCTCCTATCGAGAACAAGAAAGACGTAACTCGGACTTGATTGTAACGTAGATGAACGATTACCCACGAAGTGCTAACTGCATATTCGGGTAGCCAATCATGAAAGCTACTAAAAAGGAAAAAAAAAAATTTATTTGTATTATAATATATGCGCGTTTAACCTCAAGAATTTTACTTTTTTTGTTTTTTGCACCCAACGAATCTAGTTTTTGCGCTGCTCAACTTTATAAATTAATGTGGGAAACGCGTAAAACTTAATTTCCGAAGTTGTGTAGCAGAAAACATTCTTATATGACTTCACGCAACAGTTTAAATTTCCTTTCCGCGACTTCTCTATTATATTGCCCTCAATTGCACTACGCGACTCCAGCAAAACATGTGCATTCTCGCCACCATGGGCGCTCTAAGTCGTTCGCAGCCGCTATAGTATGGAACTGCACACAGCAAATACCTTTACTGCGCTCACCATGCACACTTACTGGTAGATCAAGTTCTCTACGTGTTATTTAAATGGGAAATTGAAAACTCAATTGCGCGACCTCTTAGGATTTGCCGATTCTCATCGATGCGTGTGGTTTAGGGTCATAAACTTGAGTTTGACTGGTGGGAGAGGAAAAAAAAAGTTTTTTTTTCGAGCCACCCTAATATATATATTATATATTTTTTTCATTATTCAAGAAAAAAAGTCATTAAAAAAATGTATAAACTGGAACGGGCATATTGCGTTTTTGTAATTCTGCTGCATTATCAGAAAGCTCCTTCATGAGGAAAGGCTTCTGCTCCATTGAAGAAGGATTGTGATACTAAAAAATTTCCGAGGAAAAAATCTGCACCTTTCAACTTTTGCATATTCCTTACTTGCATTCTTTTTGCATCGATTTTCGATATCTCAAATTTTTGGAGAATCGAAGCGATGACAAACACTTTTGTTTTGAATAATTTCACAAAATTGGAATGACTATTTCACTAAAATTATCGCCAGATTGCATGGCAAATGTCCTGGACAATAGCACTCTCGGTTCGTGTAAAAAAAATTTCGCCAGATATCTTAAAACTTGCCGAAGCAGGCATGGACGACATTTTTTTTCTAAACATTAAAAATTTTATAAAATTCTCATTCTCTGATCGTTTCTCGTCAAATTTGATAGCATTCATCTTTTCAATTTTCGTCAAAATTCATTCGACCGCGTACGCCTTGAAATTTTAAAAAGTTCATCTTGGAAATTTTCGAAAAATCCCAAATTCCATAAAACATGAATTTTTTATTTTATAATTTCGACGGAAATGTGAGCATAAAATTTGAGGAGGCTCGAAGCTTCCCATGCAGAAATTTTTTAGGGATACCCCAAGTCCGACCATATCCCGATCGGGATTTTCCATGGACTCCCCAAAACCGGTATCCCCATAGGAATCTATATGGTATCCGTTTCGTAATCGGATTGGTGGATGTGACGAAATTTGTAAGTTAAAGCGCCACATTCTTTCAGGGTGTACCGATTGAATCCCGATCCGAAGCGTAACTGCGTCCCAAGCGTAGACATAAATTCCAATCTCACGTTTGTTCTGAATCAGGATTTGTTGCGATCTCCTCAAGACGAGTATCCTCCGATGATTTAATGGGATAATCGAACAATTTTAATTTTCGAAATGCCCAGTCATATGGTGGTGGTGGTGGTGGTGGTGGTGGTGGTGGTGGTGGTGGTGGTGGTGGTGGTGGTGGTGGTGGTGGTGGTGGTGGTGGTGGTGGTGGTGGTGGTGGTGGTGGTGGTGGTGGTGGTGGTGGTGGTGGTGGTGGTGGTGGTGGTGGTGGTGGTGGCGGTGGTGGTGGCGGTGGCGGTGGCGGTGGTGGTGGTGGTTAATTAACAAACAAATAAACAAGGGAGTCCGTCGACTCAAAAGTTGAAACGCCATCGTGTTTCAGGATCGACAGACAATACTCTTACATTTTTCCAGATTTTTCCCGTCATGTGTGCGATTTTAGCTATCAGCAGCCATTGTTAATTAACAAACAAATAAACGACGGAGTCCGTCCACTCAAAAGTTGAAACCCGATCGTGTTCCAGGATCGATAGAAAATACTCCTTAATTTTTTCAGATTTTTCCCGTCATGCGTATTCTTTTCTGAATTTTGGCTTCTCGCTACCCCGCTGCTAGCTTCAGCCTCATGTATAGTGTATAGAAGATATTTATGAAGTAAATGTACAAGCATTCGACAGCGTCGTGGTTAGAGCGTTAGTTCATTAGGTAGGCATATTGGTAGGTAGGTTGTCCTCAAATCATTTTCCGGGTTAGCAAATGAATTTTCAACGACCGGAATCATCCTCGGACAAACAACAATCAATAAAAAATGTCAAAAACATTAATTTTCATGAAATATAATTTTTTTGTCATTTATTTCGGGTCCAATATACGCAAACGAAGGCTAGTGAGACGTCGCAGGTTCAAACCCCGGTGTCGACGTTTTTTTTTGTTTCAATTTTTTCTATGGCTCAGCTAATAATAAACAATTGCCTATAACCTGAATTGCGGAAGATAAATATTTATTCGGGATTTTATATATATGCCAGATATAACCACATTTCGATCGGGTTTTGACTGGATACCATAATTGGAATCCAGTCAGGGGTCCCTGTCGGATTCCAATGTGCAAATGTTACATTCAGTCATTGGATCTGATCCGATGACCAGCTGGATCCCTATCAGAAGATAGGGATCCTTCTCAGAATCCACCGTTCCGAATCCACTTCTCAGAATCCCGACCGAAATTTCTGCACGGGTTCTATACGAAATTCGCGCGCGATTGCTGAAGGTGTTTTCGAGATTTAGCCGTTTGAATTCCGGCAAGATCAGAAATCACGCACCGCATTGCGTCTGGAAATTTTTTTTTCCAAATACAATTTTCCGACTATATGGGAAACATTTTAAAAGGCCTCTGGTTTTGAAAATTTCATTTTTTTTGCTTCCGAAAAAAGCTTCCTTCATGACAAAGCAAAAAATGTTTATCACGGTCGTAATGATTGATCTCCGTAGTGCGGTTTGACGATGAATTTTTTTCTGGTTTCTCGAGAAATTTGTTAATGTATTTGTGATTAGTGAAAAATCTATATCGAATGAAGAAAACGTACGGGCTTTAACGAAATTTCGCAATACTAATATTCATTTCTGCTCGTGCATTTGCAAAAACAAAAGAATCATCTGCCAAATCTAACATTCCATTTTCTGGCATGGAAAGAATGCGAAATACGTATTTTCGCTGAGCGTAAATGGAGGACCTAGAGAGAGAGAGAGAGAGAGAGAGAGAGAGAGAGAGAGAGAGAGAGAAAAAAAGAGCAATAAAGTGCAGGCAAGATTAATTTTACCGAGAGACATGGCCGCAAGAACAACGAGAGAGACGAGAGGTAAAAATGACGAGGATGTACATATAGATAAACGAGTTAAGGCATCTATAATTTGTTTCGCGTCAAGGCAAACAGAGAGTGACGGTATAATTTTTTGGTATTATATACGTACGGGTGCAATGAATAATCGGAGAGCCGTTAACACGTGAGTGATATCTTTCTCGCGTTAAAATCTCGTTTCCCAATGAAATACAGTCGCAAATGTCTGCAAGCGAAGTTTCAATTCATATCTTATTCAAATTTATGAAATTTTATTATAAATCGGTTACACTTGCATTAAATTTCACAAAAATATATTCGAGTCCGAATTTTGTTTAACGATATATTGGAACGTTCGTATTCTCAAAATTGCAGATATGAATTTGATGCTCGTAGCGATAAAAATTTCGAACTGCGTCTAAAACTGGAGAAATCATTTATCCATCTTACGATTTTTAATTTTTGAGACGATCTTTCACGGATCGCAGAATTATTTTACCACTCGAAAATGCGTTCAGTCGTTATAATTCCGGAAGCTTGTGAAAAAATTTCATTCGTCCCTGCCAAGTTTATTTGTTAAAGCTTCGATGAGACTATATGCAATAACAATAAAAAATGAATAATCATAAATTCATATTGAGATAAAATATTTTATTGCCATTCACTTGGGGATGAGGATTCATGGAGTTTTTGTATTTTTATTTTACATAGCTACACTGTTCGTTCAAGGCTGGTACACTGAAAATAATTTTCTATTATCAATAAATTGATGTAGCCTGCTCGTGGACAGTTGTAAAATATAATATATCACTAATTTTTTTATTCTCTGGACGTGACCGTATGATCCTTGAAGCTCAGAAAACAATGAATAGCTAAAGCAGAAGAGGAAATATAATTTTCTAACGAACTCACAGACACTATTGACCAATTAATTTTTATGGAAAGCTAATATTTCGTAATTTCCATAAATTTGCATTCGTCCAATGTGGCCTAATCTCAGAAGTTCTTCGAGAAAATGAAATTTTCAACTTTAGTCGCAACGCGTGGGCCTCGCATGTGACACGACTGCCAGAAGCCGTTAAACTTGACCGCTTTCGCCGAAGTGGACTTTCCGATTACGGGAGGAATATAGATTTATCTTTGAGAAGGGAAAAGCGTCGTCGGAAATTTATAAAACGACATCTTTGAGCGCTTACCCTTTGGCGAGACGATTTCTCTCGCACTTGAGCTTCGATCACCCCTCGGAGAATTCTATGAAAACGTCTGGTGGTTTTTTTTTCTCTTACCCTCTTATTATATATGCGATAGCAAGTAAATCCGTGCATGGAATCTGTAATATGTACGAGGTGTGAGCGCGCGCCATCACACAAGGAATGATTTATGCATTTTATTTTGGTTTTTTTTTTCTTGGTTGTCTGATGATGGAATTTTCTCGCTTGTGTACATTTATTCGAGGATGAATCACCTTGATATGCTTTGCGCAAAAGCTTTTCAGATTTACGATAAAAGTAAATCAAAGAGTTAAAAAAAAATCAGCAAACTCTCAACACATTTCATGGCAATATCACTTTCCATTGATAATCCTTAGATATGTTCGTGCCAAAGGTCAAAGGCTGCTTAACAAGGTAACGAGAGGCCATATTCAATTAGTTTAATTCGTGCAACTGGTAGCTCAATTAAAATTGATCATAATCGTTCTCGCAATTGTGTTCGCGTCCCTGACGAAAGATATCGTCCTATACTGGATCTTATACAACGTTTATAACATTATTTCTCGTCTCTCATCCACTTGCACGTCACTGTCACGTTCCGTAACTCGTGCATAGCAAATATAATAGCGAAGTTGCCGGAATGCGATTCTCGCGGTCCCATGTCAAGCCAACGATATTAGGGTCCCGTACTTGAATGGGTGACCGTTCACCTATGCGATTGCTGTAGCATCGAATCGCTAAGGAGAAAGTAATTTTTTTCGAACACCAGACTCGTTGAAAGAATCGCCTGTACTGACACGGGTTTTTTTTTCGGTTTCCCCGTGCCCTCGTGCGAATGCGATACATTGTTACGTCAACCCACCCGAAATTTCACACTACTCAATAACATTTATACCGGAATTTGAGCATGCCAAACGAGCCTACCAAATTAAAAGTCTATGAAAAAAAAAGTCTACCCGATATGAGCAATGCCTATGTCATCTCTGCCTAATTACCAGTCTACCAATTAACATCTTGCCATCAACCACGCCAGAGAGATGTAATTCGGTGGACTTGTACTTAGATAAAGATGCTATAGCGAAAGCCTCATTATGATAGAGATGTTATTGAATGATGATGTTAGGCATTATTAATATCTGGCAGAGTTGTTTACCGGTAGAGTTGTCATTTCGTAGGCTTGTTCGGAGTGTCAAAATTGTGATATAGAGATGTCATTGACTAGTGAAGTTTTGGGTAGAATTGTAAAGGTAATTTTACCGAAGACTATGGTGATTACCTGTAGATATGCCAGCTCTGTCGAAAGAATTGCCTGTATCGGCACAGGTTTTCCCCAGTTTCTCCGTACCCTCGTGCGAATGCGATACATTGGTACATAAGCAATCCTACCCCAAACTTCACTGCGCCATAACGACTTTACTGGAATTTAAGCATTCCGAAAAAGCCTACCAAATTTACAAGCCTACGAGACACGAGCAGTGCCTACCATCTTTACCCAACTGCTACTCTACCAGCTAACAACTTCCCATCAGTCACGCCGTGGAGTGTAGCTATCTGGTAGGCTTGTAATTGGATTGAGATGCCAGCAAAAACCTCATTCTGATGGAGTTGTTATTGGATAAAAATTTTTTGGTATTGTTCATATCTGGTAGTTTTTTTTTTCTGGTAGAGTTATCATTTCGTAGGCTTGTTCGCATTGTCAGAATTCTGGTAGAGATGTTATTGATCATTGAAGTTTTGGGTAAAATTGTAAAGGTGATTTTATCGAAGACTATGGTGATTACCTGTAGGAATGCCAGCTCTGTCAAAAGAATTGCCTGTATCGGCACAGGTTTTCCCCAGTTTTCCCGTACCCTCGTGCGAATGCGATACATAGGTACATCAACGATCCTACCCCAAGCTTCACTGCGCCATAACGACTCTACTGGAATTTAACCCCTTGACTGGTGAGCCCGCCATATGGCGGGCAATAGAAACTGTGCCATAACTGGTGAGCCCGCCATATGGCGGGCTGTCGGAAAAAATGCGTTATATACGAAATTTCTTAGAATTTCAGTACCAAAACCCGTACTCGGGGGTTTTTGGGGTCACTGATCACGAATCTGTACTCCAAATTTGGCAATTCAAGATGGCGGATCCAATATGGCGGACAAAAATGCAAAAAGTCACTCGACGAGACTGAACGTTGGTACTCGGGGGTTTTTGGGGTCGCTGATCACGAATCTGCACTCCAAATTTGGCAATTCAAGATGGCGGATCCAATATGGCAGACCAAAAATGCAAAAAGTCACTCGACGAGACTGAACGTTGGTACTCGGGGGTTTTTGGGGTCGCTGATCACGAATCTGTACTATAAATTTGGCAATTCAAGATGGCGGATCCAATATGGCGGACCAAAAATGCAAAAAGTCACTCGACGAGACTGAACGTTGGTACTCGGGGGTTTTTGGGGTCGCTGATTACGAATCAGCACTTCAAATTCAGAAGTTGAACGCATGTTTATTTCTTACCTCCAGCATTGGTTCGCAATTTTCATACGATCCAAAGTGTGCCACGAGGAGGCTGCATGGTAGGATTTTACACTTCATTTTTTTTTTCTTTTTTCACTTTTTTTCTTTTTTTTAATTTTTTTTTTTTTTTTTTAGATTTTTTCCGTTTTTCACACTTTGGATCGTATGAAAATTGCGAACCAATGCTGGAGGTAAGAAATAAACATGCGTTCAACTTCTGAATTTGAAGTGCTGATTCGTAATCAGCGACCCCAAAAACCCCCGAGTACCAACGTTCAGTCTCGTCGAGTGACTTTTTTCATTTTTGGTCCGCCATATTGGATCCGCCATCTTGAATTGCCAAATTTTGAGTACAGATTCGTGATCAGCGACCCCAAAAACCCCCGAGTACCAACGTTCAGTCTCGTCGAGTGACTTTTTGCATTTTTGGTCTGCCATATTGGATCCGCCATCTTGAATTGCCAAATTTGGAGTGCAGATTCGTGATCAGCGACCCCAAAAACCCCCGAGTACCAACGTTCAGTCTCGTCGAGTGACTTTTTGCATTTTTGTCCGCCATATTGGATCCGCCATCTTGAATTGCCAAATTTGGAGTGCAGATTGGTGATCAGCGACCCCAAAAACCCTCAAGTGCCAAATTTCAAGTTGATGGTAAAAAAAAAAATTGTCTACCAGAAATGTCCACTTCACCCTCAAATCCTTTACCAGTGAAGGGGTTAAGCATTCCGAACAAGCCTACTAGGCACGAACAGCGCCTACCATCTTTACCCAACTGCTACTCTACCAGCTAACAACTTCCCATCAGTCACGCCGTGGAGTGTAGCTATCTGGTAGGCTTGTAATTGGATTGAGATGCCAGCAAAAACCTCATTCTGATGGAGTTGTTATTGGATAAAAATTTTTTGGTATTGTTCATATCTGGTAGTTTTTTTTTCTGGTAGAGTTATCATTTCGTAGGCTTGTTCGCATTGTCAGAATTCTGGTAGAGATGTTATTGATCATTGAAGTTTTGGGTAAAATTGTAAAGGTGATTTTATCGAAGACTACGGTGATTACCTGTAGGAATGCCAGCTCTGTCAAAAGAATTGCCTGTATCGGCACAGGTTTTCCCCAGTTTTCCCGTACCCTCGTGCGAATGCGATACATAGGTACATCAACGATCCTACCCCAAGCTTCACTGCGCCATAACGACTCTACTGGAATTTAAGCATTCCGAACAAGCCTACTAGGCACGAACAGCGCCTACCATCTTTACTCAACTGCTACTCTACCAGCTAACAACTTCCCATCAGTCACGCCGTGGAGTGTAGCTATCTGGTAGACTTGTAATTGGATTGAGATGTCAGCAAAAGCCTCATTCTGATGGAGATGTTATTGGATAAAAAATTTTTGGTATTGTTCATATCTGGTACAGTTTTTTTTTCCGGTAGAGTTATCATTTCGTAGGCTTGTTCGCATTGTCAGAATTCTGGTAGAGATGTTATTGATCATTGAAGTTTTGGGTAAAATTGTAAAGGTGATTTTACCGAAGACTATGGTGATTACCTGTAGATATGCCAGCTCTGTCAAAAGAATTGCCTGTATTGGCACAGGTTTTCCCCAGTTTTTCCGTACCCTCGTGCGAATGCGATACATAGGTACATCAACGATCCTACCCCAAGCTTCACTGCACCATAACGACTCTACTGGAATTTAAGCATTCCGAACAAGCCTACTAGGCACGAACAGCGCCTACCATCTTTACCCAACTGCTACTCTACCAGCTAACAACTTCCCATCAGTCACGCCGTGGAGTGTAGCTATCTGGTAGACTTGTAATTGGATTGAGATGCCAGCAAAAGCCTCATTCTGATGGAGATGTTATTGGATGAAATTTTTTTGGTATTGTTCATATCTGGTAGAGTTTTTTTTTCCGGTAGAGTTATCATTTCGTAGGCTTGTTCGCATTGTCAGAATTCTGGTAGAGATGTTATTGATCAGTGAAGTTTTGGGTGGAATTGTAAAGGTAATTTTACCGAAGACTATGGTGATTACCTGTAGGAATGCCAGCTCTGTCAAAAGAATTGCCTGTATCGGCACAGGTTTTCCCCAGTTTTTCCGTACCCTCGTGCGAATGCGATACATAGGTACATCAACGATCCTACCCCAAGCTTCACTGCACCATAACGACTCTACTGGAATTTAAGCATTCCGAACAAGCCTACTAGGCACGAACAGCGCCTACCATCTTTACCCAACTGCTACTCTACCAGCTAACAACTTCCCATCAGTCACGCCGTGGAGTGTAGCTATCTGGTAGACTTGTAATTGGATTGAGATGCCAGCAAAAGCCTCATTCTGATGGAGATGTTATTGGATGAAATTTTTTTGGTATTGTTCATATCTGGTAGAGTTTTTTTTTCCGGTAGAGTTATCATTTCGTAGGCTTGTTCGCATTGTCAGAATTCTGGTAGAGATGTTATTGATCAGTGAAGTTTTGGGTAGAATTGTAAAGGTAATTTTACCGAAGACTATGGTGATTACCTGTAGGAATGCCAGCTCTGTCGAAAGAATTGCCTGTATCGGCACAGGTTTTCCCCAGTTTCTCCGTACCCTCGTGCGAATACGATACATTGGTCCATAAGCAACCCTACCCCAAACTTCACTGCGCTATAACGACTTTGCTGGAATTTAAGCATTCCGAAAAAGTCTACTAGGCACGAACAGCGCCTACCATCTTTACCCAACTACTACTCTACCAGTTAACAACTTCCCATCAGCCACGCCGAGGAGTATAGTTATATATCTGGTAGATTTGTAATTGGATTGAGACGCCAGTGAAAGCCTCATGCTGAAGGAGATTTTATTGGATAAAGATGTATGGCATTATTCATATCTGGTAGAGTTGTCATTTCATAGGCTTGTTCAAAGTGTCAGAATTCTGGTAGAGATGTTATTGATCATTGAAGTTTTGGGTAAAATTGTAAAGGTGATTTTATCGAAGACTATGGTGATTACCTGTAGGAATGTCATCTCTGTCGAAAGAACTGCCTGTATTGGCACGAGTTTTTTTCCAGTTTCCCCTTGCCCTCGCGCTGACCCAAGACAATACAATGAAATACGACTATAGACGCATTTTTGGGGGTGGGGGGGGGGGGGCAGGGGCCGGAAGGCAAAGTCTGAAGTGGATTGGACCGAAGTTCGTAAAATTCCGAAAGGTTGTACGTTGGAAAAAATTAAGAAAAATTATCGTTGCATCATATTTTCAACTCATGTATCGAGAATTTTATTTTGTAAATACATTTTTTTATTATTTATTTTTTCATAATCATTCGCTCTTTGTCCAAACGATACGTAGGATTTCTGTACACACGTCGGGGATCACGACGCATCTAAACAAATGCAAATTTGACTTAGAGGTTTTGTTGTTTGTTTGCAGCTTTTTTTTTTTTCATTCAGAAAATATTTTAAGTAGCGCGCCATCGACTTTTTTTCTCATCAAGTTCGGAAAATTCGTGTTTTCTCTATTTTTTTTTTTTTTATTGGCTCGCGTGTCACTGGAAATTTGTGTTTTTTTTTTCTTTTTCTCAATGAAATTTGACAATTCCACGACGATTGTGATACTACCTGAGGATTATGGGGATGATATACATGCTTAATGACATACAAAATTATAGTGAATGTTTCTAAAGAGTAAGAAAAAAAAAACGGAAAAAAATGCAAAACCCAAAAAAATTATACAGTTATATAGCACAATGAGTGAATACATAATATATGTATATATAGATACGTATTATACAACGTAGTTCCGGGTCGTTTCTTATGGGACTAAAATGCAAAAAAAAAAAAAGGACCTGATTTCGAGCACCGGTTTTCAATTTTCATTTTCCTCGATCTTTCCTTCATCGCGTAAACAATTTTTGCCTCGCATACAAAACGACAAAACGAAGTCTATACACGAAAGTCCGCTTGTAGAAAATAAATATGAACACACACACACACACACACACAATTCTCGTGGACATGACAACGATTTACGTGATACGTTTTTCTTTTTCTTTTCATTATTACTTGTATACAATAGTTGCGTTAAAAATCGCGAATCGCTTTACCAACGAACTATATACACAATCTCGAATTTTTATTTCAGTTTTTTTTTTTTTTTTTTTTTTTCAATATATATATTTCTTTTTTTTCAACAGATTTCAACGTTTTATCATGTTTTATTAATAAATTAATGACGCATAAATTTTTTTTTCAAAACAACAACGAATCTTAGAGTTTTAGATGTATTAAAAAAAAAATATGGCAGTAAACTTTTTAACGCCTTAATTGCTCATTGCGTCGATAATAATGACGCTGAGGAGTGAACCTTGAATGTTGCTCTTATAAAGGTGAAGAAAAAAAAATAAATAAAATAAACAAAAATTGTGAGCGTCTCTTCGCGAGACCGCGCGAGCTTTTTTCAATACGAGGAGTCACGATATAATTCGATTTTTCGACTACCGCGATCATTCGTTTAATTACGATTCTCAGAGTCAGTGCCCCCGATCCATCAGAGTCGTATAATTTCATTACCAGAAAAAAAAAAAAAAAAACAAAAACAAAAACAAAAACGAAAAAATCGACGATTAAGCTTGTACGTATTTTAAAAAATATAAATTTTCTGATCAGCTGTGGAGTAAAGTATTTTTTGAAAATTTCGTCAAAATTGACTCGTAGACAGAATAAACTATTGGATAAAGAAGAAAAAAAAAAATTAAAAAAAAAAAAAACAAAATAAAATTTCGCGATCGAAGAACCGTTTGTTGCTCAAAGAAGAAGAAAAATAACCACATGTTTCATAATAATTTCCTTTCTCTTTCTACCGCTAATATTTTTATTCCGAAATTTGCGTATAAAAAAATTAAGTATATCAACGTTTAAGGCATTAAGTAAAAGGCATCCGACTATAATATCGTTTAAATTCGTACGCAAACCCGGAGGGCTCTAGGAAAATTCACACGTATTACGTAAACGAAAAGAACGATGATGAACAAGAGAAGAAAAAGAAGAAGAAAAACAATAATGGGGAATAAATAAAAGAGATGATATTTTTTTGACGCTCCTTACACTGTTGAGTCGCACATTTTTTTTTTTTTTTTCGCTCGTAATTTCTCATTCCATCGAGAGAGGATCTTCGGGAAAAATGTTTTTAGAAATTTTTCGAGGTTACGTTTTTGCCCCCCCCCCCCCCCTCCCCGGCCCGCCACGACGCTCTTTCTCCTAATTGACGAAAATTAACGCGTTTTTTTTTCCATCCTCCTCTCTTTTTTTGTTTTTTTGTTTTTTTTTTTTCAACGAAAAGTTTCCCGTTTCTCTCTTAACACACAAAATTACGCATGAAATTTGTAACACTCATTCTTTAATTATACAAACTAAATTTTCTTTCTCTCGTATTCTCGTTTACGAGTTATAAAAAATGGCGTATCCGTGAAAAAATGAAAAAAAAGAAGAAAAAAAAAAAAAAAAACAGCACCGGTATATATAATTGATTTTTGAGAGACACGCAAATATGGTAATCGTGGTTCAGGGGTACATGGAGAGAGATAGATAGAGAAAGAGAGAGAGAGAGAGAGAGAGAGAAAGAGAGAGAGAGAGTCCATTGGAATGATATTTACAAATGACGAATGACCTGTGACTGAAACCAGCGAAATTTACAAAGTTTTGCCGGTTTTGTTCGTTGACACAAAGTTGGATGTACGATTCGAATAAAAAATTTATGAAAATGATTGCAAAGTAGAAATAAAAAAAAAAACATTAAAAATTACTATTACTATTATTTTTTGTCATAAAAAAACGAGGAGATTTTAATAATTACTGAAAATTATCATCATTATTTATTAATCGATGTTCCTAATTATTGAATCTCGTAATTTTTTCATTCGAATCGTGCCCATTGTTTGTTGTTGTTTTTTTTTTTTAATTTTATTTTTTGCTCTGATAACTGATATTCACAGTTTTGTTTCATTACCGTTTTCAAAAATGGCATTCAGTTTCTATATGTACTGGCAGCTCGGAATACTATTAGGCTCTCTGGTATCGTCGTATGTTAAATCTTTGTGTGGAAAATTGGCTTTTTTTTTTTATTTTTATTTTTATTTTTTTCGGATGTGCCCGTAAACGGTGCGTCCTTGATTTACGTAAATTTGGCATTCATTCCCTGAGCGAAATCAACAACGTCAATGCCTCGTAAGATCGGGTACAGCCTTCGGGGCTTGACATACTCACACACACGCACACACACACACACGCACGCACATACATACATACATATATATATATATACGCATTCTCCATGTTTGGATATCATTTCGTTTGTTTGTTTTTTTTTTTCTCTTTTTCTGTCAATGTGACGACTCATTAATTTCGTTACGTACCTATCAGTTGATGACGGCTACAGTTTTTGTCACGCCGGCATATGCCGTGCCTCGTTGCAGCGCTCATTCGTTGTTGTCATATACCCGCCGTCGTTGCATTGTCGCACATACGGCCATTCTCCATGCGTTAAGAATGCTCTTGCTTCGGCAATAGATTCGTCATTTCCTCGATTTCCGGATAACTGCTTTTCGATCCCAATAATTGCTGCGAGGCCTCGTTCTGTCTTGCCAGTATCTCACTGCCCAGGTCTATCTTCGTAGCGTCCACGGGCGGGCTCGTTATCTTTTCCGCC
Organism: Rhorus exstirpatorius; assembly: GCA_963564615.1. Taxonomy (NCBI): domain Eukaryota; kingdom Metazoa; phylum Arthropoda; class Insecta; order Hymenoptera; family Ichneumonidae; genus Rhorus; species Rhorus exstirpatorius. Next base: position 15,868,377 of record OY751319.1, read on the forward strand.
TGAGCGCCAGGAACAAAAAGAGAAAAAGAAAAAAAAATAGTAAAACATATTGCGTACCAAGGAGGTAAAGCGGCACACTTTTGAGGCCGAGCACGATGTTTTCAGTAAGAGTCGTAGACGAACAGTGCACACGATATTTCATACAACGCTACAATGTTTCGTGAGCTTTTTGGACTTTTAGACGAGGAGTTAAAAGTATAGTACTTTCAAGTCCTAGGACTTGAAAGAACCCTGCATATTCTAGAAACGAGGAAAACATGGCAGTGTTGTATAATAGTACATTGCGTACACGGAAAAAAAATTTCCATCATGTTTTACAGTTTTGTTAATGGAGAATGTCTCTCGGGAGGAAAACTTTGGAAATTCTTTAGAATTTCGAAGTGGAAATAATTGTTTTTACAGTTTGAACCAACAAATATGATTATACAGATAGTACAGAAGTATATTCCGCACATTACTTTTTGATCAAAACACTGTAAAGAGATTAATTTACTGTGTTAAACTGCATTTTTTTACTTCATCGTTGTATTTTTTAAATTTTAGTTATTATTTTTTGAAATGTCTTTTTTTTTTCCGTGTACCAAGTAGGCAAAGTGGCACTTTTAAGGACGAGCACGAAGTTTTCAGTACGAGTCCAGTACTTTATACAAAACTAGCATGTTTTCCGAGCTTTTAGGATTTTTAGACGAGGAGTAAAGTAGTACTTTTACGTTCTAGGACTTAAAAGTACTCTCCTAGGATTTAAAAGTCCTTTTAGGCACTCGAAAGTACTTTCAAGTCCAAGGATGACGTGATCCCAGAACCTAGGACTTAAAGTTTTTTTAACAGTTATTATTTTAGGACTTAGTCCTAGGACTTAAGAGTACTCTCCTAGGATTTGAAAGACCTTTTAGGACTTCGTCCTAGAACCTAGGACTTGAAGTTCTTTTGAAAGTTCTTTTAGGACTCAGTCCTAAGAATTAAAAGTACTCTCCTAGGACTTGAAAGTCTTTTTAGGACGTAAAAGAGTAATATCATGTCCTAGAACTTGGAAGTATTACTTATTTACTCCTCGTTTAAATTCGGGGATTTAGATTCTGCAGGATTTTAAGGTTTTTTTTTTGTAAAATTTCCGTAATCTCTGTAACTTTCGTGAAATTTTGAGGCATCGGGCTAATTTTTTTTTTTTTTTTTATCACCAATAGAGTGTCATCGAGGAACGATCGGTATCGAATTTGGTGAAAATCGCTCGAAGGGTACGAAAGGGTTTTACGAAATTAAAATTTTTTTTTTCTTAATGTCCCTGGCAGTTCTGATTTCTCAAAATTTTAAGATATTGGGCTGATTTTTTTCTTTTCTTCTTTTCCAAGAATAATGTATCGATTGAAGAAAGGTTGGTTTACGCGAGAATCCGAAAGGATTGAGATTTTACGAAATTTTGAATTTTCGAAAAAAAAAAAAAATAAATAAATAAATAAATAAATAAAAAGATATTTCTGACAGCTCTAATTTCCCCAAAATGTGAGATATCTGGCTGATCCATGAAAATATACGTCTATCCTGTGAAATATTTATTATCTAGAAAAAAATTATACCGCACATTGACCGCGTTATCAATTCTAAAAAGCTGCAAGCTGAAACTTGCAAATTGCTTCCTCAAAATTTCGCGCAATGCTCAGAGTTTTCTCAATGAGAAAGCCACAATTGACGTAGGTTCCTCATAAAAGTGAGCATTTAGCATTGAGAAAAATTTTGAGGAAGTAATTTGCAAGTTTCAGCTTTTGAAGCTTTTTGGTATTACCGACGCGTCGACATGAGATAGAAACGCGCGAGAATCGAAAAACGTTCGTCGTTTATGCTCACGTTTACCGGTGATGTTTTCAATTTTCCATTGTGTCCGGTGCGGGTTGATATGAACTTTGCGTTTGTCAATGGGCTCGCGCTGACCGGTATCGGCGAGGTTGGCGCTGTTGCGCTTTTCCTCGGTGAATGTTGCATCTCCGAGTCCTTCTCTTTTCTCGACAAGACCGGAGATTCGAGAACGCTACGATCATCCTCGTCCAGAGAATGAAGCAACTAGAAAAATAACGAACAAACAAACCGTATGGAATAATCAAACAAACTGAGTCGCCTGTGTCGACTTTGAAAAATTGAAAGCGAAATATCTCTTGAATTACTTGAGCTACCGTACTGAAACTTTGCATACAACTAAAACACGGAATTCCTCTGGTTCGTTAAAATTTAAAAAAAAAAAACATAATTATAATGGTTGTCCGATTTTCTACGATTTTCAATTTTTTCAAAAATCTCTGTCATTGCTTAGACTTTGGTAAATTAAACGTTATAATTCAACGTTATAACGCAATAATGCACATTTTATGAGTTATCATTCATGCCATTTACTATGAAAAGACGCTTAAAAAAAACTCCAGGATTTCATTCTGAAAAAGAAGCCTAATTCGACAAATTGAGTTTGACAACATTGTCCATCGCATTACATTGTTACATTTAATTACTCAACGAAAATGTTCCTAATCAAGGTGAGCTTTCGCGCATAGTTTTATTATACATAAAACTAGGCGATAAAATTTTTTAAAGATCCTGGCATTTCAAGTTTGTGAATTACAGAACGATTGGAACTTGTCTTTCGTGTGTTGCTATAAGAACACACGTTAAATAATGTTTTTTTAAACATTTAATATGTCGTCAACGAGGCTCCTAATCTCATTGAATCTTTGCACACACGTTTTGAGCACACACACAGATAGGCTGTGTAAAAATTTCAAGTCGATAACACTAAATCGATATAACAGAGGAACATCCTTAAGATTTTTATATTTTGAATGTTTATGGGAAATGTATATGATCGCTCTGAATTTCATATATATCAATATAATTCATATATATCGATACATAAATCGATATAACAGAGGAACATCGTTAAGATTTTTATATTTTGAATTTTTATGGGAAATGTATATGATTGCTCTGAATTTCATAAATTTCAGAACTTATCTGCAGTACTGCATACCATGAAAACAATAAATTACTTCAAAATACCGATGAAAATTTAAAAATAAAAGTTACGAAGCAGCGCGCCGCAAGTTTATAATTTCTCCGATATTATTTTTTTTTTCATTTTTATTTTTATATTCTTCTTACCTTTTCAACTTCGTCGTCAAACTGATCTTGACTTGTGTCCTTCTGGCTCTTGTCCAAAAGCGTGGCGCGCCTAGCCGCGAGATACAAAGATCTCTTGACTTTAACGTAGAAGACTTCGGTGATTGCTCGTACCGTGTAATCCGGCACGAATGTGTGACGCAGTATAGCATCCAAGTTTACCGATTGAATACTTCCCAATGCCTGCGGATTCACGTTCGTCGGTGATTCCGCTGTTGACAATACGATATATTTGTGAAAAATAATGTTAAACGCGTCGCTGCTTGTGTCGAAATTGGGATATGGAAAAAGAACAATTAAAAAATATGTAAAAATTACAATTTTTGAAGATTATTTGTAATTATTATTCTACGGGTGGACGATACTTCTATTTCTATGTTTTCGACAAGGATTATATATACAATTTTTTTTTTTTTTTTTTTGCAATTTATTATTTATAAATTGATTCATTCAAGTCTCAGCGACACTCGGAGTCAATCTAAAATTTTTTTTTTTTTCTTCGAAATATCAATCGACGAAATTTCGTTGATAAACGTCGAAAGAAAATAATAACCAAAGTTACAATTTCCATTGGTGCTCCCAAATTTTTCTAGAAAATTTCGTTTTGCTTTTTTTTTTCTAAAAGTCTCGTGGATGATTGAGAGAAAAAAAAAATTCCTCTTTTTCTTGTCAATGATTTTAAAAAATCTGTCGAGTTTATGAGAAAAAAAAAAAAAAAAAAAAGGAAAAAATTGCGAAAATGATTGTTCAGCGCTCACCTATAACCACATTGGATATGAGTGCCTGCTGGCCGAAATACGTGAATGGGCCACTCTCGAACATGAGATTTTCCTTGCCCACCGTAACCTCGACCCTTCCCTCGAGTATGAGAACGAAAAAATCTACCGGTTTGCCCTGTTGATATATCACAGCGGCCGGATCGTTGCGGGCTTTCTCGCGTGACTTTACCTTGATATGATAAATTATGTCTTGCTTCAGCAAACGACGCAGTATCGTTTCCGATATTGTGTCGGGCTTGAATGGATCAACTGCTGCGAATAAATCGTACGTTTGCATTTAGTTTGAGGCCAAGTTTTTTTTTTTTTTTTTTTTTTTTTTCAGTCTCTCTCGCGTCGTCAATTTTTCCAATTGCGATAATCGACGATAGAAAAAAAAAACAAAAAAACTTTATATCCAGTATTCTCACTTACTCGTCGAAAGATATTGGAACATTGCCAGTGTTAATTGGGGCGATATGTGTATACGTTGATTTTCCTTTTTCTCCGCGAATACGGTAAAGTCCTGCATCGGCCTCGGACGTGCCAGCCTCTTTCGTTTACTTCTATTGTCAGCTGTTTATGGAAAAACATTTTTTTTTTTTTTTTTTTTTTTTTTTCAATTCGCAAAAGCGCTTACAGTTTGCTAATCGTCGATTTGCTGCTTTGATTGAACTTGTTCCGCGTATTTCGCTGATTTTATTTCTTTTATTTCGAGAATTTTGAAATATTACGAATTCGTGCTTTTCCACACTATATTTTGATAATTTTTTTCGAATTTTGAGATTTTTTTTTCAACATTATACGACGATCCTAAATAGAAAGCTTTGTGTTCGTGGGGGAAAAAAAGCTGAGCTTTTTTTCCCTTTTATGCCAGAGTGCTCGCGATATTTCAAACAATCGGAGAAATTTGGAAATTTTTTTTGTTTTAGTTGTGTGTTCAGTTTGTGCTTTGTAAAATTCAAGCGGCTGTATCTCGTGAGCGTTTTGGAAAATCGTGCTCAAACTTTGCACACAAGTGGAGCATCAAAATTTTGCCTCGTTTATTCCAATTTTCGTCAAAATTACTCCGAAATTATGGATTTTGTGGGATTTCGAAGGAAAAAAAATTTCAAAAATATCTTCTTTAGCAAATTTTGAGGCATCGGGGGAATTTTTGATACTGAATTTTGCGAAAATCGGTCAATTCGTTCAGTTTTCATAACGCTTAAATTTAAATTTGAATTTTCCATTTTTTTTTAAAAAGAGACGCTCAAATTTGACAAAACTTGGAAATTTTTTTGAACTTTGAATCAAAGAAGAAGAAAAAAATCGTCCAAATCAAAGGTAGCAATGTTTAGTTATGAATATTTCGATGTTTCGTAATATTTTTATGATCGATGAGAAAAAGCGCGCTGGTCGTACTCACTGAAGACGTCGGTCTCGTCCATGATTTCAGCTTGAATCAATTCCTCGATAACATCCTCAAGGGTAACCAATCCGATAACCTCGTAAAACGGATCACCCTCGCCCTCGCTGTTGACTCGTTGTACAAACGCCATGTGTCCTTTGTGGCCTGAAAAGTGCGAGGGAAAAAGAAAGGGAAAAAAAAAAAAAAAAAAAACAAATCCTTTATCCCGTATACTCATAAGAGGTCGCAGATTGATTGATATCTTTTTTTTTTTTTTCCAAAATATTTATTCGCGCTCTTTTAAATCGAAAGCATCGATCGTCGACATTGCAAAGCAAAAAAAAAAAAAAAAATGGAAAAACGAGAAAGATCGTAAAAATTGTTTAACCTTCTTTGAACTGTTTGAACATGATGTCCAGTGTGACGTCTTCGAAAACGAAATTGCATGGATTTTGATAGAACTGACAGAGCGTTCTGAGCGGTGTATTGTCATCGGGATCGACAAAAGCGAGATCCTTGATGTAAAGCATCGTTATTATATTGGTACGAGTGTCCTCGTAAACGGGTATCCTCGAATATCCTGCAAAGTGGAACGTGACCTGTTCTTGAGTTATTTCATTTAGCCCGTAATCGACAGATCGATCGATAAGATTCTCTCGTCATTGATGATCGATCTTGGTCAATGATAATGCGAAGAAAAAGAGAGAGAAAAAAAAAGCAACTATTTCTCGAGCAAAATCAATAAAATCAAGGATATCTTATCTGTGTGGACATTGTTCGTCACAGTTTTAATATCGAATAACATTTCGCGTGTATAATGGAATAAGGTCGTAAGTGACATTGTACGTTTTTTTTCCCATTGCTGAAATCAGAAGGTCGTGTATATATATATATATTTTTTTTTTATGTATTGTAAAGATATGTTTAAAAACGTTAAATTTGAAATTCGTCTACTTGAAATCAGAACGTCGCAAATTCCTGGCCCATACGACCTTTTGGACCCAACTGAAGGAGAAATAATCACGTAAATCAATTCCAGAAGATCGTAAGCGACGTTGTACGACTTGCTGGGCATTGGTAGGAGTAAAAAAACGCAGAAACGTTTGGAAAAACCTCCAAAATGAGTCATTGGCAGATACGACCTTATGTTACTAATTTGAGATAAGAACTATGGTACTAATTTCAGATAAGACCTTAATGGTACTAATTTGAGATAAGAAAAAAATCACAATAACTTATTTCATAAAGTCGTATGGGTTTTATATTACCATTTTTTTTTTTTTAATTATTGTTATTGTTTAAATTTTCAGCTGCACGCGCAATGTTTCCGAAAATAATGGATTCAAAAAATCATTCATGCGAATCATAAAATGGTTCATTTTTTTTTCCTCAGGAACCATCAAACAAGTACATAATTTGAACTATAAAGATATTCTAAAAAAATAAATTTCTTATCGGCAACTTATGATGAAATTTGAATGAATTTTATCAGGGAAAACGAGAATTAAAAAAAAGAAAACTTAAAATCGAAAGGTCATATCCGCCAACATACGACCTTCTGCTTTTAGGTTTTGAAATTTCTAATTTTTAATTATTCGTGCGCGTTTTAATTATTTTTTACAACAAATGACGGAAAAACAAAAATTATACGACCTTATGGCACTAAATTCGCTTTTTTTTTGGCGCTTACGACCTTATTCCATTACACACGTGATTTCTCCCAATGAATAATAATAATAATAATAATTCTTAATGAAATGATCATTGATCAGCCAGATTTGTTTATTTGAGAAATAAGCAAAAAAAAAAAAGAAAAGGCTTTCTTTCATCGTTTTTACGTTTACCTGATTTCATAATTTCCGAAACAGTTTCGAAATCCAAAACTGCATTGTAATCCAGCATGTAGACGTCCTCGATGCGCGTCATTACATCGGCCACCGTTTTCTTTCGCAATTCAAGCGCTCCGGCAATTATATTGACCTCGTCTTTCTCAAGATCGTTGTATCCCGTGGTAACCTATCACAGTGTCATAGATTTTCGAAAAATCATTTCTATCATCCTATTTTATTTATTCATTTATTTATTTTAATTTAAAAAAAAAAATTAATTTTCTCTTTTAATTTTTCCATTCTTTTTTTAAATTAATTTCTTTTTTAAAATTTTTTATGGCGTTGAAAGTCTTCCCCCTCCTCAATACTACACGTGATGTTATTTTTCAATGATAAAAAAATGTTAGAAAAAAATTTGCAGCAGTTTTGAAGCTGCAGCCCTGATTCGACACTTTTACCCTTTTTTTTTTTTTTTTTTCAAACAGCACTTTGAATTTAGTTTCATACGAAAATCACGCGCTTCTACATATCGTGTATCCTTGACTATCTCACTGGTACACACAATGAGTATATTCGACGATTTTCCAATCAATTCGCGATATCAATGATAATTATACGAATCGATAATGACGCCGGTGATCGATTGTGCAACGATCGAATCGAGCGAAACTATATCCTGCTTTTTTAAGTCACGTGAAATTTTTCTAGCCCACAAAGCTGATAAGCTGTGATGAGAAAGATTATAAATCAGACACGTTGTATCAATTTTTTTTTTTTTTTTAAACTTACACGTGCTCTGTTCGACTAATGATTTTCATTGCTCCAGAACTTTTCAACAGATCCGTATATTTTTTAGTTCAATTTCAATGAAATCGAAATTCCATGCACTGACTTCAAAAAAATACAAAAAAATAATTTACCGAAACTTTGAAATATCAAAAAAAAAAAAAAAAAAAAAAAAAAAAAAAAAAAAAAAAAAAAAAAAAAAAAAGAAATTAAAATCGTATTTCACACGATTAAACGTAAATTCTTATTCTCCGATATTCAAATAAAGCACATTTCCGTTTGGCATTGTCATGAGCAAAGATGGATATCGTGCAAGTAAAAAAAAAAAATATTTTATTTTATTTCAAAATTAATCAATATTTCAATTGATTAATTCAGACCTCATCCCCTGACTGCGATGTATCTTGAGCATTGGGCAATATTGAAAAATTATTTAAAAAAAAAAAAATAATAGTAAAAATGAGTGAATCGTTGTTGCAAGTAATCGAAGACACAAATGACTTTTCCTCGATATTTTCTTTTAAATTATATATTTTTTTTTTATTATTCAAACGCCGTGCATCCCGATATTTCGAAACAGAAGCGTTTACGATTCGCTCGTCCGTTCTCGTATCGCCCAGACGTTTATGCGTACAAAACGTTGAGGGGGGGGGGGGGGGGGGGGGGAGCTTCAGAGAGTCGAATTACCGAGTTGGGTTATCTAAAACCGATATCTCAATCCGCAAAGTCTCTTGGCATATGACATTATAATGGTCGTTTAACGAGAGCAATTTGAGAGTCACTGCCCCTCTCACAACGATAAGAAACATGTCGAGTTGAGACACACGTAATAATAATCCTCTTTACGTTTATACGAGTGTACGTATGTAGATATATATATATATATATCGGTGATTCACCATAATTCCAGCTGGCATATGTGAAATAAATTAACGAGACTCTCGGGGATATACTATTGAATGAGAATTTTTCTCTCGATAGTTTCGTGATAGGGGAAAAGTCGTTTAAACGTTAGGCCATACATTCAGAGCATCGGGCATATTATCGCTGCTCGTCCAGGGCTGATAATACTTTCTCACATTTCAATAATTTCATACCCGGGTTCAGTCACAAGCCTCAATAACTTTTCAACTCCATGTGCACCGTGCACTTTGCGCCTCGGAAGATCATTATTTCACCGTAAATCTGTACCCGAGTTATTGTTTAATTGGAAATTAAATATTTTTTTTTTTTCAAATTTGATTCAGTAATCGTCGTCGAAATAAATGAAAATAAGGTGACATTTTTCTAGAGTTATCGTTATCAATTTTTTTGTTTTTCTGTACTGCTCATTCGAGTGATTTTTTTTTTACTGACGCGATGGCCGGTGTTCCAATGAAGGTGGCACAGTTTTATTAAAATAAAGTAAATGGTTTTGGGAACTCTTCACAGGCTGCTCTGTTTATCCTTTGATCGGTCTAACGAGTCCAGAGTGAATAGTGAATGCAGAAAAAGATTGAAAATTACGAATTTACCTAGAAATTTCCTCATTGCCAATTTTTTTGTAATTTAAAAATCTGTAATTGTAGTTGAATTTCAATTATTCATGGCTCATTCTTGTTTTGTTTTTTTAAAGAGATTTTCGATCGACTAACTCGAGGAGATATTGAAGAAATTTTACTCAAATTCGTAGTTAATTTTTTTTTTTTGAAAAATTATTTATATTTTCAAGCTTGCCGTAAATAATTTTCAGTATGAAATCGCATAGATCGTTTTAATTCATAGTTTGATCCATGTTAAATTAAAAGCTGACCGTTTTAATGCATAGAAGTTTGAATGGGGAAATTAAAAACAAAAGAATTTATTCCTCATAGAAATTTGCGATAAATTCTGAGATCTGCATATTCATAGTTGTCTCCTTTTGTATGTTAATTATACAAGTATCATAGAAAAAATAAAAAATAAACAAATGATTTTGAGAATTTTCAATTACTTCAAAAAATTATTTTCATTAAAAAATTTTTTTTTTCGTTATAATCGTTCAATTAGTTATGCAGTTTTTCATCAAAATCATAAATATTTTTATTTTTTCACACAAACACACACACATACACATTTATATATATATATATATATTTATTATATATATATATATATATAATGTATATATATAAATGTATATATTTATGTATTATATATATATAATGTATATATATATATATATGTATATATGTATATATATATAAATATATATATGTATAAATATTTAAATATTCTTACCCTCACGAGTTCCTTCAGACGTTCACGATTATAGACATTTCCAATCTCCTCGCCGAGCATCAGATCCAACAATTTGCTTATCGGATAACTAAGTGGAAAAGTCACGAACATTGTAAATTTCGTCACATAGATCGTCTTGGCTCCTACGCAGAGTCCATGTCGACTGCAAAATGCCTGTGAAAATTTTTTTTTTTTTTTAAATATTAACATCTTTGAGAAAAATTTCGTACCTTCGTAGTAGCAATTCTCACGATCGAGGTTTCGTATAATATTTTTTTTTGTTTTTTTTTTTTTTTAAATCTTGATTTCGCGACTTACTTGAGGCGATATTTCACCGAATATAACGATCGCGAGGGTCGAGCATATGACAGCGACAAGGCCAGAAGTAAGATCATCCAGGAGAATTGTAAAGAGAGAATTGACGAGAACGTTTGAGAACAAAATCGAGCATAGCAAATAATTGCCATGATTTCGCACTGGCTGAATCGTTCTCGCGTATGCTTTTTCCTGCGTTACGAAGAAGTATTTATTTTTCAATGATCTTCCGTTTGTTCATAATTTTATTCATATGATTCACTTGAATTTTTCGCTAAAACACTCGAGCTTTTGAATCATCGCTCGAGTAAAAGAAGAAAAAAAAAATAAACCCTGTTTTCTCTGGTTCAATTTTTTTTTTTTTCTCTTTTAAATCCATTAAACTCTCACATCATGATTTTGATGCCTTTTTTTTTTTTTTTTCCCCCACATTCGACGAACCTTTTCGGTACCGGTGTTGCATAAAATTTTCAATTCCGTTCTGTCCATGGCCATCAGTCCCAAATTGAGTCCGGAAAAGAGAGCGGAGAAGCCGAGGCACGTTAAAATGATAACGATACTCAGCCATAGAGGTAGGGTCTTCTCATAGGTACGAATCTTAAAATAAAAAGGGAGACGTAGTTTATCGATGAATATTATATAACCGCGGTTCGAATTTCGATGTTCCGGGAATATCCCCCCCCCCACCCCCCTCTTCTTTTTATTTTCGGTAATGGCGAGCGTACTCTCTGCTCCGATCCGATCTGAACCTGCGTTCAAGATCAAACATGACCGATACAGTAGTTATTATACTTACGGTACTGTAACTCATGGATCCCTGATGCTTGAAGGATTTCTCGCTGTTTTTGGGAGCATTATTGCCATCAATTTTCTGCTTGACGCAAACGAAAAAGGGCGAACCGAGTGGCAAAATTACGTCAATCAGAGCCGTATATATCTCGACCGATCTCACCTGTTATTTCAACATATCGACGATAAATATTTCTTTCGATGCCATAAATTGCAACTGCACTCTCGAAAAAAAGGGGGGGCCGGTTTTGATGGTTTTTTTTTTTTTTTTTTTTTTGCTCAAATTATCCGTCAGTGACTCACGGGAAATTCGTTGGTCCTAATTCTGTCGCACATGGTACCTCTCTCCTGAGGCATATCCGTAAACGTGATAACGGTATCTTTCGTGATACCGGTGCCGAACAGCCGCAGTGTCGCCGGGGACGCTGTCAAAATTTCCGGTATTCCCTCCGCGGTGTACGAAGGATCTTTGTCGGCTGTCTCGACTCTCAGACCTTCTATTCGTACTAATTCGTATCGGTCTGAGATGGACGCATCGCCCGTGACCGCGTCAATTCCATTATCGCGCTCGCGACGCACATGCGTTCTGAAAATAAATATCGATGCAAAAAGAAAAAATGCCTGTCGGATAAACGTCGACGCGATATTGTGTCGAAAGATTTGCTATCTTTAAATACACAAATATATATATATATATATGTAATTTTATGATCTATGAAAACATCGAGAAGATTTCTTATCACTTTTTAGATTCAATTGTTTCATTATTTCAGCAATTTTTCCAATTTCACGAATATAGAGACCCTTTTTAATTTATAAAATTATCATTCTTAAGTAGAGAAATAATTTATTCTTCTCTGACTGACTTGTCTTACGATTTTCTTGCCATATTCGGAAAAAAACGATATCGTTTATTCTTGAACTGGATGCAGTGACAACTGAGGAAAGGGCTGACTATTGAGAAAAAAATACAGCTGATAACATTTTGGAAATCCTTGTTTTTCGTTTTCTCGTAACGAAAGTTTTGTAACGGTGAACATATATATAGGGGAGACTGGGGGAGCTTTGACCACATTTTTGTTGTATCGTCCCGTTTGTCGTCATACTTGAATTGCAGGCTTGCGCAATGCTATGTCATCTTCAAGAGTACTTTGCGGAATGTACAATTCTTTCATAATTTTTCATCCACTCGAAAAAAAATTATATGCAGTTTTATTGAAGCGTGAAACTGTGGTCAAACCTCCCCATATACGGAATTAAGGTTTGACCAGGGCTATGGGAGCCCTGGCTCCCATTCCCATTAAATTCAGCAATCTCATAAATATATCACTTATAGAATCTTTTAGAGGTTTATCTATGGTTTAATACGTCAGTAAAATATTCATAGTACTACGTATATCCTCACGAACAGCGGGCAAAAACAACAAATTTTTTCGCTCTTTCAGGAAACCACCTCGTAACTTTTTCTTTGCGATACAAACGGTTGACAACCACGTGCATTTTGTTTTGGTTAAAGTTATGAATATGTAACGCCAGATGGCGTTCATATTCAGTGTCATGGCAGGATTTCAGTGTCATGGCAGAAAAAAGCATACAATGATCAAACCTCCCGTATGGTCGAACCTCCCCAGTCTCCCCTATATGTTTGCAAGATTGTCGTGCCAAGATACTTGAAAATGTCTAGAAAATTCGAAAATGACGCGTAGAAAAAAAATTTGCGGATTGACGGTAGGACCTAAAATGAATCTTTCATATTTCATGAACGAGCATATTGAGCTATTGGCTCGGTTATTGGCTTAACAATTTGCACTCATTTACCCCTTCGTGGTCACACGGGGTAGAATCGACCCGTCGATCAACTTATTATGTTGCCATTTTATGTCTTGTAAATAAATTTTTCGTGCATCATCTAATAGAATGTTCAAAGCATGGACCGTAATTTTTTTAACTACTTTGACGGATAGTTTGGTCAAAATACCGTTTTTAAAAACTGACTTGGTAGAATCGACCCGGTGTGATCACTGTGATTGAATTCGTAGGTGTGACCACGAAGGGTTAATGGTCTTAAAATTTTCAGCCCTATTCTAAAATAACGATAGTTATTTCTGCATTCGATGCAACAAGTTCGAACAAAGGAGCGGTAAAATATAATTATAACGAGCGAATTCTTGTTTTTTAAAGAAATTAAAGACTCGCTGGTACTTGTATGCATACATGAATATAATAATAAATGTATGGCAGATGCATATAAATACATTTATATTTATGGACATAAATACGGGATAAGAAATTGGATTATTCGAGCGCTAAAATAGCATTCTTTGTCTGGTCGATTGCGTTGCAGGTAAGAATCACGTTTCTAGCATGTGCACTGTGCGAATTAAATCTTCAAATCCTGCGGTTTACATGTGTATATATATCGCTCTAAGGAGGTTCAGTTGGGTTGGGTTGAGTTGGGTTGGAGGGGGAACTGGCTTGCAAAGCGTGCAGATATAGGGGGGCAAAGCCCCTCTAATATATATATATATATATATGCATTGTACATAGAGATCATATAGACGAGAACCCCAGTCAGATGGGTGCCAGTAGGTCAAGGCCAAAATTCCACTCTCTATCCCTCCCGCCGCGCCGTGTCCATGAAAATTCTCCCTAGGGAGCTCGCAGATGCGTTAAATCTCGCGGTCTATTGATCAGATTCGGCACTCAAACAACATCCTAGCACAAAATATCTTCGCAATTTTTGTGGCAACGAAAAGTAAAACTAAAGTCCGACGATGCAAGTGACAACGTAATTTTTAAATGAAAATAAAAATAAAAAGAAATGAAGAAAGATTCGCTGAAAGGTCAATGCATGAGAGTAAAGTGACCAAATGGGTGTGTTCTTTTCTGTTCTGGGATTAATTTATCGATTGTCCCCTTCCAGCCCGTTTTTTTTTTTTTTACGCTGAAACTCCACAGACATAGGGTGTAAGCTTGTTGAGCCGAGACGGATAAAAATAAATATTTACAGTTGCCGTGAGATAGGAAAAAATATGTTTGTCCGTCTGCCAAAAATATATCTCAAATACACGCGCAATGTCTGTCTTGTATATTTTTATTAATTTTTTTTTTTTCATTTAATCTTCGTATTATGCGTAAAATATTTACTTTTGTTCCATTCACCGGTATACATATCTCGCGTACACACACACACACACACACACAATTTCTATCCGGGGTCATTGAATTCAGCCGACAATTTAATAACGCTCTGACAATTTAACGACTCGATGTATATTCGTATGCTGGTTACAACAAATGCTGGTTAACGCCACTTGATATACGGAATTGATATATTGCCCGTTGGGCAGACAGTGAGTCACCAGAGTTTGATACACAACATACGCGGGAGAGGATACGAAGTGATAAAGAACATATCAGTTCAAAAACAGTTTGACCGGAAATGGATTCTCAATTATTTCGCGCGCCATATTGTTTTTGTAATTAAACGCGGGCGCACCGTTCGTGGCATGTAATTTAATCTATATATATATTTATATTAGGGTGTTTCATTTTTGACCTTTTATTTCTTATTTTCGTCTCCCCTTTCAAAAGTTTGAGCATTTTGGTGTAATATTGAGCCTCTTGAAAGGGGCACCCTGACAAAAAATCATAAGAGGTGTCTCAAAAGCCTTGAAGACTGCAGTCATGAGTTACCTGTTAGGCTTGGTTGCCTGCACCCTCCTTTCGCGAAATTAAATTTTATCACAAATGAGTAAGTTTTTCGACGAGGCACATATATATGGGGGGGGGGGGGGGGGGGGGCTAAAAATAACCGTTCATAATCCAAAGTGAGCAAAAAAAAAGGAAAGTTTTGTTTCCGCTCTTCCTCGCGCTAAAACGTTCGGTTCTTAATAACGATGATGCATCACGCGAAAGGCAGGCTCAGAGATTCAAGCCTAACTATAAGAGGGGACTCGATCGGTTTAAAGTTCGGCTTAAACAAAAAGAAAAACGCTATTTTTTTCCTGTACAAAATTGTTGGGTCGACATTTACGAATTTCGTATAAATGTATAATACATTATGTTGCACATTAAATGTAATAAGAGACAGGGAAAATTTCATTTTTTTCCGCTTCCTGTTACGAAATCGAAATGTACGCGCATTTCTCGCGTCTGATATTTAGTTGCTAAGATGCGCCATATCGCTACCCAATTCCACATCTAATTTTTGTGAAAACAAAAAAGAAGTTAAAAATGAAAAGTTATTCCTTGTTATATGTGATGCCTCAAAAACTGCACGAGGAATCATTTCGAAACAACATGTTTCTTTTTTAAACATTTTCATGCCGTAGATAAGTTTTTTGAGAGCTCCACCTTTTTTTTCATTACAAAAAGCATTAAAATGCACCCGGTTCGGTTTTTCCCTCTCTAAGAGCCCGCCGCATACAAAAACGTATATTTATATTTTATTTTTTCCGAAACTACACGGTTAAGCTTCACGAAATTTTAAGAGTTACGTTTGTCTTAGTCAAACAAACGCCCTAAAAAATTTTGAGACAATGTGCCATGGTTTCACTTAAAGTACACAACCATACCTCCTATAATACACGAGTTTTTGGCTCCTTGCGCCAGACGAGTATCCAAATAAACAGGACCACGTTCGTGGCAAGTCTTAGCAACTAAATATTTGACACAAGAAACGTGCATATTTCAGATACGGTATTACGATCGACGTTGCAAGTAAAAGCTTTACTTTGCGGTAAACGAAAACAAAGTTTGCCCTTATATGTAGTTTGTCTCTTATATTAATACATTTAATCCACAACATAATAAATGGAAATACATTTTATATTTTAAATATACATTGTATATTTATTGTAAATCTACATTGTAAATATACATTGTTAACATTGTAAACATTGTAAATATACATTGTAAATATACATTGTATATTTGTACGAAATTCGCGGATGTCGGTCCAGTAATTTTGTAGACAAAAAATACCAATTTTTGTTTTTGTTTACATCGAACTTTAGACCTCGAAATAGAGAAATAGAACTTGACCTCTCAGACCTTAGACTCGCGTTCTCGGAGTCGGCCTTTCGCGGCAAGCATCGTTATTAAAAACTGAACATTTTTATCGCGATGGAGAATGGAAACTAGACTTTTTTTTCTCCTCATTTTGAATTATGAACCCTTATTTTCATTATCTCGTCCTATGCCCCAAGTCGAAAAACTTATTTATTTGCGATGAAATTTCATCTCGCGAAAAGAGAGTGCAGGCAATCAAGCCTAACAGGTGCCTCGTGAGTTCAGTCATCTAAGCCGTTGAGACACCTCGTAGGATTTTTTGCCGGAGTGCCCCCTTCGCGAGGCTCAACATTACACCCAAATGCTCAAACTTTTGAAGGGGTAGACGAAAAAAAAAAAAAAAAAAAAACATAACAGGTCAAAAATGAAGCGTCCTTATATTTATATTCCCTCATAAAGTCGTGAATACGTTCACCACATTTGGCAAAACTTTTCCTCTTTGGTTTGATTCAAGCGCGTGTGTGGTATTCTAAAAATAGCTCCAATACACAAGTGACGCGTGTGGATCACTTGACCGCAAGGATCTTTTAGATTGAAGTGAGCCCGTTACCAGCCAATTTAACAATTGTGACAATTCACGGGTCAGCCTTAATCGAATTAATACTCATGGGGTCGGGTCTTAGTTGAATTTTCGAGGGGTCGACGTCCACACGGATTCCAATTACCCCTTGGGATATTTAAATTAGGACGTTTTGTCACGAAGAAACAAACATTTTATCATAAGACGGAAAAAAAAAAAAAACTTAATTCAGGGCTATTTTACTCCATGAGAGCGTTTGATTATGTGGAAATATATGAGGGAAGGCGTATTCGGAAGACGCAAGAGATGTAGGCCGCATATTCTATTTTTACGCAACGAACGCGTGGACCACACGTCAAAGTAATGTAATCTCTGTCGAATATCTAGCATCGGGATGCGCAAAATTTCGTAAACCCGATGGTAAAAAAGTTCGGTGACTCCCGTTGAGATCGTAATTTGCAACCAATTGAACATTTGACTTTTTTTTTCGCACGCACAGAAATTAATTTCTTTTGAGATAAATGCAAATAGAATATCTGAGGCAGTTTTGCTGATCGAAAGTGCTAATTCATACGATAGAGTCAATGGATTAAGGTATCTTCTGATCATTCGAATTGTTAGAGATTCAGGGCACGAAAAATGCCCTGCGCATAAAAAATTTACAATACAATTTTAAAACATTTATGTAAACATGAAAACTGACACAATTTCAACATAGCTCGTTTCATTGCTATCAGTTGATTGACAAGCGATGTAAACAAAAGGAAACCTCTGCTATCGTTGAAAGCCTAATTTGGACGATGTTTCTTAATATCGGTCAATTTATCAAAGAAAATAATAGAAAAAATAATAGCACGAAAGAAGATTTGGTTGGCTAACGTACATTTATTTTGACCACATGAGTATCTTCATTTTTAACTCTCGAAGCTCATTGAACGAAAACGAAAAAGTATTTCAGTCCAGAGGGGCTTTCTTTCAAGAGTCATACGCTTTGTCAAACACTCGTGTAAGATTATTACAAGAACGTTTGTTAATTCCTTCAATTTTACTACCACCTCTTCTATCTTGCTTAATCGGGATTATCTCAATACAGCTAGAAATCGATGTTTTTTTTTTCTTTTTTTTTTCAAACAAGCTGAACCGAAGAAAAAAAAGCACCACCTGTTGGAGAGCCTCATTTTAATAAATTAAATTGTTTTTAAATACGCGTATCTTGCGTCTACTCACACGAAACTTGTGCTCACACTTTTATCTATTTATCCCATATCATTCGTTGAGGCCAAAGACGTTATTGAGATAACCACGATTGAGGATCGATGATAAGAAGATGATGAAGAAGACGAGAAAAAAAAAGGATGCGCGATTGTGGCAAGACGACTTTTCAAAAATTATGAAATACTTCGTAAATTTTTTAGTCAAGAAACGACATGAACCTCGCGAATAATGGAAGTTTGGACTCGCGACAGTAATGTATTTGTCTGGCTGATGTCTGTCATTCAGCGAAAGTCGCGCTAACGCGTTTCGTATTATTATTATTATTATTATTTTTTTTGCAAAGCCTCATCGTTCCACGAGCCTTAATTATATCCTTCTATTTATGTTTTTTTTTTCTACTTCCCTCGTTGCTATTCTCGAAATACGTCGTGCAAGAAAAAAAAAAAGCACTCACTCGTTATAGCGTGGTCTTACGGTAAAGTTTCCTCCAAGATTGTACCACATTTCGCCGTGTTGGCTAGTGCTTCTCAGACAAAAATAGATTTCGGTAACCTCAAAACAACAATCATCGGGTAATCCGTAAATCCCGAGATTTCCCGTACTCGAGGTCGACAACTTGCGCAGTCGATGAGCGTGCTTGTCGTCACATTCCAAGCCGTTCGGTGACCAGCTCAGTTCTGGAACACCGCTGTAGTGGCCATTGGTATGCGTAAATTCGACCTCTACCAGGAGGCCCGGAGTCGTTGTTATGCCCGCCCGTTCAACACCGTGCCATGTTGTGTTCCTAAGGTCGGCATTGCGATCGATCAGACGCACCGAAATTACGTTATTCCTTGCATTATCGCCGTTATATTCCAACGAGAGGCCGTTAGCTAGGTTAATAACTCCGAGAACAAGTAAAAAAGTAGCCGGCGCGAGCGAGTAACCAACATGTTGCGCCATCATGCGACAAATGCGGTGTGACAACTCTCGTTTCGGTTTCTCCACGATGCTGTATTTATAACCTTGAAGCACGTGACTGCGCATGAGCACTCTTTGCGAACGAACCGTCTTTCACCGACTCCGGGATTTTCTCGTCCAAACTGTGTTCTCCCTATCGCAGATACGAGATATACCACTCGCGCCTGCGTTGTGACCGGGGCAATATTTTTTCACTGCCATCATGTTCCTTTTTCGTGTTCGATATTTTGAATACGTTACGTTGGGTTCGTTCAATTTTCGTACAAGATAGGCCCCAATGAACCTCGTTCGATCTATGAAATTTGTTTTCACGGCAACCGGGGATCTCGAGTTCCCCGTATATAAAAGCAAGTTTCTGCGATTGCGCCAAAAAGTCTTTCGCAAGAATACCTTGGTGAAAGTCCCCGCTAGCACAGCCATCAACCATCAACCCGTTTGGCTGAGTTCTAGGAGGTTGATGTAGCACCAAACGGTGCGTAGGTCCGTAGTAACTTTACAACTGTCGATAAGATCGCTAGGGATCTACGGATCATAAAGAGGAGATCATACGCGTGACATGTATTGCCGTTGCACGGTAAAGCAGATATCCAACATCGTTTCTTCATCAATCACAACTGATAAACTACTTACAAAGATGACTTTACACACAATGCACACCTGCAAAACACGGTCATCTACCTTAGAAAACCGTTACGTGCCACCAAGTGTTGACCCACTGGTCATGGATCTGGTACGGGTTGGGATTGGGTTTTGGTTCACTGGGTCTGGACATATGATTGATAACGTTCGTTGAAATTAAGAAGCACATCTTGATCCATCAATTCTCATTAATCGCAACTTTATTACACATTATAATTTAGTTTATAGAATCGTAACATGGACAAAACTTTGTACAGTGCACGTAAACGTGCCAGGAAGAAAATTTCGTTGATTTTAGGTCTTTGTGGTTGCTTCCTTTCTCGAAAAAAAAAAGTACGACGTACCGCTAATTTGTCTGAGGATTGATAGGGTTTCTACGATAAATTACCAGGCGTAGTTGGTGTGATCATTGACGTTGCTGTAGGTAAGATGAGCGACCTCGCTAGCCGGAGAATATGCGATCTTGATGAGGGGTTGATGGGCAGCTGCGAGAGGTGCAGCATTGGTATAGCTAGGATAGCTGTAAGCCGGTGCAGCATGGGAATAGGTCGCCGGGGCGGCATAGGCAATCGGGGTATGTTGGGCAACTTGATAGGCAGCGGGTGCTGCATATGTTGCCTTGGTGAGGACAGCGGAGGGCGCTGCGGCGTAAACTTGTTGGCTAGCCGGATAAGCCGAGGGAACAGCGTAGTTCTGGTAGGTAGCGTGCTGCTGCTGAGGGTAGTAGGCCTGGGTATGCGCAACTGGTGCAGCCGCGTAACTGTAGGAAGGTGATGGAGATGCGTAGTTCACGGTTGCCTGAGGTACTGCGGCGTATGCGAGCTTGGCATGATGATTTTCGTAGAATGCGGGTGCAGCAGTAGCGTAAATAGAAGCTGGATTAGCACTGTATGACACGGCAGGCTGTGCGGACAAGTAGACCGATGGATTGCTCACGCGAACATCGGTTTTGCTGCTGCTTGAGTAAGGAGTGTCGATGGTCTTTGTCTGGGTCGAAAGCTGGGCCAAATTGCCGGGACTCCTGTAGGTGTTGTCCGAACCAGATGTCAGTGCTATGCCAGCGTTAGCCGAGGCGATAACTGCACACGCAACGAAGAGAATGAACTGAAAGAAAGAGAAACGAATTATTCGATCGTTTTAGGGCAGTGTCTTGTAACTCCGTCGTATGGCTCTGTAGCTTCTGACTCAAGAACTATAAAATTTGGGATCAATTTATCAAGATTTCTGATCGTATAGGATCGTATAGGAATTTTTCGTACCTTGAATGCCATGATTGTTGGATGCTGGATTGCGATTTGGGAATGGAAGAAGTTCAAAAGACCTGTAGATCTCAACTGATGTCTGCTTCTTTGCGTGTGCTCCTTTTATATATGTAATAACCCGTGTGACTTTCTTCTTTTGACTCCTTCCAATTCGCCGACCACGTCTTGCCTTCCCCACCGCCGAAACCCTATCCGGGTGGACCCGCCGTTGGCTTATTTTCGTTTTTTTTTCCTTTTTACGTCTCTCTCTTTCTCTCTCTCTCTCTCCCTCGACCGCATTGTATTGTACACTCTAAGACCACCGTGCCGATCACAATCGAACCTCTCGTTATTTCTCTCTAGGTCCCAGTGGGTGTCCTTGACACGATCTTTGGAAATGGTTCGGCACATGCCCGAGGGACAATCGAGTGAAATTACTAAGACTTTAAGAATAGTCGGAATAACTCTTTGTACAGTGTCTTCGGGTAATTTTAGCACCATACGCGCTAGACGAAAAGTGTTTCATTCGAACCATCGTTTGTAAAAAGATTTATCGACTAATCGAAATTAAGTGATGTATAATGCTGTCTGATAAAGCGTACAACGTGTGCGTGTTATAAGCATTTACACATCATTTAATGTGTCGAAAGAATCAGACCGCTATACCACGTGTATACCGATTTGTTTCACAAAATTTGCAATTAAATTTTTTTTTATTTCAGCACAAGATTAACCCTTAACGCTGTGTAGCTACTTTACAAAATTTTAAATCGATTATTGCGTGTGATTTTTACTTAAACCGTTTTTTTTTTCCTTGTGACAGACTAGTCAAGTGATCGGTTGTTTTAGTTGAAATCTCGCCAGAGTAAGCTAAAAAATCTGATAACAAGTTAACGTTGCAATCGGAATTCATGTTAACTTTAAAGGTATATTATAGTACTCGGAGTGGTTGTTTACGGGAGCTCAATACCCTGTTGGTTCTTGGAAATCGATTTTTCGTTAATAACGTTGTCTCAAATCCCTAGAACTACATGCTCCTGGAATGACTAATAAGCGTGTGTTGAAATATTTTGGTGCAGTATATACCTCGTTAAAGAATAATTTCCATTTTTCGTGTTCTGCTTGACTAGGATGGCAAATTATTCCACCTTGACTAATCTCAAAATTTTTAACGGTTTGGTAATTTATATATTGTACGTTCGACTATGTTTAATTCTCCTATACCGTTTATCACGCATGAAATTGATAAAGCCGGACAAACGGGTGTCGATAAGTATACTCAAATTTTCCTCATAGCTTATGGTAAAATGGTGACTTTAATATCGATTTATTTTTTGCTGGCACAGTCGATGATCAGATATTTTCCGGTCCGTAACAAAGTGTGCAAGGAACAAAAAATTTCGAATTAAAAATTTTACACAATCGCTGGCCATCAATGAGTAGTCTATGGTTTTGAGGAATCGAACTTTTATCTAGGAAATTATCGTATTATTTCGAGGAATTCTTAATATCATCTTGATAATTCAGCTACTTTATACAAATGATAAAAAACGCTCGTAAAAAACAATCCCCATCGAGATGTAATCCTCGGTTTATCATAACTCTAACTGTCGTTGCAATGTTTATTACATTTTTTTTCACTCCACAGTTTTTTTTTTTTCAAGTATTTCTTTGTACTCTCAAGCGATATATATTCGGTACCAAAAAAAAACTGGAGCATCGAGAATTGTACGTGACGGTGAAATTCGTTCGTCAGGCAGGCGTAAAAAAAAAATTATTTATTATATTCTTTGTACATTTAGTGGAGGGAGTTCCCCTTACGGAATTTCGGCATGTCCCTTTTTAACGTACAGGCACACACCGCGATTGCCAGAACGACGACGAGTATGTAATCGCGAAGTTGCTCTCGCTCCGTGCGTGTTGCGCAACGCAAAAGAGCCCAAAATGTATTTTTACACATGCACATATACGCACACACACACATACACACACGCTAATTCGCGGTCGTCATAAAATTCGGACGAAACTATCAGGTATACATGGATATTAAGCGTGTGCTTTGAAAAAATATTAATATTCAGGAGACGTATGAAATGCGGGCAAGATTTTTCTCAACGATTCGTATATCGTTACTGGCCTTCGCCGGCATAACATGGAAAAACGTGAATGGCAAAGTAAAAAAAAAAAATGAGATTTAGGATCTCTGAAATTCAGTAAAGAGAGAAAAAAAAATCAGTTGACATTTTTTCTATGAGTGATTAAATTACGCCATAAAAAAAGAGATTATTACGGATGTAGTATTTCGCTCAACGACGATTAATGATACGGAATTTCACATTTTATCGGTTGTCCATATTCAAGAAGTCGAACAATACCGGCAGAGGATGATTGATTTTTTTTTTTTTGCAATCATTACTTTCGTGTCTGAAATTGGAACGCTTGCATGCGCGACCGAGATGGCCACGCCTACGGTATCAGAGAAAGAAAGCCTGCGGCTATTACTCGAGGATACGAGGGGGGACGATAAATTTTGTCCTCTGCTATTTTTACGGATTATATACGTGACACGTATAAGATCCGTAGAAATTCGATTGACACCATGGAAGATTATACGTGAAAATTAACAGAAAAAAAAAGGTGCTACGATGAATAATTTATTGGATACACAACGGATAAACTGTTTCATTTATTTTTCACCAAAGCAGATTGTATCAATTAGCCGAACATATGGAAGTAAAATTAATCGTACAATTTCAGCTTTGCCAGTGTTGGCTCGAATTAAAGAATCGTTCAATATATTCGTGCTAAAACTTTTCAACGCCAAATTTTTGTAGACAAACTTTTTTTTTTTTTTAATAATATCGAATCAGTCAGCCGATTTTGAGAAAATCGAATCAGTGCGCATCAACGAGCGTTCTTTTGATCATCTATGAATCATTTTTTTTTTCTTCAAAAATCCATCCTCGTCTCTTCTCTCACATAAAATCAGTCAATTATATTGCAATCGAAAATTTTCCCGAATCGTCTTGACCTATCGATCGAAATCGAATATTCAAATACAATTATATCATCCTCAATAAAATTTATAATAATTCTCAATCCGCTGTCTAAACTTTTTTCAAGATGCATTCTCTGGATTTCCTATACAACGTTTTGTTTCTTTTTTCACCTTTTACCAGGCGTAATTTTGAGCCGCATGACTCTGATAATCCATGTGCGATGCGATGGGATTGTAGGCAATTTTTTGAATTCCATGGCCAACGGGATAACGAGCATGCCCGTATGATAACGCGGGTGAGGCGTTTAACGAGTAACGCGAGTGTGCGTAAGTCGGGCCTTCGGTAACGGCGTAACGAGAGTGAGCGTAATTTCCGACCGAGGCGTGATTGTAGGCGACGGAAGGAGCAATAGCTAGGGGTCCAGGATTATTGTAGGGAAGCGTTGAATGCGCTGGTGCCGAAATAGCGGTAGACGGATGAAGATAGGTGGTTACGGGTCCAGAATGATCGATCGGGCCATGAGCGTAATCGGTGGCGATGTAACCGGTTGGATTGTTCACCGAGTAACTCGCAGATTTGTGAACGGCACCGGGATAAGTGGCTTCGATGATTTTTGCGTGTGTTGACGAAACACCGAGATTTTCATAAGCGTGATTGTAGAGATCTCCGTGATGAGGATTAACGGGAATTACCGATGCTGCGACAATCGGTGCTGTAGCATCGACCTGACCGTAATTACCGTAGTAAGACTGATGCGCCAGGCCATGATTGTAGTAAGCGTTGGCCCCGGCCAAAATGGCCGCGATGATAAAGAGCTGAAAAGAGGAGAGTCGTTTAATTACAAAGGAGAGAGGTTCAATTAAATTCTATTTCAGGCAATTGAGAGAAACATTTTTTTCCCGACTTGATTTAGGCATAGTTTAGGGTTGAATTTGGATTAACCGTGACCCGGGTACTTGTTGCTCAATGATGATGGTACAAATTTGAATCACTTTTTTGAAATTTGAATCAAAGAAATTGATCACATGTTAATAAATGAATGCTTCATTTCAATCAGGGCGATGCTGACGAAAACCAGTTTTTTTTTTTTTTTAAGCGTGCACATCTCACGTGCTACCCATTTTTTCGGTGAAAAATAAGCCATGTTTGGTAGAGGCGTAAATTTTGACGGAAAAAAATTATAACGCCAAAACAATTTTCAATTCGCACCTTTCTTTTATTCGGTCAATTGTAAAATTGAGCAATTTAATCCAGTAAATTATATCTACTTCAATGAATGAATCGTTTTGTTGCTTGATAAAATGTGTTCAAATTTGATAAATTTTTTTCCCTACCCGTTCAATATGCACGATAGAAAAAAATTAAAGTTATTACTCCGCTTGGAAAAAGCCCTTTCAGCAGTTTTAATGACGTTCAGTTTTTACAATCGGTTACAAATTTTTTTCATAAATCAGCCAAGTTTATGTAAAAAAGAGAACGCAACTGCGCGGGTAAAATATACGAATATAGTTATGGGTTTGAATTGCGCAAGAATTCTCGCAAAGGTTATGTCAGATTGACATGGCAACGCGGGCGAGATGTTCATTAAGGGATCAATGGAGAAACGCCCAGAGGGTATTGTGCGTTGTATCTCGGCTGCGTGTATATTCGTGATCGGGCTCTCTCGAATAATCCAGATCATATGTGTGTGCCGTTAAATGTATAATATCATATATTTGGCATCGGCAAGCCCGAATTAACTGGTCCACCGAGAGCGAAATAGCTTCATTGAGAATTTAGAAATCTTTCTCTTGACACGACGACACGAATTTTGACTTTCTACAATTTATCATACGTGGCTTTCCCCCCTCTTGTGCATTGATCAGATTCGAAAATTATCAATGAAATTTAACGAATCACAAAATTTACTCGTACAATTCACGTATATCCAACTTTTTTTTATCCCAATATATATTATAACGAATGAAAAAAAAAAGTTACAAATGATCAACTCCGAAGTAATGGATTGACTCGATCGAGCCAACAAAGATAGAAAATTAATTTTTTTTTTCTGCAGAATTTTCTCTTACCTTGAGCATCTCGTGAAGATAAAATTTATTGTCGTAAATCTGTAGTTTACGCAGTATATCGTTTTTGATAGATCAGGGGTTGATTGCAGCTGCTAGAGATTTGCTGTGCTACGAAGCATAACCACGTGTATTTATACCCGAGAAAATCCATATAGACTATGATATATATATATACATATCGTTAGACAAGTCAAATAGTGGCTGGAAATGGAAACGCTGATGGTGCATTCTCGATTGCACTCTTGGGCATATGTGTGTGCGTGTGTTCATATCGATGCAGTATAGGGAGGGGCGTTGTGTACTATGTACTACATCGTTTATTGTAGCTGTATAACTAATGTATAACATTAGGTATATTCATTTATATACCTTATGGTATATAAAGCGGTTGCTGGTGTTCACTGCGATTCAAGCCTTAAGGTGGTTGCACAAATATATATATATATATATATATATATATATATATATATATATATATATATATATATATATATATATATATATATATATATATATATATATATATATGACAGATAAGTGTCCGAAGCCACTGGTTAGAAAGATCGCAGACATCGACAAATCACGCTGCGATAAATGTTTAAGTTATTTCCAAGAAAATGGCCGTATAAAAGTTGAATTTCAATGGGATTCGGTCCAACAAGAGACGTAACGATAAGCCAAGTGCCACAGTTCATTAAAATATGTTTGCACTGTGTGCTGTGTGTGTCTAGGACGAGTGAAATGAATCGTGAGAGGAGAAGAATAAATCTCTTGGAGCCAACGTATATACTTATAATTTTCGTTTCAAAAAAAAAAAATCTTCGCTTTATCTAACAGCGGTTCATGAAACCGTGAAAACCACGACGAATTGCAATTCTCGTGTGTTTTTTCACTTGCATTACTGCTTCACTTTTGCATTTTGGAATTTTCAAAAGCACTGGAATAATCCTTCGAGGTTAAAAACTACCAGATGATCCATTTTGCCGTTGATCAACGTCAACTGATCATTAAGCTGTCATGAGATTTCCGATAAAAGTTCCGAAATTTCCTGCAAAGACAATTTTCGGTATCGCAAGATATTCCTGGAGTTAAAAATCATATTACATAGAAAAATCATGAAAAATTTCACAGAGGGAGTTTCAACACTTTTTCAGTGTCTTCGATATTATACCAGTCGACGTTGATTATACGGCAATGAATCACCGTAGGTGGAAATTTGTCTATCAATAAAAACAACGGCAACGGTGTCTGCATATATAATAGTAACGCAAACACGAGAGCGCTTATAAATATGTGTATACGTAATTGGCAGTCGCTGGAATAAAATGAGTTTAACAATTCAACGTTGATATTACGATCCAACGACTATATGGGCGGAGCTCGAAGCCTCGCAGAATTTTCGTTTGCTTCCATATACACATACGCGATGATTGTGCGTACATATATGTACCAGGCAATCAGTGTGGATATATTTTGCCATATAACGCGACGACGCGATGACCAAGAAACGACGAGAGCACATAATATCTTTCTCAAAGCCCGAGGGCTCCTTGCTCGAGAGTGTCGTAACGATAAACTTTACCGGCGGGCATGACCCGGCTTCGCGATTTTTTTTTAACCGCATACACATATATATATACAGCAGGATACGAATCTCGAGCAGGTAAAGGACTGGCGTGAATGCGTGAGAAATTCGTCCCGTCGGACTCGATAAAATTTCCCTTGAAACTTCGCCCTTCTCTCGCTCGGTTTTTGTCTCCTCTCTCGATCGTCCTCGCAATTCAATTGTAAGACTTTTTCGTCCTTCCCGGATCCTTTTTTTTCGTACGGACAAACTATAAAACCGATCGACACTGGGATCCAAAAGTTTCCAGCGCAAAACAATGAATATAAAAAAAAAAAAAAAAACAAATGAAACTTTGTTAGTTAAAGGCATGGGGAAGCCTAATGAAAAAAACAACAAATAAAAATTGAGACAAAAAAAGAACACAATTAACTCGAGATTGAAATCTTTTTGACCGTAAAATTATAATTTCACTAGGAGTGAAAGTTATTTGTGCGATGTGGCGTATAATCTCGAAGTGTTTTTTACATCGATCCCACGCAATTGATCAAAAAGGGCTGCGTAAAAGTGTATATCACTCGAGACAAAGTCCACGAAAAATTGTTCAATCGAATGAGTTTCCTTGAAATCTGTTGATGACAAATTCAAAGTTTTCGAATGTATATTTTAATATTTATGTAAATCATAACATGTGAAATTGATAAATTCGAAAGATCCATAGAACAGTCGCGATACACTCGACACTCCCCATGACGAATATCCGAGAGCAGCGAGAGAAACTTTATAGAAATTGCAACTGTTGAATCCATGAATATATATATATATATATATATAACTTGCAGTGTATATGCGAGGATATTTTTTTGCTCATTCTATAACGTTTAACCACAACCAAGAACCAATCTAACGGAGAATCCTGACGTTGACTTTTGATTTTCATCAAGTTTCGATACTCTGGGATTCCCGTTCTAGTTCCAATCCTCCCCACCACTAGATCGAGGCCCCCAACCGTCACAACCCGTGCAGAAATTTTTTAGGGATACCCTAAGTCCGACCATATCCCGATCAGGATTGTTCATGGACTCCCCAAAACCGATATCCCCATAGGAATCTATATGGTATCCGTCTCGTAATCGGATTGGTGGATGTGGCAAAATTTGTAAGTTATGGCGCCACTTTCTTTCAGGGTGTACCGATTGAATCCCAATCTCACGTTTGTACTGAATCAGGATTTGTTGAGAGCTCCTCAAGACGAGTATCCTCCGATGATTTAATGGGATGATCGAAGAATTTTAATTTGCGAAATGCCCAGTCATATTCCGAATAAAGCTTGTTGACACATTATTCGATTGGCATAATAATAATAATAATAATAATAATAATAATAATAATAATAATAATAATAATAATGAGTAGTAGTGGTGGTGGTGGTGGTGGTGGTGGTGGTGGTGGTGGTGGTGGTGGTGGTGGCGTTGGCGTTGGCGTTGGCGTTGGCGTTGGCGTTGGTGTTGGTGTTGGTGTTGGTGTTGGTGTTGGTGTTGGTGTTGGTGTTGGTGTTGGTGTTGGTGTTGGTGTTGGTGTTGGTGTTAGTGGTGGTGGTGGTGTTAGTGGTGGTGGTGGTGGTGGTGGTGGTGGTGGTGGTGGTGGTGGTGGTGGTAGTGGTGGTGGTGGTGGTAGTGGTGGTCGTGTGGTCGTGTGTTCGTGTGTTCGTGTGGTCGTGTGGTCGTGTGGTCGTGTGGTGTTGGTGGTGTAAATGCCATTATTATTACTATATATTAATTGTCATTACGTGTCATTTCATGATCGAGAACCTCCAGCACCTTAACCACTTAGCAGTGTGGCGAAAATTACATTTTTGAGCCACTTTTGTGCATTTTTCATAAAAAAAACAAATTTTGATTTTTCATGCTCCCATCACCTTAAACTGAAGCTTTGATAAAAAAAAAGACATCATCGCGAAAAGGGTGCTTTGTAGCTTAAGTGGAAGCCGCCGCTCATTGGACTTTTTTAATTATAACAGCCACTTAACGTGTGTGGCGAACTTTTTGGAAGGAAAAATTTGAGACCATGGGGATTGTACTTCGAATAAAAAGAACCTTCGATGATTCAAAAGTTGTAAAGGATATTGCTGAACGGAAAGTAGTTTTGTGCGCGGAATTTAATTCATTATTAATTGTAAGGATAGTTTCAAGCGCAATATATACTTTTAGTCACGATCGATAGACAATACCCCTGAATTTTTTCAGGTTTCGCCCGTCATGCATGTGATTTTAATTATCAGCCGTTATTGTTAATTAACAAACAAATAAACAACGGAGTTCGTCCACTCAAAAGTTGAAACGCCATCGTATTTCAGGATCAAATGACAATACTCCTTAATTTTTTCAGATTTTTCTTGTCATGCGTGCGATTTTAATTATCAGCAGTAATTGTTAATTAACAAACAAATAAACAAGGGAGTCCATCCACTCAAAAGTTGAAACGCCATCGTGTTTCAGGATCAATAGACAATACTTTTGAATTTTTCCAGATTTTTCCCGTCATGTGTGCGATTTTAATTATCAGCAGCCATTGTTAATTAACAAACAAATAAACGAAGGAGTCAGTCCACTCAAAAGTTGAAACGCGATCGTGTTCCAGGATCGATAGACAATACTCCTTAATTTTTTCAGATTTTTCCCGTCATGCGTATTCTTTTCTGAATTTTGGCTTCTCGCTACCGCTGCTAGCTTCAGCCTCATGTATAGTGTATAGAAGATATTTATAAAGTAAATGTACAAGCATTCGACAGCGTCGTGGTTAGAGCGTTAGTTCATTAGGTAGGCAGATAGGTAGGTAGGTTGTCCTTAAATCATTTTCCGGGTTAGCAAATAAATTTTCAACGACCGGAATCATCCTCGGAATAACAACAATCAATAAAAAATGTCAAAAACATTAATGTTCATAAAATATAATTTTTTTGTCATTTATTTCGGGTCCAATACGCAAACGAAGGCTAGTGAGACGTCGTAGGTTCAAACCCCGGTGTCGACGTTTTTTTTTGTTTAAATTTTTTCTATGGCTCAGATAATAATAAACAATTGCCTATAACCTGAATTGCGGAAGATAAATATTTATTCGGGATTTTATATATATGCCAGATTAAACCACATTTTGATCGGGTTTTGACCGGATACCATAATTGGAATCCAGTCAGGGGTCCCTGTCGGATTCCAATGTGCAAACGTTACATTCAGTCATGGGATCTGATCCGATGACCAGCTGGATCCCTATCAGAAAATAGGGATCCTTCTCAGAATCCACCTGGATCCCGACCGAAATTTCTGCACGGGAATGCTTCCTCATATTTTCACGAGGGCACGGGGAAACTGCCGAAAACTTTTGCCGATACTGGCAGCTCCTTCAACAATCCCAGGGCATGGCGAAGCGGTCACCCATCCAAGTAATTCACGCAAGCATTGCTCGCTTTAAAGATATATTGTCAGAGCCCGAACGCCATCAGCCATCCACCTATCGCTGCGTCGGTGAAAGTGATTATACGTAGTTTTTTTAATTTTTTATTCCTGCGCGACGTATCGCTCCTTTCATATATACACGGCGTGAAGGATGCTTAAGAACGGCGCGCCCAGGCCCCCGGGCATTATATCGAATTTTCATGGTGTCACGAACGCTCGGAAAAGTTAATTGATCGATCGCGTGTCAATAAAAATTTCTCATATTGTTAGCATGTTATTTTTGCTTCGCTCAAAGTGTGCGAAAAATGAAAATTCGAGTAAGCAAAAAAAATGTTCATGTTTCAACTTGCATATTTTTATTCCAAGTCAGTTAAACGGCGCAGTTCCTTCACGCTTTTATATATCGTCGAATCAACGATTTTTGTAAAATCAATCGAACGAATTTCATAATTCATATTCATGTTTTGAACTTTATGAATTTCATAATTTCTATTGGTTTTATACATTCTATACATTTCTCGTTATTTTTTTTTTTTTTTAATTATAATCGTTCGGCCGTTCAGATTGTTTGTTTGATTTTTGGTTATACGTATAAACCAAAACCGATGCACATAGCAATTAACGGCTTCGTTGATTTTGTTTTTTCTTGGCGTATTTAACAAAAGTACAACCATCGCCATAGACGGCATCAGACGGATAAATTTGAACCACTATACCTCCCAGTAGACATGAATCATTATTATTTTTTGCTTAAAAAAAATATAATCTGTTCAATACCGCGTCCACGTTCCAAGATTTTTCACAAAAATATTTAAAAAATAATAAAGAATTTTCATTCTTAAGGAACTTTTGTTAGACTGGGTTTGAGCGGCCCTTTTTGGTTCCCCTCGTATTAATTTCCAATATGGAAGAGTTTATTATTATTATTATTATTTATTTATTATAAAGTACTGGCGCTTATTCGACTCGCACTGATGGCATTATCTTGATTGTTCAGCTGTGAAATATCCAGCTCATTTCTCATCGTCGTAGCTCGATGGCTGCTATTTCTCACCGCGTTATTTCGCCTCTGTCCTCTCCCAAATGTGCAACTTATTATGTTGCTCAGGTACTGTGTTCCGGTCGTTAAAACTGTCTGCGTATTGTTCGAAGAATTTTCACCCTCGTTCGTCGTTTGTTCGCTGGCGATTTTTATATCATCGTTCCATCCAGCATTCGTTACCGGAACGACTTGCTCCATTCGCGAATTCGTTGGCTCGTCGACGAAGCTCGTATTCTGACGATCGAACGACGATGTTTCGACGCGATTTACAATCGTTCGCAGCGTTCGATTCGAGGTTTGCGAAGCATTGTTGAGATCCGAATGTATCGCGATCGTATAAGGCGGTGGATTCGCGTAACCGCACGCTGGAGCTGTTGGCTCGGTTTGCGTGATACGAGGAATCGGTGGCGGCGGCGGCGTCGGTAATGACGATTCAGCTCCGATCACCGCCGCATAAGGTGGTGGCAGATCGGTGATCCAGTGAGCTTGATATGGCGGTGGATTGGTGATCTGAAAAAAAAAAATCTTTAAACTGTCGAATCGTCACTTGAGGATGTACATATTTGTACATCCTAACTATACTTTGTCAATATTTTAATGTAATTTTCGATGGAAAATTTGGAATTTCTTGAAAAGTGAGGGGCTTTTGTTAAATCACGAATTAATTTTTTTAAATCAACTAAATCGTTAGGCGAGTTTTTCTTTGATAGAAAAAATCTGTTGAATATTTATTTCTGGAAAAATAAAGCTAATCGTAATGTTTTTTTAAGTCATTTTTTTGATCGATATAAAGAATGGGTTTATCTTTTATCCACAAACGGTTTATCTTTTATCGTCTATGGTGATGGCGCAATATTTGATTAGGCACAATCTCACAGATAACGGAGACGCGTATGAGATAGACTTTTTTTCTGAGTGATTCTTAAACTTTCTCGCAGTCAATACGTGTGTATTCCATAAATGACTTGGATTAAATGAAAATTGGGCGAAAGATTACGAATCTTTGATACGCTACCGTAAAAATTCTCTATGTGTTCTCTACTTGCAAAATCTCAGGGGCCATGAATCATCAGTTTCATAAACTTTGACTTTTCAACGAATAGAAAATTTCATTTTATAAAATAATTTATATATTGTTAATTTATTTATTGTTTTTTTTTTCTAATAACTAATTAATTAAATTCTCGATGGCATTATACATATTCAAAAACGTTCTTAATATTTTCAATATGTTTGATTTTCATTAAGTTCATTTCATTTCATTTCAAGTTGTAATTAAGAGGAAAATTTGCAATTAAAAAGTTCCAACGTTTTGACGATATTTTTACTTTGAATTTGATAATAAAAAAAAAAAAAAAAAAAACGGTAGCCGTTGAAATAAATTGACCTCTGAACAATTGTCCACTGCACCGGAAACGGACTGTATATTTCGATCCCTTCGTCTGCGATCGAGAATTCTCGAAGCTTCATTCGCCACTACCCTCTCGTGAACTCTTCGAGCGTTGCAAGCTGCATAACCGCAGGCGGATAGAAAAAGTAACGTTAAAATCGTGAGTGCAATCCACATGTATTTCCAGCGTAGTAATACGGATGCCACCATAGCCGCTCCGACCCATGCGACCATAAGAGTCGCGAGCGAACGACCTGAACAGTCGACATCCTGGATTAATGTGGAGGGAGGGAAACAAAACAAACAAACAAAATTAATTAGCGAATGCGCGATGAAATTTCATGTTTCCTATAATCAGGCATTCTTTTTTACGTTTAGTCACGTGGTTAAAAACAGAGAGAAAATGTGAAAAGGTATATGAGAAAAATTATTATGCTTTTTTTTTGCCAAGAATGTTAGTAGAACGAAATAAAAAGCTGCACGAAGGGAAAAATTAATTTCGTAAAATTTAACGAAAATTTGTCGTTCCATATAAAACTTTCTCTTTGCCATTGAAACAATAAATTTCGAACATAATCAATAGTTAGACGGAAAATTTAGTGCTCAGAAATGTAGACACCGACGTCGACTCCGAAGTTAAAGTAAATTCTTAAAATTTAACGAAAAATTATCGTCCATTATATTTTTATTTCCTCGCTATGTATCGAAACGATAAACTTTGAACGATGACAAATTATGTTATAACTTACGAAATAATTTTTTGTCTCATCATGGCCGTTGCTAAATCGCGTCTCTATTCTCCATTTAAATCATCGTTTTTTTTTTTTTTTTTTTTTTAACGAAAATAACAACATTCAATCTCCATCTATAATTATAATTTGCTACTCTCTGATAAACGACGAATCCGAGACGTACTCTGTACTCGAAAGGGTTGATACCGTCGTCCATAGTGGTGCGCCTTATACGTAAACGATCGATATGCGCGATGCCCCTCATAACTCAACGTTTCTGGAAA
This sequence comes from Rhorus exstirpatorius, assembly GCA_963564615.1. Taxonomy (NCBI): domain Eukaryota; kingdom Metazoa; phylum Arthropoda; class Insecta; order Hymenoptera; family Ichneumonidae; genus Rhorus; species Rhorus exstirpatorius. Next base: position 15,902,841 of record OY751319.1, read on the forward strand.
AAAAAAAAAAAAAAAAAAAAATACGGAAATCGTCCAATCTTTTTGTCTCATATTCTTTCTCTTTTTCTTCGATGTCTCGTTGTCACGAGGTATCGATGATTTATCATCGATTATCGTGCGTACGCAGATAAGAGAAGTCAATATCTTCGATACTCGCTGGGAATCATAATTTGTATTTTACGTCGATCGGTGTTGTGTCTCGTGACGATATAAATGTGCTCGATTGCATCAATTTTTTATACACATCGAGAACACGAACTTTACGACTTGATGAAAAAATTTTTGTAACATTGCCCATGGTATAAAGCATATAGTTGGATTTTTTTTGCATTATAAAAATGTACTAAGCCGCGAAAAGGTAGCGTCGTAAGAACTGCTGATTTCTTACGTTTTTTTCCCTCAAAAAACCTAACTTTTGACGGCCTTATATCGATATGAAATTTACAAAATAATGGAAACGTTTTCCAGATATGGTAAACGGCCCAGATAGTGAACGCGTCCCAGTTATTGAACGATCCGGTATATATATTTAATGATAGTTTACATACATTTGATCGAATCGCTGATTCAATATCCGCAAATAAAGGTTCTGTTTTCAACTTTTTGACGAGAAAAAGTTCAGAGCAGTTACTATTTTCGATATATTATGAATTTAGCTTTACAAATCAGCACTTTCATCTATTCCGTCATTAATTGGGACAACGAATTCAGGACGTGTCCGAGTTATTGATTGATGTTCCGTAACCTAAACAGTTTTTAAGTTTTCTCCAATCTCCTTAGAAATTCTGCCCAGTATTGAATTTTTTTCATTTATTCATCGAATAAATGTAAATGGAACTGAATAAGTGTGAAATAAAAGTGTAATAACTTTTTTTTTCGGATTAATTCCCGAATGTTTATTAACTGGGACTCTGTCGTGTCATTATCTGGGCCAGCAAGTCGGGCGGGTTGTCATTAACTCGGACATCAAACACGCATCTTTAATTTGCTTATTCATCCTGATTTTTCAACGTTTTAACAAAAAATTCAATATTATTACATTCAGCATGCGAACGAAATTGTTGATATGAAACCAAAGTTTTTCGATATCGTACTCGGATATGATTGAAAAATGTAAGAAGAACGTGGATCCTTCGTTGAATGCGCTCACTAACTGGGACATTCACCTTTATTAGCTTTCTTTTTAACGAGTGAAACAGTATATAGATTGAGTTTAATTTATTCTAATGGACGAAAAATCTGAAACAAATCTCCAGGTATGCCTCATACGTTGCATAATGTTAGAAAAGTAAAAAATAAAATCAATGAAGTTGGAAACATCGAGAGCCTTATATGAGTGCCGGGAATTGCTGGAATAAGCCATATCGCGTTGTAATAAATTATAGATATCGCTCAATTAGACGGATTGCTAGTAAAACGGAAATACGCATAACATTATCGCAACGACCAATAAACGCGATACGTTAAAAAATATTGAACAAGTAAAAAGAAAAATTCACTACAGGCGAATTATATTTTGTATTGCTATAGAACGAAGCACACGAAAAAGAAGTGACAAAAGAGAGTTAGATGGATCGAGATAATTTTCAGTGAGATATGCAATTTTCCCAAAAAAAAAAACAAAAAAAACAAAGACTTATCGGGCATTCCAGAAACGAGAAAAACCAATAAAAAGGTTTCAAAAGAATAATGACTATCGTGAAATGAATTTTAAATTTGTACATTATGACCTTTTTTAACAAATTCGATAAATTTTCAATGCCGAAATCTAATCTGTTTTTTTATTTTTTTTATTTTTGAAATACCCCATATATAGCATAAACGATGAACATGTACGATATCTGCCCTGATATATTTGTTGCGCAATGCAAACCTACTGGATCGTTATCGTGCTGATCCAAGGTCGTTACGATATTCAGATCAGGTGGCGTCCTCGGCATTCTGTCGTCGATAGTTCCGAGATACGCGTGACGTGCGAAAAATGCCAGTGGCATTAAAAACAAATTCTTTCGGTCCCTTTGTCGACTCGATAATAACCAGCTAAGACTACCTTCAAAGTTAATCATTTCGATTAAAAATCAACTTGCTGGTCGCTGTGATATACGCGATGATTTTAACCGGGATGGGGAGGTAACGATAATTCTGTGTTTAAAAAATAGTTTAATCCTGGAATTATTCAGGGAGCATGTGTTTTTTTTTTCAATTTATCGTTATTTTTTTATGAATTTTTTTGATAAATTCACATATATTGAATGAATTGTATACAAAAAGCTCGTAAGCTCGAAACAAAAAAAAAATTAATGTTCGGAAGTTGATACTCGACTCGAAAGTCAACGTTTGTCAATGCAAAATCAGATAAACATGTCCGTGATCGATACACCAAGATCAAGAATAAATATATCCGCGTTAACGCGTGCGACGTTTATCCCATAATGAATTTCTAAACTCTTCAGTTATCTTATCGAATTTTATCAGTTAACGACGAGAGAATGAGAGCTAGAAAAAAAATCGTCACAAAATGTGCGCGGTGATATCGCATGGGTTGTGCAGCAAAACGATGCATTAAAGCATATCTTACTTTGGTACACGCACGATTAAGTTTATCAATGAAACAATCAGAAAATTCTTGTAAATTCATTCTTCTTAAATTTCAGTCTCATTGTTTCAGTATGTTTTTGGGTCGAGTGTCATGAGTAGGCGTTTTCAACTTAGGCAACTTTCATTGAATGTGGCGCGTATGCCGAGACAATATAATATCGTTGTCCCGATGCAGCTGCTCAGAAGTTTTCATCGCAACTTATTAGCAGCTATAAAGTTCATTTTTACAAAATCCTTAGACGAGAAAAAAAAACGAAGTAGCAATATTAAAGCAATAATTAATAAGTCTCGAAAAGTTGCAGAATTATCGTTAAAAAAAAATGAAATAATGAGTGGAATGTCACAACGGGCGGAATTTTTACTTTTTCACACAGTATTGAATAAAATATCTCACGCAATATGCTTGCACCGACAATTGTTCCTCTCTCGATGAAACACGTATGACGATTGTATTATAATGCTCGAAAATATGCAATCGAGGTACTCATCTTATCGTGAAAATCGAGATATATATATATATATATATATTTTTTTTTTTTTGACATGATAGCGATTAACTTCGCGTTAAATATATATGTACAAATGTCAGTGTCTGGATGTTACAAAAAAAGTGCAAATTTTATCATCAGAAAGAATAGAATAATTTCTTAATTGCTTGGCGAGACGTAATATATCACTTGTGAAAAAAATGTTTGGATATTTAATCTTCATATTTGTGAATTATTATCTTATCCTTTTGATGATTTTATTGAAGGTTAAAAGATAAAACGAAAAATCCATATAAAAAAATACATATATACAAATTTTTATTTATATAAATTTATGAAGTTATGTGAGCATAGCTCGATTAATCGTACCCTGCTGTATATTCGGAAATTGCCAAGTTCTTCCATGTGGCTGATTGTGTCAGTTCCGCCTTTGATTCGCTCTCCGCGGTATACAGAAAAATCCCTTTCTATCCAATTACCTCTGCAGCGACGTTTATCCGTCGGTATAGAGCGCGTATTGAAAGAAAGAAAAAAAAAAGTCACCACACGAAAGAGCTACGAGAAGAAATTGCGCAGATCCTGACGAACGAAAGACATCATTTTCTCGATCATTGCACTTTACTTCTTCTCTTTTTCCTCGTGCTCGATTTCGGACGAGAATTTTATCACTCGTGACGCGGGAACTTCGCGACGAAACGCGATTTCAAATTTTTCTACTCCATACGTGTACCAGTGACAATTTTCTTTTTTTTTTTAAACTCGAAACTCATTTACGATGAAAAGTCGTTTGTGCCAATTGACAAGATCGAATATCGCGTAATTTTGTAAAATTTTTCGACGCTCTCTCTCTGTAACCTTCTCGCGAGCGAATCACCTAGTTCTTCGGAATTGCAACTAAAATGCGTGCATCTAACAAGTCTGCGGGTAACGCGATAAAAGCGATAAACCTTTTACTCCCACTATTTCGCACCTGGAAGTTGAAATCCTTATCACTTCGCTGATGAGCAACTTGCGGCTTTGTCTCTCTTTCTTCCTCCTTCTCTCTCTCTCTCTCTCTCTCTCTCTCTCTCTCTCTCTCTCTCTTTCTTTCTCTACCTCTCTTTCTCTCAGTACGCGCACATGCCACAGAGATGCATTTTTACAAAGCTCTCGAACGAATCCTCCCTCCCTCGACAATTTCAACACAAATGTTGCGACGTTTATGATGAAAAAATAAAAGAACAAAAGAGAAAAAAAAATGTTTTATCGTTATACGACGCACATATACGAAGATTAAAGACTTTTGTGTACCTACTTTCTGTTTTTAATGAAATCTCAAAATCTCACGCGATTCCGGTTTTGTGAGAAGAAATATCTTCAGATCGAGTTTTCACGTGTCGATCAGTTTTTATTTTTGTCATTATGATTGACACTATAATTATCCCGTAGAGGTGACAAAGCATGACTGGGTTAAACGGGGCCGAGACTGTATTAACTTTTTTTCTTTTCATTGGAGAAAAAAAAAAATGTGATCGCTTCCTGCCCGCCAGTTCGTGTAACAAGATAATTATCGTTATTCCCGTGTTTATATAGATTTTTGTATTTTCGGCTATGAGAAAGTACTGCGTTTCAATGCTGTATATAGTGTCGTCGAAAATGTACAACGAGGATAATTGGATTTATCTCATCGGGGCAAATAACGTTTGAGCAGTACTGAATTAATTTACAATTAAACGTTGTTGAACCAAGTGGCAAATTTTCCAGTTGTTGTCTTTTAATTAACGTATACATACGTGGTTGAATTGCAATGGATCAGTTTGGACTTGAAGAATATATAGTTCAATTAAGGTAAATAATATTTTGTTTGATTATCGATTACTCTAACAACTGCAGAATTGTGGTGAATATATATTTTTGGGTATAAGCAACTCTTATTTGCATTGTCTTCGATTTACATGATGCATGTGCCATTTGTTTGAGTGAGCTTTCCATGAATTTTGTATAAACAAAGCACTCGCGATATTTAGCTTCCCGTCGAGAGATAACACGATTGTCCGACGTGCCAGTTTCAATTGTCTGATAGTAAAAGTCGGTCATTTTTATTGGTTCTGGACTGCGGCATTGTGCTCGAGTCTTTTTCATTTGCATAACCTGAAATAGTAGACGCAAAGCCGGAAAATCATGAATAATAAACGAGATATTGACTTCAATTGCTGTGGGGTAATTCTGAGACAGATAAGATGCCAGAGGCGATCATATCGATGGACTAATGCCAAACGAGCGTATTGGTTATGTATATAAGCATATCTTATACGCCCCTATGGAATTTAACCATCGATATAATTCAATAACTTTTCAATAAATCAATCAGCCCGAATGTCCTTTTCGTTGAATCTACTCGTTTTTTTTTACTCAAAACCGTCGGCAAAATACAATTAATGCCCTTCAATTGCAGCTGCACAAAAGTGGCTTCAATTCTTAGTGTATTCCGTTCACGAGGCTAATAGTCTTTAGAAAAGAATAAGTGAATTAATCCTGGATCGTGTACTAATCTATCGGGCACCAGAAAAAAAAAAAAATTGGCCGACCGGATGTTCGCGGCGGAGTAATGAGCGATAAAAGTGACACTTTTTAACGAGTCTCTTCCAACAAAATACTCCATTTTGCGGTTGTAATACAAATATTTTTTTTTAAATTAAATTTTTTTAATTTTAATGCATCATTATTACAGTGGGTTTTTCCTTAAGATGAATGTTTAAGCTGCACCAAGGGCATCCAAAAAAAGGATTTACTCGATTCAAATAAATTTGTCCTATTAATTCGTATAACATCCCAATAAACTGGTTCGCCGGGGGGGTATTTAAATACATTTTTATTTTATTCTGAAATCGAAATATGGGTGTTAAAATGGATGTAACGTGACAACGAAGTATAGAAGAGAAATATGAACACAATTTTGGGAAAATAACTACTCGAGAGCTTTTTTATTTTCCAATATTTTAAATCGTTTTTATTCACGAAGTATAGTAACATTCTACATACATTGCGACTTAGGGCGTATTTATTTTTTTATTTTTTTACGAATCTAAGTGCTTAATTGTTCGTACTCGTAAAAACCTGATAAATATAACATGATTTGAAATTCCCAAAAACTCGACGAAAACTCGTCGAAAACTCAAAGGGGAAGCGTAGATTCACGAAATTCGCAGGCAAGTGGTCGGGGCACGTCGCGATTTCCAAAACTTTTCACCTATATATATGTACATACGCACTCCTCGGGCCCACTGGCTAAAGACGAATTTTCTACGATTTATAATAATCGATACTGTTAATACTTTACGGTTAATAGTTGAATTAATTTTTAAAGATCATTTTTTTTTGTTTATATAGCTTAACAATGAGTTTATTAGTCATAATTTTCGTTGCTTTTAATGTCGATCACTGTCCAAACAGAGCGAGTCAAAGATAGAACCTCGTCGGTTTCTCTCTCTCTCTCTCTCTCTCTCTCTCTCTCTCTCTCTCTCTGACACGATCGTTTGGACGATGATCAAGATCGTTTATTTTTCTATTTTTTTTTTTTATTTTTATTTTCTTTCGAAATAATTTTCAGCTTACTCCGGAGATTCGATGACGTGAAATTTTGACGTACGAATTTTATAACGAATCGTCATTAATCACATCGAACCGCGTCCCAGTTGATAAATAATAATAGAGCCAATCGGTACCATAACCAAATTCCTTGTTAAATGATATTTTCATCATAACGGATCGACGAATTTTCTAAACTCTCGTCGCCCGTTTGGGCTAATAAACAATTTCGTGCATCTGTCAATTTACAATTTAACCTGACACGACAATTTTATTACACGCTTTTGTTGTTTATCGAGATCGATGATTTCTATTTCAGCCCGATCCTTCAACTCCGAGTAATATCGTTCATTCTTCAATTACTTGTGTAATTTCGTTCGAACGGATTCGATAGAGTCAATGGCAATCGGAACATTCGTCGTTTCTTTTTGTTCTTCTTTTTTTTGTTGTTTATAATCATAAACATCAATGCACCGTATTAAATTAACTTAGGGCAATAGTCTAGGATTGAATCGTCCCATGTGCAAAATCAGTCCTGTGGGATTGTGTCGTACGAAATAGAGGAAAGGTCTGTCCAATTTTAATCTCTGTTTCTCCGTTGAATCGTTCTGTCGTGCCGATCGAGTTTCCCTATGCGGCACATACAGTGTCGCCGTGCCCGAATGATCCGCAATCATATCGTCGGTTTGCTCCTCGTACTCGCTGTACTCCCGAGCATTCCTCAGTGGACTGCCCGGATATACCTCCACGTGATGTCTGCCGCTTATTATGTTTTCATCGCCGCAGGTGCTGAACAGATTCATCTGCAACAATATTCGAGACATTTTCAATCGAAGTTTACCTTAGCCACATCGCTCTCGCAGTTTTCATTCGCAATATTTTTCATCGGTCGAACGAGACAGAGAGAAATTAAGAAAAAAAATACTTCCTCTCAGTAAAGAAACTACAAAAGCAATGCGGACGAATAAACAAAAACAAGATTTTCCTATATACCTGAAGTACGTCAGCAAGATGTAAATCCGTGGCAACACCGTTGATACCCTGTAGATCTGCGTGTTTCGAGAATAACTCCTCCAAGCCCATTCTCTTGAGTGCTGCCGTGGCATTGATCACCGAACGGTGACTGAATTTCGGCACCTGGAGCTCCAGTCCGGGACGTGGAATCAAAACTTTGAGCAATTTGTTCCACGAACCGTCGTGAGTCGCTCCTCTTATCAGTCTCTGCTCGAGACGATCAAGCGTGTCACCCGGTGCGGTCAGACCCTGTTGTCCCGGTATAATGAAAATCGTTGATACCAATTTGTCGATTCCACCAAGTGCTATCGCCGTTGCGTCGAGACCGGGCTCGTAACCCGCCAAAACACCTGCTCGCCATACCGTAGCCGGTACTGGAACGAGCTTTCTCTGTCTTACAGCCGGTGAAACGGCGAAGTAAAGTTCACCGTCTCTACCCTCGGAGCTAGCTGCGCTCGAGTTGCAATCGGTCTGAAAGACATTCGCTGATAGTGCTGCGAGCGGTGATCGCAATGGTACCGTGTTCGTTCTCACGAAATCCTTGATTCTCCCGCCTGTCTGCTTTCTGATCATCAGATTAGTTCGTCTTCTCACGAGATCGCTTATCGTCGCAAAATTCACTTCCGCCACCATGCCGTCGTAGAACTGTTGTGCCCGCTCCTTGTAGAAAGGCATGAGCTTGCGTACCTTCGATCTGTCGGCAAATAGTTCCCGGACAAAAGCCGCATTCGCGATACCTTGATTTCTGGCAAGGCTCACGGCGTCAGTGACATTTTGAAACACGAGATGTGGATTGAACGACGCAACATCGTCGAGCTTGAGAATATCGTTCATTTGATCGGAAGTTGGTCCACGTGCGCCCAGAAACACCATTGCCAGCATGCTCGTCATGCCGAACGGTGAAACAGCGAGAGATCTCGCGGTGCTCAATCCCTTGTTCGTCGCGGTCCAGAATGTGAAGGCCAACTCGTTGCACAAATTTGCGAAATAAGATACGTCGGTCTCAAGATTTTTCACCGTACTGTCAAGTCCACTGGCGCTCTGCGGATGTTCCAGGGATACCGGTGGTCTTTCCGTAGACGTGATCTTCTCGTCTTCCTGTGCGATCAATGGTACGTCCGTTGTGATCGGTTGCTTTCCGTGGCTTCCACTGGTTTTCGTCAAAGCCGGATAAACTTGTTGAGGTATCAGTGTCCATTGATCATCCGTAGGTTCAGGCAGAGCGTCGTCTTTCTTGATGTTCATCGTTGGCTTGTGAGTAGATATCCCGGGTGAGGGAATCGGATTGTCGGTGACTAATTTGCTGGGTGCGTCGTTTTCAGGCAATTTTATTGGTTCCACGAGTACTTTGATTGAATCGTTGATATTTGAAAAATTGGATAACTCGCTTGAGCTTGCGTTCGTTGTAATCTCTACCTTTGTCGTTAATTGCGAATCTGTATCATTCGCTTGATCAGCAGGAATTTTTTCATTGACGTGTAATGGCTCCTTCGTCGTTAAAACGGGAGAAACATATTTCTCTTCGATCGGTGACAAATCATCGTCACTGTTTTTCGTGATCGGCTTTCTGATATCGTCGACATTTGGCTGTATTTTGTCACCTTCGATTTTGTTAGCTTGTTCGTCACCCAGGCGAATGCGTGTTTCTGTTCCTGATGGACTGACAGTGCCATTCTTAATCGACGTCTCTGCTGCATGGCCCTCGTCGCTGTATGACAATCCACTTACTTTTGCCGGGACTGGAAGTTGAATTTTTTCGCCCAATTTTACGTAAGGATCTTCGGTAACTGACGCAACTTTCGGAGTCGTTGGCTGCTCTTCGATCGCATGATTTTCCGGTGATTTTGTAATTTCACCGAGTTTTTGATTTGAAATATCGGAGATCGGTCGCTTCGTGACCAAAACTGCGGTATCGTTCACTCGAATCCTGATTTCTTCGGTTTGTTGCGGCGCGGAAATTGGACTAGGTGGTTCAGCAATTTTTTCTGACAAAGTAGATTCTGCAATTAATTCGATCTTCTCAGTTTCTACAGCATCGTTTTCCAGCTTCGGTTCGTCTGTGGCTAGATCCGCTGCTGTTTTTTCAATCGTGCTCACCGTTGTGGCCTGCAACGAAATATTCGAGCTCAATTTGTTGTTATCTATCGACGATTCGATGGAGCTTGGCATTGTTGTGATCGGTTGCGAATTGGGGATCGTATGAAATAACGGAATACCCTCATCCTTAAGTGGCTTCTTGGAGTCTGCGATTGTTTCGACTGCGGACATATCGATTGACGCAATTTTCAAAGGTATTTTCTCAGAGTCTTTTTCCGGTCCAATATCGATCACAGCATCGGAAACTTCTGATTTTGTAAAATTGATCGATTCGGGTCGTGCATCTGAACTATTTATTTTTATTTCCATTGATTCGAGATTTTCCGTAATAATGCTCGGTTTTGATGACGTATTGGCGGACATTTCATTAATTTTCGTTGATTCAATCAATTCGTCGCCAGATTGTATCAGCTCAGGAATCGGAGGTGCGGAAATCTTGATGCGATTCTCCGGAGCTTCATCAATCGGCAATGGACTCACTGTTGTTGTCGGTTCTTTAGCAATGACCGTCACATTTTCCACTAATTTTGTCGATGTGTTTTGATCTTCCGGCAATTCTGTGGTAATTACCAGCATCGTAGATGGTTCAGTTTCAGCGCTTTTTGTCGCAGTAATCATCTCAGTAATCGGCTCTTGTAATCTGGGCTTGTTCGTCGATGTTTCGGAATTCGAATCTACATGAGCGGTTGTTGGTTCTTTCGGACTGTCAGCGAGGGCAGATTCTTTCGGGGAGTCTATTCTCTCGACCGATATTTCGGGTGCAGCTGTCGGAACGATCTTCGGCGTTGGTGTTTCTGTCAATTCAACCTTCTGGGTCACGTTGTTTTCTATTTCAAGCTCTTGCGTCTGAGGCTTCGTGTCATTCTTTGTTTGGAGCTCACTCTTTTTGACGTCGTTGGTCTTTACAGCCTCAGTCAGGTTGCTTGCCGGAGCGTCGCTCAGAATTAGTACTTCCGGTGGCGATTTCACAGGATCAACGGTAGTTAAATTTGCATCGGGATTAAGGTTCGCAACGGTCGTTTCTGGATTCGCCGATGATGGGAAACCAGCAATCAGGCCACTAGCGATAGTGTTCGGAGGAACACTTCCAGTTTCTGGTAAGCTCAAAGGTACAACTATTGAGGGACTGACATTAACGTTCGATGATTCTATCATATTGTTGATCAGTGTGACCGGGTCAGTCAACTTTATTCTAACTAATGGAGACTCCGCGCCATGGACTGAATCCTTCATGGTTTGGGATTCGTTTGTCCTGTGAAACTTTGTTGGCTTGGCTTCCGTTATATCAAGATGGACTATCGGTAGTTCCGTATGATTCTCATTCAATTTGATCTGGATTGGCGTTTCGGTCATTTGATTATCCAAATTTAAAGGATCTTGCACTATTGCTGGACTCTCTGTCGAAACTTTAGCCGGTGCTTCAGTACGATCAATGGAAACAGTGGATGCATTGGAATATGCAGAACTCGTGTCGATCGTCGAAGGTATTGCAGTAGATGTTTTCTCTATTGGCGTCGCTACAGAAACTGTTGACTCGGTTACAGTTTCAATTTTAACAGAGTCTTGAGCGACAGCCTGCGGTATAACTTTATCAGTTGTAATGTCAGAAGATGCTTGTATCTCGTCAACTTCGGGTTTTGATTGCTCGGGCTTTGGGACCAATGCTTCGAGCTTTTGAGCGACCGGTTGATCAACCCTATTTACAGGAAATTCCGATGATTCGTTACTCGCCAATTGCACAACAGTTTTAACTGTGGTGGAATTTTCGAGACTCGACGCTTGGGTCGTAACTGCCACGCTTGGTAGTTCCGTGCTAAAAGTGACCTTCAGTTCTTGAGTAGGTTCTTTTACGTCCGCAGTAGTAGCGACTGTTGAGTTTTTAATTTCAGCTACTTTCGTGGGTACGACAGCTGGCTTTTCCGGCTCGGCTTGCACCGGCAATTGAACTCTGTTCACAGGATCCTCAGGTATCTCGGAAACATTTTGCAGAGCTGCGCTATTTTCTATGGCAGCAGATTCCTCGGCGTTCACGTTAACATTTTTCTTCTCCGTTGTGTCAAGACCCGCGTTCTGACCAAGTGGCAGAACCGAGGGCATTTCGTCCGATATCTGGGATATCATGCTCGTCAGTGAATCAGCCAATTCTGTAGGAAGAGCTTCCATAGGTTTAGCAGAGCTGGATTCCGCGGAAGTCTCGGCGTTGGTCGGTGTAGCGGACGTGGAAGTTTGAATCTCCGGAATTTTGGTAGTTTTCGGAGGATCAGTCCGATTGGCATCGGCTTGATTTACGCTCGTTTGGCTTTCGAGTATATTTTGAGGGATAACATGGTCAGCCGCAACGGTACCCGAAATACTACCCGTCGGATCGTTCAAGGTCTCAATTATGTGCTCGATCGAGGATACTTCAGAGGGTAAAGTTTCGGGAGCCGGTTTCTTATTATCAGGAATTATTTCAGGCATTAACTGATACACTGGCTTCTGATTGTCAGCAGGTTTTATCGAAGTAACTGTTTCTTTAATAAATCCACTGGTCGTTTGTGTCACCGGTAACTTTGTTGGTTCTGGGGTTTTCACCGAAACGTTGGTTTCTATGGGCTGGTTAACATTGTCCGGAGTACTTGACGAAACGTTGACGTCGGCTTCTTCAACAATAGGTGTCGAGCCCGATGAGTTGTTGGAAATTAGGTTGGAAACGATAGAGCTCACTGTCTGAGGTAGGTTCCCAAAGAAGGAAACTCCCTGTGACAACAAACTTTGCTCGGTCGATATTTCAGCCGGTTGTTCGGTTATCACTTCTGCTTTGAGAGTCGTCAGGTCTAGTTTGGAATCGGTGATCGAAGAAACAGTTGATTTGTCGTTAAAGAATTCAGGTTTTTTTGGCTCAGTGGGCTCTTGTATACGATCTGCTGGTTCTGTCAACGGTACAGGTGGTTTGCGCAATGGAATCTCTTCCTGGCCCGAAACTTTCATAGACGTCGAGTGAGTCTCGGAAACCACGGTCATCATATCCGATACCTCACCGGCCGGTAAATTAGAAATCGTTTCCGAAGTCATTGTTCCAGATTCTGGCTTGACAATCGGTTTGATCACATGTGCAATGACCGAGGGTTCGATATTGCCAGAATTATAATTAATCTCGATCATTTCCGGTATTTTGTCAGCCGCGACTGTTGCTTGTTCGACAATGGGTTCCTTAACGATACTCGGCTCAATGGGAAGTCGCTCGGGCTTTGCGACAGCTTGAGACTTTTCCGGCGTATCCTCGTGGGTTGTTTCAACAGGTATCGGCTTTTCTTCGATATGAGTATTATTCTGAGCATTAGTCTTGTCCGCGGATATGGTATTCAACATTTGGAAAACCGGCGTCGAATCTTCTTCGGATAGATGAGATGGCAATTTTTGATCCACCGTTATAACCGGTACCTGAATCATTGGTTTCTCGGTGTGCGTTCCCGTTTCCAAGAATCCAGTTGGTCTCTTCGCACTGTCGTAATCCACTGTCGACGATGACCCGGGTTCATTGGCAGGTAGCTTCGTCGTGATTGTCTGAATTCCGGTAGATACTGGTATTTTAACGGATCCCGTATCGGTTTTAATCGGAGTCTCACTGTTTTCGATTGGCACCAAAGAACCGGATTCACCGGCAGGTGAAGTTTCAGACTCTCCGCCGAGAATCGCTGGCAGGATGCTACTCCATTCAGTGTTCACGTGACCCGGTATCGTTGGCATGGAAGTCATCACAGTTGCCGGTTTTCTAAGTTCACCCTTCAGGACATTTTGCACATTCTGTACCACGTCGGCAACCTGAACAATAGAGAGGGCACAGTTTTATTAAAATTGAATTAATTTTTTTGGTAATTTACGTTTTTAGATTTATTACACTCCGAAAATATGCTGAAGTGTCAGAAAATATGGTGCAGCTTTCCAAATCATAGTGAAAAATCATTTTCAAGCTCTAATAAAACGGGGGAGTTCATTTACCTTCATTCCTCCGGTGTGAAGATCACCGACTTTCTGGGGCTCATGAATCTCCATAGGTAGATGACCGCCACCAGCCGCAATGAGACTCTGTATCTCCTGTTCGGTCATTTGCTTCGTCACCACATTTCCGTCTTTGTTCAGGGTAAAAAATTGAAATTTATCCGGCCTCATGAGATTCGCTGGCGAAGCGGGCAGGTCCGTGGATGGAATGACCCTCCTGCGATCGGCTGTACTCGTTTTCATGTTATTTTCATTAGCCACATTATCGGGAGCTCCCGTGACAATCGAGACCGAAGTTACCACACTGAAAATAATATTCATTCAAAATTTCGCATTCAATTTTTAAGAAACTGCGATAACTGCCCAATTTCCGATCCACGTGCACCATTCGATTTGAGAGAGAAAAAAAAATCGTCTTAAATTACTTTACCAAAATCTAATGTATAATCACTACGAATTAAATTATAATTCAAACGATTTTTGGAATAATTTGGTAAAAGTAATGATTCGATAATGAATATTTAGCAAATTATTTTCAATGACTTTTCGTTAGAGTGTTGCCCATCTCTGACAATAAGGAGGGCGATGACGTTCATATAGGCGACAGAAAGAAAAAAATTGCAACAAGTATCTGTAAAAAAAAAAAAAAAAGGAAGCTCGCGTGAAGCATACGCGTAACAGTTTCCTAATTAGCCTTCTAATTAAGGCTACAATCATTTCATTATGCAGAAACGCGAGTCTTGTAGCCTTAATTAGGTAACAGTGCAAGTCCCTCTTCCTCACTCTTTTTTTACTCTCGCTGTTCTCAAACCTATATGACCAACCCTCTTCCTCTCTGGCCAGCTCGAGGCGAAGGTTTCGCTACTTAATTTCTCGTGTGGTGTTTTTATTCCTTTCTATTTTTTTTTTCTTTTTTCGTCTTTTATCTCACCTACATGAGAGGGCTCTGACGAAGTTTACCGTGCAGTGGCGTATCGCGCGAAGACCAGTATAGTAATTGATCATTTATTATTTCTACGTAGTGCACGCGATGCGTCGCAGCTATGCACCAAGCGCTGATTGGAAATTCATGCACTTATCCCCCCCCATGATCAGTTCATGTGCCAATAACTTTTTAAGAGCGCATCGTGATGAAAATTACCATTATAGCGTTCGTGAAAATTAGTTGACTTTGCCATTGAATTTTTTTTTTTATCGTTACTCATTGGACATGCGCGTGAAAGTGAACTGAAAATTAATTTTCGACACTGACCTGGAACCGAGAAGCTTCGTGGATGTGTCGAGTTCCTCGTCCGGAACCGGAAGAGCCAGAGTTGATTTCCAGTTTGCCACGAATACGAGGGCCACCAGTGACAGCCACCAGCGTTGTCTCCTCATTTTCGACAATATAAATTTATCTGAAAGAGAAAAAAAAAAAAAAAAATAGGAAACGATTGAATTAACAAATCTATTTTGAGCAAGGCTATACCATCAGATTTGCCGAATTACAAAGTATTCGCAGAGTTAGAATTGATTAGGGACTTGTAAAAGATCCTAACGCTGTGAGTTAAATGTCTGTTGTCCAAGCTAATTGTATTATCGTACAACAGACATTAAGCGTGACGCCGATAACTCGATATTGGCGATTAAATATTCACACATATCTGCAGATTTTGAATTTGTACAGACGGCAACGAGTACATTAATATGTACCGCAGATATTTTTCGAGATCTTTTAGAAATTTGTATAAAAAATTCCAGAGCAAAAAAAAACTTTGCTGCATTCTGACGTATATACTTTTTCTCTATAACGAATTGGATACGTTGGGTATAATTTACGTAAACGCACGTGCATGCGCGTGTCATTCACGCGGCACAAGTGGATGACACGAGTGCCCAACTTTCATCAATGAGTCTCTCCCAGAACGAGATTTGGTAATTCAATCACGTAACTGACACGATCCCCGTATAAATATTTCGAGACGCGTTTGTCTTATTCTAAAGACATCGCCGACAGTCTGCTCGAAATTTCCCAAGTGTTAGCCTGGACTTTCGTATAACGAGCGAACTATATCCAGGTCAGTTCTTCTGACACTCTTGTGTCTTTTCAGGCCAAACATTTTTCTGAATAAATTATTATACCAATGGATTTTTGACACATCGATTTCACGTCATTTTTACATTTTCAATAGACGCTCGAAAGGAATAATTTTTCATATTTTATTGTCGTGTGACAAAAAAAGGGGAAAAAAAAATTGTTTCGGCAAATTCGGACCCGCTGAATCAGGTCAGCGTGAATTTTTGACGGGAGTGGTGAGGATCAATTTTTTTTTTTTTTTTAACCGTGCACGGTATATGCAAACGTTGTAGCGGCCTCGTCGTAAGTCACAAATCATTTTTCACGAGTCACAAATAGTTCTACTGACCCAGTGAGCAGGGCGATTGACCGAACGAGACGGACGTGATCTCACGCTGCTGTTCGATATACCTATATATGCCAGTCTCTGTTCGAACTTTAGTGCCAATGACCCTCACCTCCCCCATATATTATTCGAAACGGTCGAACTTATATATACTCGCATTATAGATTCATTATGTATAAGAGTACTTCCAAAAATGAGACCGGTTCCAGCAAGCCGGCCGGTTGCATCCGATTCCTCATTAGCAAGCACATATTTATACTGACAAAAACCGGCGTGCAAGCCTCCTCCCGAGCGGCCAACACTGAGAAAGAGATCGTGGAATCTTAATTATGTACATCGATTTAGCAACTTTTTTTGCATCCATTTTTCTTATCTCGTATTTTCCGTACGGTATTATTTGTTTTCCCTCTCAATTATCTTAGCACCCTATCTCAATATGAAAGGGATCCCATCAGAAATTTTATAGTATTGTGAAATTTCAATATTTCGACCATGCTCGTAATACATCGAGCAATATAGCTGCCTCTCTATTCGAGAGCCATCAAGCGTCAAGATGGTTTAAAATCCATGAACCTCTCGGAAACGATCGGCTATATAGCAGACGTCGAGTTACAGTTAACTCTCTCGGTAAATGAGATTTTAACCGAATACTCTACCGTTAACTCATCATCTAGCTCTTTCGCGCTTGAACGCTACATGTATGACGGAATATACCTTGCCCGCTTCATAATACCCATCGAGACCCGGTCTTTGCACACCCGGAAACTTCATCTCTTCTCGTATCCGTCCAAACGCGCGCAACGTTCTCGAGACTTATCCACGCGAGTACGTGCGTTAAATCGAATACTTTGAGAAAAAAAAAAGTACCAGGCGATCAATATTTTTGTTCGTTTGAAAAGATACTGAATTAATGCGTTTTTTTTTTCTTTTCTTCTGAATCCAATCGACTTCGTTATCAATAAAAAATATACCGTGTTCAATATTCAAGTACGTGAGAAAGCTTCGACCGAATAGTATATTTCATCTATTTCAGTAGTTTCTTTTTTTCTCCATACAATCGTGACGAAATAATGACGTGAATGTGGAAAAACCTCGATGAATAATAAATTCTTCTGATTAAGTTATTGCGATGTACCTACGCGATAATGTAGGATAATATCGGGACATTTTTTTCCAACGGCTTTAATTTTTTCGCGGTTCTATATTCTTGGACGGCCTCCGGGGCTTCCAGAGAGCGATATATGTTGCCTCTTCTGCTTGACCCAGATAACGACACACATTTTTTAATAGTTTCGGATTTCCAGCGAGCAAAAAAAAGTAACTCTCGAAGAGATTTGGTATAATGGATGAGAATATCGATGTAGTACGCTGTTAGCATCACATCGAAGAGATCACGTTTTTTTTTTCCAGCTCGAAGTTTAATAATGAAATATATAACATTTAAAATCAGAAATTACTCGATTCTGGACTGTAAATTTGTTGATATTAATTTTCGTTTCTTTATTGAATTTTTCATTCAGCAATTCATGATTCTAAAAATACTAATTACTTCTTGTAATATTAAAAAAAAAAAAGATCTTTTCGTCAACAACAATGAAGAATTTTTAAAATTATCTTGTCGTAATTTCAGACATTTTTTTTTTTTTTTCGAATTAAGAGGAATTTTGCTGAAAAGTCAAGACTCTCTGCAATCGTCTCTCAATCTTCCACTTTACTGTACGCATCTGTCCTTTCTCGCCTGATCCTCTTGTCTCGTTTATTTTCATTCCGCTTTTCCTGTCAGCGATTTCCTGTCTTCGCCGCGAGCGAGATAACGAGAGCGAAAGAGAGAGAGAGAGAGAGAGAGAGAGAGAGAGAGAGAGAGAGAGAAAGAGAGAGCGAAACAGATCTTGCAGCCGAGGCAGTGAAGCTGCATGGCAGCAAGCATATAGAACTCTCGCTGTCTCCCGTAACCTAGGATTATCTTAATAATGCTCCCGCGAGTTTTGCAGCGCAATATCCGGTCTGAATATATCGCCCTAAGAACGAACACTGCGGGGGGAAACATTTCAGGACTCTCGCGCGCGTTTTAATTTTCCTTAACGAGAGTCCAGACCGGCTCATTGTTCCTTTCATCTCACGCGTTCGAATCCCCCGACAGGGCTCGTACCTATTAAATTGCGAATCCCAGAGATGACCCGTCTTCGCTCTAACGAAGACCGGTATACACCGGACGCTCACTTTTTCGTTTTCCTTGAAGGAAACTTCGTTGGACGCTTCACATTTGCCCGCATGAAAGCTGCGTGCACGAACAATGCGTAAGGGCTTTAATCAGGTCTAAGAATTAAAGATGTTCGGGCCATATGTATGGTGGATAAATTCGAGGATGTTAATAATGGTTTGGATAATTATAATTTTGAATTTTGGGCTCGTGAAATTTGATCCGATGAAAATTTTGATAGTTTACAACAAAATAATTACTCTAAAAATGTTAATACCGGAAGTTGGCGTCGAATTTTATAATTACATTTGTCGAATTACGAAATAGCATGGTTTTATGTAAATAAAACCATGCTATATGGTTTATGTAAATTAAATGTAATTGTTTAAAATGTAATTTATGTAATAAACCATGTGCCATGGTTTATGTAAATAAACCATGCAAAGCAGGCTGATAAATACTTTTTTTTTTAATACGTCTGAGTCCATTTGATGTTATTTTTTAAAATGGCAGGCTAACTCGATTCCCCCATAAGCGTTCGTGTCGCGACGTTAATGTCGCGTATCGAGCATGATCGAGATAAAAACAAAAAAAAAAAAAAATTGCACCAATCACGAGCGCTAAAATGCAAAGAAAATCATGGATAATCGAGACGTGTATGTAATCTCGTCTCCGCAGGAGTGTCGAGGATAACGAGCTTCGCGTCTTGGACGCGATGATTCCTCTCATTTTCTATAATTTTCAAAGCTCAATGGTATCGGCACGTACATATGCACGAGACTCAAGTTCGATAATTATTATGAAGCTTGATTGGACATTTGCCGAGACAGTGCGAGTTAGCAAACAAGCGAGAGGAAGAGAGATTGCCCGTGTGGTTTAACAACCCTCACGTGTGTGCATTTTCTAAAACGACCACCGCGCACTTCTCTCGTCCTCGTTAGGGAAATTTTACGTATTGCATATGATAATGTAACGGCAGCATGTAGTCATTCAACTCTTCAGCCACCCCTTGTGCAGCTAAAAATATTAATTTTGCGGGAATTTATAATATTATGCTCGATTTTTAATTCAAAATTCGATCTTAATCGACGATTTTTTTGTTATCATTCCAATTATTAGAAAAAAAAAAAAAAATTATTTCTTCCCGCTAATGTTAATTAATAATTTTTATGATTCAAATAATCATGCGGTTGGAACTAGTAAATTTATCTCGCATATCCTCTGTGAGGTTTTTATACGACCAACATCTGCTCAGGTAAAACTTGAATCGCGGAAGCAAGAACTTGCAGGTATATAAATAAGGAACCGAGGAACACTCCCACGCGTTCTTTCACCAGTTAGCACAGAGTCGTTCTTACCTTAAAAAAAAAAAATAAAAATAAAAAAAACCACGTATGTATATAGGAATCCACACAAAACGACGGTGCACGGTTGGCAAACATACTCTTTCATTCCGTTAACAGGATAGACGAGAGTTCACGTCGTTCGAAGCGCGTTTACAGAAAAAAATGAAAAATAAAAAAAAGAATGTACAGTATAATGGTTGTACTGTGTTGTACTGGCTCGTGCGGGGGAGGCACGGTCTTTGCGTTGTTTCACCAATATTTGCCGAGTTCGTGCGTTGAATATACATGCACTCTCCGGTTCGTTCTCCAATATATAGTCGAGCTACTACGAGACGAACCAAAATCTCTTTTTTTTTCTCTTCTTTTATCATCATTATCTCTGTGATATTCACACCTCCAAATTCTCGAAAACTAACTTCGTATTTGTACATAGATAAGTACTCTGAGATTTTTTTTTATGTACAAGAACAGTTATTGGCTCGTCAATATTTCGACGCATCGTTTGTTCTCATCTTTTCGTATTTTACGCGTATCGTGTAATATATTTACCGCTTGTTCCTAATTATATTCGCCAAACTGGCACATCATGGTACAGTGAAAAAAATGAATTAACGAAAATTACCGAGGATTTTTTTTTTTTTTTTTTTAAATTAATCAAATCGTTCTTGATGATGCCAGTGAGGATGCGATGAGCCGGTGCAACGGGTGAACTGCCCGCTTGCATCGGGAGTTGAGAAATCATTGTGGCATTATGGCCTCCACCGAAAATCATCGCATCCTCGCAACTGACAAAAAGGATTTTGGTAGATGAACATTCTCAGTCAAATCGAAACAATTTTACTTTTCTCTGCTTTAAAAATTTTTTTGATGTCTCATTAAATAATTGACAAATCAACCAAGTTATTTGTGTTCGGGGTAAATAATATAGAAAGATAATCTTTAATCAATGATCAAATTGATGAAACGATTCTCGCGAAAGATAATTAAATTCGATTGAAATAATTCACGAGTTGATTGGCTCGAATAAAATTGATTGATAGACTGTAAAATTGGCTTCGTTGAAACGAATTTTTCTTCGTTGTGGCACAATAATACAATCGTCAAGATCGTATAAGATCGTGGAAGATCTCGGTACGAGGCCTTGAAAGAATTCGGAAGCTGCCACGACTGGACATTGGCTCACTGGTCGCCGGACCGTTTTCAATACCGTTATACGGGATTCATTCAGAGACCCCCCCATACCCATATATCTACACACACACACACACACACACACACACACACACACACACACACACACACACACACACACACACACACACACACACACACACACACATACGAGTCACGAACGAGCCGGTGAGCCTGAACGAGAAAGATCGAAGCACAGCTATAATACAAATATATCCTGCATATATGTATACAATCTTTTGAAGTTTGCGGTCACGCCCGTTCGGCTGGTAGTTATATAAATATACGATCGGCAATGTTCAACCTAATCGATTTTTATACGATGTGGTATTTCATCATTATTCGCTGTCGTTCGCGCTGTTCGATTCTCGGTACACTATAGTAGTCTCAGTTACATATATTTATATTAGGGTATTTCGAAAAAAATTTTTTTTTATTTTTCATGCTCCAACCCCGCAAAACTTGAGTTTTGACAGAAAAAAACATCCTCGCGAAGAGGGAGCTCTGTAGCTTAACTGGAAGCCGCCGCTCATTGTACATTTCTAATTATAACAGCCAATTAATGTCTATGTCGAACTTTTTGGAAGGAAAAATTTGAGACCATGAGGATTATATTTCGTATTGAGAAAAAAAAATTTCATTAAATAAATTTTTGTTTATTCCTAATTTATAATTTTTTATAAAAAGTTCCAAACAGTTTTAAGTTGAACAGCTTTGTCTGACACCATCGTGTTCTAAATAAAAATTTAGATCGATTCTATTGCGCTTGGACTCTATTCTATTGCGCTTGGACTCTATCCTTGGTTAATAATGAATTAAATTTCGCGCGCAGAGCTACTTTTCGTTCAGCAATATCGTTTACAACTTTTAAATCGTTGAAGGTTCTTTTGATTTGAAATACCTCATGGTCTCAAATTTTTTCCTTTCAAAAAGTTCGTCACAGACGTTAATTGGCTGTTATAATTAGAAACGTCCAATGAGCTGCGTCTTCCACTTGAGCTACAGAGCTTCCTATCCGCGAGGATGTTTTTTTCCATCAAAACTCAAGTTTTGAGGGGTGGGAGCATGAAAAATCAAATTTTTTTTAAACACCCCAATATATGTATAGTAAATTGAAAAAAAAAACGTTCAAATTATAGACATTTCGGTTATTGATACGTTCGAAAAAAACTATTCGATTTTTGACGAAATATGCATTTCATGAAATTCGAGCAAAAAAGCAACTTACGAAAACCCTTTTTCCTGACTCATTGTAAAATCTTTTACAAAAATTGAAAATTGAGCAAATTGTTTAGTTGATTTTTGTTTTTCTTTTTTTTTTCCTGAATTTTTACTGGTAAATTTACTGGTTCACTTTTTCATCACTGTCATGTACATTCGTTGATGTACGGATCAATTTTTGGGCCATGCTAATGAGAGAAACATATTGACCCGGAAATCGTGAAAATGAAAGAATCCGACATATACTTTCAATGATCTAGAAAAAAAAAAAAAGAAGAATTTCAGTGAAACTCTATTCACAAAGAAATAACAAGTACAGTGTAAAAGTGTAACGAGTATCGTCAGTCATAATATACATATATATATATGTATATGTATGAGCTCCGATCGCACGTAGAATTGGGCCATCGTGTTCCCTTTAGACACTTTAGACTGAAAATCGAGCGTGACCCCCCTTATACACACCCACATATACACGAGCACGCAAGCCACGTTTTCGAGCTATACACGGGGACTGCGGAAATTCTGGGCTAGTGAGTCAGACTTCCTTGTCGCGACGCGGTTCGTTGACGTATGAATAATGTGTTAGCCAGACCAAATCACCCTTCCAGAAAGGGTTCCTCGAAAAAAAAACCCTTTTCATCTCAATGCAACGACTACCCTAAATTCCGAATCATGCGTAATTTAAGAAATCAAATATTGTTTAAAATTTTTTTAAATTATACGCGAAATCCATTTCGCAAGATTACAAATTGATTTTTTTTTTAATTCAATCGATCAAATCGGATGCAAACAATAATTATTGGATCCAACTTGAGAAATTTATTTCAAATCTCTTTTAAATAATACGCAAACTCGCTCGAGGAGATGAATACATTTTTTTTTAATTTACCGATACATTAAAAAAATTATTCAAAAAACTTACTCGACTGCACGATTACTCGAATTTTTCTCAAAAAAAAAAAAAAAAAATCAAAATCTCGAAGTATTTCGGTAAAAAAAAAATTCTCCCTGGGAATTTTCGCTCAAGAAAATGAAAATCTACCAAAGCACATTTTAAAAATTCACCGATCGATCCCGAAAAGAAAAAATCATCGCCAATGCTGTCCCAGAGAAAAATCAAAATCACGCTCAAGACTCACTCAGTTTTGAAGATCGTAAAAGAGTTTTTCCACTCTTCTTTGCTTGCGATATCCTTTATTCAAAAATCACCGAAAATTTTCGTGCACGATATCGTGAAGGATCGTTCCAATTAACGTCGTCGTTAAACACCGATGAGACAACGATCCTCAGTTTTCCGCAATTACGTATACATAGATGGTGTACATTATACCATTTTCCCTTCAAAGTAACGTCGATAACGCGAGCTGGACGCTTGGCAAAAAGTTTTTTTTTTTTAATTGGAAAAAAAAAATCGTTTAAATCTGTCCGCGATGAATCTTTAACCGCGATTGGTATCGACACGGTAGTCGCGTGCGCCGCGTGTGCGTCTGGGGATTTCAGTCACTCGGTACTACTCTATAGAGGAGAATCCCTCTCTCCTTGTGGTTCTGGGCGATCGGGACGATCTTGCGGCTGACCTTGCCACCGCTGGAAGGGTAGTGACCCTGGTTGCAGACCTGCACGCTCCACGTATATCTACTTATATATATCTATAAAAGACATTCCAGGCTAGCTGGACTGACGTCTCACCTAAAATCCTTCAAAATTTGGTCCATCATTTTTCGTATATCATCGTTACGAGTCTAAAAGACACTGAGATCTTTTTTTTGTTTCCCCCGTAACCATTAATCAACCCCAACTCGTTACACCTATTTTTTGGACCATCCAGGCCGTCACACATGGTCTGTCAGATCGATGGCTCTCCAACGTTTCGACAAATCCGTAGTTTTGGGTTCAATTACAATGAAATGAAAATTCCAAACTCTGTGCAATAAGAATTCTGCATAGAAATCCTCTATGATATGCGAAAGAAACGTCTCTCACGAGACTCATGAAAATTCAGTGTTTCGGCCAGTTCGACGTTAATGCTTTTTTTTTTTCTAAACTTAATTATAGTTAGACGAAAATTTGGCCGAGATTCAAAAGTCTGAAAAAATTCCAAATAATACTGTGAGATGTGTACAAAAATTTTTAAGTCGAGTGAACAAAGAGGTATTATTATGACGTTTAACTTGGTAGTTAACGTTTTGCTGTCTATATGCCCTAATAAATTTCGGAAAGTTTCTTTGATTCAATCCACACCAAAATTACGCAAAATTTTCCACCGAATAATATACCCACACGCTTTTACGGTCGTTCATTGAAATTTTCATTTTATATTTATAAATATTATTTCAATCCTTTCAGAGTCAATTCTTTTTACCAGTTGAAACTTTCCATTTCGATTTTTTCCCCGTCGAAAAAATTCAAAATAACTTTTGGACATCTTTCTCCGTATTTTTGAAAATTTATCGAGGTCTTTAGATTACAGGATTCCTCCAATCGTTGCTGAATCTCGATTTTTCAAAATTAAACAAAGCCCCTTTTGAAGAATTCGAAAAAAAAGTTCTGAAAAATTGTCTGCCGGATATCATTTTTTTTCGTCAAACACCAAAAACTACAAAAAAAAAATAGAAAAAAACCTTCGGAATTTTTAAGATTTTTCATTATCATCGAAAATACGAGGTGAAAAAAAAAACCTTGAAAAAAAGTGGATTGCTTTTCGGCGCTCAATAAATAACGTTGAAATGAGATATATATGGACCGAATTCGAGAGGGTCGAATCGAACATACCTCGAGTTGCGGTGAAATTCCCCATATATAGGTATATTATACTTCTCGATGCCTCCACTTCTTCGCCCTCGGTTTTGTCCCTCGCTCGAGTCTCTTTTTTTCTCGATCTTTCGCCTCGTTCTCTTATTCTCTCGGTACAGCCTCACGTTTCAGTACCATTTGCTCGTTTCTATTCACCCGCTGGCAAAATATATAATGTTCCATATATATATATATATATATATATATACACAGCTCCGGGGTACTTTTCTCGTCTTCAGCTTCTTTGCGTTCCCGCGTTTACTCTTCTCCCTTTTCACTCTCTCACACATGTATATGCATTCGATGCATGTATATATATTCTGCTACACTATAATAATGCAATACATTCTCGTTTTTTTTTCTCCTTTTATTTTTTTTATTTTTTAATACACTCTGTGAGTTTCTCGTTCAACGCTGGGCGCGCGCACCGTTCTCGTGCTCCGGATAAGAGTGCACTGAGCGCCAAGCCGACAGGTACAAAAGCTCTTTTGCAGCTGAAAGACACCACTGGTAAATGTATATAAATGCGCATATATATACACACGCGGGAGTGCGCGCACGCCTCGCGGTATGACCGAATGGGGCCGTACCAAAAAATACATATATGTATGTTACATGTATCTATGTCGTTGTGTGCGGAGAAAGAGTTAAAAAAAAAAACGCGAGAACCGATCTACATAGCGCACTGTCGAGTGAAAGAGTGAACAGAGGATCGAGCTCAAACGCGAGGTTATACTTAAGTAAAGAAAAAACAAAGAAAAAAAAAAAAAAAAGCAAAAACGAGGATGATACAGCGAGGTAGGGGAAAGGGAGAACGTTTCGTGAGTCTGGGAAGGGTTTGAAAATATTCGTGATGCACGAAGGCTCTGAGACCATGAAAACTTCAACAAAGAGCTCTAAATCTCGAATATCTTGAATTTTGTTTTATATTTTATTTTATTTATTTTTTCTCATACGTCGTGATATGTGCGTGCTGACGTTTCGTCAATCACGCAAAATTTTACTCCGACCTCGATCCAGTTTCGATGCCTTTTTATTTCATTTCAATCTTTGACGTGTGCTTCATCTCAGCGTCCTCGTTTCAAGATGCATACATAGTTTTTTTTTCTTTTTTTTTTATAATGATTTTAGCGTGATTCGAAAGTTTCTCAAAATTTGAAGAAAAATCAAACGAGTCAATCGAATTTGCTCTATAGTTGAATGGATTTTCAAACGTTTGCAAATATCATTGATCAGAATTTTGAAAAAAAAAAAAATTATTGATAGGCGTGTGTAGGTGAATTTGATCGTAAGTACATATTGTGTTTATTTTACATTTTCAGTGTCGTGGATAGACCGCGATAAAATAATTTTATAATTTGGAATAATTTTTTTTTTTTCATACGATTATGATAATTTTCTTTCGAGATAAAGATGTTTATGGTTTTCTTGCGGAATTGTGAAAAAAAAATCTCATCGAACCTTTATTTTTTTTCCTCCTGCAATCGTCAGCTTTTATTTATTGCTCGCCCGACTAATTGTTTGTTGAGAAAAATTTTTGCAACTCACATGCAAATTTGTTCAAAAATTTCGCACCAAATATAAGAACGTATTTTGCTCCGGTGGTTTTGCCATTTTTCCATTACATTGAATATTGGTTCATTATTTGGATGGGGGACGCAGTTTTGCCGTGCGCTGGGCAATCTCATTGATCGTCGAGCGGGTATGTCACTTTTCCTGAGGCTTCGGTACTCGTACTTGTCGTTTACTCTTATACGAACACCAAAGAATCGGGGAAATACAGTTTATGATTGGCCCGAAGCGACACGCGGGTTTTCCGCAGTTTCCCTGTGCCCTCGTGCGAATTCGATAAAGCAGGGATAGGCCGCGTAATGGGGACGACTGGCTCGGGGAGAAAATATGAAAATATTTACGGTAACCTGGTGACCGAGCGGCAGGAGGTTGGGGGAAGCGGTGCAGGGGAAAAAAGTGCCTAATTGTTCCGCGTAGAATATTCTTCATATACGTTTGTATTAAATTTATTCAATCCCCCCCATTACGCAACGAAACACCGTTTCGAGTCTCTTTTGAGACTGTGATTTCATTCTGTCAAGTGCACCGAGCATTATATATCAAACACCTGACGTTAAGTGAATGTGAAGATCGACTTATACGTCGCTAGGTGAAACGACCTGGCGCTTCTCTTCGTCGCTTATTCTCGTCCGGTACGCGCGCGCGAGCACTCGCACACTCACACGCGCTCATCTTGCCGCACCGTTCCTCATCATCTTCATCGCGTTCTTCACCTTCATTCTCTCACCTCTCTCATTCTACACGCATGCATATACGCCGCATAAATATTATCATATATGTGTATCCATAAATCGACTGCTGGGAAACGTAAGGGCGTTATAACAGCACGATTTAACACGTAAAATCGTGCGGATAGTGACCTTTTGTTTTCTAGAAATTGTTGTATACGTATATATATCCATTGTGGCAGCTCGTCCCTATACCATCGATAAAACCGGTCGTGCTTCTCGTTTCGTAGTCATTAAACAGTCAACGCCATGGTCGTCGTCGTTCATCTCTCATGAGAACTCACTGAGGAACGATGAGCTCGTCGCGGTGACTCGTTTTCCAAACATATATATCTCCTGTCGATTGTTGGAAGAGAAAAAAAAAATCGACTCGAGATCATCACCGCATTTTAATCATTGCCCCAACTAATCATAATTAAAAACGATTAATTACTCCGAATCAATAGAAAAAAAAACCGAATCATTATTCGATTTTCTGTTTTGTTTTAAAAAATAATAATATTAAAGACCTGAGTTGAAGTTCCCGGATAAATTTTTAGAATCAAAGTAAAATTGGAAAAAAAATCATTTTCTCATTTCTCCTCAGGGGTATACATACATTCATTCGGGTATACATAAAGAATCATTGGCAATCTTCGTGATAATTTACTCGTCCGAACGTTTTTTTTTCTTCAGCCGATCGTTTAAAATTCTGTTTAAATGCCTCGATACTCGATCGATCAAATTATTAACGTAATCTCGGAGCTAATGACCGCAATCGCAATGCTTCTTATTGCGAAATTTCTCCGAGCGAATGCGAAACCTTGCGCGCGCGCATTGGACCTCGACGACCATGAACTTGTCACGTTCAATCGTCGCGATTTCTCCACTCGGCTTTGAACTTAACGCGATTATGTCAAAACATTATGCGCCTCACAGCTCTCTCTCTCTCTCTCTCTCTCTCTCTCTCTCTCTCTCTCTCTCTCTCTCTCTCTCTCTCTCTCTCTCTTGCACTTGCGCCGATATAACGTTTTAGTATGAAAATGAAAATGAATTAGAAATTATAGAAGAAAAAAGAAGCATCTTCGAGAATATTGACAAGGAAAATAATTAAAATATGATTAACGATTAATTTTAAATGATTTAATGAAACCAACGAATTACGAATGCATGCTTTTCGTACTTTTTTTTTCCTGGTGATATACTTCACTTTATAACCGCTTTCGCGTGAATTTTTCAACGGAATGTGATCCTCTTTGAAATAGCTTTAAATCAGCCACGATACCCATGAAATACATTCATAGATTGGCGCTCTATAACTGTGAATATTAACGAGCAATATGGCCAGTATGTGTTTCCTATTTATTTATTAACAATCCAATTGAACCATAAACTAATGGTTGCGGGGAGGACTGACACGAGTGTCCCTATCGCGTATATCGAATGCTGTTTTTATTTTCCATAGTGGTATAGCGACTGTGATGCAGTTAGTTTTCTCATAATTATATTAAAGCGTTCTCAGTGAGGGCTGTAATTTTGTGAAAAAGCGAAATCAGGCCGCACATGCCTATCCAATAGCCAATCGTCACTAAATAACATTGTTTAAAATTGTCGATTAACGCTGTATTACAATCTCGTCTTAACTCAAACAAATTATGCAATTATTCAATCGTTATTTCATTATTTTAATACAATTATCATTCATATCCGCTATATCGAGCTTTTCTATCGTTTACATTTGATTTTCGAAACACCACACGATCTGGGCCCATCTCTCGAGCAATTCTCAGGTGTGCACCAGAGATTCCCGCGGATGGTAGCTAGAACTGAGGTGTCATGCTCGGTTGAACTGGCATGACATTCCAGATTATGTACCGTCTTCCTGGCGGAGCATTGCCCCAAGTTGCGACTAGCCATCCGTACAGTATATGCCGTATAAATCATCTCAAACTGAGAAACCACCTATCACCAATTTGCGATCGAAAAAATAACGTTTTCATTTGAAAAAAAAAAAAAAAAAAAAACACTGTAAATTCAGACTAATCCAGCCAATTCATCAATTTTAGAAAATAAATATATATCAATCGATCTATATAAATAAAAATTAAATGCTGTTCGCTGGTAAGCGCATCGCTTGAGAACGGCTGGACCGATTTGGCTGATTTTTTTTTTTAATGTTCGTAATAGTCCGAATAAGGTTTTTAGGGAAAGAAAAATTGGCTTAATTGCCCGGAAAATTGGAAAATTCGGGAAAAACTGAAAGTGCTTTTTTCTATGGGATTTTTTTATGAACTCAAGACCATGACTTACGATTCGAACGATGGATATGCGTAATTCTTTTTTTGTTTTGTTCGTTATGGTCCTGGAAAAGATTTCAGGAAAAAAAAATTCCGAACAATTACAAAGATGAGTCGAAAAATTCGGACAAACTGCAAAAATCATCATTTTTGTATGGCACTCTCGATCATAACTGACGATAGGAACGACATATTTGGTTGATTCTTTTTTTTTTTTTGTTCGTTATGCTCCCGGGATGGAAATAACTCAATTGAATGTTTTATATTGAAAACAAAAAATCCTGGAAGATCCGGAGAAAAATCTGGAAAAACGCATTCTAGCCTAGATTAAAATAAAATTACATTTGTTTTTACTTTTGTGTTGTTTCGCGATCTGTCCAACAAATGTAATTATTTTATTTCTATTCCAATTCATTTCGCTAGATGCGCAAATATTGTGAATCAAGCCAATCGGTTTCATAAGTGACGAAAAATTTATTCAGTCATTTATTTTCAGTTGAATTGTTGTAATTCTGTTGTAAGTTTATCGCAATCTCGTTTCATGAAATGAATTGAGTTTTGTCGTTTTATCTCAAACAAATTTATTGAAATTTGGACAGGACAATGTCTGTCGGATCAGCTAGTTCATAATAAATTCACGTAAATAAAATTAGGATTTGATAAAAATGGACAAAGTTGATCATATTTCTATTGATCACTCTTTCGACTGTGATAGCTATACATTTTTTTTTTTCGTTTTTATCAGAAGAATCTTTCTTGTAATTTGATTGTCCAACTTTTCGTCATACACTCAAGGCATAGCGCTGCGGACGTATCCTCAAAATGTGATGCAGCTAGTATACCGCCATTAAAATTGCGCATCTATAGTAAGAAATACAAACACTACCGATATCCGGATCGAAGACTATAAACCCAAAAATTCCACAATCCCGGGAATTTCTGGTGTGGCGTCTACTAAAGTTATTTAATGCTCAGAAGAAAAATTCACTTATTGGACACAGTTTACTATATATCGGGACCAGCGCAAATTTGCCGGATCTTTGCTTCTTGGGAATGTAGCCTCAAGTTCAATTTATACGCATAATTTATACGAATCGTGTATAGAGATTTTTGATGCTCATTCCCGCAAAACTGCATTTTCATTCCGCTTCTACTCGAATTATTATCAGTATACTCCGTTATACGTTGCATCTTATAGAAACGAGAATAATAAATGCATTTGTACACACATATCGTGCTTGCTATGTGCTCCCTGGAAACGCGGTATCACAAGTACGTAAACATATACATATAATATCCTCCCGTATAGCTCTGGGATATATCCTCAGATCTATACGTGCGATAACCCGGTTGATCCGGGGGAGGGAAATCGTGCGATCGATTTACAAAAGAGGGACGCTTATCCTCGCGAGAATGAAAGAGAATAAACTCATTCCACGTCCCGTTGATACCCCCGACTGGACGCTCGCGTATGCGTGTGATATACCTGAAACGAGCGTTGGCATGCATTTTAGAATCCTTGCTCGACTACCAGTCAGATGACTTTTGCGACCTAAACCGAGAGGGAGGATTAACCGAGAGAAAAAAAAAGTGATGAAAATAAATTGACTGTCTTGTATCTAAATTAGGTGTCACAGTAATACACGCAATATGCGTATATAGCTGTCCTCGACATTAATTACATGTCCAAGGAATAAATTGCTTGTCCTGCAAATAATATTACTACGTGTTGCGAAAAATAATTAAATGTCCCGATGATCGATTAATTGTTCCTGCGATGAATTAATAAATTTTCCGGCTAATCAATTTATCGTTCTAATATATTGATCAATAATTTTCTTAATTAATCAATTATCTCGGGCTTAATATTATTAATTAATGTCTCGATAAATTATTTTCTATAATCAGACTCTCGCGACGTTATATATATTCGGTGTGTCGAATCTCCGATTTCCCGATACTTTGCAAAAAAAAAATATGCCACCTGCTATAGAAGGACGACTTTACATGCTTGGTGAAACATATATATATAGAGCGATAATAGATACAGAAAAAAATCGCTTATCGATCAAGCTTTAAGAAACTAATCATCAGTGATATATTAAACAAATCTTTTTCTTTTCCTCTTGTTATCATATTGCGAATAACTGTCGAGTTTGCAATAAAGTTTTGATCATCGTATTTCACGCTGGCTTCCTATTCAACTATACAAGCTTCGCGATCTCTGACTATAATCCTGAATTAAATGTACACGTGGAAGTTATGCACATACATGGCTTCGATCCGTGAAATACATTTGACCATAAGTTCAATATAAAATCTCTCGAATAATTTGTAAGCCGAGAAAGATATTCTCGTAGGGAAGAGATATATCACTCATGCGGGGGGAAAAAAAAAGTCTTGATGAAAAAATGTTGAAAGCTTTTTCCCAGCATCAAATAGATTATATGTAGATGAAAATAATTCGCGATTCGCAGATGGTGCACCCGTGTGTTTTCTATAACGGCACTTTTGCACAACTATACCCATGCATATTGTGTATATATAATGATCTAACTGTATATAGAAGCGATAAAACATAGATAAACCCCAGGTCGATTAATCGAAATACTATAAACGAATCTCGGATATTAAAAAGAAAAAAAGGTATTAAAACGAAGTATTTTGCCATTGCGAATTCGTTCGATGTTCCATTTCTCCTGTGTCGTCTTTCGTTCCATCCGGCTTATCTACACATACACATAAATCGCTGATTAATCCTGAATCCATGCTGCACCTGCATGAAAAACATTATACATTTTTTTTTTTTCATACGAATCAGTGCATATACTTTATCGAATTGAAGAATCGAAATTCTAGAACGTTTGTGAAACTCGAAGATATAATATCGTCTTGCCGATATTCAATCCATTCATATTCATGGAGTCTTCACAAACACTTTTGAATAAATAAACTTCGTTTAAATGAAAACTTGCAGAATGCTTTCCTCATCATTCTTCCACATCTATACCAAAGTGCATCCTATAAGAAAGTGAATTATATTCAATTTTTGCTTCCTCATAGAGGAAACTTTTTGAAGGTGAAAAAATGATGAGCAAAAGCATCGTTCGAGTCGAAATTTACATCTTGTTCCTCATCGTTTAATTTTAATCTGGTGAATCGAAATTTTTCGAAAAAGATAAATGAAAATACGGAACATCAAATTTTCAAGTTCCAGCTTATACTCCGTGTCCTACTCTTATTCTGTCTGATCTTTCGAACAAAAAACAAAGTTTCGAATTTCACGAAATCTGAAACTCTTTGCGGATTCTCGACTCATTCAGTACCAAACTTTCTCTATTGATATCCCATTTCAATACAAAGTTTTATCTTGATTGATGAACATTTTATCGAGTGATAGTAAAAAAAAATGTTCAAAAGTTCCCTTGCCATAAAATCATCATGCATCTGTCAATTGCATCGAAATTCGTAGTCAAACGTTGCACTACTTCTTATGAGATCAACGTTTTAGCTTGACAGTTCAATCCGTTCTCAAGCTAGAAAGGTTTGAATTTTTTTCAATGGTCCAAGTACGCACGACACTCATACATCGAGGATTTTTTTCGAAATATAATTTTCTCACTTAATTGGAACGTTTTAGGTCCTATGACATTGAAATCTTCATATTTTGTCATTTTTTTCTTCATAAAAACAAAGCTTTCTTTATTAGGGGTCAGAAATACAAATAAAAAAAACAATTTATCGATAAGAAAAAATGTTTTTTCGTAAAAAATTAAATTATAATTAATATTTAGCTTTGCATTTACTACGCAACCGTGAAGCCTTCTCATCACGATATAGCAAGTTCTTAACGACGCCTTTGGTCATCTCTGCATCACTGTATATCATGTGTATAATACATCCACGCATGAACATTAGCGCATTCAATGCAAAATGCACAAAAAAAAAGGATTTTCGCGTGCTCAGGAAGCCATCTCTCTCTCTCTCTCTCTCTCTCTCTCTCTCTCTCTCTCTCTCTCTCTCTCTCTCTCTCGCTCACTCTCTCCCTCATTTTCTGGCCGCCAAGAGCCGAGAGCAGATGAGAAAAGAACTCGTCGGACTCGTTTCTCGGGGTCCGCGTGGCATTCTCAAACGCATATATAAATATATGTATATAAAACAAACCCTCCCGACCTGCCCGACGGTTATTACTTTATAAATAGCTTCTTAGGATTTTTATACGCGTACACGTCGAATCATGCGTATACAACGTGCATGTAGGAGCAGATGAGAGAGCGGGATTGCCAATTTTGAGCGCATCCCTGTGAGAAAATGCGCGGTTCGCGTAATGTCCTCGATTTGATGGAATTATATAGGGCATTCCGGGTGAAACTAACCACGGCTTGGACATTTTTTTGCATTTTTTACGGTCATTCAAAAAAAAAAAAAACGAAAATAAAGAAATATTGAAGGTCCAAAAAATACGTTTTCCAACGAATTTTCGAGCAAGCTCTCATAATTCTTCAACGAATTATCATCCGGTGCCATAAAACACACCAAGCAACTCGTTGCGTTATAACCACACGCCATCATTAGTTGTAAAAATAATCGAATGATGTTCTAAATCGATCTTATAAAGTATAACGAATATTAATCTGAGATTGGAAGGCCAATGTAAATATTTGCACATTACTGTCTTTACTCGACCAACTGAAAATTATTTGAGATCCGTCTGAAATTTTGCACGCAAAAAGCATGTGCATGTGCGCGCGATTGGATTACAATTCTCCAAGCATATATATGTATCGAAATATATATATATTCAGCTGATGCGTGTGTACTGTGTATCGTGGGTCATAAATTCAATTAACCCAGTAGCACATAGCGAGTATAGCTACGACAGTTGTAATATGCTTCTCGACGAAGATATCCCGGTAGTAAAATTCAAGCAACTCTCGCAGATCTCTAAATTCGCACACGTGTTTATATAAATTTGAATTCTCGTAAACAAAAGGGCACGGCTGACTCAAGTTTTTGTCTTAAATTATGGTCGAGTAACGTCCTTTGTTGGACAGAAGTTTATTCACGCATACAATTGTCGCGATTCTCGCGCGAATTGCAATGGTGTCGTACAAAGTACACGTGCATAGCGTGAAGGCGTCAACTTATATGAGGGCTCATGTTACACATACGTCGCGTGCAAGTCGTACGTTCCCTCTCGTGCACAAGTTCCTCCTCATCTTAACATACTACTGGCTCTGGATACATGATTTCCCTTGCGTTTAAATATTACATCCATATGTATACAAATTAACAAATTGGTGCTAATTTGGATCACCATTTTACTTTCGGTACATTGTCGCTCCGAGAAATCGACAACTATACAGACACATCAACGTCTCATTTAATTTATATAGTGATTTCCGTTCTCTCGTCGCAGCTTATGATTATACTTAGGTGAATTTACCATATGGATCATGGACTAGCATACGAATATTGATGATAGATGGCACATAATCCTTTTTATAAAGTAAAAAATACGTTCTATGGGTGTACAGAAGAATACGGCTCCTGGTTCAAATTCTCACCAACTCTTCGATATATATATATATATATATATAATATATAATGTATATGTATATTGTATATGATGTATTTACCATGCCTTGGATGTGCACTTTGCGTGCGACGCTTTGCTTCACAATCGTACATTATAATAGTGCATGCAATTCATATATACGTATATAGATCGTATGCGTGCATGCAATGGTAAAAGTGTATTCAATGTTAACGCTGCTGTCTCTCTGCACTCAGGATTTTATAACGCTCTCTCGCGCTACCGAAAGAACGTTCGAACGTATACATTTATCGTTAGCATAATCTTTCTGGTTTAATGGGAATTCAGGATTACATACAAAGAAACAGATATATAAATATATATACTTGTATCTTTTTATCAAGAGCTGACACGTAGCTGTGAACTTTATCATTATTTTTATACCGATGAGGATTTTTTTCGCGAACTTTTGTGCAAAAATGCCAACTTTGAGGATTTTCGGAATTGCAAATTTTCATCTCCAAACTCGAATTACGATTCGATGATTCTTATCACGATAAACGATCAAATATATGCAAATTTGCAGTGTTAACGAAGTGTCTTGCTATTTCAACGAATCACCGCTCTGTGCTAGAATAACAAGCCTTTCACGTTGAAAATTACTACCACACTTTTCGAATCAGCGTATCAAGCATGAAAAATAATTGATCGCCACGTCTCTTGAGATGAGGAGTCATTATCACAACATGCCAATGTCACGATGCCAAGTTATATTCCTTAAACTGTCTCTTTATATTAAAGAAACTTTTCTTATAAAATACCTATTGATGCAAATGTTAATATTATATATGATTCACATAAGTAACTATTGTCTGTCGTAAACTACCGTTCAATATTGCTTAGAGAAATAAATAATTAAAAATGGGAATTTGCAAAATCTAAACTCCACGCGCTCGTCCCAATTAAATTTTAATCCGACTTTTTAATTCAAAAGATCCTTAGAAACTGTAATTTATACAAAATACATGGATTCTCGTATATACAACATACGAATGTAAATCTTGACATTGATCTCAAGGGCTCCTCCGATCACAGTCGTGGCAAATTCTGTTTACCGTTCCCCCATTAGGCGTGTCCGTGAACAATAACCGCAATTATAACTGTAAGAAATTTAATCGCTTTGTGTAATTCGTGCATGATCACGTGGCAAGAAGCGACGAGTTCAGCTCTAATTTAACACACCTCGAAGTATATCTCGTGTGTATATTATACACGCTGGAAATCCGGAACATGTGTTCCGTTATATGCATTTTCGTGAATCAATTAACCGAGACTAGCAAAGCACTTTAGTACATATATATTATTACAAGGGTCACGCGCGAGAATGAGAGGAAGAGACAAAAATTACTGTGGATAGATTTACAGTTTTCATTCATATTGTGTTAATAAAATGAATGTGTATTTTCACATACGTACCTTCTTCTATGGGGTCATGTGTGTGGTAACATGACGCATTGAACCTTCGTATAAATGCACGTATGTGTTTATCGTCAGTGGAATTTTTCAGGACACTAGTTGTTTAATATGTTTAATATTAGCTTTATCAAAACCGTATCGAGATCCCGGAGAGTCCTGATAGTCCAGTCAGTCATTCTAGCCAAAAAAACATGAGTCATACAATGCAATCTTCTACAGAATTGATTTTGTTCTTGGGCAAGGTTCAGCGGTGTCCCCTGAGTATAAATTCAAGTTGGCGGGACGCGGAGGGTCGAGCTTCAGCCGCCATCTTGGCAAACACGTTTTATCAAATATATCGTGAACCGTGCATCGTACGACAAAAATAGTGCAAACCTTTTTTGTAAATAATAAAATTTTCTACAACTTTCGTTGAAAACTTTTTCCTGTATAGCGCATGGTTTTTGATTAATAGCGCGGCAAACTTTTCCAAACATCATCAATTTTACTGATACATCAACCGTTAATTGTATATTTAGCAATGTACGATGTTTGGAAAAGTTATCCGCGCTGTAAATAAAAAACCATGCACTATACGGGAAAAAGTTTTAAATAAAAGTTGCAAAAAATTTAATTGTCTACAAAAAAGTTTTTTTTTTATTTTTGTCGTAGGATACACGGTTCACGAGATATTTGATAAAACGTGTTTTCCAAAATGGCGGCTGAAGCTCGATAGAAGATTGCAGAAAAAATGGCTAGAATAACTGGACTATGAGATTAGACGTTACAAATTTCCATGCACGATTACGATGGCTTCGGGGATAAGATGATTACGTTATAAAATCCTAGATGAGATTCGAAGGGAAATTTTAGCCTTTATTAATCTTATCCCTCCCGTACTCAAATCAATCATTCATCCTGAACGGTTATATTGCAAGCTCAAACTACTGTTCTACTTTAGAGACCTCCAGAATTGTCCCGAAACACTAGAAGTCGTCGTAACCGCTCTTTCTAAAAAAAAGAGAGAGAGAGAGAGAGAGAGAGAGGGTCCTGGGAAATGCCGCGTGAAAAAAAATATATGTATATCTATATTTAATTGCGTTTCTCTGACGTGTGCGCTTGGCGCCCATTGCACCTCCTCGGCCGTCAGGCTTTTTGTGTGTATATGTGTGCCTTTGCGGCACATATAAACGGGTACAGGTCCGCGTTTCGTGGGAACAAAGTCCAGACATAACGGTGTAGCTCTGCTCGACGGGTCGCGTTACGAATGTGCCCCACAGTCTGGGCGCTATGTAGCTTCTCGAGTCATGAGCTCCACGGAAAGAGGGGACCTATATACATACACATATATATATATATACATATATATATAATGTATAGGTATGAGCTCATCCCGAGGAGAAGAACGTACGGTCGGTGATCGACCATCCAGGGTACCAGGCAACCAGGCCACCGTCTTCAAGAGATGAGAGAGCGAAGAGGCTGCGCGTTCATCTCCCGCATTCACATAAAGCGGGCTGGCACAGGCCCTTCAGCGAGACCGTTCGCTCGTGTGCCCGATCTCGTACATTTTTCTTATATACATATTTACATGGAGCATTCCACGTAAACTCGACCTACCTTTGACTATTATTCACGTAGATTTGACCCATGGTTTTTTTTTTTTTTTGTATGATTCGCACGGAGTCATTCGATTGTTTTGCAGATTTATTTTACTTATCCCCGTTAAAAAGCAATTTTTCAGTCTTCGCGTGGCATGCCATTCAAGTGATCGGCTATTCTAGCTACAATAAGAAAAGCCATAAAGAATGATAGCACGTAAAAATTGTTATCGTAATGTTCAATGACCATGGAAATCTACAATAGATAGCCCTTGAATTAGTTCCTCGCGAATGAATTCGATTTATCGTTTTATACTTATATTTTAATAGTCCGGCGAATCATTTCACCTTGCAATTTTTTATATGCCGAAAAAAAATGTTTGTGAAAAAAGATTTTTGAAAAATGACGACAAATAACCGATGCTCGAAAGCCAAACGGATGAGTTAATTTTTTTTTTTTTTTTAAATTCACGTTTGCCTCCTCGATGTATTTGGACATATCTTCAAGCGATTCAGTCACATGAGAATTAAAATATATGATTTCGAACAATTTTACATTCGAATTTATAACGTTCATTGAGTCTGACAAAGAAATGTTTGTACTACTTCGACGGTTCATCTCGTCTCTCCGATATATTATAATCGTCTCGTATATATAATCTCCTGCCGTAATAGCAACTCTAGAAGGAACGGTGAGATAATATCCGTTGTTATAATGATGTAGTTCATTCTCGATAACGAACACCAGACCCCTTGGCTCACGTAATGACTGTGTACGAAGTCAGAGCTTCCATGTCGCTGAATCTTACGGATACCGGAGCCAAAATTCATTAAAATTCATGATATACATGCATGCGAGGCATTCCGTGCCAACTCAATATAAACGATTGATCGTGGCATTCTTTGGATTCGCCACGGTTTTTTTTTTCTGTGACCGGGCGATCCCCGAATATCTGCCAAAAAAAAATTTAATTTTTTTGCAATAGTCTTTGGTCTATGAATTTTCCGATACGTCTGCAGAACCATTTAACGCGATTTTCATGAATCAATAGAGAAAATATTTGGTTTTCGATACGGAAAAATAACCGAGTTACCGGATGATTTTTTCTATTTTTTTAAAATAATATTTTCTATCTTATACTGATATCACAGCCTAGAATCTGTCATCGCATTTTATTAGCAATGTTCCATCATATACCCTTCCAGGTTTTCACGACCCTTCTCTTTACTACACTCAATTTTTTATATCCCGCTACTACACCGCAGAACCAAAAAAAACTCGACAAAAACATATAGGTTCACTTTTTTTGAAAGTTGGGAATAATTTGTCATCGGTCCGAGGATTTTTGAGAATTTTGAAAATTTAGAAAACATTCATAAGAGCGTTTAAGAACTAAAGAAACAATAGTTAAAAATCAGCAATATAATTAGTGATTCGGTATATAATACAGTTACAGATTACGTAACACGTGAAAAAAAAAAAAAAACAGCATTAAAATAGAAACTACAGCTTTGTTAAAGTAGGAAAAAAAATATTTTTCCATTTGGAAGTATTTTTGAGATGGGTTCGAAAATTCGTAGGCTAAAGATGACTGATTGAAACGAAAAGTTAAACATTTTTTCGGAAGATTTTGTGGAAATGTGCTATCAGCAAAAAAAAAAATTTTGAATCCATTTTACCAAGTCCAGCCTTCGTAAAATTAGGAAATTTCATGATTTATTGGGCTCGAACGGAATAATCACTTTTTATAAAAATTATAAATTTTTAAAGTATCTATTAACATTGATAACTGTTATTAAAAAAAAAAAAAACATATATTAGTATACGTTACAATACTTAAAATACCGATTTGCATTTTGAAAAAAAATCAAGAGCAGCGTCAGTCGTAATCTGAGCTCGACACGTGCAAGAGCCATTATTGTTGCGACTTGCGCATAGCAAAAACCGTGACTAGCAAAGATGCATGCCACATTTGTACGGTATAAGTAAAACGAGCTCTTGGGGAAAAAAAGAACAGACACGTGGTATAAATTCGCCGACCCATACGGAATTCCAGAAGTTGCTTAGTATGCGGTCAAAGTCGAGGAACTCGAGCTTGGCCCATTTTAGAGTGAGATTTCGTGAGACTCCGAATGACACGCTGTTAGCATAGTAACGGAGATCGTCTAGACACGATATAAGAGTGCACCGATTGAGGACTCGTTTAACTCTCTCGTAAAGTATTATACCGCCATTAATTCACGATATCGCGAATTATCACGCGCGATACTTGCGAGAAAACCGTATAATTTCTCGCCTCGATCTGACGCAAGAGCGCAATCGCGAGTGAAGATTCAATATAAAAAAAAACAAAAATTGTCGTTCCTCAATGCATTATTTAATCGTATTAATGTGAATAAAGTGAATCTGGTAAAAAAAAACAATTGCTGCATTATATCTATGAAAATTCGTATTAAAGTAAACGGCCCAGATAGTGAACGTGTCCCAGTTGTTGAACGATCCGGTATAGATTTAACGATAGTTCACATATATTTTATCGCATCATTGATTTAATACCCGCAAATAATGGTTCAGTTTTCAACTATCCGACTAAAAAAAAGTTCCGAATAGTTACTTTTTTCGATATATTATGAACTTAACCTTAAAAATCGTCATTAATTGGGAAAACGAATTTAAGACATGTCCAATTTGTTTCATAACCTAAACAGTTTTCAGTTTTGTCGAATCCCCTAAAAAATTCTGCGCAATGTATTGAATTTTTTTCATTTATTCACCAAATAACTGTAAATGGAACTGAGTAAATGTGAAACAAAAGTATAATAACTATTTTTTCGGATTGATTTCCGACTGTTCATTAACTGGGACTCTGTCGTGTCATTATCTGGGTCAGCACGTTGGCGGGTTATCAGTAAAATATTTATCCTGATTTTTCAACGTTTTTACAAACAATTCAATATTATTACATTCAGAATGAACGAAATTGTTGATATGAAACCAAAGTTTTTGGATATCGTACTCGGATATGATTGAACAATGTAAAAAGAACGTGGATTCTCCGTTAAATTTTCACCAACTGGGACATTCATCTTATTTTGAAAATTTTTAATCCATAATAAAACGAAAGCAATTTAATTTCATAATTGAAAAAAAAAAAGATTACTTTTTTTCATTCAATTTTAATGAAGTTTTTGCTAGAATTCTGGCGAGAATAGTCGACTAATCGTTTCATTACAACATATACATTTTTGTAATTACTAGAATATACAGATATATGTCCAAAATTAAATTACTCGAAACATTGGGTGATTTTGTTATTTATTTTCCACGATTCAACATAGATTGATCCGTTCATCAGGACCAAAAAACAACGAAAATTACTGGACTTGGTCATCGATTGGGTTTTTTTTTCAATTCAGAAAATTAATTGAATTACTCAATTTAAAAAATAGAATATATTGGCTTTAATTTTTTCCTTTTCATTCAACCTTAACGAAATTTTCACGGAAAGCTTACAAACACTAGCAATCCCATTATACTTTTGCATAATATTCACGCGAATTTTCGTAATTATCACATGGAATTCATCCTCAAAATCGAAGAAAAGTAATTTATACGATTAACGAAAAATCTTACGCATTTTTCTCGATCTAGTATAATTTTCAATCGAATCTCTCTAGGCATTTTAAAATGTGACTGGTAATGTCTCATTTATTAATAGCACGAAATAATTAAAATCGATGACATTCACCATCGATTTTATTATTTCGTTGCTTTTTCTTTTATTCGTTCTATACAAAACAGATCGAGAGGCCCCATTCAACGTCTTTGAGAGCGGCTCTATCACAATCGAACAGACTCGTTGAATTGTTTCTAATATACAATTGAAAGCTCTCTCTCTCTTTCTCTTTCTCTCTCTCTCTCTCTCTCTCTCTCTCTTTTGTAGCAATGCACACACGAGATTTTTCCGATCGACGATTGCTTTTACGATGCTGTTTGTGCAACAGGCCGATCGCGGTGGATTCTCAATCGATACGGCCTAACACACGCACACACATGCACACACACGCACACACACACACACCCGCGCACACACACACACACACACACACACACACACACACACACACACACACACCCACACACAAACCATTAAAAGTTTCGCGTTACCGCGAACGAGCTCTGCTATTAGCAAAGCGAAAAAAGGCTTTTTTTCCATCACTCCGTTTTATTTGATCGCGTATACCGCTTGCAAATGCAGGATTAAAAAAAAAAGTACGTGATTAGCACTCATGGGGGTTTTCAAATCGGTGATTGAATTTGCTCTCCTTTACCGAGGAATTGTGTTTTGGCCATTTTTTTCGCTCTAGGAAGATTCAATATTAAAGAGGTTTGCGGACGAATAGTAACGAGAATCTTGAAGCCGAAAATAAATGGCACCCTCGTGACCTCGTGTGATGAGTTCGCAAGGTTCATACGCAAATACATATATAGCGAAGATCCATTTATATCGATACATGTACGGGGCGTCCCAGCCCAAATCGCCAGGTTCAGGATTCTCGTTCTTTTGTCCCTCGATTTTTTTTTTATTTCAGTATGATAAGGTACGATTTGAAAAAAGAAACCCTGTAAAGGAATTCTCAGGTTCGTATTGCAAATGGATATCATCATTATCAATGAAAGTGTTAAATTAACTGTGTTGGACTTCATTAATTTTTGGCATTTTAGCAACATTTCTGACGAAAAAAAAGAAAAAAAAAAAAAAAAAAAAAACGAAAATTTTCGATAACCTGCGAAAATGATGTAATTTTTTGTTTTTACTGTGTAATAAGTGCTTAAGTATAGGAGAGAATTTTTCAAAATCATAAATTTCAATCAAGAATAGTGGTTGTATGGGGGAAAAAAATTGAAAAAAATTAGCTTTGAAATTAAGGGTTAAAGAGCCATTATAATGCTTCGTTCGACGTTGATGCCCCATTTTTTTCCCAGTCGCGAATTCAGTTTCATGAATTTACAAAATTTTCCAAAGATCGTCTTTGACCGAAAAATCGTTCCACTTCATAGCGAATCCTCCATATATGCGCATAGATATATTTATGTAAAACTGGATTATATAATATACGTCTATGTATTGGGTAGAGTTTATTTCGTTGACGTCGACTCTCTCTCGCTCTTTCTCTCTGCCCCCTGCAATTCGGCTCGTTATCGATTTCTTTTAATCGAGCATTTCGCGGCCCGATTGAAATACGAAGATAGCCCCGTCACGACTGTACGAACAATGGCACGTATGTGCACAAGCACCGGCATGCATGCAATACCGATGGTGTAATAAAAACTATCATTATAAAAGAAAAAAAAAAAAAAAACAAACAATCGCGAAATGTGGCAGGAATATTTTCCATATTTCGCAACTGAGAAAATCGTTAGAAAATTAAATGACATAATCCGAGAGTTAATCGATGAAACAAAATCATTGTAATGTTAATCAAAAGGATCTGCCATGAGATATAAATTTGACGATTATCAATCGAATTTACAACTATAAATCGATTGACTGAATTGACTGAACCGACTAAATAGTCTGACTGAACAATGGAAAGTATGCGATCGTACGAGGAAGAAAAAAGAAAGAAAAAAAATCCTACCTCTCGCAGGCTCGTCCTCTCTCGATGATGGGAACAAAAATCACAGCACACTGTACACTAATTAAAAATTTTCCTTGGCTCTGGTCTCTCGACTGTCAAATAGGATTTTCTTTTTTTTTTCAACTCATCCGCCTCATATTTTCCCCCTATCTCGCGATAATATACCGATTTGAAAAGGGGATTTTTTTTTTCGACGTTATAAAAAACGAAAAGAACCACGTTAGGGTCCGGAGTTTCCGAAACCGGCGACGGAGATGTTACAGCGAGTGGTACAAGTACCTCGCAGTTCAGACCTCGCGTTCGCACTGAACGCCTCACGGCCAACGGATGTCTTTTATAACCCCTACCCCTACGACCTTAATATCATTGAAACCTCTCCTGATTCGTTCATCCCCGCGGACTTTGAGGATTTTATATACACCTGACACACACGCTTTGCGAGGATGCTGCGGCTCTGTTCGATTGAGGACACATCGAGACGATCATTTTATAATCCCAAAAGCCGGTTCGTGTATTTATTTCTTTTTTTTTCCCCCTTACAGCGATTCTTCCTCTCGACTCACCGACTGAATTATACACGTTCGATAAGTCGAGGTTGCCGAAGACTAATCCAATGATTCTATTGATCATTATAGTCATTGATAAATGATAAATCAGTTGATCTAAGCGTT
Source organism: Rhorus exstirpatorius (assembly GCA_963564615.1). Classification (NCBI taxonomy): domain Eukaryota; kingdom Metazoa; phylum Arthropoda; class Insecta; order Hymenoptera; family Ichneumonidae; genus Rhorus; species Rhorus exstirpatorius. The sequence goes on from OY751319.1 coordinate 15,947,224, forward strand.
AATGTTTTTGGGAAAAATCTTCTAAAACGAAGAAGACGAAAAAAAAGTATCATGTCGACAATCATTCCTTCCTGAAAGACGGTCATTATATTATCGTTGTATGTATGGTATACAATGTCCTTTCTCCTGGCTCACAGATGTACATCGGATATGCGGAAAAAGCTTAATAAATAATCAAAGGACGGGGGGAAAATTATTTTTTGCTTCTGATAATTATATTAAACGATTCAAATGATTGAAAAATGTATATTTTGTGAAAAAAAAGTGCCTTAAATCGACGTAAAAAAGATCTGTCAAGCTATAATTGTATCAAACTGTCAACTATAATATAATCATCGTTCTATTTTTTTGAAAAATTTAATCCACGATTTTAATAATCCCAAAAACTGCTTCTATCGTTTTTTCAACCCCCTTCGACTAAAAACAGGAGGGTTGTCATGCGTTTGACTCGAACATAACCTGCGATACCGATGAGTATGTTCTCCAATCATACGCAAAAATCATTGCATAAAGGGCAGAATCGCTCTTGAACCAAATTCTATAGAATTTTTTGATGATGGTCCGCAATGAACGGCGAAAGTATCAATCAATGAATATAATTTTCGTGAATTTTTCGTAATTTAGCGAAACAAAACGCGACGAATATTTCGAAACAAAAGTAAACTACATTCACCTCGAGCTGCCTGAACTGTCAGTAGAAATCCAACGGTTTGAACAGCTTGAACAGCTTTCGATATAAACATAAGGATTTAAAAATAATTTTTTTTTAAAGGTTAAGACAATTATTCGGAAAAATTTCGTTGTTAAAATTCGTCCACTCTCTTGTATCATTCGATAAGCAGAGATCGCTGAAAAATAATCAAAAGACTCGGAACAAAATTTTATTTTCATTCATTAATCATAGCAACAAATACACAACGATCATTCTCTTTTACTTCTTCAAATTACGTTGACCGAAGAAGTAAAACGAGAAAAACTGTCAACATCCACAATTCTATAAATTTTCCAATCTCACATCGTGATCATTCGATTTTTTTTTTGCGAAAAATTAGCGGAAAACCTTTCGTCGTTGAAGAGATTGGCTCATGATTTATTCATTTTTTGCATCAACGTTCTTCTCGTTGCATCCGTTCGATCAATTATACATCCATGATAACAAAGTAAAGCCCGTGAGGAGCAAAAATAATTGCAGATTCAAAATGAAAAAAAAAAAAAAAAAAAAAAAGGATCGAAATTATATTCTTGACTGTGGCGTTTCACCTCGGGACTTTAAGCGGCTTATCGAGCGCGTGGCATTTAGTATCGCACGATAAAATTCAATACAGAGCAACACCCACACACTCGCGAACACGCGAATGGTACGAGTTGTCCGCGTATAGTTTCACGGAATTGATCACCCTTTGAATTTCATCGTTGCCAGATATATAAATATACTTCGCGTTTCTATACATTTATCATTTCACGTTGTTCATTCGCTTGTGATACACCTACTTTGACAGTTTAACGGAAAACCAGAAGAGGGGACGGGGGATAAATAAACGGCGATGCCTGAATCGTCGTCGAGACTATCGGAAATTGTTCAGGATCATTCAGTGGTCGAACAACGCGAAACGAACGATTATTTTCAGTCGAATAAGGAGGTCAAGAATTCGGTCATTCCGAGCACGACGAGGCATGGAGATGGGTCGAAAATTTCAAAGAATGAAAAGTTCGAGACATCAGAAAGGAGAAGTGTCAGTCATTTTACGATTTGTCACGTATTAAAAAAAAAAAGTGTATACTTGCATACCGTAGAATGGCGACTCAAAAACATATCGAAGTCTTCTATCAATTATTTAAAAAAACGACGGACAGTGGAACTTGGATATTTTCCTTGTGTACTCGATTTTAGTCACTTTTATTCGTCTCACATTATTCATTAATTAAAAAAAAATACTCGTATACAACAGAATCTCTAATTTGACGACCAAGTCCTTTCAAACTCATTAATTATTTATAATATATATATATATATTGATGTATATAAATCAGTAGAGCTGTAATTTCGAGCTTTGATCGCCGGTAGCACGTAGCAATTCGTCGAACTCGTTAAATAGAGACGCGAAACCAATTTTGCTTCGAAAGCTCGTCAAATAATTTCGTTCAGATATCGAGGGAAGTCGATTTGGGTCCGGTGCTTGCCAAAGTTGAACGGGGCGATGGTGAATTAACGCGAAAACCGTGGACGGAGGGTGATGCGAAATGTTTTATTGGTGGCCTTGCGGAATCGCAAGAGGCATATTTCGTAACCGGAAGCTCTTACGAGGGAAGTTGGGATGCTCTTGGAATGGCAGGAGTCGGAAGATACGTGATGCCACATGGTCAGTATCGCATATACTGCACTACCAGAATTAATTTGAAATATTTTAAGGAAATTCATTTTTTCCCATACTATTATTATTATTTATTATTATTATTATTAAATGATTAACCGAGGGCCTACAAAGAAGCGATGTAAATAACTGATCTTTGCAGAAAATTGAAAATCTCGTTTTCCAATCCACCCAAAGAAAACTAAAAATCCATCCAAGCCAATTATAAAAAAAATTAGTACATACAAGTAAAATCTTCGAATATCATAAAATCTTAACGACCCCATTTCCAATAAACCGGCAATGCGTTTAAATCTCGTGATATCGAAAATTCCAAACCGGAGATACTTCGAAGAGTCTTCCTTCTCGATTATCCAAGGCAAGTTCGAAGTCGTAATCCGAAAAAATTGTAAAAGAAGTTTTGTTTTATCCAATGTCACGAACGATATAAGCGATTTATCGTCACTTATCGGATAGAAAATGCTTATGCGATCTATAAGGTGAATGTCCAGAATTGTGACTACCTATAAGCCCTGCTCGCCATTAGCAGAGGGATATCTTGATTTTAATTTATCTAACATAAGGGTTGAAAGTATTAATATTATTGGAACGCTTGGAATATCAGCCAACGGAAGCCCACCTTATTAATAATAATAATAATGTCGAGTTTTACTTGCACACCCCCTCTGGGGGGTTCTTACAAGGGTGGTGATTTCGTATACTTTCCGACCATCAACCGCCTGCTCCGACCATTATTATCACCACCTACTCCTCCTCGCGATCATACGTCTGCAGCCGCATCGCTCCTTCACCATTTTATCCTGTATCGCATTCGCCGAGGACGGAGGGAAACTGCAGAAAACCTTCCGCCGATACAGGTCGGAGTCTCCCTAGTTCCCCCCTGGTGGCCGCGCGAGTAAACTCAAGCGCGGCCTCCAGAGGATACCTAAGCGAGCTCCTCCTTTACTGTGATTCAGTGGGTAAGTCAGTGCACGGCTAAGCGGCCACCTTCCGAGCGATAAGAACCGCTGCGGGAGTCCTCCAGAGCCGTACCCCGACCACCCACCCATCACAGAAAGATGTTTTTGGGCATTTGTTTTGGTGGGATCCGAACCACCGGGTTTGCAGATTAAACACATAGAATAAATTCCATCGGTGTCGGCCGTGGGGCTCGAACCCGGGTCCGCTGCGTGCGAACCCAGAGCCTCACCCACTAAGCCACTGCTCTGGAAGCCCACCTTATTTTTATTATTCTTTTGATTATTTATATATTTCAAGTATGCGAACTCATTCAAATGGCCCCAATAGTTCATGCAAATGGCCCACTCGTTAGATGAACGTCCCTTTTACCGACCCCTATGCAAGTCTCGAACGGTGATCTATACCCTTTCAGTAATATTCCCGATTAGTGATGCGTACCACCGCACCGATGTCCCAAATGATGCAAAATTATTCATAATCGGTATCGATCATGAAAAATAATTCGACATGAAAAGTATATTTAAGGCTGTCATTTTTAAAGATATACATAAAATCATGAAACGGCTCTTACGTAAAATCAGGCAATTCACAAATCAATTCTTTCTGTACAGTAATCTGATAATTTTTTTTATTTTTAAAACGTATTTTATTTTTTTTTAACAAAAGCTTTCAAAACTTCATTTTTTAATGATCATTTATGGTGCTCTTTCTTGACTTTCTCATTACAAGTGAGTCTCATTACTCGAAATCGCCATCAGCCGAATAACATTGTAATTGTAACCGTGAATTCTATAAGAATTTTAGATATATTTTATGAGAAAAAACAAGCTAACATAAGTGCTTATACTAGCGTACCGAATCGACGAGCTGAATTGATTCGCTCAAACAGTATATTCGGGACACACGATTCTCACTGTGTACCAATTTATGACCTATGTATTTTTGGCCAAATATTTAATTTGCTCGTCCATTTTCGCACTCCGCTACTTCAATTAGTTGTTCATAATATATTGCAACTTGTTTCAACTAAATTGATGATTTTAAAATCATAAAACAAACCTTTTTGTGTTACCACGTCCTTAGCCTCGGTGATAAGGAAACGACCGTCTTAACCTCGCTCGGCGATTGGTTCATGAATTACAGGAAAATACGCGACAAATACCATTAACTCATACCCGATATTTATTTTGAGTGTCAATACGTAAAATAACGATTATACAAAAAAAAAAATTATACATTTATTGAACGTGAATTGAATTTATTGTATTAAGAAATAGATTGGACGAACACTGTTCGGTACACAGTCATAATTCGGGACATTCACCTTACGGGATTTCGTTTGAATGGAAAATTAACAATGATAATAAAAATTGACAATCTTCTGCTCCGATCTTTTCAATTATTATCACTGTATATTGTTTCGCTCGTTCTTCATAATATCCACGATGATAATTATTTCTGTCGTGAATTAATGCCAGAATATGTTGATAAAATATTTCAATTCGTTGAATGAAGATTACTTTTTATTTGAAAAAAATCATGTTTCATCGATGTGTGTGTACCTTTGGTCCAGCTCAGAATTTTGACAAGGCTGTATAACGAGTCACATCGAATTTCTTAATGAAATTAATGAATATATATATATACGTGAAAAATGTATATATAAATATTTATATATCGAGAGAAGTACGAATGGGTACTGTGTGGTCATTAATTAACCGACTGACAACAACGACGAGTGAGGCGCTATGTGCGTGCCAACGCGATTGAATTTTATATCTGCACGCGTTGTGGATGCTCACCGGTGGGCTCGTGCACGCAATAATAACAACGGCCCCGCTGCTAATACACCCCCGCTTGTGTTCGAAATGCACCTCGTGCTCTTTCACAGCCTCGTGAATTTTTCGTACGCGCTAATTGAGCACCGCGCGTCGACAACGAGGACGCATATATATATATATACACTCGTTACCAGCTCGTCGTCGTCGTATATACTTTTATATATTGCTCGTTCACTGTAAAGTCACGTATATAATATATAATGAATACCATGGCAAACAAAATGGCGTAATTCCCACGGTTTGATAACGGATAGTCATGTGACTTGCGTTCTTTTGTTTGATCAGAGCCGATCCTGCGTAAAAGCCCCCGTTGTGACGCGGTCCTCTACGCCCGGTATATATTGCGAAAAAGCTCCGTAAAATAATAAAAATTTCTGCCGCACTTATTATTGCGTTTTTCTTTCTTTCTTTTTTTTTGTTTTACTAGAGTTGAAGGGGAAAAAAATGAATTAAAAGGGCACGCGTTTGCTGGGTCACGATGCTCTGAGTCGTGGCTCATGAAGGATATATCATGTTGGAAATAATTATATTAATTCCAACATCTCAATATTTCGAATAATTCTTTTCAATTTTTTTCGCCGAACGTTTTTTCAAATTTTATTCGCGAATAAAATGACATTTTAGCGTCTTTGATACGAAATTTGTTGACGATCGATGAACGCTTGTCGCGGCTCATATATAGGGTCTCCCGTGCTAAGCGTAAATGATCCGCTCCGTTTCTCGGTTGGGTGACCGCTCAGCCGTGAGCTGGCTGGCACATCGTGGATTACCGAGCGTAAAGTAATTTTTTCGGAGACCGGTGAGATTGTCGGAGCGCCGGCTTTTTCGAAAGGACCGACTATGTAAAATTGGCACGGGTTTCCCGCAGTTTTCCCGTACCCTCGTGCGAATCTGATAGTCGAAAAGAGCGTGGTAAAAGAAAGAATCGTATTATATAAACCCAAAGGGACTTGCGTCAAACCTCGGTCCCTGTCCATCAGTTTCAGTCCCTGTCCGGTCCGTAATTTCAGTCCCTATCCGCCGTTCCAGTGCCGTATTTAAAAAAGATTTATAGAAAATTTGCATCGTTTTGTGACGCACTTGTGCACGGGGGCATAAAATCAATCGGTACGGAGCTGCAACTCTTTAGCGATTGGACGAGCGTCTTTCTCAACAGTCACCTGTGTTTCGTATACAGGGACTGACACCTTCGGTCCCTGCTAGAGTGGGAATGGACCGGGGTTTGACTGTATATAATTTCGATATATATGCAGTATACCCCGATAGGAAAACACGTGTACCGCGAAAAAGCGTTCAACCAATATGAACTTTTCTCTCCCCTCGTGTACAAAAGTCTCATATTACGTGATCGAGTGCTCCACTTGATGCACGATAGCTGTTTTAGATGCGTCACCCGTGTCGTATTTACCGCTATACACGCGCGCGATCCGATCACTTATTCGCACCGTTTTCTATTTTTTTTTTTTTTTTTTTTTTCGTATTCTTTCTCTTTCACGCGAAGCTTGCCGTAGAAAATTATGTCGCGAGCTTGCGTGTGCTCTTTCTTTCTATCACTCGTCAAATAACAACGAACGATGAGAGAGCAAAAGAGTTAAAAGATTGTGTGTGCACGGATAAGGGGTACTCTCTCTCCAATGGTCTCACTGCCGCGATCTCTGGTGCAAGCGGAATTTACACGCCGGGGATTCCGCGACGCGAGCGGAACGACCTCGTGGGCAATTTCGCACGTTCCTTCTTACCGTTACCGCAGGCATGATCTTTTTCTTTCTCTCTCTCTCTCTTGCTCATTCCTCGGCCGAATTCACGAGAGAGAAAGAAAGAGAGAGAGAGAGAGAGATTGTACATTGCCCGGATTTCGAACAAACCCACACATGCGCAAAATGCAACAGTTTAAACCGACTCAAAAAATACATGTCAAGATATAGATATGTATACCAAAACTATTTGACGATTTAACGGGTTTTTATTTATTTTTTGTTCGTGCCTTTTTTTATTAAATCAAGAATAAATGACACATATCCTGCCAAACGGGTATTTTGAATCTTTTCCTATTGTATATCAAGGAGACATGCCATATACCTAGATTGACTGATTATTTTGACAATTTTTATTAACTTATTTATTTATTTTCGTTCCACGTATGCACAATTCCAAGAAAATGATAATTTCGTCGTTTTTACGAACTTTCACGATTGACGGCTAGTAAAAATTTTGTGCCCACGAATATTGAACCATTGACCCGATTGATCATTCGCGATAAAGAAGAAAATTGAGACACGAACTGTGCGTCAGACATAGCGCCGGTTTTTCCTAAACGATTTTTTCCAATATGATTCATTGACATTCGTATCGCGACCTCGAGTTCTCTCGAATCCTCATTACGAAATATTAAATCTACAGCATTTTTCCTCATATCCACCTCGAAACTTTTCATCCGCCATTCGATCTCGATTCACCCACACGCACGTTCGATCTCTCATTGCCGAGAGCAACGAGCCCTGCCGATCGATCGAACCGATTCTCCGCCCCCTCTCGATCGCCACGCACGTCGACACAATAATATACGGCAACGATAAATCAGGATCGGTTTTCGCTCCTTTATTACGTTCGTCGATCTCGCGTGAAGACAAAATCCCCGCGCGAAAGAATTTATCATCGATTTTCCACCCACGCGATACGACGAACGGCAGGCAAATCCATCGTATATATAGCGATAAATAGTCGGCAAACCATGGCAAGTTATCTTTTGTTTGTACAAAGAAAGATCGGACGATTGAGAAAATCATTATTGCAAAAAATAATCGCACTCCCCCCCCCCCCCCCCCCCCTCAAACTTCAACTAGGTGAGTTGTTTTACCTTTATTGAGGCATATATATTAGTTTCGCGGCAGTAATGCTAAGTAAGCTCATTGATAAAAGTTTGCATTGCTTTCCCATCTGACCCAGTCAATCGAGGAATAAAAAATCATACATCCAGTCACACTTGCCAAGTTCCGTCCATGCACCTCGGTCGTTATGTATATAGAGGGGAAACAAAAAAAAATTAAGGATGCGCGTTGCGATTAGTGTCGATGTGACAATGGGCTCGACGTTTAGACGCCTCGTTGCTCCGATTATCGGCGCGCTCTCTCGACGTGAATATAGATCGTAGATTTACCATGACCAATGCAATTTTTTTTTTTTTTTCGCAATGCCGTTTTCATACGATCACACAAATATAGCCATCATAATTATACGAATTGTCAATTAAAACTTTTCCAATCTTATCATCAAATATAATTCGTATAAAAAATGTAATTATATTATTTGCATATGCGTAATTATAATCAACAATGAATGTTAAATTTCGCAAATTTAAAATACATAATTTGCATTAAATTACTACGGAGACTTCGCCGTTCGCGTGCGAATGTAATTTTCTTATTGCAACGAAGATTAAAGAAAAATTAATATCGAAAGCTTGAATGAAACGAAAAATTTGCATATATCAGGCACTGCTTACGAGGGTGAGATACGCGATGGAATGTTTCACGGTCAGGGATCTCTTTACTGGCCCGAAAATCAGCGTCTCGACGCCGTTCATCATCGCGGTGAGCTCATAGAGCACAGATACACTTTTCACGATGGTCTCGTCTACGAGGAAAAGAACTGGAATTATTGCAAATTTCCCGACAGACGGTGAGCGCATTCGTGTGACGGTCCATATATTTTTATAGGGTACCCTCGTTGTACTTTGGCCAATCAAAAAAAAAAAATAGACATAAAAATAAAAATGAATCGGTATAGGCGTTGATTTGTAAATCGTTGTAGATCATATAGAAATCCCTATGCATATATGCAAACTCCTTTCGAATTCTCACACGAGGCGATATTTCACGTGGTGCAAAAGACTTCCGCCTGTAGAGCCAGACAAACGCGAGTATCTAATTGATCGAGGCAAGTGCGAGCGCAGAGGGATCGAGAGAAGTCTCACGGGAGGAGGATGCTTTCCCTGTACTTATTGCATTATAACATGCACAGCGAGTATATCTCCTGCACGCTAATGTCCCTGTCCTTGGGATCCTGAATATATTATATCGTGATAAAAAAAAAAAAAAGGTTAAGAAATAAAAACATCTTCGTAATTTCTCCGCGATTCGCGTGAAAGTGAAAACGACTCTCTCGATTTTATATCCCTGTTACGCGACAAACGTATACTCGAGTTCGTCATTTATTTAACATAAATGCAATGCATAAATGCATTGATCGATCGCGATGATCCTGAAAAAACTTAAATGTATAAAGGCTTCTGATTTTTTAATTTTACATGCCTTATTCGTATTGAGATTCAAGGAAAACGGTTAAGTGTGCTTGGAAAAAATAACGGGCATGGAAAAATTTATTCACTGAAAAAAACTAACACCCATTAATCCGCAGAGGTTTTACTCCCCCCATCATTTTTATATTCTATTTTATTTTTCACGTACTAAAACTGAAGGTGTAGTTTTTGAAGCTAAAAAAAAATGTCGACAAGAAAAGAATTATTATAGAAAATTCCTATGCTCGGAGAAATGTTCTTAAAATTTAGCCTGAACGAAACTGATTAGTTAAAAATTTAGTATGATTGATTTTAGTTCTTTAAGGATGTTCCTCTGCTGTATCGATACAGTGTGATCGACTTGAAATTTTTACAGCCTATCAGTGTTTTTCCCCAAAACGTGATGTGTGCAAAGATTCAATGAGATTGGGAGCCTCGCTGTCGAGTTATTGAATGTTTAAAAAAACATTGTTTAACATGCGTTCTTATGGTCGTACATGAAAAACAGGTTCCAATCGTTCTGTAATTCACGAACTTAAAATGCCAGGAACTTTAAAAAATTGTATGGCCTAGTTCTATGTATAATAAAACTGTGTGCAAAAGCTCACCTTGATTAGGAGCATTTTCGTTGAGTCACTAAATGTAACGTATTTAAAAATGCTGAAAAAATGAGGCGTACGCTGTCGATTTCAGACGCGACGGACAATGCTGCCGAACTCAACTCGTCGAATTAGGCTTCTCTCTCAGAATAACATCCTGGAGTTTTTTTTGAGCGTCCTTTCATAGTAAATTGCATAAACAATAACTCATGAAATGTGCATTATTATCCCTTTCGACATTTCGGCAAGGGAAACATAGAAACAATGAAAATATGACACTTTTTGTGCTTCAACTCGAAACGCTGCTCAAACTATACGTAATAGAGTAAAATTCCTCATAAATAATTTTATAGGTAACTAAATTTTCTACAAAAAAGTCCACAATGATATCGATCTAAAGTCAATAATTTAGGCGTGGGAGGCGTCCAAAGTTCCAAAAATAATTAAAAAAAAACATTTTAAGTAAGTGGCTTTATTTGAATTTAGTTATAAATAAAGTTTTTCAAGCGGTAATAGCTTTATCGTTGTTTCAAGTTGACGTATGAATTTTCATGCATCTTTAATTCAACGCTAACGCGGTGATATGTAATTTAACAACCAATGGCTCTACTATTCTGTGATTTTACAAAAATCATACTTCCTCGTCACATCACTTTGGACACCTCCCACTCATCCGCTATTGACTTTTCATATATACTGTCGTAAACTTTTTTTATAGAAAATTTAATTCTCTACAACATTGTTCCTTTGGAATTTTCTCTATCTTGAATAGTTCGGACAGCGTTTCGAGTGAAGCTTGGAAAACGTGAATTTTGAATTTTTTTTTTTGCAACATAAACCTTAATATTTGAAAAACTTACAGCAGTATATTGCTATAATTTTTATACACGTTGTTATCAATGCCATTTACTATCGAATAGCGTTTTGCAAACGAAACCTCACAATTCTAATTCTGATTTCGAGAACATAAATTGACTGGCCGAGATGAGTTAGGATTTGACATTGACATGCACCACTGAGCCCTGCCAGTTTATAAGCATAGAGGGACCCTCCTCGGGCTACTCGTCCTGCAAACAAACAGAGGAACATCCTTAACTATAAATTCGAACCGCACACGATCTCCTCGGAAAAGCTGGTCCAAAATTGTCCAGAATAGTGAACTAAATTTCAATGATATTCAGGTTCAATATTCGGTTTTCATAAGATTGACAAATATTTTTATAGATCGATTGCAACAAGTGCTCGACAAATTGCAAAATAATAATTCATTGTTTTCCATATATACGCGATACATTTTCGTTTCTCATCTCTTCTCTGATCTGCATTTACCGGCATATATTATTCTTGTCGCGAAATGAACACCACGCGCGGTGTTGCGTTTGGTGGGACGATGAGTCTTTTGCTGTGGCCCACCACGGTGCATCGTTATAATCTCTGAAACAATATAACGTTGTAATTACGTATACCCGAGGAACCACAGTCGAGCGAGGTGACTTTCTCACCTCGAAACCGTCGAGTGCATTATAACGAAAATTATATATATATTTGTATGTATATACATAAATGAGAAACTCGCACCGCATCAGCCACTGAGTTCACGTGTGAGACGACAAAATGTGCCGTTTTTTAATAGTTCTCCTGGAAGAGAAGAGCCGAATGAAATTTTCACGCGCTCGATGTTATTCAACGACCGACATTCCCCAACCTCGGATTATGCGATAACAATTCATACGAATTTAACGAGTTCTGGTGACCAAAAAAAAAGCCCCCCCAACTTTTCTCTCGCGAATATTATACTCGTGCGAAATGTTTACACGAGTCGAGAATCATATTGCGCTTTCACGTTGTCGAGCGATCCCCGTAATAATATGCAGAAAAAGTGATGCATAGACGTTTGAGAATAAATATCGCGAATCAATTTGCGCGTGAAAAATTAACGACCCTACTAACGAATCGACTTATCACAGCCAATTCACGTTCCGCGAAACATTAATTTTTCCCCCGTTGCGCGCAGTTATATTGCGATATTTTCGTTTCCTCGTTTTTGCACATTGCTAGAACTTTGAGCAACGATGTTTCGTTTTGCAGGGGCAAAGATTTAAAATGCTAATAAAAAAAATTTGAATTAATAGTTTATCGGTACAAAAATTTAATTTCTAATTTAAAAAAAAACAATGCCCCACGTCTAGTCCCATATCAACGGAAAATTTTATCATATTTTCAATTCTTTTATATTTGCCCTGAATTGACGATATCGAAAATTCGAAATGATCGAATTTTTTGGAATAACGAAACAATTGAAATTTCAGCAAAATTTTTTCATAATCGTAATAATTATGGTACTTTTTGGTGTTAAATGTTAATCTCACAAAACAGTGCTTTTTCGAGATTCTTGCGATTTCTAATCAATCCGTCTATCCTTGTCGTATTTTTCGGAATGTTTTTTTTTTGTACGAACTTTACGAATTCTGATTTCTCAAATATATTTTGAAGATTCTATGAATGCATGAAAAAAGGCCTGAGACCAAGTGGCCGAACACTAAAGACCGCTAGACAACCTGCGAAAGTTCTTCCATCCGGTTGCTACGACACGGGTGACGGGGTTTTCGATCCAAAAATTCAGTGTATCACGTCATTCGGTGATTCCAAAAAGGTTACGATCAAATTAACACGAATCTATAAGAGTACAAAAAGTTATCGCGATAAAATTGAATCAAATCGCTTTCGTCAAGCTACATTAGACTGTGCGATTAAGATCAAATTACATTTTAACAATAATCGTAAAATAAAACTGATCATTATTTTCGTTTCATTCGTTGGTCTTGTTCAACGCGACGTATCGAAGGTGTTGCGAATACCGTTGAAAGATGAATGCAAATGGATCGTTGAGAATTGTCGAAAAAGTTGGTCAGAACCGACCGGATATCGTCCCGATTTGAACGAAATTTGGTCCCAAGAACCACCCGAATTGCCCTACAATCTTCCAATGTCACAGGACTCGCCTGATCATTGGTGGAAAAGGTGCCGAAAATTCTTTCTTTAAATTTCCTTTAAAAAATCTGCCACGAAGTTTTTGTTTTTCGTCTCAAAATGGCTTTCTCATCATCCAAAAGGCTTACGACTTTCGCAAGAGATCGTGATTTTCTCGGTGGCCCAACGAAAAATGATGTTTCGAACGATCGTGACGAAACTTCTTCCTCGTAAGGATTTTCGAGACGCTAATTTGCCCTGTCGATATTTTTTCTACGTAAATTTTATTAAAAAAAAAAAAAAACATTTCTACCAGCCCGGAAGTATGCATTTGCGGCCAATACCTGATCATCGGTGAGCCCTGTAACTGCGTTCCCATTTCCATGAGCTCCGACGACGCTCAGGAGTACGAAAAATTTGAAAGAAATTTCAGCGGCGAAGAATCAGAAGAATATTACGAAAATCATGAAGTAGAACGAGAATTTTTAGAAACAATCGAAGTGAAGTCGTCATTACGAGATAGGCTTAAAAAAAGGCACGTCACTAAAGAAACTGATAAAGCCATGCTCGATAAGGAAATATCCGATATAAATGTGAATTTTTCTTCGAACATCCTTGGCGAATTTTCAAAAGATTCATTAACTGGCGAAATGTCAAAAACATCTCGAGTCATGCGAAAACGATCGAAAGACGTGAAATTCTTGCAATCTTCGGAGGAAATGAAGCGAATTGAACACGACGATGATCCAAAAGTATCGAGAAAAAAAATAATTATGAAAAAAAGTATCGGAGAAATTGATGAACACGCTGATGTGAGATCGGAAGACTTTGGACAAGCGGAATTGTTACAGAGAGACGAAGAGACGAAAAGGAAAGGCGATAGATCGAGAGATATTATGAAACATGAAAATCACGTAAAATCTAATGAAAAAAATCATGATAACAAGGCATCGGACGATTTGATGGAGAATCAAGTCTTCGATAGATTTGCCAATGAAAATAATGAAGACAACATCGAGCAGGCAGGAGATGTAAGGATAAAACGAATTTCACAAAATTTTGATGAAAAAAATCACGAGAAAAAGAGCAGACCAGAGGAAACAATGAAAGAAATGATTCCCGAAAAATCTACTGAAAAAAGGGACAAAGAATATGACGAGATAGGGAAAGACATGAATGAGAAAAACCTAAACGAAAATTCTCCAGACAGTCCCAAAGAAAACTCCACAGCCAACGAAAAGCACGGTGAGTAATGAAAATGATCAATATCCGTATACAGACACTCGAAAAAGAAAAAAACAAAAATAAAACTTAAGGTAGTCCTCGCGCTACAATATTGCGAGAAAGTTTCTTGTGTGGGCAATTCTCCACTAATGGGAAACTTGACTCGCAAAGTTGTCCGATGAAATTTATTTTTCAAAAACAGAAAAAAGCTGTGAAAAGGGCAGTTCAAGGGTTTAGTTTTCTTACTTTTGTAGTGATTCAATTGATTTCTTCAAGCAGTTAAGGATTTATAAGCGTTTTTGTTAAAATTGCGGCAGGGGACTGACACTTGTACCAGGGGACTTTTTTTACAAAGTGAAAACAACATTTTATTACTGATGGTTACTAACTTTGACATTGAATATCTCGAGTTGTGAACGGTCAATCTGCTTCAAATTTCACGAGAAGTTGGATACTAGCATTCTCTTCGTCCACTATAAATTTCAACAAATTCTCATTATAAACGCATTTGCACGAGGACTATCTTGAGGATGCACGATTTTTGTTATCTCTCAAAAACGTCGTATCGGAAATTAGTATTTTTTTTTCCAAAATTTTAGTAAACTTCAATTAAATAGAAAAAAATACTAATCTCAAAAAAAAAAAAATAATATCACATATCAGCAAAATAGTTGATTACAAAATTTGTTTACAAGGCAATATTGGCAACTTTTATGCAAAAATCGTCTCACAGCACTCCTTAGCACGACTAACAAATTCCGAGATATGAATTTCGGAAATTTAGCGAATCGTCGTATATGTCGCGCTACATGTCAACTCAGCCACCCCGTTTTTTTTGTCTCGAAAAAATTATTCATTATGGGCATTTCGAAGGACAATATATGCATGATATTTCACCCAAATTTCATTCCCGCGCGCTATTGTTGGTTCTCAAGATAATGATTAATGAATTCGCATTTTTGTAAAAATCATAACCTTGTAACTGCTGATCGGATTTAAACGATTAAAAAAAATATATTTTTTATTTTTTTTTTGGCCTTTTCGAAAAAAAAAATGTCATCATCGCATAAAATCTCATTAGACAGTTCTCGGGATAAATTGACAAAAAACAATTCTTTTCCTCTTCGCTGATGCCCTTTTCCATCTTAAAAAAATCCTGTGGAGTTGCGTATTGCCCAACTCTATCAGGAAAAAAATCGTAAGTGGAATTCCAGGTGGCCCTTTCTCAGAAAAAAAAATAATTCGAAAAATTACCCCGAAAACTGTCTAATGAGCTTTTCTTCGATGATGACATATTTTTTGTTTTTTTTTTTCTGTTTTTTAAAGGAAAAAAAGAAAATTAAAAATATTCTTCTTTTAATCGTTTAAATCTGACCAGCAGTTACAAGGTTATGATTTTTACAAAATTGAGAAATCATTAATCATTATCTCGAGAACCAACAATAGCGGGGGGGATGAAATTTTGGTGAAATGTCATTGGATATATTATCCTTTGAAATGCCCATACTGAATACTTTTTTTTGAGACCAAGAAAAACGGGGTGGCTGAGTTGACATGAAGCGCGACATATTTTTAAATAAAATCCTATCTCAAAAACTAGCGATCGTACGAACTATTGCGACAGCACGTTTTTTGCGTAAAATGGACAAATTTTTGGAAAAAAAAAATTACCAATATCCGAAAAAGCTCAAAAAAAATTCAACAACCTTCGAAACAGAACTGTTAGAAAATGGAGCAATTAATTTTACAAAGTTCTAAAAAATAATTTTTTTTTTCCTGCACACTTAAATGCATGCGCACACGTAATGCGTTACGAATTGCATGTTCGATTGGACAGATTACACGACCGGCTCTATGCCGGGAGAGGAGAAAGTCACGAGAGTAATGGGACCGGAAACGAGAAATGGTCGTAGGTTGGAGACGAAATTTTTGCCGAAAGACGCGTCTGATGAATATCACAATGACACGTCGAGCGTGATTGAATCTATCGAAAAAAAAATTCAACCCGATTTATCGGACGATCGAGACAATGATAATACCGTTAAAATCAATCTTGAAACTTCGATGACATCCGAAAAATTTAAGGAAAGCTTTGAATCAAAGGGTCAGGATAAAAAGCAAAGAGATTCGCACGATGAAATTTTATCTGACGGAATAGTCAAGGAAAGATCGATAGACGATAACGAATCGTCCAGTAAAGACGAAATTGAAATAGCCGGTCTAGAAATCGTGGAAAAAGTTCAATCCGAACGAGAGCCTCGATTGCGCTTTGTCCAAGAAAGTAAATCGTTGAGTAGGCCGGAAAAAAAATTAAAAACAAATGTTCACTCGAGATCAAAGACAGCTGCGGTGGAAAATTTCATTTCAAGCACACTCGACGAGAAAGTGCCGCAGAATTTCGAAGTAACAGGCGCAGAAAATAATTATCAAGCTTCGAATTTGTTGGTCAATGAAAAATCGATTTTCGCTGTTAATTCTGAGAGATTAAGAACCGCTGAAAGTTTAACTTCCGCGAAAGATGACACGGCGAGCCTGGACAAGGTGCATCCTTCTCTCGTGACTCTCGTTTCAACGAAACAGAAGCCATCGAAGGACAAAGAGATAATTGAAATTTATAGCAAATTTCCGAGGAAAGAAAAGCCAAAGATCGAGCCAATGGTCGGTATTCTCGTTTCAATTTTTTTCGAGAGCAGCGAAATCTTGCAAATTTCGATTATTCTCGTATTTTTTTTTCTTTAGAACGCTAATGTATGGCGTCTTTCCGGTATAAATCAGGAATACGGACCAAAAACCAAGGCACGTTAAAAATTCACAATTACAAAGCATATTGTCCGATCATTTCGGTGAAAATTAATTTTGAAAATTCATTTTCCTCGAAATGATTCTTCTGATAAAGTAGCTCAGAGAGGAGATTGTTCGAATTTGGGCCGGACGGCAAATTTGACTTCTGTCCTCTCGTCGAAAAATATATCAGCCAAAAAACAAAATGAAAAATGCTTACCCAAATTTTCACGATCTTCTCGAGTAATCCGTTGATCGATTTGAAACGGTAAGAATGAAAAGTGCAAGGGCTTGAGTATTATCTCACGATGTAACATTAGATCGAGGATCTTCTCTTTCATCCGGCCTTGACGGCACCGAGATCCGAGAACATAGAATACGTGAGGAAGCCCTGTGACTTCAGGATATGCGAGCCAACGATACGGGAAGTTAGGACGAGCGCGTCACGCATTCGAAAGGAATTTCCCTCCGCGGGAACAATCCGTTCGAGCGCGCAACGGAATTTAAATGTGAAAAAATAAATTTTCAGCTTTAACGTGCGTGAGGAATTTGAGGAATTCGAGGCATGTATTGAAAATTACGAAAAAATAACTGCTTTTAGGAATTTAAATCCTTTCAAAGATTCTCGCTAAAATCCGGAGCTATCCTTCAATGGTATAAAAAGTTAAAGCCTTAAAGTTTAAGCCAATGATTTAATTGTGAGGATGTGGAGACTGAAATTAAAAAAATATCTCTCTCGAATTATAAACCTTGGAATTTTGGAATTTATTTTAGGAATTTAAATCCTTTCGTATATTCTCGTTAAACTCCAGCTATCCTTCAATGGTATAAAAAGTTAAAGCCTTAAAGTTTAAGCCAAAATGATTTAATTGCGAGGATGTGTGGACTGAAAAAAAAATGTCTCTGTCGAATTATAAACCTTGGAATTTTGGAATTTCTTTAAGGAATTTAAATCCTTTCGTAGATTCTCGTTAAACTCCAGCTATCCTTCAATGGTATTAAAAGTTGAAGCCTTAAAGTTTAAGCCAATTATTTAATTGTGAGGATGTGTAGACTGAAAAAAAAAAAATATCTCTCTCGAATTATAAATCTTCGAATTTTGAACCTTTGGAAATTTTTCTTCGTGATTTTTCGATGTTTTAGTAATTTTGTTAATTGGCATAAAAATCACAAGGCGCCGAAGAAATTAAAATTTCAATTTTTTCCAACTGTTCCAACGAAATATAACGCTTCGTTCATTTCGATAATTAAAAAAAAAACAAAACAAAACAAAACAAAAAATCGAAAGCTCGAAACATGAATAAAAATCGATAACGCTGGCTCTATGATCGTCTAGTATTCCTTGAATATTATCATAATCCTCTCCCTCGTTTGTCACTGTCAACAAACTTCATTTATTTTCGTCGTCAATCACACACGGGACAGTCTCGCACGATAATCATTAAGCACGAAATATTTTTCGTTCATTCCATAATCCGTACAATATTAAGCTCGACGAAACTCTTCAATCGATATGGTAAGTCGTGAAACGATTTATTATACATCGCTGAACGATCAAACGTCGATTTGTCTCAAGGAGTTGGAATAATTTTACGAGAGAGAGAGAGAGAGAGAGAGAGAAAAAATACATCTTCGATCTCTGATCGACTTTTCTCGTAGCGCGAGTGTCTCTCGGTTCACGTTGGTCAGGGTGGTGTACAGATCGGCAATGCCTGCTGGGAATTGTACTGTCTCGAGCATGGGATACAGCCGGACGGTCAAATGCCATCGGACAAGACCGTTGGCGGTGGTGACGATAGTTTTAATACGTTTTTCAGCGAAACCGGCGCCGGCAAACACGTGCCCAGAGCCGTATTCATGGATTTAGAGCCAACCGTTGTCGGTAAGTTCACGCAAACAAAAACGAAAAATCCTAACAAAAAACTGCTCAAGATTTCGATAATTTGTTCGCGTTCTTTTCAACAACATTATTACTACCGATAATCATTCCTTTTTACGAAAAAAAAAAACCAAGTTGAAATTTCCTCATTACCTTGCCGATTTTTCCTTGCCCAAAAAATTTTCTCTGGAAAGTCTCACGTTCTCACGGCATTAATTTTCATTGATTCGAGTGAATTAACGATCTAGCCATCAATAACGAACGTCTCAAGATTTTTTGACATCGTCAAATCTCAATCTGACGTAATATGCTTGAAATTCAAAATGGCGTCCAGTCATCTCAAAGTGATCTTTGAGTCGACTGGACCCCCCCTCGCAACACATTTTTCGGCAGGAAACTTTTGATTTCGCCCGACAGCCAAGAAGTTGAATGATACAAATTAAAAGCGAAACAAAAAAACAATTAAAAGTGAAAACGAAAAAAAAAAAGCTACGAAACGTTCCTGTTTCTTCCAGACGAGGTAAGAACGGGAACGTATCGTCAGCTGTTTCATCCCGAGCAATTGATAACCGGCAAGGAGGATGCCGCGAATAATTATGCGCGCGGTCATTACACGGTTGGCAAAGAGATTGCCGATCTCGTGCTCGATCGTTTGCGCAAATTGGCCGATCAGTGCACCGGTCTTCAGGGTTTTTTGATATTTCACGCATTCGGGGGTGGCACAGGCTCGGGTTTTACATCATTGCTCATGGAGCGTTTGTCCGTTGATTATGGAAAAAAATCAAAGCTCGAATTTGCGATTTATCCGTCGCCCCAAATTTGCACCGCTATCGTCGAGCCGTACAATTCATTGCTGACGACTCACACGACCCTCGAGCATTCGGACGCGGCTTTTATGGTCGACAACGAGGCCATATACGATATTTGCCGTCGTAATCTCGACATCGAAAGACCGACATATACGAATCTCAATCGTTTGATCGGCCAGATTGTCTCGTCTATAACGGCCTCACTGAGATTCGACGGTGCCCTGAACGTCGATCTTACGGAATTTCAAACGAATCTCGTACCCTATCCCCGCATACATTTTCCCCTTGCGACTTATGCACCCGTTATATCGGCCGAGAAAGCCTATCATGAACAATTGACGGTTGCCGAATTGACGAATTCGTGCTTCGAACCGGCAAATCAAATGGTCAAGTGTGATCCGCGTCATGGAAAATACATGGCATGCTGCATGCTCTACAGGGGCGATGTCGTCCCGAAAGATGTAAATGCATCGATCGCCACGATCAAGACCAAACGAACGATACAATTCGTCGATTGGTGTCCAACTGGATTCAAGGTATGATCGATTTTTTCGTTTTTTTTTTTCTTTTTTAAATAATTTTTGACTATTTTTTTTTTCCAATCCTCCCATGATCAACGCTCTTTTGGAAATTTTGAAATTTTTCTCGACGACTCTTTGAAATTGGGGAAAATTAAGAAAAAAAAAATCTAAAAAATATTAAACGATCGTTATTTTTAGTCAGCGTGACTCGAGAAGTATTTTTTTTTTTTTTTTTTAGCACGCGAATCAGCGAAATTCCAAAAATCTTTATCCAAACACGACAAAAGCACAATTTTCATTCGCGAGACTCGAGTTATAATTTGCATGAAAACACAGTTGGCTGTTGTGAATTTCGAGATATTTACCCGGAAGCTTTGGGACTCGACTCGAATTGCGGTGCTTCGTGACGCTTCGGCGAGCTCGCAGTTCGTGGCTTTTTTTTCTCGTTCGATCGATGAAATTTTACTCGGGGAAAATTTATCCCCAGCGTCGTATCGAAGGAGGGGGAGAGAGAGAGAGAGAGAGAGAGAGAGAGAGAGACTCGGTCACGGTTGGGAAATTTTTCAATGGCCACCGAGTTCCCAGTCTCCCGCTCTTTTTTTTTACGTATTAAAACGATATTTGACTCGTACACGAGATGGTCCGAGCCAAAACGTCGACTATATATGACCCACGAGATTCTTTTTTTTTTTTTTTTTTTTGTTTTCTAGCGAGCTCTTATTTCGCGAAAAAAATATCTGAAAAAATTCGCAAAAAAATCCGGCCGCAAATTTTGAATTCACATACCAGTTTGGGCACTAATTTCCAATGATTTTTTTTTTCCAATCGTTTCATGCAAGGTATGATCGCCCTAAATAAAACTAAACATCCGATACTCTGGTATGTAGCTTTAATAAAACAAATTTTATTCATCCCAGGATTTTTGAGAATTTTTTCCGATTTTTTAAATCAAGATTATTCCTGATCAATATGTACTAATTTTTGTTTTTTAATGTAAAGTCTGAATTCTGTTTGAAAAGAAAAAGAAAAAAACTGAAAAAATTCGGAAAATTGTCGTCCTAAATGTATCGAAAAATGAAAAAAAAAACACACATTTTTCATTTATCCCAGGATTTTTGAGAATTTTTTCCGATTTTTAAAATCAAGATTATTCCTGCCAATGATCGTTGTACACTAATTTTTTTTTTTTAAATCAAAGTCTCAATGTTGTTTGAAAAGAAGAAAAAAAAAATGAAAAAATTCAGAAAATTGTCGTCAGGAATAAAAATTTTTAAACCTAAATGTATCGAAAAATGAAAAAAAAAAAAAAAAAAAAAAACATTTTTCATTTATCCCAGGATTTTTGAGAATTTTTTCCGATTTTTTAAAACAATTCCTGCCAATGATCATTATACAGTAATTTTTTTTTTTAATTTAAATTCTCAATGCTGTTTGAAAAGAAAAAAAAAACTGAAAAAATTCGGAAAACTGTCGTCAGGAATTAAAATTTTTGAACCTAAATGTATCGAAACATTAAAAAAAAACATTTTTCATTTATCCCGGGATTTTTGAGAATTCTTTCCGATTTTTTTAATTAAAATTATTCACTCCAATGATCATTACACACTCATTTTGTTTAAATGTAAAGTCTGAATGCTGTTTGAAAAAAAAATAAATAAATAAACTGAAAAAATTTGGAAAACTGTCGTCAGGAATTAAAATTTTTAAACCTAAATGTATCGATAAATGAAAAAAAAAAAAAAAAATTGGATATTTCAAACAGGATTTTTGTTTACATTTTTAAAAAATTGACAGCAGTTTGTGTGCACTTTTTTAGAAATAAAAAATCATAAAATAGCAGCTGGCTCAAAAAAATGAAAAAAAAAACTAGATTCCCTTTAGGATTGTGACAACGCTAAAGAAAGAAAAAATTGAATCAAATCCTAGAGGTTGAGGCTCGTGGACTTGTTGATTTTTCCTCGAATGCCTCGTATATATTTCCATTTGACTGATTTATTCATTTTGTCTACATATATAGTTAATGTAGCTCCCATTTTATGTATTATGCAGTCATAAAATTTTACAAGTATACACGAGTAACGGTCCTGTCGTTTGGCTTGCCGAACCGGCTCGACTTTGAGAAATTCAAACAAAGAACTTTCATCCATGATCAACTCCCTGACTCTCCTCTAGTCATATATTCACCTCACCTTGTGAATAAAACAAAAAAAGAAAAAAAAAAAACATTTTTTTAAATACAAATTCAAGCTCGACTCATTATTCTCATTATTTTCGACCATTCACAAATTTTCCTCTACGAGCAATTAACTCTCTAAATTTTTAAAAGCTTGCCAAAAAAGATTTGATTTTTCATTTTTTTTTATTTTAATCCATTCAAGTTCAAATATTGCTGGAAGATTTTTTATTTTATAAAAATCCAAACTACGTTAATTGAAAAAAAAAAAACTATAATTCTCAGTAACAAAGGGTAGCCCCAAAAATATTATCAATCAATTATCATTCGGAATTCGAGACAACCGAAATTTCAAATAACGAAATTTATGGGAAAAGAATTATCGCACGAGCGCAGCTTACTTTATTTTCACGTCTATCAGTGAGACGTGATCCATTCATCATAATTACATATTTGTCAGAAAAATACAAATATTTCAAATAAAAAATATTCGAAAGAGACGATTTTGCCAAAAACGAAAAACAAAAACTACGTTATCATGGAGTACATAATTAACACGAGCAATTAAAAATACCGTGCATTAATCTTTATAAATCAATCGAAGCAACGAATAATCAATATAAAATGAGGAAACGATTTATTTATTTTTTCTTAAAAAAAAAAATAACGAAAAGTTTCAATCAGTCTGGGTAATTAGTCTTTGACAGTGAAAATTGAGGATTGAAAATTTATTAAATTTTTTTCTTTCGAAATTCGTTATTTCAAGGTGGGTATCAATTATCAGCCACCGACGGTCGTGCCGGGCGGTGATCTGGCAAAGGTACAGCGTGCCATATGCATGCTGGCAAATACAACTGCGATAGCCGAAGCGTGGGCGAGATTGAATCACAAATTTGACGTGATGTATTCTAAGAGAGCTTTCGTGCATTGGTACGTTGGCGAGGGAATGGAGGAGGGCGAATTTTCCGAAGCACGAGAGGATTTGGCAGCCCTGGAGAAGGATTACGAGGAAGTTGGACTGGACTCGGTCGAGGGCGAGGGCGAGGCTGGTGAAGAGTACTGAGACTCATATTTTTGTTATTTTTATTTTTTTCTCCCCGGCCCACGCCCCTCGTCACTTTCTCGCAATCTCGTTTTGGATCTGAGCGAAGCGACGATTGAGGGCAATATATTTCGCTGAATTAGCAAGGGAGAGAGCTTTCCTTCGATTGGCTGAAGAAAACAAAAATTCGGAAAATCCCAAACGAGGCAATCGTTGAAAAATTGTGGGACAAGACATTTTTTTTTTTTTTCAATCGATCAATATCGATTGTATTGAATTTTACGAAAAAATATTTCTTCATCCCTCAGAGCTTTCGCAGGCTCTCCCTTCAGAGCTTTTCAGAGCTTTCGCAGACTCTCTCCTTCGACCGGCTGAAGAAAATAAAAATTCGGAAAATCCCAAAACGAGACAATCGTTGAAAAATTGGGGGACAAGACATTGTTTTTTTTTCAATCGAACAATATCGATTGTATTGAATTTTATGAAAAAAATATTTCTTCATCCCTCTGTTCGTAGGAAAATTAATGAAAGAAAGGAAGAAAAAAGTAATAAAAAAAAAAAAAGAGATCTCGTTGAAATTACGTTGATTAAAGGAGAATGTTGTGCCTTTTTTTTTCATCTTTTTTCTCTTCAAAATTGAATAAAAATCTTTATTGAGAAGACAAAGATTGTCGAAGACACTCCGCGCGATCCTTCGGATCCATCGGTTATAATAATTCTTTCTCTTATTTTTGTTTTTACGCTGATTTTCAATTTAAAACATTTTTTTTAACCGCGAAAAGAAAATTCATGATAATAATTCGTTGCACCGAACATTAAAAAGAAAGAAAAAAAAAAAAAAAAACGGATATCTATGCATAATTTTTTGTTTTTTCGAGAAATATAAAAATTATCATTTCTTCCACTTTCGCCCTCTTCGTTTATTTCAAATTTCTTCGGTGAAGCTGTATAGGTCCGTCATTTTATCTCGAGTTTCTTCGATTCGTTGACGACACTCGGCGCATCGGATTTTTGCTTGATCATGAATATTATGACGATTTTTTTCGGTATACACTCGTCGGTCTTGCATACCACGAGATCGAGGATTATTTTCAATTTTTTCATACCCTCGCCCTTTGGAATTCTCACGACGATCGGCGCGAAAATATTTCCAAAAGTATTATCGATCGTCCAATCGTCGCAGGGCAGCGTAGCGGACCATCTCTGCGGCGCATCGGGCGCGAATTTAAGATCTCCCTCGAATATGGCATGAAATGAAATTGTCAATTCACCGCCGTCCGCGCTCAGCGAATTCTCAAAGTTGTACGTCTTGTCCGCTGAACTTTCCGTATCCTCCGATAATTCGATTGATATCTGCAAATAACGCGAGAATATTAATTCTTTTCCGACAAATTCGAGTTGAACTTTTTTGTTTCTTCGTTTTTTTTTTCTACTCAAGAAATTTCTCATCCGTCGCTGAAAAATCTTTCTCTCGATTGGAAAAATTTATCTCTCGATTGGAAAATATCTTTTCGTTGGATCACTTTTTTTTTTTTTTTTTTGTAATTTTCTTTTTCTCACAAAGAAAGCTTCATTCGGGTCAAACGAAGAAGAATATTGGAAAAAAAAAAAAAAGGAAGAAATTGATAAAAGTATGAATAAAATCAGTTGAAACTTACGCATCGCATCCGCATAATTATTGCTCATTAAAAAAAAAAAAAAAGAAAAATTGACAAAGCCACTTACTCGTAGCGAATTTGCCGAAAATTATGAGAAAGCCAACGTTACAGTTTTGATCCTTGACGATTTTTCATTTGTATTGTGAATTAAAAAAAAAAAAAAAAAAATATGACAAGCTTATACTCACGGTTCTTATGGTCCGATCATTTTTCATGTCGATAGCCTTGACGCAATGATTGTTCGTATCGGCTATGTAGAGACTGCGTCCTCTCGGTGCAATTGCCAAACCGCTGGGCTCGTCGAACTGAAATATCATTCAAGCTAATACGATAAACAGTTTTTTTTTTCTTACGCAAAATCAATTTCCCCCCCCCCCCCCCCCCTCCACCAATTACTCCGCACTCTTTTTCTGGGTATGCAATTTTCGCGAAAACATTTCTTCTCTTTTTCTGGCTTTTTTTTCTTCCGACGATCGAAATGAGATACTTACGACATGATCTTCGGTGGGTTTCTCAGCACCGTAAACAGTCGTGCAATGACCCGCAGGGGTTATTCTCTTAATTTTGTGATTATACGTATCGGCGACATACAAAACTTGTTCGCCGTCGTCCCATGCGAGGCCCAGCGGATGCTGAAGTTTCGCTGCGTAATGAATGCCATCGGTGTCACCGTAACTATGCAAATTCTTGAAAAAAAAAAGTAATGAAAGAGAAAAATCCTCAATAAAAAATACAACGGACAATGATCGAGGGATAGGAAAAAAAAAAAAAAACAACAACAACAACAATGTTTACCGCTGGATTTCTATCAGCTCCGGCGACCGCGCTAACTTTTCCATCCTCCATGTGTACTTTTCTCACGGAGCTGCTCTCGCTGTCAGCGAAAAATACTGCTTTGATGTCTCTCGCAACCGCGAGACCCGAGGGCTGAGCGAGACTCGCCGAATGCGGATAAGCGTTATTGCGATTTTCCTCTCTGCCATTGCCAACGATAGCCGCGCAAGTTCCCGACTTGTACTCCCTTGGGAAAGTAACCGAAAAAAAAAAAAAGTTCCAAACGACAATTAATTCATTTGAAATAAAAAAAATTAGCGCGTTCTCCTTTTTCTCTTTCCATCATTGTTAAAAATCGAAAATAGATCTTGGATCCTCTCGATAAAAATTGGCCTATCACAATTTAGTATTCATTTTATATTATTTTTTTTTTTTTGCCATGAGAATTCTTTTTTTATTTTTTCAGCAAACAGCTTTACAGCGCGTCATATTCGTAGTTGTGATTTTATTATTGCAGTAACAAATCGAATCGTCTTTTGTTCCCTCAAAAAAAAAAAAAAAAAAAACTAGTCAGAGGCGTACGATTTTTATTTTAATTTCTTCAAGGTGAAATGCACGGATCCTCGCGCGTTTCTTCTTTTCGTCAAACGTCTTGCCATAATTACTTCAATCGTGATACAATTATTAATAATTAATCGTGAAATTTTACGATCAATCGATTACAAAATCGCGTGTCAAACGTACTTTTTCTTCCACCAAATCGTGTCTTCCATGAAGAGAGCCCAGATCTGATGAGTACCCGCGATAGCTATCAGCAAAACCGGTACATTACGATCATTCTGATCGTGATGATAAATCGCAACGTCCCAGGGCGATGACAATTCTTGCTTCGTGCCAATTTCACCGCCAACGTAATCCTTACCCTGATAGCCCGTCCCAGCGACAGTCGTGACGATTTTTTTCTCCATATCTATCTGCAATAATTTCGAATATAATTTAACATTCGAATTTTCGAGGCGTCGAATTTTTTCATCGAATATTTCTCGTCTAACTATGCAAAAAAAAAAACTTATTTCTTCTTCCTGTAATTCGTTTGTCACTGATAAAAGTGACCTATAATATTTGCAACTGCATGCATCTTCGCTCCATGATGCGAATGATTTTTTTTTATTTTGCATTGAATGCAAAAAGCAACAAATCCTAAATCTTTATTTTTAGGATTTTTAGATTATTTTACACAAATATCGTAGATGAATTTTATAAAATATAATTGATGATGAATTGTTGAGGGAAAAAAAAAAATGAAAAATACAAAAATTACTTCTTTCGGAGTAACGAAGATCTTGTATCCTGTTTTTTTTTTTTTTTGGTAATTTTTAGAAATTTCGTTATTTACCTTTCTGATCGCATGATTCTCGTTGTCCGCGACGAAAATTGCATTGCCAAGCACGCAGACACCCTGAGGCGCGTTGAATCGCGAATTTTTGAAATTTCCATCCTTGAAATCCGGCGCATAGCCACCGATAACGTGCTCGACGGTACCATCGATTCTCATAACGAGAATTCTATTGTTACCCGTGTCAGATACGATCAATTTTTCGACATTATCCGACTCGAATGTCTGGACTTTGCCGGGAAAGAGCAAAACGTCCTTCGATATCGGCAGCAAATGTTTGGCCGGTTTCAGTGGAATCTCATGATGAGATAATTGTTTCAGTGATTTGAAATATGATAATGCAACTCCAACGTATGTTAACATTTCTTCGCGATGACCCTCGCCAACCAGAACGAACAGAGGCTGTCCCTTTGGGCCTGAATAAAATGAAGCGATATATACAAGTTTCTCGTTAAAGTCGGATCAATTTTCTTACAGCTATGAATTTCATAGTTTTTTTTTTTTTCCAATAATTTTCTGTGATTGCTGTAATTTTTAGAAAAAATATTGAGGAACCAAGCTGAAATTTGGCACGAAACTATGATAGAGTGCAAACACGTTTTTTGCATTGAATTTGAGCCAGAATTCATGATAGTTAATTTTATGAGATATTTTTATTGGATTATTTTATTGGATTTTTCGAAAAAATTTTGTTGACGATTTAATTTGGGTAAACTTTGAGCTATGTTTTTTTATTTTGCCATCTGAAGAGAGTTCAGGGATGTCTGAGACGAAATTTTCTCGAAAGTTGACAAACAATGGGTAGGGACTTGACCATATATGTGCATTTTTTTTTCAAAAATGTATTCCCTATAAAAAGAGCATAAAAATATTGAACACCGAAATTTGCAAATTTTTTTCTCATTGTTTCTGTGCACTTGCAAAGCTTCCTCCAAGGGGAAGAAAAATTTACGAATAAAAGCCACTCGCTCGTGCAGGAGAGCTTGTCGAATGAACAAAAACTATGATGAAGTTTTAATTTTCATATATTCATTTATCGGTAGAATTTTATGGATTATCTTATACGTACCGAGAATAACGAGACTGGGCCAACAAACAATACCAATATCTCGCCACATCGAGAGCTTAGCGTCATTTACCACCGGATGACCTATGTTATATCTTTGTACGGCGGATGAAATTTTCGTGGAATTTCTCTCATTGGAAAACTTTGCACTGTGAACTCCGACCTGTATTTATAAAAGAAAAAAAAACCGTTTTTTTCTTTCTTTTTCTTCCAATCGCTGAATCTAATTTTAGCGGAGACTGAGGAGATTTAAACAAATTTTATATATATATATTTTTTAATATGAGCTTAACAAAATTCTAAGCATCTGAACTGAAAAAAAAAACACTATTAAGATAAAAAGTAAAACGAGACAAATTTACATCTTTGATGTTACATTTTTAGTTTTTTGCCAGCAGTACAACTTTCACTGTGACCATCACTGTGTAAACATGAAATGAAAAATATAAATATACGTAATGGAAAACGAATCGATATAATTATAATTAAAATTTTGTATCATTACAATTGGAGTAATTTTATTTCATTACTACTCCAAATTTAATTGAATCACAATGACTCCGAGCAATTGCAATGAACTGAAGGAATTTATGATCAATTTGAAAATTTTAACGAAAACGTTAATTGATGAATAAAGGGATGCAACGAGAAATCCAAAAAACATTGACGCAACTAAAAGGTACAATGTTCAAGAAACTCTAGAAAAATTATTATAAATTTTTCAACAGATTAAGAAATAGCCGTTGCACTAATCAAGAATATTCCAGACTACTTTACAATTGTCTCTGTGGAAAACAATTTACAAGCATTTTTTTATGATTTTTCCAGACAATCGTTTGTATCATCTCAGTCTTTGCTAATTGGAAAAATCATTTGTCAGTACTTGCTAACTTTGAAATTAAAAATAATAATAATAAGATATATACTAACGACCACGAGTCCATCCTCGATGGAAAATTTATTTTCCAAGGCATGCAGATCCGGCAGTATGTGCATGCAATTTATGCAACAGTATGTGAAGAAGTCTAGTATCACGATCTTTCCAGCGAGATCTTCTGACATTGACAATCCTCTCGACACGTTGAACCATTCTAAGCCTGATAAAATCGATAAATCAAAATACTCAGATAATCGTGTAACAAGTGAATCGTTGAGATGAAATGAGAGAAAAAAAAACAACGAGATATTGAAGTTTCATGAATGATGAGGATCAAGTAATGCATCAATTCCACGAGTTCGAGGATACAATTTACATCAAGAGATAGGTGCCAAGTATTTTTTTTTTGTTTTTTTTTTAAATTTATTTTATCGATCAACAGTCATATCGATTGTTTTGCAAATTTTATTCTCAATGTAGAAAAGCATCTGCAAATTTTGAAATATTCGCGGCAAACAATTCTTATTCAATGAATAAGAGTATTCATGAAAGATTGGCTGGTACTGAATTAATTGAGAATCGAATCGAATCTCGTTCTCTAATTTTCATAAATTTACAACTATCCAGTTGGCACTCGCCACACAAATTGGCCAACCATGCCCGTTATCGAGTTTGAAATAAATCTAGTACATGAGTTCAGATTTTATAATAGAAAAAAAAAGAATAATTTTATAGAAATTTGAAGAAAAAAATTAAAATAAAAATCCGCTTATTTCTAAAGAAGCAATGTGCAAGTTTATAATTTTCCAGATTTTCATATTATCATCAATTTTGAGTTATTTCTGTGGTTGATGCTACTTTTAATTTATCATATGCCACTCTTTAGAATTTCAAATATCGAAGAATTTGCAGCCCGCCATCGGATTTACTGATCCAAAAAAAACGACAGACCTTCGTAAATAAAAATCGCATGTAAGGGAAGATCTGTGCTACGCAAAAGGATTGAATATTGCTGTAAAAAAGTTGAAAGCAAAATTCCAACTGCGTCAATTGAAAAATCACCATAATAATTTTCAATGTCAGAGAAGCGTGCAGTCAAGAAAAAGTTTCATGAATTTTCACCATTTTGAAGATACGCGACATGGTATTGAGGCAAGTAGGGTAAGCGTGGGTATTACTGCGGTTAGAAATGCCGGGCCAGCTTGACGAGCATATTTTAAAAAATCATTCAAAATTACGGAGGTTTTATTGTTTTCAAATCAATATTTTACTTATTTTGAACTTGGAAAAAAATGAACAATGTTATCGAATGACTTTTTCATGAAATAAAAAGCATTTGCAAAAATAATGCAGATGCCGCTATTACTGCGGGGTCTTGAACGACGAGAAGGTATTACTGCGCATCAAATACTGCGAATTGTCCAATTACTGCGCGTCGTGTATGTAATTTATAATTTTTTAAAATGATAAAAATTTAAGCCCGCTAATATCTGATCTTTATTAATTACCTGCTTCACAATTAATATCACATTCGAAATAATTATTTAATAATTATTATTATTATTCCCATATCTTCTCGAAAAAAGTTTAAGAACGGGAAGTTCAAGGGCTCTGGCTCATGGTCTACTCAAAACCCGCTTGTTTTTATTCGATTTCGCTTTACTTTTGTTTCTACTTTTGACATTAGCTATTATCAACGAACTCAGGCGCTATTTATATATATACAGAATATTCGGCTGTGATGTTAGACAACTTAATAAGACACGAGACTGATAAAAACATACGTCTTAATATTTTTGTATAGATTAGAAATTGGAAATGCGTCAAGCGCAGTAATCGGTGCGCACGCTTCGAAAGAACGGAGTCTAATACCGCGGCAATAGTATTAAAACCGCAGGAATGCACGCATCATTGAAAAATTCGTACCAAATAATGCGGCGGCAAATTGAAAATGAAAATAAATTAAATTTTAATTCTACAAAATTTTTTAAATTAAAAATAAGTCTTATTTTAGTGACCGTAACGAAATATAAGGATATTGCAACAATAATAAAAAAAACAAGGACCTTGTACCGATATCAATTTTTGACCATTACTAGGAAAAAAATGGTGAAATTTTCACTCGCAAACACTTCTTCATTTTGAAAAATAAACAATAAATTAAATAATCATGATGCGCGTCATTTTGTTGATTCATTGTGTTTTCTAGACATTGAATCAACAGTCTGACTTTTTTCAGGCTATAAATTATGAGAAAAGATATTGAATTCTGATAAAATAAAAAAAAAAACGCAGTAATACCCACACCCGCGGTAATACCCGCGCTTATCCTACATTGCGACGTTATTTTCATTATTGCGCATAGCTCGAAAATTGTACAAACGATATTATGAAATTTGTCGAACGTCGCGCGTACAACTTTTTGCGCGAAATAAAACTTTTCAGATCGCCGCAATTGGGAGCGCCGATGAAACGTTGGGAAATGCCTCGATCCTACGTATATTCTTTCCTACGCAAAATGGTCCTACAAATTATTCGAGCCGCGTATATTTGAGCTACGCAAAATTCGAGCCACGCGCAATTACGAACCGGGCGAAGCTTTCTTGAAAAAAAAAAAAAAAAATATTTCTTCGCTTATCATTGAAATACGCGAAAATATGGGTTTTCCTGGAAGCGTCGAATCGTCGAAGAGAGTGACACACGAAATACAGAGATGAAATTTTACTCGATGAGAAATGTTATTTATTTTATAAATGAACAAATTGGCGAAGCAACAAGCGAATATCCGATAAGTCATTTTTTTTTTTTTTCGTCTCATTTTTTTTATTTATTCTTCGCCCATGGGCAAGTTGTATTCTTTGTGAAGGCTGGCTATCGTGACTCCCTGCATAGCGGCCATAGCGCCGAGCACTTGCTGAGCCGCGTCTTTTATTTCGTTGTACTCGTGCAGCCGTTCCATCGTCTCTTTCATGGACGGTCCGGCTTCCAGTTCGGCCTTCATTTTTTCAATCTCCGCGTCCAATTCTTGCTCAATTTTGGAAAGCTCGCGACGCTCGATTCTCTCCTCGTCCTCGAGATCCTCGTTTTCCTTCTCTTTGGTCTCGGGCTTTTCTCGCGCGAGCGACGCCCTCTTATCTGGCTCTTGGTTCAATTGACTCACGTCCGTTACCGGAATAGGAGACATTTTTGTCAACTAAAAATCGATTCTGTACCTATGATTTCATTATGGAAATAGAAAAAAAAAAAAAAAAAATTCTCCAACGGGGGAAAAAACTAAAATTTTTCATTGTAAAAATAAAAATTCCTCGCCGTTGCAATGCTGTTTTGGAAAAAGAATTTTTTTTATTTTTTTTTTTTTTTTTTATTAAGCTTGATTAAAAAACCTGCAATGCCAAATTTGAGGCTGATGGATTATTAAATAAATATGCGCATTATAATTTTAGCTTTGCGACGTAGTTTGTGAAATTGTGATAAAAATGACGAATGAAAGAGAAATGAAAAATTGGCAATTTGAAATTTTAGTCTCGTGTGTATACATGCGTAATTGGAAAAATTTATTTTGTTCCATTTTTTTTTGTTTTGTTAATTCCTGCAATACATGCAATACATTTATCGAGACATTGAAGAATAGAAATAGAGAATTAATTGATTTCTGAAAAATACGTGACAAATAGCTTCCGTATTGACCGTTGTGAGGTTAAGTGCGCGACTAATTCGTAATGAGATTAGATCAAAACGATAATTGGTTATAATTCATTTTATTGTTTGATACTTTGTGGAAAAGGAAGGAGGAACGTGTCTTAGATATTTGATCAATGTAATCAAATTTACCTCTAAATTAAACTGATAAATATATATATATATAAATATATATATATACGTATATATGTAAATGACAAATTAGTCATACAAGAATGACATTAAACGTACACAACAGATAGGAAAAAAAATGTAAAGTCGTGATTAACCTTTTTGAAAGTCGCTCACGCGTATATCAGCACTCGCACGTTTCTTGATGTGATTTAAAACAATTTTTTCTCTCTCTTTCTGATCCTCGATCGTAAGAAGACTGCTTCGCAGCTGAATACACTCCTGTGTTAAATCCTCCACGATTTGTTGAACACTCATTTTTTTATTTAGTTGCCCGCACATATTACTATCACAAACTCTGAGTAAAGAATACGCCTCCTCGAATACTTTTTGACGACTCCGGTACATGTACAATACATTTTTCCCGTGTACAAGTGTGCGAAACATGACGAATGCCGAATGACGATGATAAACACATATAAGGTACGTGCTACGTGACCTACGCGAAATTGGTCGAATTAATATTTCTTTTTGGAAAATCGTTGGTCATCCATGTGATATTGATTGGACAATATTGATAAAATTTTTTTTTTTACATCAACTAATCGTTTGGTCGTGATTGGTAGTTATAATGTTTGTTAATTGTTAATCAATAGTTTCTTTTTCAAAATATTACACACAAGTTTTTGATTGACACAAAATTATATTATTGGTCGTTTCTGTTAGAGTCAGCCAATCATATTACTGTGTGTTAATGGAAAGCACCCTCTCTCCTCTCTATCTCTAGTTCGTGTTCGTAGTTATATGATTCATGACTTTTTGTATTGTTTTTACGTTGTTTAATCAAATTTTTCGTCGACGGGAAACTACGTACAGCCACTAAAAATATGACTCTTGCATTGCGAACGGTGAGTGGTATTCTAATTGTACAGTGAACATGATCGTTCAATATATGTGCCCCAATAACGACCATAACCTACAACGCAAGCGATTTAGTTTTTGACCTTTTGAAAAATTTTGAATTCTATTCTCCACCGTTCAATGAAATAATACAATAATATTTGAATTCAAACTGAACATTCCTTACGCGTAAATAAAAAGTTTCCAATCCAAATTCACGTACTTTTGGGTGTTAAAACATTTCACCATTTTTAGAGGTTATGCCTTCCATTTTTTTTCGAGCTTTTGACGATTAATCGATCAGTTATATTGGAAAAAATTTGCTCTTCGAAAATTGAGAATACAGTTTTTTCACTCGTTACAGTGAATTGATAGCTCAAATTTTAATTTATCATCGTAAGAAACATGAAAACAGTTTAATGACAAATCTTAACTAAAATTTTCAGTAAAACTTTGTATCAAATATGCCATGATATAAGATTCTATATTAATTGAATGTCAATAAATATGACCGCCATTATTATAATCATATTATACTGAATTAGTAATTAAAATATTTATTATTCCATGCTTTCATCGCTCGCTGTGTGAAAAAAATTATTTTACTTTAGTTCCAAAATGATATCGCCCTTTTGTTTGCCAGGCGATGCAATCTTTGCAGCTGCAATTACCTTCGCTGCAAAGATCCTTTCACGCCTCGGCTGTCGCGGCAAAATGTACGTCGGGTCGTTACAAAGTAACACCAAAATGCAATCGTCCTCTTACATACGAAATGGCTAATCCGCCTCATTACATTGCTCATAGAAAGGCATGGAACTCTTGGAACACTTGTGAGTGAATCTAGATAAGGTAGAACGAGTTTGCCAAGAGAATGTACAATAAAATTTATTTTGAACAGAGGTAAACGGCGGTAGGCTTAATTAAAATAAAAAAATGGTCTTAATTTTACCCGGATCAAGGTCGATAGTCAATTTTACAAAAAAAAAAAAAGACAAAATGTGGTCCCTATTTCAATTTAATCTCGAAACAAAAATCACAGACGAAAAATTACGAATGCTTGAAACATCTCAAAATATTCAATATTTGTTTCAACCTTTTCGTCCATCTTGCAATATTTTTCAAAAGAAATTGTATCCTAAAAAAAAAAATTATATTCAACATTACCGTTGGAAAAGCCTCTGTTTATTCACCGGCGAACTCGTTTCGTCTTAAAAAAAAAAAAAAAATTCCTTCTCACCCGAGCCTCCTCGTCGAAACGATATTTTTCAGCTAATATTTTAAATGGCAATCGTCCGCGCGAAACCGCCGTCGAGGATGTGTTTATTCGTCGTTTCATGATCGGTACTTGGCACAATATATTTGCCAGTGAAATAATCATCAAGAGACAGCACAATATCGTCAGAATAGCCGGTATAATTAAACAAATGATCGGAACGAGAAAAATTTATTTTCTCATCGGTTATACCGAGGAGCTATTGAGCTATATGCTACAGTGTCCCGTCAAATTGGAGCTTCAATCCGTTCCTGATCACACTTCTGTAATATTCAAATATATTTAAACCGTAGTACTGTAATTGTTGTACAAAAAAAAACAAACAAATAAATAAAAATCGAATTGATGGTCGAAAAACTGAAGAAAAGCAGTCGTTGAATTTTTTTTTTTTGTTCGTTTTCATCATCCCATACCCTCGATTCCCTTTGCGGAATAAATAATCCATATAATTCATTGATAATCGGGAAAATAAGTTTCGTTATGCAGGGTGGGGCATTTAAAGTGACCAGGGCGATTTTCTCGAAAACGAAGCAAAATCTCAAAAAAAAGTTCCAGACGAGAACTGTCGGGTTTTGAAGGGGACAGAATATGGCGCGTTCGAATTTTTATTAAGTAGATGCGCCAAGGAGATACGAAGGTCAGCTTTGGTTTTTTAAAATCGGATGGTGTATTTCTTATTTTGAAAATGAAAAGAGTATTCAATTTCGAGTATAAAAATACGAGTACACCGGTATCCTAAAATTGACACTCGATAGGATATTTCAAAAATAAGAAAAAGATGTCCTTTCTCCACTTTACGCGGGATAAATTTACAATTTTGTCCAAGCAAATTTTCGAAATGATGGCCATTAACTTCAATACACTTCCGAGAGAAGAGTGTATTGAAATGTGTATTGAAATGTAGAAATTTAAATTTCTGCGACGTGATGTGAATACTCTCGATAACGATCATTGAATAAAATTCGTCTACAACTTTGTGTGTTTACTGATAACTCTTGGTTCGATTTTCAAAGGTAGCATTAAGCATCTGAATGCCTGAAAAAATTGTTTACATCGCACAAACCTTAGATGCATTGTTTTTCCCGCGTACGGTAGGAAGTTGAAATCGAACGAAGAGTTATCAGTCAAAACACAAAGTTGTAGACCCGCAAATTGGCCCGCACGTTCTCCGGACCATCATTTCGAACATTTGCTTTGACGAAATTGTAAATTTATCCCGCGTAAAAAGTAGAGAACGGACATCTTTTTCTTATTTTTGAAATATCCTATTGAGTGTCAATTTTAGGACACCGGTGTACATATACTTTTATACTCGAATATGAATAGTCTTTTCATTATCAAAATAAAAAATACACCATCCCATTTAAAAAACCAAAGCTGACCTTCGTATCTCCTTGGTACTTTTTTTTTAAGATTTTGCTTCGTTTTCGAGAAAATCGCCCTGGTCACTTTAAATGCCCCACCCTGTATAGATATACTCCCTTGTAATAAGCAAGTTGTGTGGCGTATGAGAGTCTGGAGCTACTCTCGACGTGTCGGTATAGAAGGAAATGTACTTGTCTCGAGTCGCTACCGCGACTCTTAATAATTCACCTCGTCATTTTCGTTTCAATATTTTCCATTTTTTTTTTATTCGATAAATCGTTCCTTATTCGATAAATCGTTACATTCGATCATGATTCAAAACGCAGCCCATATACAATTATTGCATTTTCAATGAAACGATAAAGTACAATTTTTAGCCTTGAGATGGATATTGCAAACCGAGGCACAGGGAAAAATACGTGAAAAAAAAAAAAAACAAAGATTCAAATATTTCTCGCAATAATACAATGAATTTTGTGTCGTTTTTTTTTTCTCCTCTTCTTCAATTCTACCGGACCACACTCCCTTATCCCTTTTATATGCCTTTACAACATGGTTCTCGTATTTTCAATATCCGACCAGGTCTCGCATAGCTACCTACTTTGTACTTTTACACTTGAATTTCGTTTCGTTTTTCAATTTTTTTTTTTGCAAGTATAATAACGCTGCTCCAAAAAAATTTCACATACACACACGCACACGTATACGCATCCATAGAGGAAAAAGGAGGACGCAGAGTCAAATTTCTCTAGGATGCAAGAGAACATTGATGAGAAATCGAGCGATAAAAAAAAAAATCGATTGAACTAATAATAAATTCACATATTTCGTTTCGAGACGCGTTATAAAGATATTTATCGCTAATTAAGATAAATCCAAGTTACGACGGACTAAATGCGCAACTTTTACAGCTCGTTACATGAGGAAAAAA
The DNA here is from genome assembly GCA_963564615.1 of Rhorus exstirpatorius. Taxonomy (NCBI): domain Eukaryota; kingdom Metazoa; phylum Arthropoda; class Insecta; order Hymenoptera; family Ichneumonidae; genus Rhorus; species Rhorus exstirpatorius. The sequence goes on from OY751319.1 coordinate 15,984,742, forward strand.
AAAAAAAAACGTTAAACACAATGCATTGTAAAACTTACAGATTACGGTAGGACAATGCCGGAGGGATGTGTGAGGCAAACGAAAAAGAAAAGAAGAAAAAAAGAAAAATTATTTCTTCGCGTAATGGATATTCCATGCTGTAATTTTACTGATATGAGAGTACTGAGCTTGCGATTCACGACAGTCGTGTCTCAACCGTTCTTCGGTTTCGCGAATTTTTCTTTCTTCGTTCTTTCTTTTTTCTTCCCCATCACTTTTTTTTTTTTCCCCCCGGCAGTTAAGTGGAGCGCGAAATGACAATAATACACATGAATTCCCGTAGATTCTGTGCAATCACATGAATATCGGTATGACGAGATTGAAAAATTGTTTGCAAGAAGAAAAAACAAAACTTGGAATTCGATTCTGTAAAGGTTTATTTGAGACTTGGGTATTTTTGTTTTTCTCGTTCTTCAAGTGTAACTGAGGTATGAAGTATATTGTTTTTTTTTTTTAATCCTCGTTGGGAGCTAAAGCGAGACCCTTTTGAATGGATGGAACCGAGATCGTAAACCGGTATTCATTTTTTTTTTTAATTTCACACGCGGGAAGAGAATCCCTGAAATAAAAAAAAAAATCATACAATACCATTTATTTTCTTCGAATAACGCTCTTATGATACAACTACAGGCCAAGATGTGCTGTGCTAAGCGCATAATATTTTTTTTTTTTTGTTTTTCATCGATCATAATTCGTGATTTATATTTATCGTGGTACTCACCAGACATTTCTCATCTTAGCACCACACCACATATAATAATAATAATAATAATAATAAATGTACATGTCTATACACGTTATACTTTATCGTCTTAGTTTTTTTTGTCCTCAAACGACCGCTGAGCAACACAGCTGATTTCAACAAGAATTTTCTTTTTCTTTTTTTTTTTCAGACTTACAATACTTTTATAATTACTTGCGCGCTAATGTGATAGAGTCGACGATCGTGAGACACGAGTTTGCTTGGAAATTCAATTCTAATAATGTTGCAATTTAAGAGATTGGCCAAATGAGACAAGAGAAGAACAAAAAAAAAACAGAAAAATCGCATGTTTCATTAAATTTGCGCACAAGCCTCGTTACTATTGTTGAATATTACGCATTATTATTATTATTACTATTATTATTACTATTATAATTATTATTATTACAGATTCGGTAAACGCCTTGAAGTAAAATATTTTTTGTTTTTGTAATCGAATTTCATGCACCAACGGTCCCAGTGGATGACGGAAAAGTCTGATTTTGTTGCTTCGTGAATTTGCAAACCGAGCAATTTTTCGAAAAAGACGCTCGTTCTACTCGATAGTTTTGAGAACAAAACGTATGCGTATGATGGCATCGGAATTTTCGTATCAGATATTAAGTCTCGTTGATTCGAAAAAAAAGGGAGCATTCTTCTTTTTTTTTTATAATTTATTTGTCATTAATTGCATTTTACGAAAGTGGGCTGGCAATTTTCACGGTTTACTCCATAATTTAAATGCTCGTTTCTCTTTTGCACTGGCACGATAAGTGACAAACTTACATTATGAAGCGCAGAGTCAAATATTTTCATTTACAAATACCGTTGGCCACTTTTGTGAAATAATTGATGAGAAATAAATTATAATAAAATATGTATTAATGAATTTTTTTTTTTTCCCGAAAATCAACAATATCACTGGATTGCGAATATTAAATATTATATCGTGCGTTTAACTTCAGGGGCCCGTTGAATTGTCAACTGTGGCTGAATCAATAAAGAATTATGCATATATATCGACGAATTAAAATGCAAATTTTCCTCTTCTGCATTCGCAATGCGCTCCGATCACGAATGTGATCATAGAATGATTGAAAGTAAAAAAAAAACAAAAAAAAAGGCTACCTAATATCAACTATAATCTAAAAGACCAATATTGACCTACGATCATGCAGCTGTAGCGAATGATTAATCGAGTGGGAGATTATCGATGATAATTCGTAACGAGAGTTTTGTGTGTTGTACCAGACACAGACATTCCTCGTTAATTTGAAAAATGCTTTTTTTTTTCTTTTTTTAATAATTTATCATCAGTTACTTTGTAACAGCATAATATATGTTTACTCTTTGCTCCATTGAAGCAAACGATAATTTTTCTTTGGCAATCCGTGATAAAAAAAAAAAAAAAAACTTGAAAAACAAATGTAAAGACGTTACATTTCTTTTTTTTACAATTTTTTTTTTTTTTTTTTTCGTTCAACGCACTGGAAACATTTTTATTTGCTCTGTAAAGTACAGAACGTTGACATACGCAGTTAAAAATATCGTGGATCACCGTTTTACGAGATAATCATCGGTGAGCAAATTATAAAAGAAATAAACAGCGTGAAAAATGCTTTTCCTTTCTTTTTCTCGTTTTAATTGAAAATTAATGAGAGCTGGATACCCCCATTTCCGGTTCAAGCGTGTGTGTTTGTCGTTTTTTCATGGAGTAAAACAATGAGCGAAGGATGAGAGAGAGAGAGAGAGAGAGAAATAAAAATATTTTATTCGTTTGGGGGCAGATATTTTTTACTTTTCTCTCTTCGTTTGGTTTTTTTTGTTTTTGTTTTCTCCGGCGAAGCAAAAATTCTCTACTTTCGCAATGATCGGTAAATCTTTGTCACTTTTCAGCTTGAATGATGGATTTTGTCATATTAGGCCCCGAGATCCGATAACAAGCTATATTTATTTTATTACAATATCTCGTTCGTGTGTCACTAAATTGTCGTAATAAAAAAAAAAAGAGAGAGAGAGAGAGAGATAATGAAAAATAATTCACGCTTGACCAACAAATATACAAATAGTGAATGCCAGCACGATACGATTCATTAATTAGAACTATTCTTTAATCGCCTACTTTATACAACACGATTCACTACGCCACACAATGTTGGCAAACTTATTCGTTTATCAATTTGTTTCATTCAGTTGTCTCCTATGCCCTTCGTTATTCATTTTTAAATGAGAAAAATCTTCAGAAATTTTTTCTTCCTCAAAATTCCCATCGATCCTGGGAAGATTCATAATTTTTTATTTTTTTTTCTCAACGAAACTCCCGTCGAAGAGCAATGAAAAAAATTTTAATTCCACAAGGAAAATAACATTCGTCGAAATTCATCCCTAAAATCTTTCGTTAATCAAATCAATTGATTAATTTATAATTGAATTACGACCGAACGATTCTGGATATTGTACTGTTCGCCTTTTTTTTTTTTTGGCTTACAAAAAAAAATTTGCGTGTCCTTCAATCTCTTCTAATCGATCGACACGAGGGTAAAAAAAAAACAAAAACAAAAATCCTGAGAATTTTAAACTGCAAAATAATCATTTTCAAGAGTCAAAATTTTTGTAAAATTCATCGAGAATTTAAAAAAACCAACTGAATCAACGAGTAGCAGGGCTAATAAAGTGTGACATATCTTTCAAATTATGAGTAAAAATTAATGAACGGTTTCGTGATTCGAATGGTCAACTGAATCATTTTTTTACAATACTAATTATAAATATATATATATACATATATATGTATGTATGTGTGCATACATATATACATATATACATGCGACATCGCGAACATCATTATCATACTTACAAGTAACACTCGCTACGATATCGTCTATTAATTCTTATTCAACATTTTACATAATATTTTATTATTAATTGTTTTTTCTTTCTTTCTTTTTTTTTTTTTCATTATCAATATACGTGGCCAATAAGAACAGATTTGTACTTGCATTGAAATTGTTTAAGTCAACTCCAATCACTTCGCACAGCCCAGTACAGCGTGTATTTTCGTCATTATTATTATTTTTTCCTCTTTTTAATAATTTGTTTTTCGTTTTTCGTTTTTTTTTTCCCTTTGTTTTTGTTTTACTTTAAAAAATACAGATTTTTTTTTGTTGTTGTCTCAATGGATGGCAGCATTCTTATCAAAAAGTTGGCTTGGAGAATGTTGTAATGACATTTAGACAGATTTTTTTTTTTTTTTTTTTGGGAACGCCGAGGGAGATAGATGGACAGGGAGAGAGAGAGAGAGAAAGAGAGAGAGAGAGAGAGAGACAGAGAGAGAGAGAGAGAGAGAGAGAGAGAGAAAGAGAAGGGTAGGTGTGTCTTTTCTAGTAGACGCTAATTTGTTTAATAAATATGTGAAATTGCTCCAATGGTTAATCTCAATATCACAGAGGCTTGATCGGAATATTTTCTTTCGTTTTTTTTCTCCCCTTCTTCGTTCAAGTTTTTCTTTTCTTTTTGTAGGAAAATAGGTATCTACATATTACGATGATCATACAGATGTTAAGATATCATACAGATATGGGTAGGGGTTGGGGTGGGGGGGGGGGAACTAAGAAGAAAAAAAAAACAAAAAGTTATTACTTCATAAAAAATGCAATATACTATACATGGGCCAAACGCATTACAACACGACTCTCCCGTCACCTGCGATCATTAGAATTATTCTCATCATCTTTACATGCGTCAGTTTCTTGCTTCGTTACTTATTATTATTATTTTTTTTTTTCTTCTTCCTTTTTGTTCGTTCAATGTGCGACAATATGGAGTATTGAATCATTTCGCTATTACATAATAATAATAGCATACAGCGAATGGATAATTGCTGGAGCCAGAATGTAAGAGAAGGAGTATGATGGGTTTTTTTTTTCTGTGTGTTTGTGTAGATGTGTGTGTGTGTGTTTGTGTGTGTGTGTCTTTTTCTTCATTCATTATCGTTAGAATTATATTTATCGTTCCCTTATTATTTTAATTGTTTTCGTTTTCTTTACTTGGTTCTAGATCGGAGCGGCTGCTACCTGCGTGAGATCAAACCGTTGCTAGCCCCCACCGTCGGTGTCATTTCCAGTTCGACTAACAGGGGAAAATGATCTAAAAATGCACAAGTATATGATTAATAGAATATTTTGAGGGATTAACGAGAGCTGAAAATGTTAAAAAAAAAAAAATTAACATTTTATGGACAAGTATTGCGCACAAACGAACGATATGGAAATGATTAGAATTTTTTCTTTTTCTTCTTCTTATTCTTCTTTTTTTCAACAAAGAAATATGGAATTTTGGTGAAAATCACGATTTTGTACAGGGCAGGAGGGATATTTAGGAGGTAGGGGGGGAAAAAAAATGATTTTTTATATGTTTGTCTTGGATTTTACGTTTTTTTTATCTTCATGGATTTGTCAAAATTTTCATTGTTCACGTTATAATGACGATTACTCACCGGAAGGTACATGAGGATGCGGACAACCGACTACTTTGTGTTCTCTGAACCAGTCCGCGCTCAGAGGTCCCAGCAGACCCAGAGGTACCATACTTTGCTTCGAATAGAAAATGTAATCTATTATCCCTTTAAAGTCGAATCTGAAATATGAGAAATAAAATTTATTTTCAATTTCATAATAGTGAAACCTCGATCCCTGTTCTAGTTTTAGTCCCTGTACGGTCCGTAGCTTCAGTTCTTGTCTGCCGTTCCGGTGGCCGCATTGACAAGTTTCTTAACCCAGAGAAAAACGGTAAGAATGATTCTAAAATTTGAGGGGAGGTTTTGTGCTAGGAACTAGGGAATACACCGTAATTATTTCAGATTTTTTGACCGCGTAGTTGAGGGGAAAAAAAAAAAACCATTAAATATGCCGCTTATACATGGGCTCTTATGGGAGAAGTACTCGAAGTTATGATCGGAGATTATTTTAGGAGTGAAAAAACGGTAACATTTTCCCCGAAGAACCCCTTAAACGACACAGATTAGACCTTCATAGATATAATTTGCCCATAAAGAAAGTTTTTCAGCGTTCCGATTGTGAAATATACTTGTAAACAGAATTGAGCGTGAGTATAATGGCTTGGTGAAACAAATGCCCCCCGCACGTCACCCGCGCCGCGCCATCGCGTTCCCCTTGCCGCACCAAATTGATGTTAAGAATCTCCTTAAAAAAAGATTTATAGAAAATTTTCATCGTTTTGTAACGTAAATTGTGCCCGGGGACAATAAAATCAATTGGGTCTTTTGCGATTGGACAAGCGTCTTTATCAACGGTCGGCTGTTTCGTGGACAAGGACTGAAATCTTCGGTCCTAAGTCCCAAGAGCGTACGGGGATCGGGGATTTGACAGTTTGTACGCGCATCGCTGATGGAATTTTGTCTTCGTTTCGTTTGTTTTTGTTTTTGTTTTTTTTTTTAAACTCACGTATAATTGGTGTAGGGCATGATATCTTCACTGTACGCAGAAGCAAGTTTGAACGAGTGAGTGAATTCGTTTGGTTTTTCGCAGCCGGATATTTTTTGTAAGCATGATTTGTACGTCAGTTCTTTGAAGTCACGATGATCGGACGGTACTCGTCCTGATGTTAAAAATTCAATGACTCCTGCAAACAAGGAATGAAGAAGAAAAAAAAAAATTATTCCACTATTATTGACGAAGCTCCACCTAAAAATGACCTTTTGAGTTAGGCAATGAAACGAGCAGAGAGAGAGAGAGAGAGATTGTCAAAAAATCTTAATCAATAAAATTCTCGTAATTTGATTTATCATGAAGTTTTTCGTATTATTATTGCTTGAACATAGTTTTCTCGAAACCTTCGATACGGTTAGTTTTTTCATTTTTTTTTTTTTTCAAAATTTAATCTCAGCGCAATGTTATTACAATTAGAAATCGTGTCAGTTCTGTGTGATTGATAAATATGAAACGAAAAGACTCACCGGAGTCAGGTAACGAATTGAAATCGCCGCATAATAATACTTGAACATTGGAAGAATCGGGCTTGTGACCGGGCCTGAAAGATTGTCCCGCTTGGTCCAATATTGTGCGAAGCTCGTTGCTCAGCATCATAGTCTGAATGAGCTTTACGTCACAAAATTCCGGATCCCAATGTATGTGCGCTGTACAAACTAAAATTGGCTGTTGAACTTGAGCGGGATCCGATGGAAGGCCTGCAAAAGAGAAAAAAATAAAAAAAAATAAATTTTCTTCCGCATAATTTGGAAGGAAAAATTATTCCGGAAATTTAATTTACCGTTTTCATAATTCCGCAGAGTCATTGCGACTCGAAAAAAATTGTAATTTTTCGCGGTTCATTACGATTATTAGAAATAATAGAGCCCGAAGATAAAACAAAATTACGATTATTAGAAATAATCGTAAGCTTAAAAAATTCAAGTACTAAATATTTAAAAAAAACGAAGGAATTCGAATTGTATTTTAATTACAATTACCAGTAAATGATGATGAAAAATTCCATCTTGATATCTTCAATTTTTCTTAAGGCATGATAAAATTCAAAATTCCATAAAATTGATCAAGTTGTATCGATCTTCACCAAACATAAAGGTATAACCCAACTCCTCTAATTGTTTTCCAAATTTTTTTCATTATTCTTTTCCAATGAATATTTTATTTCGTCCGAATGAATGAATATTAATATTTTTTTTTTGACATAATAATGCTTCAATGCTCGAATGCAAAAAAGTAACAATAGCGTGCACGATCAATCGTCTTGCTCATTATAACGAAGACTTTTCTTCGCTCATCGAACGCACAATATTTTTCTGTTTATTTTTTCGAATTTTTCATTTATTTTTATTTCGCAACCTCGCCAATTACCGGCCTGGAAACTTTCTACAAATTTTAATGCATTTTCCGATCCTATCGAGCCCGAAGATAAAACAAAATTTCGAGAAAATCCGTTGGCGTCGGCGTTGGGATTCAAAGGGATTTTCCCTCCGCCTTGGGTTGTCTATATCGAGGAAAGTAATAGGAAAATAAAGAAACTTGCGTATGTTCGGAGCGTCCGATTTTTTTTTTTTTTGTTTTTTTTCGTAGTATTTATTTACAAACTTTTACAAATAATTTAGACGAACAATGTTTGTTGGTGTACTCGCGGTACGTGGAATAGCCATGATTGACATTGTGAAAAAAGTAAATATGTATATCAGGGTGATGCAAATAAAAATCAACATATATATATATATATTTTTTTTCGTTTGGGTTTGATAGCTATTAGTACTTGTCAAAAAAGTAACTCTCTCCAAATTTGAGCTTTAAAAAAAATTTTTTGAGAGGTCGCTCAAATGACTTAAATATTTTAGGGTGATACAAGTAAAATCGATATTTTTTTTTTTCTTTCGATTGGGGTTTTATAGCTGTTAGTACTTCATCAAATAATTATATTTTTTTGTTGTCACACAGAAAAATCGAAATTTGCATATCACGATCGTTAGTCAAAATCGAAAAAAAAAAAATATTAGTCATTTGAGCGACCTCTAGAAATTTTTTTTTTAAAGCTCAAATTTTGGGAGAGTTACTTTTTTGACAAGTACTAACGGCTATCAAACCCAATCGAAAAAAAAAAAAAATATCGTTTTTACTTGTATCACCCTAAAATATTTAAGTCATTTGAGCGAGCTCTAAAAAATTTTTTTTAAAGCTCAAATTTGGAGAGAGTTACTTTTTTGACAAGTACCAACGGCTGTCAAACCCAATCGAAAAAAAAAAAAAATATCGATTTTATTTGCATCACCCTAATGTATATATAATATATATATATGTATATTAGGGTGGTCCTTATTTTGGGTTGAATTTTTTTTTTCACAAATTCAGTTTTTTTTCAATTCAGTTTTTTTTTTTTTAACCATTCGGGATATAATTGATAATTGAATTTGTGAAAGAAAATTTTCAATCCAAAATATAGGGATCGCCCCGATGTATATTTACGAGGACAAATAAATGCGAATAAATCGCGAGATATACAATTGTATCATCGGTGAATTGTATCGATTTTCCATGAGTCGCATGATTCGGTGAATCAGAAGATCACAATGAGGGTGAAAACTCCGTAGAGCAAACCGCATGGATAAGCGATGAGAAGACGCTGTTTCTCCTCGCCTGACATTGCGCAAAATAGCCTCGAGGCGGACAGAGTCGCCCAGGCTACCGCAAGCGCGGCCAGCATCATGCCGATCGGTCCGCGCAGCGTTGTGAATACGCTCAGACCGGCAAGAGCCACGACCGGCAGGAGACAATAGCCAAGAATCGAGGCTACAGACGAGAGCGTTATATTTCCCGTGCTGCTCATCAGCGATTGCAGGATATACATGAGTATGCAGGAAATTACGGCGAGTCCGTAGACATAACCGAAGTGAGCCTTCGATCCGGCTAGCAGTAAAAATCCGGCCAGGGCCAGGCAAAAGGCTACGGGACCGGCGAGATCGGAATCCTGTGTGAGATAATTAGCGTCGTCCGTCTGTCCTCTACGATGAAACGGATTCATAACGGCGAGAGTTTTTTGCAATATTCGATCGGGATCTATGCCCAATTCTTCCAACAACGGCGGTTCGTCGTCTTCCTCGCCGAAGGCGGAGGGCGCTGGAAAAATTATGCGGTTCTTTTTTTTTTTTTTTCATTTTTTTCATTTTTTTCATTTTCATTGAATTTTTTTACCATAATCGTCGGAACTGGATAAAGGAAAATGATATATTCTTGAAATTTTTAATATTGCCTTAAAAATCCTCAAACGAAGTTATTTGCCAAGTTATAAATGGATAATCATAAAAACGCGTCGCTATTTCGTTGTTTCAAGAGTTGAGGTTTTTTTTTTTTTCCCACAAAGTTCCAACATTTTTCGTACGTAAAATTTCATCGCTGAATTCTAGGTTACTCATAGAAACCCACGTTCAAAGGATTGGGAAAACGTCACTGAGGAAATATTCGTGAAAAAAAAAAAAACGTTACGAACCTTTGAAATCCTCGGTGGTGTAGATCATATCACCGCTGTATGCATTTTGAGTAGGATCGAGATAGCTCTTCGGGGCATACGGCGAATATTCACCGACCTGTTCATCGGTGTAAGATTGAAACTCGAATTGTGGGTTAGGTTGACCGAAACTCGGAGTCTCGAAATTGTACTGTCCCTGCGGTGGCTGTTTCCAGTAATTCTCTTGGCCCGAGTAACCCGACATTTTAAATCGCGATTCGATTACGTTATTTGTTTATTTATTTTTATTTTTTTCACGAAACGATACTTAAAAATTTTGGCGAAACGCAGATGAAACAACGATGACAGCGACACGAAGTTATCGTCAATTCACACTTAAACACATACGTCAGCTGTTTTCTGTTTTTGAGAAAATAATTATTTTAGAACTTTCGATTATCGATATTACGAATGATCGATATTTTAAGGTCGATTGTTTGGAGATTCGATTAATCGATGTAGTTGGTGAAAAAAATATATATAATTCGCACGTGACTATATACATATTTACACACACACACATATATATATATATATATATATATATATATGTACCGGGGAACCGGCAAAGGCACCCGCATGCCGCATGACGTGCTGCGTGTGCATTGCATAGTTGATGCTTGACGTTGGAACAGATATAACGTTATAGCCTATCTGGACTCGAAATTTTGATCAACTTCCCGACAGAAATTTTTCGAATCAAACAAAAAATTTCTGTACTTCGTTTCTTTTTTTTCCCCCATTAAACTGAAGTGGAAACTGTACGAAAGAGAGCCTCGTCGTACATATTATCCCATCCATATCAGCCACCTAAATTTCTATCGCTTTGATTTTCCCCCCTTTTTTTTCGTCGCCCCCGCTCGGTGGCGTCATCTGGCCAAAATTGACGGTCATCGATTGAACGAAATTTTATTCGGAAAAATATTTCTTGTCCCAAAGTTTTGTGAGAAGGATTTTTTATTTTTTCTAATTTAATCAAACAATGTGGTTTTTTAAGCCTCAAAAATCTTGCAGCATTGATTATAAAGTGATTGAAGAATTAACCTACCAAAATCTTGCTTTATATGATAATAACTTTTACGTGTTATTAGATTGTATAACTTTCTCTAACGATACAGGTAAATTGCTCGGTCACTCGACTAGCTGTTACAAGGCTTGTTCACACGACTTTATTGACTCGACCTCTCTCTCTCTCTCTCTCTCTCTCTCTCTCTCTTTCTCACTCCAAGTTATTTATCCATGAGAGCTTGCCTTCTTCTTTGTAAAAATTAAAAAAAATATCAAACACGATTCAAAGAAAGAAACGCGAATGAAAACAAACATAAATGAGAGAGAAAGAGAGAGAGAGAGAGAGAGAGAGAGAGAGAGAGAGAGAGAGAGAGAGAGAGAGAGAGAGAGAGAGAGAGAGAGAGAGAGAGTGAGGATAAAATATTCGCTAGACTCATCGAGAGACTCGTGCGAACGACGCGCACTCGAGATGAATTTGCGAGATACCGATTGGCAGGTGAACGCACGCGGACCTTACCTCAACCCTGTTCCTTTGAGCTGCACAGAGCTTGCAGATTATAAAGCAAACTTGCTATGTGCACACACGGTCGGAGTGTATAGAGTGTGGTCCGATATGTTGTCCAGGCAAAGCGCGCACAATCTCTTTCATTTCGTTCTCTATCCACCTTTGTCAATCGATGATACCAGTAATATCATTTAACTACGCGTATATGGGGCATTCCAGGCAAGCTGGATCCACTTATCTGTGACCCAATGACTCTGGGGTTTGATCCAAGATTTCTTTATGTTATTGTACTCCAAAATGCTTTAAGGTATACTCTACGCTTCGAAATAGCAAAAAAAATTGTTTTGGACTTTGAAAATCGTATCAACGAATTGTCGTCGATTCAATTGACAGCTCTGAAGGGTAAATTGTACTCTCGAGCGTGTCCTTAAGCGTAGAATTGCCACACTCGGAACGGTTGGAGAAGCGGACTTTTTTTTTCTCACTGGAACGATCTTTAACGGGAGATTTTCAAATTGCACAGACTTCCACCAATTACAAATATTAAGAAAGAAAACGTTATGAGATTTAAGGGTCAGTGGAATTTATTAGAAATAAAAATGGATTTATATGAATCAGAAGAAAAAAAATCATCGAGCAAGTACAAGAGGTTGGAGGAATGAAATTCATATTAATCGAGTTACCGTGGAATTCATTATACATGAATATTAATATACCTATGATTGCCAGCAAACAAAAGGTCACGCTCAACATCGATTTACGTTTGAAATCGTGTTTTTCACGCCCTTTTGTTTCCTAGGAATTCGAATGTATATATTTATATGTATACATTGTACACATATATATATATATATATATTTTAAGCGAGTTCTTTGATATGCGACGTGAAACGATGAGGGAATGGCATCGCTCGAGTGCAAGTAATTAATTAAGCTCGCGGTAAACCGCGAGGCCTCTCGAATACTCGAAATTGTGAGCGCTGCGAGCCTCCACGAATGCGATTCATCTCGTGTGTCCCGACGCGCTTTTACTCGCGATTCCCAGCACACAGATCACATGCGTTATACTCGGAACAAGCCTTTTTTTTTTTTTGCTTTTATTCCCGGTAAAGTTTCGTATTTTTTATCGGACAAATTACTCGTACGAGTCGTTATAACGACACTGCGTTCGAGCAGCAAACTTTGTACTCGATTGGGCCATGTTATTTCAATCGGCCGCATTGAATCCGCCATTTTTAATTTCAAAATTTTTAAACTCATTCCAAAATCGACGAGTTGAAAAATTTTCCGATAATATTTTTCGTTGTAATCGAAGAACTTGTACATTTTTCATCGGCCTTATTGTTTATCGAAGAAATCATCTCAAAATTTAAGAATTTCAAGTAAATTTCGTATCAGCGAGTGTCGAAATTTCGAACACAAATTTTCATCGAAATTCGATGATTATTTCTTTATCGCATGATTTTTATTACGATTTACATGAATTTTGATGCTCGGAAATTCGGGATTATTGATTTCAAGACAAGAGATGGTGGATATGAATTCTAAGAGGTATAACGATATGAAAGAAAATTGGTATTCAGAACTTTTTGGGATGTCCGCGATTTTTGAAGTTAAAATTCATAAAATTGAAAATAGCGGTTTAGCAGCCGACTTGTCGGAACGACTTCGATCAACCACGCATTGGATTCGACCTTTTGAAGTCTTACACTTTGGTTTTACATCTGCAATAGCCGTGACTCGATAAGAATACCGAGTCACGAATTTCATGAAAAATCAGACTGTATGAATTTCGTACTACCATGAAAAGTTCCGCCATCTTGAATTTCGTAATTAAATAAATCGGTTTGCCAAAAAAAACAATGGATTTTTCCTCAGTTTTTAAGAGGTGTTTCGTCGGTCCAATACCATTATATTCTCGAAAGGTGAACCGAACTCGTTATTCGGATTCCACCAAAAAAAAAAAATCGACGCAATCTCACGAAAGATTCGAACAAAACAAAACAAAAACGCGTTCCAGCCATTAGCAGCAGGGCGTTTGAAGGATTCGTTCGTTAATTGGTAAAAAAAAAAAATCGCACTCGCGCAATGGGCTCGGGTAATCGTAAATCAAACGAGCCTAATTAAATCTTCGAGTATATGACAAAAAGTTGGCGTGCGCGCGAGCGACAAAATTTTTACCTTCGTTCGCGACAGAACCCGCGCGCGCGCGCGCGCGCGAGAGATATGTATAATTGAGTCGAAGCGCGCGTGGCCGCGCCCGCGGATCGGCGAGTGCGTTATATTGCACGCTGATCTCCTTGTGGGATCGGCTCAATGCACCGATCGTATTTCAATGAGCATAATATATTAATCGTCGCACTCGTTGACCGACGCCGAGGCCGCGATAGATCGTACGTTATAAGAGAGCGCGGCAAAACACGAAGGGAGAGTGCTGCGAAGTTTCTCTCGAGAATAAAGGACATACGCATGTACACGAATTTATTATACCAGGATGAACTTTGCGGGAGAATTCTCTAGAGTGCACGCGTTGCATGCCACGATGCAACTATTGCTCTCTCTCTCTCTCTCTCTCTATCTCTTTTTGCTCAGCATCCCCCATCAATTAAGCACGATTGCGCGTTAATTGGCTTGAATTACAGAAAAGCGTATCCCATGGCTCGTTAACCGTACTAGCTTGGCGTGAAATTATCGCACACTCCCCCCCCCCCCCCCGCCGATGCACTATTCTTCGTTATTCGCGGATGCTTTAACGGGAGGGGGAAAAAAAATGGAAAGAAAAAGATATAAAAATCCGAAGCAATTTGAATTTTTTTTGCATCGGATATAAATTTTTATGTAAGTTTAGGGACATTTACAACTCTTGTGAAGTTCTATCGAAATTTCGAGCCTCCCCGAACAAACTTACGAAATCACAGCAACTCTGCCGCGAACACGAGACAATAATGTTCCTATACCGAGATGAGGCTTTTGTGAACATATCAATCCGATTAAAACTCTGGCAGATAACTGTCCAGTGATATGATGGATGGTGCGAGTATGCTTTTTGGAACTTTACATTCAAGAGAATAGTCACCGCATATCATCAGCCACGTCGGACAGAGTCTTTTTGTCCGACAGAGTTGTAATTCGGTAGAGATGTTTCGCGACGGATCGGTAAAATTTCGTAGGTTTTTTCGGCAACCCTGAATCCCGATGGATGTGCTATCGATTACCGAAGCTTCGAACTGTCACTTTATTGTTCAATTAATGAGATGGACTGATAAAAAGAATTATCGACTTCATTTTGCCGTTTTTTTTTTTTTAAACGGATCTGATTTTCATCATCACTGATACTGATTGAAAAAAAAAAAAAAAAAAAATTCCCCCATTACTCGATATTATAATACATCGTAAGATGATAAAATTTCTGCTCGTCGATGAACTATACAAAATAGTATGCACGCAATCAAGACTCGATACTCTCGGGTTCTCGATACATAATATAGTATAAAGCTTCGAGCTTCTCGAGCTTTTCGAGAGACGTCGAATTATATAAATTACCGATATGTATATATGCTCCGTCGTCGATCGTTAATATATTACGTATATATCAAAGTTCTTAAACGCATAAGTCACCGTGAGAGAGCCATCGATCAGGATTTTTAAACGTTTTCCTCTTCGGGGAGGTAAATTGTTTAACGGATCGAGGAAAGAGCCACACAGCTATATGTGGGTCACCGGAATCCGGTGAAAATTTATCGAGTACCCTCTCTCGTATTCTACACACATATATATATATATATATATATATATATATATATATATATATATATATATATATATATATATGTTCCTTCATCCTCGGCTATCTTCCAGCATACTCTCTTTCTTTCCTCTTATCGCACTTCCGTGTCCCCTTGGCTCTCTTAATTTTCCTTCTCTCTTATACTTTTCCCATTCACTCGGAGCGCTTGTTCTTTTTCCTTATTTCTCTGTTTTTTTTTTTTTTTTTTTCAACTAGTTTTTTTCCCTTCTTTCGCTCGTTTCCGATAGAACTTTCATTGTTCCGTGTCGAAGAAAATTCTATGATAAATTCGGAGGAGTAAAAAGCAACTATACATGTATGGGGTATTCCATATCAGTTGGACTAGGCTGAAACCCTCATATTTTTTTGACGTTTTTGAGATAATTTTGAAGATATTTTTGGGAAGTCGAAAAAATTTTTTTTAAAATAATTTTTTCGTTCTTTTTTTTTGAGTCAAAGTATCACCTCAAAGACTATTATGGAAGCA
Source organism: Rhorus exstirpatorius (assembly GCA_963564615.1). NCBI lineage: Eukaryota > Metazoa > Arthropoda > Insecta > Hymenoptera > Ichneumonidae > Rhorus > Rhorus exstirpatorius. Next base: position 16,000,333 of record OY751319.1, read on the forward strand.
AAAAAAATATATGAGCCTTTTAGCCGCGGGTCAAGTTTACATGGAATACCTCATAAATATGTAAGGTCATCATCGATAAAGTTTCGTTTTTCGACACGAAAGACTCTGCGTCGTTATTGCTAGCGTTTTTTTTTGCTTCTTCATGAAGAAAGCTTTGTTTTCATGAAAAAAAAATTTTCACTACCCTTAAAATCTTCCGAGTAGTCGGAAAATAGACATTTTGAAAAAAAAAAAAAAGAATTCGGAATATGTGTGCGCGTGTCTTTCAAAATGTGTCTTTCAAAATTCAAAACCTCATATCTTGAGAATGTTTTGAGCAATCGGGGTGCCAAAATTTGGCTCACGCGTTTAGTATAGCCAAATCTTTGTTGCTTGTTGCAATTTTCATGCAAATTTCAAAAAAAAAAAAAAAAGATCGGATTTTATGGAACTTTGAATTTTTCGAGAAAAAAAAAAAAATATATCCGCGTTCGCTTCGACTCTCGTAAATTTTCAGCCAACGCATCGAAACTTTTTATAACAAATATAGGCTAAGTGTGCCCAACATGTCTGCGGTGTCGAATTCGGGGAAAAACGTGTTGAGATTTTATGAAACTACGAATTTATCGAAAATCATGGAGCGGAAAAAAAATCGAATATTAATAATTAATTCGACAATTGTCAATGTGAAGGCGATTTCGAAGAATAGCCAAAATCGTTGAAAAGAAACAAAAACAAAACAAAAACAAAAACGACCTGATTTACGAGTAAGATAATAAAATCGGTATATAAACTGCCCCAACATAAAACCATCCAAAAACGTAAAAATATTGCTATCGTAAAAAAAAAGACACCCCAGAAAATCGTAAAATATTGCCATGGGGTAGAAATAAAAAATGACACATCGACGCTGAGGAAAATACAGAAAAAAAAAAAAAAATAACGACAAAAATTCTTCCGGTTGTTGAATATTACTCACCGTTGTCCCATGCGGCCTCGGTCGTCCTTAAAAGGGCGGCAAGGCCGATATTGTCCTTGGGCATAACTCTGTTCAGCATGTTGTCCGAGCCTTCGGCATTCGCCATTGCCAATTGATTGAATTCCACGAGATGATCCTTTATCAGAGTGAATCTGGGGAAACGCGAGATACGCAATTCAATACGTATATACGTGCGGGTGGGTGTTATCGTTTGAAAATATTTATCGAATATCCCCGGCGGAAATTCGATAAATAAAAATGTATATACGTGTATAAGCAACATATGCATCGAATCCTTGAAGATACGTTAAGATGAACGTATATGTACATATGAGATGGTGATGAGATCGAAGAGTTTGGGAAAATATTTGCAATGTCAAGCGTCGATCTCGATCTGGGAATAAGGTATTTCTGCAGCGGAAATGGCTCTCTCAAACCATCCGGCATTGATACATAAATATATATATATATATATATATTATATATATATATCGTGCGACGAGGGTTTCGCGCGAGATTTTTTTTACCAAAAAAATAAAATAAAATAAAAATGGTCCGAGTAAACAGGCATATCACGTACTACACCATGCAGAGTACATTCTCGTTTTGCGATGTGCGTCACGTAAGTCGAAAAGTATTCTTTCCTCTTGAAACTGGCGCACATATATATATATACGAGATCTATCATATCTTCAGCCCTTTTCGCCCTCACCAAGTAAACCAGGATTGAATAAAAGTCATGTGCGATATAGAATTTGGCCTATAGTTGGAATGAAAATAGTGTGGTGTAGTCTTTTTTTTTTGTTTTTCTTTTTCTTCGTTTTTTCGTCATTGTATCAAGCAAAAATCTCGAGATCGCTTTTTAATTTTTATTTCTGAATCGGGACACCGGCAATTTTTCCAAACGCGGAAATTCAATTTTTATTTTTTTTCTATAGATCCCGTTTACCATCTGAATCGAACGAAAGATATTTATATCGAAGAATTAATTTTCCGTCGATAAATAACAATTCGTACATATTGCACGAAAGGTTTTGATGATACCGAAAAAAAACTCATTTTTCCAATTTCACCGAGTTTGAATGTTCAGGCTAAACGCTTCGGGGTTCATGAAAGCGCGGCGAAACCTCTGAGGCAAATATATATATATAATAAACCAGGAATATATGAAAAGCAGAGCGCGAGAGGGCGAGCCGACATGAACACTTATATATAACGCGCCAGAGAATTAACAGCTGTGTCATAAAAGTTCGCGCGATAAATCTCAAGCGAAACTCGCTGGTTTAGCACTTTCGGGAATTTTATAATACACCCTTAAATTCCGTTCGCGTAATATACATAGTATATATATGTCGCGCTCCGTGTCAACTCGGCCACCACGTTCTTTTTTTTTTTTTTTTTGGTCTCGAAAAAATTATTCAGTCTGGGCATTCCCCGAAGGACATTATATTGTTGGTTCTCGAGATAATGATTAATGAGTTCTTAATTTTGTAAAAATAATAACTTTGTAACTGTTGATTGGATTTAAACGATTAAAAAAAGAAAATTGAAATTAAAGATTATTCGAAAAGGGCAAAAAAAAATTTATTATTTTTTTTTAAATCGTTTAAATCCGATCAGCAGTTACAAGGTTATGATTTTTACAAAATTGAGAATTCATTAATCATGATCTCGAGAATCAACAATAGCGGTTAGGATTAAATTTTGGTGAGATGTCATGGATATATTGTCCTTCGAAATGCCCGTACTGAATAATTTTTTCGAGACAAAAAAAAAAACGGGGTGGCCGAGTTGACATGGAGCGCGACATATATATCCACTGTATAAACGGTGTTGGGTTTCGCCGGATGCAAACTGCTTCGCTGGTATATATTAGAGCCGGAGGGGATCGACGCACGTGAGAGGCGCGCGCACGAGCTCTCTTCACATAGATGCATCGAAGCAATTAATTTTATTCGCACAAACGTGAATCCCACCCGCGGATATTTGTCAAAGCTGGCATCCTTTTTTGTTTTTGTTTTGTCGTGTATATTACAAGGACGCTGCATCGAGATTTTTTTCTCTCTGCGCACGAGAGAAAAGAGAAAGGACGATCTTTGAATCTCGACAAACAGAGATGGAATGGAATTACCTTTGATATATACTTGTGCTGGGGAAACTGATGAAAAGAAAATGAAAATGTGGCAAGGAACGAAGTGAATTGAAGAATATCGAGCCGCGATATATAGCTATGCGCTCATGCGGAGCTCATTTTCACCGTTCCACGTTCGCGAGTATCGAAAAAACGACCCAGAGAGACGAAAGATCGCTCTCATGACAATTGACTGCATACCAAAAAGCCATCGCGCGCTGCATACCAGAGCATCGCGCTGTGGAGTTTTGCACAAAACTTTTCAACAATGAAAAAATGCCTCTTTATCCCCGGGAAATAATCAATTCCAACTGAATGCACAATGAGAATAATATGACGAAGTATATAGGTCCCGTTGCGACATTCGCTTTTTTATCCGCGCTCCCGTAACAAATGCCCTGTTTACATCTCGGGAGGGGAGTATCGATAGATTGAATTGGCCGTAAATACTTTGGTGAACGAGCATTAAAGATTTATTTATTGCCTGGTTATCGAGCTCGAATAATGTGACGAATTGCCATGGAGACGCCGATATCCTATCGGCAGAGAAATCGAGAGGATGCGCGGGGAAGAGGATGCCTGAGGACTGAGGATACATATATATATATATATATAGGATAATATATATTTTCATACACACGATAGTTGGCTGCGTTACTACGTTCCTAGCGAGAGAACCATCTGCCCTTTTAATGTATATAGTATATGTATCCCAAAGTTTCCGGTTGAAGTTACCAAACTCGAAGATGGTATAAACGTTTCGCTCCATTTCACGGAGGAGGAGATCAAAGTATCGGGATCCCGGAGACGTTCACACAGGCATCTCGTATATATACCACGCGAAACTTTATGTATCTGTTTGCCATGGGCTTTGAACACTTTAGCACCGGGGCAATATACATCTTGGTAGTTTATATCCGCAAGTTCATGGCAGATAGAAGACACAATATTGAAGTAGTGGAAAAGTTGGGGCAAGTTGGTTCGAGTGAGGAAATGTAAATTGCGAGGATTTAATCCTGCAGAGACGAGAGTCACGTGTTCAGGAACAGTCCCGCAGCGATGGAAACATAATTGGCTTGATTCCTATATTGTCACGTTTAGGGCCAGTCCTAAAGTAATGAAATGGTCGCTAGGTCAATGCTGTGCCAATGTGCAGCCACAGTTCTATGGCGATGAATAACCGTGTGACGGATAACAACTACCACGTCGCAGGGTAAAGGTATCAATCGTAGCACAACGAATTGGGAGAGGCAATGAAATACAAATGGCTTCAAGTCAATTCTAAACTACGCACGTATGATTCCTGAATCTTCTGAATATGCAGAGCCAGAGTTAAACCCTATCAAAAACGCGCGGGCTCAACCCTGAATCCCTTTATAGCAGAGTTCATCCTCGCGGCCAGTGAGATTCTTTTTTGGTCGATTCTAACAAGTATGACTACCATTATGAAATGTGTAGGATCAATTTTACATCAACCGGTATATATGATCCTGATATTATATAATGGGGCTGCGACAGTTGTGTAGGAACGATCCTTCATTGTGATCGATGCCGCGAATGCCCGATGAGCTGCAGTTTTTGTGAAAGTGTTGCATCCGTATATAGAAATCTCTGAATTTTCCCGTTTCCCTGTTAAAGTCCAACGACTCTTTCGCGTGTGAAAGTTGAACGATGAATCCATCGTTAGCTTGTATGATTAATCCGAGCCAGACAAAAGCTCATAACCGTGCAAAGTGCCCCAAGAGAATCAGGTAACGAGAGTTAACGGATCAATAGACTCTCCGATATTGGAGATTCTGGTCGCATCTTTCAGCAATTACGAGCCATGGCCAATGAATCGTCATACATATATATATATATAAAATTGCAGATCGTACATATATATATATATATGTACGATCTGCAATTTCTTAGACTCGAAAGAACATTGAAGAAGTGGAAAAGTCTTGGGTAACTTGGCGAACGTTAACTGCAGTTTCCGATTTAAAAGTGGCGATTGGTAATTGCAATCACCACGCGCCCGCCTCGAAAGCCAAGACGTTTTTCTCAGGGTGTAACCATATCTGTATATGGGTATGTGTGTGTGTATGTACAAACCCAGTATACTGATGGAGAAGCAGTAAATTTGAAGAAAAAGGAAAGAGAAAGAGAGAAAAAAAAACGGAAATTGAACTCCCGGTAAGTTTGAGCCCCATCAAGAATTCGTGGTCTCTCCTCCCTCGTCAATATTTAACACTCATCGATCGAAAATTCTGTACGTGTACTCTCAATCCTCATTCGTTAATTGTTCATGTAAGACGAGCGGGGTTGCACTCAAAAGTATCAAATGCTTCGATATACAGGTCCGTTATTGTAAAATCTGAAGTTATAAAAAAACGCTTCGGTGAATTTATCAAGCGCGTGCTTGATAAATTCGTCCATCGATTGCCATAAAAAATTTTAATACTCTGCCATTGACGAGCGACCACGGTATCCGAGGCAGCGTCATTTTAAAATGGGGGGATGAAAGTATATATGTTAAAAATACGATCGATGCATCCACCCTTGCAAAGAAGAATGATCAGCCTGGATAAAGCGCAAAATACCCTAATTCGTTATACTTTTAACTGACAAAACGACACTAAACGTTGTTATCTCCGTCGGTTACTTTTTATCCGGGATAAAACGCTACTCGTTATGGAGATATTATATGCTTAACGAGAGCGATATGTTGCAGATAGCTCGAATAGTATACTCGCTGCACCGGCCTTATCCCGGAACTCAACCTTACCGGAGGACACACTTGAATACTGAACGCGACAGTGAAATGTGATTGCGTGCAAGCCCATGTACGAATGCCGGAGCATTGCCGGATCTACCCATATGGCACAAAATTGGCACAAACCCGACTGCCAAATTTCGTTTGGTAGTACTGGCTCAGTACAGATAAATGCTTTGCCCAGTACTGGGCAAATGCTGATGACTAGTACTGACGAGTAAACATATATGGGACTCAGCCGACAGTTGATTCAGTACAGGAGATACACTGGGTCAATATTGTGGTTTGTACTGGCTGCAAATTATTTCGTGAGACACCCGACAGTTGCCTCAGTATTGGTTATATGCTGGGCTGACTTTTGTTGTGAGACTCGAGTGCAAATAAGTTCTGCATAAGCCCAATAGTTGGCTCAGTACCGGGCATACAATGGGACGATATTTGTATTTCGTATGTCGATCGCACGATGCCAATGCACTACTGTGATTCGTCGTGATACTGGGTGCGTGTTGGGCCGACATACAGTATATCATTGGGGTACCGACTATCTTGGTATACACCCGAGAATCGACCCAGTACTGGAGACAGACTTAGCCGAGTTATGATTTATGCTGGCTGCGACTTATTTCGTGCGACACCCGACAGTTGTCTCAGTATTGGTTATATGCTGGGCTGACTTTTGTTGTAAGACTCGAGTGCAAATAAGTTCTGCATAAGCCCAATAGTTGGCTCAGTACTGGGCATACAATAGGACGATATTTGTATTTCGTATGTCGATCGCACGACGCCAATGCACTACTGTGATTCGTCGTAATACCGGGTGCGTGTTGGGCCGACATACAGTATATCATTGGGGTACCGACTATCTTGGTATACACCCGAGAATCAACCCAGTACTGGAGACAGACTTAGCCGAGTTATGATTTATGCTGGCTGCGAATTATTTCGTGAGACACCCGACAGTTGCCTCAGTATTGGTTATATGCTGGGCTGACTTTTGTTGTAAGACTCGAATTCAAATTAGTACTGCACAAACCGAATAGTTGGCTCAGTACCGGGCATACAATGGGACGATATTTGTATTTCGTATGTTTATCGCACGATGCCAATGCACTACTGTGAGTCTTCGTAATACCGGGTGCGTGTTGGGCCGACATGGAGTTTATCATTGGCGTACCGACTATCTTGGTATACACCCGAGAATCGACCCAGTACTGGAGACAGACTTAGCCGAAGTTCTGATTTATGCTGGCTGCGAATTATTTCGTGAGACACCCGACAGTTGTCTCAGTATTGGCTATGTGCTGGGCTGACTTTTGTTGTAAGACTCGAATTCAAATTAGTACTGCATAAACCGAATAGTTGGGTCAGTACCGGGCATACAATGGGACGATATTTGTATTTCGTATGTTTATCGCACGATGCCAATGCACTACTGTGAGTCTTCGTAATACCGGGTGCGTGTTGGGCCGACATGGAGTTTATCATTGGCGTACCGACTATCTTGGTATACACCCGAGAATCGACCCAGTACTGGAGACAGACTTAGCCGAAGTTCTGATTTATGCTGGCTGCGAATTATTTCGTGAGACACCCGACAGCTGTCTCAGTATTGGCTATGTGCTGGGCTGACTTTTGTTGTAACACTCAAATACAAATAAGTACTCCATAAACCGAATAGTTGGCTCAGTACCGGGCATATAATGGGACGACATTTGTATTTCGTATGTCGATCGCACGATGCCAATGCGCTACTGTGATTTGTCGTAATACCGGGTGCGTGTTAGGCCGACATACAGTATATCAATGGGGTACCGACTATCTTAGTATCCAGCCGAGAATCGACCCAGTACTGGAGACAGACTTAGCCGATGTTCTGATTTATGCTGGCTGCGAATTATTTCGTGAGACACCCTACAGCTGTCTCAGTATTGGCTATGTGCTGGGCTGACTTTTGTTGTAAGACTCGAATTCAAATAAGTACTGCATAAGCCCAATAGTTGGCTCAGTACTGGGCATACAATAGGACGATATTTGTATTTCGTATGTCGATCGCACGATGCCAATGCACTACTGTGATTCGTCGTAATACCGGGTGCGTGTTGGGCCGACATACAGTATATCAATGGGGTACCGACTATCTTAGTATACAGCCGAGAATCGACCCAGTACTGGAGACAGACTTAGCCGATGTTCTGATTTATGTTGGCTGCGAATTATTTCGTGAGACACCCTACAGCTGTCTCAGTATTGGCTATGTGCTGGGCTGACTTTTGTTGTAAGACTCGAATTCAAATTAGTACTGCATAAGTCCAGAAGTTGGCTCAGTACCTGGCATACAGTGGAATATTTGTTTTTCGTATGTCGATTGGGCGTTGCCATTGCACTACTGTGAGTCGTCTTAATATCGGGCGTGTGCTGAGCCAACATTTATTGTATCATTGTTCATTCGAGCTTTCCCTCATGTATGCCACAGACAAACTTAGTTGATCTGCCTTTTATATCTTTTCTATATTTTTATGTTTTCTTGACTATATTGATTGTAAGCCATAGTCTAGGCCATATACTTATTAAAATTACCTAGGATCGGAAATATTCCTACAGATTTTCGATCCGTTTTTATTAAAAAATAGATAATACTTTAAGTACTCAGAGTCGCTCGAACTGAGCACCTCAGCGCGTTAGTGCATTGGTCGACCGATAAATTGAAAAAAGTTGGATCCACCAGGTGAAGAGGATGGAAAGGTAAAAAGAATAAAAATAAAATATTAAAAATCTCATGTGGTAAAAGGAAGATGTAATTGTGTCAACGCCAAATGATGCTCGTGTTTGTTATCATCCTTATCCCAGTCTTGACAGAAACAGACAGATATAGGCCTGTGCCGGAACTGGCCTTGCATTGACCCCAAAAACCGTCGAGTATAGAGTTTCGGGAAAATTGATACGATTTTTCGATGTGACGTCCGCCATATTGGATCCGCCATTTTTTATTTTGAAAATCTGATACCAGATTCGTAATCAGCGACTCCAAAAACTCCCATGTACAGAGTTTCTGGAAAATTGGTACTATTTTTAGATTTTACGTCCACCATATTGGATCCGCCATTTTGAATTTTGAAAATCTGATGTCAGATTCGTAATCAGCGACCCCAAAAATCCCCAAGTACAGAGTTTTTGGAAAATTGGTACCACTGTTCGATTTTACGTCCGCCATATTGGATCCGCCATTTTGAATTTTGAAAATCTGATGCCAGATTCGTAGTCAGCGACCTCAAAAACATTCGGGTACCAAATTTCATTTAAATCGATGCAAGTGAAACATTCGTTGCCTTTCCATCAGAACTCGTACACTAATGTCATTTAAATACACGAAAATAATAAGGAAATAATAGCGTAGTGGTAGCGTGTCAGTCGTTAGGTAGCTCGTTAGGTAGGTCTCAGTTAAAATCTCAGGTAGGCCCAAAATTAATTTCGACGGGAAAACGTCCGGACTACCAAGCCGGAGACACTCGTAAAAAAAAATAATTTCTAAATTTTTAATTTTTTTTTTAAATGATTATTTAAGGAACAAAAGTGCCAAATTCGTCGATTCGAGGATAACGGGTTCAAATCCCGGTCAAGTACTTTTTTTTTTTTTTTTTTAATTTACAGGGTTTTCAAAAATAATGGAATAACAGTTTTAAATTCGTTCATCGACCATTCCTAATTGCTAATTTATAAATAATAAATTAAATGTACAAAAATGATCCAATATTGATTTTGACTTGGGCTGGTACTGGCTCTTGACAGTTTGCCAGTATCAGTAGCTCTGGCGTCAGTACTGAGCCAAAACTGAGCCGAGTTTCCAATCTATACATGGGCATGTACCGAAAAAGTATTAATTTAGAGTTTGTCACAGGACTGGCAATAATATTTGGCCCAAAACGGGGCACACGTTCTGAGCCAATACCCGCAAACAGTGTCGAGCCGATTCACGGCACCATAAGTTGGACCGGTGTTAACAACCCAAAATTGTGTCAATACAGATTTTGACTTGGGCTGGTGCTGGCTCTTGACAGTTTGCCAGTATTGGCAGCTCTGGTGTCAGTACTGAGCCAAGACTAAGCCAAGTTTTCAGTCTATATTTGGGCATGTACCGGCAAAGTATTGATTTAGAGTTTGTCACAAGACTGGCAATAATATCTGGCCCAAAACGGGGCACACGTTCTGAGCCAATACCCGCAAACAGTGTCGAGCCGATTCACGGCACCAGAAGTTGGACAGGTGTTAACAACCCAAAATTGTGCCAATATAGATTTTGACTTGGGGAAGGCTTGGCCCTTGGTAGCCTGCCAGTATTGGCAGCTCCGGCGTCAGTACAGCGCCAACGCCAAGCCAGTTGGCAATACGTACATGGGAGTATACTTACCGCCTTGCTATCGTATAACGTATATATATATGTGTACCAGGGTGGTTCTTATTTGCCCGATGTTCGAATTTCAATTGTGCCAACCCCTCATTTGTGTTTAAATTAAAAAAAAAAAACAAAAATTTTGAGGCCAATATGAATGTCCTAACTTGATTTTTACTATCCGCTGTAACGACGCGAAGTTTTCCATTTAAAATACACGTGATTTTTATCTTCTAATGTTATTATTCTACTGTGAGATCTAATCTTTGATGAACAAAAAATTAATTTTACATGAAATTGACGGGGATCGATAGTACTTTCAAAGGGGGAAAAAAAATAAAAAATGTATTGGCCATTCTAAGGTATTCTTACCCTGCTTATTTGAATATTTTTCTTTGTTTTAATTGAAAATGGTAGGGAAAAAAGCAAGACATCAAGTCATATCTGGCGTTTATTACGTATTCAGGTTATCTGGAAATATAATATGAAGAATTTTAGGTTTTAACGAAGTCATCAAAGAGATATTTATGCAACAATCATCCGTTTTTAATTTTAAAAATACGTAATTTAAAATCATTTCCTCAATAAACCTTTCATAATTTTCACGCAATTGAAATTGTATTTTTTTAGCATTTTTTTTTATTGAGTCAACGTTATGTTTTTTTTGTTTTTTTAATAATACATAACAGTAATTATACATAAAACATTACATATTTTGAAAAAAATATTTTTCGAAATAATCTAAAAATCGATCTTGAAAAACAATTCTTTTTTTGCTTGAAATTTTTTATTTTTAAAATGTAAAGCGGATGATTTTTATCTAAGAATCTCTTTGATGACTTCGTTAGAACCTATAATTCTTCATATTATATTTATAGATAAACTGAATACGTAATAAACGTCAGATAATATGACTGACGTCTTGCTTTATCCCCTACCATTTTCAATTAAAATAAAGAAAAATATTCAAATAAGCAGGGTAAAAATGCCTTAAAATGGCGAATACATTTTTTTTTTTCCTTTAAAGTACTATCGATCCCCGTCAATTTCATATAAAATGAATTTTTTCGTCAAAGATTAGGATGTGTCAGTAAAATAAAATAACATTAGAAGATAAAAAAATCACGTGTATTTTAAATGGAAAATTTCGGGTCGTTACAGCGGATAGTAAAAATCAAGTTAGGACATTCATATTCGGCTCAGAATTCTTATTTTTTTCTTTTAATTTAGAAACAAATTAGGGGGGCGGCACAATTGAAATTCGAACATCGGACAAATAAAAACCACCCCAATCTATACGCATACGGGCGAAGTACTTGCAGGCACTTCACCTGCTATACATCACGATAATGCCATGGGCTCTCGAGACCGGCTCACGCAATGATTATCTAAACCTGCGGACGCAAAATACACCCTCGACCATGACATATAAAATCGATAGTGGAGCGAATCATTGATCCTCGACCAAACGCAAAAACAGCTCAGTCAAAGGGTCTGCTGTGAGCGACAGGAGTCCTTTATGAATAAAGGAATGATCAAATATGAGGTCGTGACACTTTTTTTTTTTTTTTTTTTGCCAAACCTTCGTACGATGATTCCGTGCGAGTTTCAGGGTGGCTCGATTTATGTCAGCCTTCGAACGACTATTTTTGTTCAAGCACACTGTGAGAACCTTTCCACTGCTATTTCATGACAACCATTGTACGATCATTTGACGTATGTCTCATCGTGTTGAATTATGAAAACGAAAGAAAAAAAAAAAAAAAAAAGTGACAACTTTCGAGGTATCGCGGAGCCGTAATTTGTTCTGCGGTCACGTCCGTCCCGCTGCGAATCGAGGAAGCGAGAGATAAGCCACGAGGGCTGAAGGGAGCAAGAGAGGTGTGTGCCAGACACTGAGAAACTCACTGGCGTCCTCATACAAAAGCTCGGGCTATCGGCGTCGTCTATACTCGTGACCGAGAGTGATGGAGTCTTTTTTTTCGGATCGATCGTGAACACAGAACGCCCCCAAGGGACTCTGCGAGTCCGTCGTTGTTTCCTTCTTCCGAGTCTTTTGCTCACTTCCACTTCTCTTCTGTCTATCTGTCTCCCTTTCTCCATCTCTCTCTCTCTCTCTCTCTCTCTCTTTCTCTCTATCTGAGAATATCATTCTAAGACAAGTACGGACAGACGCCAGAGGCAAGAGAGATGAGATAAAGCGAGAAACCGCGAACTAGGCGATACCACACACTCCTATAAAGTTTATAGGAGAGAGAAAGAGAGGAAAACGACTCGAAAGACATAAAAGAAATGGTAGAGAGAGAGAAAGAGAGAGAGAGAGAGACTGAATGTTTGCAAGTGCAAGAATGCTCGCATGTTCACTTACTTGGCTGTTCTGTAGAAAATGGCACATCCGTCGACGTATTTGCGGTCGTTCTCAGCCATCGTCTTCGCCCGGGACTTGGGCGAGAATATCCCATCGTAACCGTCATGCTTTAGCTCCGGCAGGAAGAAATTGTAGAATTGATCAGTCTCGACTTCCTGAAGACTGATAAGATCAGCCGCATAATGGCGTATCTCATCGAGTATGCCTTTTTTCCGATACTCCCAGTCGAGTGCCCAGCTCGGACAGTAACCGTACATTTGTCGCGTCGCGTACTTGTCGCAAAGTACGTTATAACACATCACCGTGAATATACCTGAAATCATGAGAAACGAAGATTCCATCATGTCCCAGATCCCAATGACGAAGAATCAATGCCACTGCGAGGATTGCGGCTGCTTGAATATTAATGGTATAAATTTTATGTCCTCGTTGATGGATGAATAGTATATACATAACGAATATAAAATGTCCGTTAGTCGATGGTATTGACTCAGGCTCTTATAAAGTCCCCCAACGGTTACCCTTATTTTGGGACAAAGGAGGAATGTTCAGGGTAGAATGAAGGGCAGCGAAGAATGAAGACAGCACACGGACGTTTTCCATCAATACGAGATGGCAATTTTTTGAAAGTTATTCCAAGTGGTGTCAAATAGGGGATTGATGCAAATTGCCAGATGAGCATACGACAGCAGTGACATAGTTCAAGCGATCATTAAAACCGGCTTTGGATAAAATTTATATATTTTTAAATACAGTTATCAGCTAATCGGAGTTCGAAATTGCTATTCTCAAACGACCGATGCTGGTCCCCTGAAAAGTTTTCCTATGAATGGGAAAAGAAAGGGTGTCATTTGAGGACTGTATGGAAATGCCTTTAGTGTCGTTGGTGGAGGATGAGTTAAAACTCTGTGACAGATAAGATTTTGATAGCATGCTAACTGCTAAATTATCAGGTAAGTTAATATAATAGTTACTATGAACCACCGCTGATGAATGGTCCACTATATGGGGCTAGTCATCATTTTACTTCAACAACGTGTATATTCTTCCGCGCGAGAGACAAAATCGTAAATCTCTTTTGTACATCCGGCTAACGACCAACGACTTTGCTTAATCTCTGAAGCCTCTTGTACTCAATGCTCTCTGTTACTCCCTCCATCTTCTTACCGGTTCTTCGAAAGCTTCCGGGCAACGAGACTTCTCAAGTTGTTTGGCAATTTGCTGGTGGTAGCCCTCCCCCGAACATCATTTAATTCCACCCGGGAAGACTCTGACTATCGTCTCCCTTTCGCTCTCCATATACACTCCCATGGCCTCTCATCACCGTTAACCAGGATCAGACGAGTGATCTTGGTACTCTCGAAGTGCAACGTACTTTGGCAAATCCTATGAGCGATAAGTCGTGCAATGGGAGCGTCTCAAGTTATACGAGACACCATACATGTATACCTATGGATCTTTGCGTATATAGTACAGCTGTACGTATAGACCCAGCGGCGTTTCTCTGCGCCATAGGAGAGGATCGTCGGGGTGGTTCGAAGAGGCGCTTGTGCGGTCGGTTAGCCCGTGGCAATCGCATTTAGAAATATAGTGCACATCTTCGGTTGCAGAGCCGGTATATATACTCGCCAGCATCCCCCGGTCATCTCAATTCTCGACCACCGAGGATATCTACTGGAGCAGGACACGAAATCTGAGCTACGAATAGACAATAGAGCGAGTGAGCCGGCATTAAACTCCTGGTTTCCTTTCTGGTTCTAGATGCGCCATCCACTCGGTGTACATGTTATGTAATGGCATTCCGCCTACGTATTCGCCATCTACACGTATATAAACCTTCTAACGGACAAAAGGACGTAATCCGCATCAGTTTACGCGATGAGGTATATGTCGGTTAGGTCCTTTTGATTGCTAACAAACGAGCCATGTATACATATATATGAGCATAGAGAAGCGACCAAGTACTGAATGAAGTCGGTGGACCAGAGATTCCTAAAACAGTTGATGGTGAGGAGCAGCCGAGTCTGGAGGAGGTTAACGTCTCGTTGCTGCTTGCTTCACGATTATAGTTGATACGAACTTCCATGGAAAGCTTTGTGTGACTTTAGCCTTTAGTCAGTGGGAGCACAGAAAGAGAGGGAGCAAGAGAGAAAGAGAGAGAGAGAGAGAGAGAGAGAGAGGGAGTAATCGCGTCGTACAATACACTAGAATATCAGACTCGAGAGCACACGCAGTTCCTTGGTTTTACTGCCGCAATGAAATGCTCACTCTGATCGTTTACGACTCACTTTATCGAATTTCTATTTTCCTTCAGCATTCAAACTTATACTACTCGCTGTTGTTTCGATCACAACCGTTCGCCTTACTGGCAATTTTCCTGTGACCACGTGCAATTAAGTATCGTTGCCGATTTTCACTCGCTCTATCTCTCTTTCTCTTTTTTTCGGTGACTGACAATGGTGAAACAGTCAGAGAATGTCTTCTGTTCTTTTACGCACACAACTTACGAATATTTTTCTCGAAGTCGTTGAAGCGGACGAGTGAGAGACAAGCAATATTATCAACCACAAAATGGAAGAGTAATTCGATTTGAAGGATAGTTGATGTCTGAAGCGTCATCGGATCACCGATTCTACAAAGAATGTGATATCTTCGATACTCGAAATAACGGATTACTCTTCACATGACTACTAATTTTACAGTGCAACGAGATACTTTATGATCATGCACGAAAATAATAAAAATGAAGATACGAAGATGTTGATATCGAGTCTAATGGACACTGCAAAGGAGGTTTGAGTCTTAACGTTGGGGGATCAAAGAATTAGCATAAAGTGTGTCTTGGAGCTTAGGATCGATGTATGCATAAATTTTCAAGCTCGTCGGGGACGTATACACGTAGCTCTTGTAGATCGGTAGATGTGTGAACGAGCAACGGTACATGCGTGCATTAAATGTATGTGCATATGTGCGTGAATCTATATACTCATACGTAGCTGCTTGCACCAGTCGATGACGAATGCATGGCTCGCCCCGCATGCATCCAAGTACGAGTGAGTTACAATGCGCTCTCTCGGAATCACGCAGCTGCGAGTGCGGGACTCAATGGGGGATTTTGAATATGAATTAAACGCTTGCCTCAAGGCGAGACGAAGTCTTAACAAGATTTCCTCGGACGAGGAAGGTCGTTTTCAAGCTCACGATCTCACAATCTCGTCCACAATTTTATTCATCATTCCACCGTAAATCATTTTATAAAATCCTAAAAATCTTTTTATTGTGCAGTCTGCATCACTTTATGTTTGTATATTTGAACACAATTCGGATATTTTTTTTTTGTGACGCTTACGGAAGTACTGCGATCACAATACTTTTTATACTATCGCGAGAAATATTTTCGATCGTGGATTTGCGAATTTACGTAGATGATTTTTCATCGTTGAAAAATATTATACCCAAGATACTTTTCGTGTATATACGGCAAGAGGGAATTGTAGGAAATGGCGAGTGGCCGAGGAGGGTGAGGGGCAAGTAAGAGTGCACAGGGAAAAATATATGCGAAGCGATATGTCTCAACTCTTTTGCCTCCTCGTTCTCAAATATGAAGGAACGAAGTATTATTACGATCCACACTTCTTGTTATCGAGAGCGCACGAGGATTGAGCTTAGAAATCGAAGGGAAAACTTCTCGAGTGCACGATATCGTATAAGGGTTTTTTTCTCCCATGCCCCGAATAATCGATATCCGTAGCTTTGCGAGTGTATCGGGAATTGGCGAAAATCCGAGACACATTTTTCGTGATTCCATCGGATCGACAAATCCTTCCTATTATATCTTATACTCATCCTCTCGGCGAGTTGGGTGCTTCACGATTTCAAAGGAAATGCACATGTATATACATCTATATATACATTTATATATGCATATATACATTCAAACTAATTTCAAGCGGAAAGAGATCTCCCGCGTCTCCTCGAGGAACGATAGACGACCCGGGTGCAGCATGTTGTGCAATCGCAATAAATCAGTGGTTCTATTACCGCGAACGCGAGAGCGTCGACGACGCGGCGGGGGACACACAGCCCCGTATACAGTGGGCACCGTGGGAGGTTGGTAAAGTTATTTCGTAACCCGGTTTGCACCGGGGTGTAAATAACTGGACGGTCAGGAGAGTACAGGTCTAAAGAGAGAAATAAAGAGAGAGAGAGAGAGAGAGAGAGTGTGTGTTTCTATACAACGATATCACAGTGATATACATACATATTAAGGGTATCACAGCGGTGTATCAATCGTAATCGAATGTCGTAAAACAGGTGCTAATGAACTATGGGAAACCAAGAATCAGAATTTTCAGATAATCAACTTAGTTAAAGAGTCAATAAACCGTACAAATGTAAAGCCTGTATATAGGGTCACTTTTATCAAACATGTTTCAATGAAGGTAGTGCAGAAATTGTGGTAGGGATCCAGCTGGATTCTCGCGATTATCCCTTCTCTCTGTTAAGGATCTGACCAGATATCGGATCGGATCCAAATACTGGAACGTCACGGTTGTAAACTGGATCCCGCGATCGGGATTCCCGACTGGATTCCAATTATGGTATCCAGTCCAAATCCGATCGAAATTTGGTTTATATCTGGCTTATATATATAAAATCCCGAATAAATCTATTCATCTTCCGCAATTTAGGTTATTGGCAATTGTTTATTGTTACCTGGGCAATAGAACAATTTTAACAAACAAAAAAAAATAACGTCGACACCGGGGTTTGAACCTGCGACCTCTCCACTAGCCTTCATTTGCGTATTGGACCCGAAATAAATGACAGAATCAATTATATTTTATGAACATTATTGTTTTTGAGATTTTTTATTGATTGTTGTTGATCCAACGATGATTCCGGTCGTTGAAAATGTATTTGCTAACCCCGGATCAGGATCCAATCGGTACAACCTGAAAGAAAGTGGCGCCGTAACTTACAAATTTTGTCACATCCACCAATACGTTTACGAAACGGATACCATATAGATTCCTATGCGGACACCGGTTTTGGGGACTCCATGGAAAATCCCGATCGAGATATGGTCGGACTTGGGGTATCCCAAAAAAATTTCTGCACGGGATTTCTTTGAGATAACTATGAATTATATTTTAGTAATTGTGAAACATTGGAATATACGTCATTTTTTTCCAGTTCAAACTGTTCATGCTATGCTTCATCGTGCGAGACTCATTAGGGCTTGGCTATTAGTGCACGTTAGCATAGAAGGTATCTCTAATATATCTCGTGAGGATCAATCGCAAAGATGACACCCCGGAAACCAACGATCTATACCAGAACCAGGGGGGGGGGGGGGGGGGAGAACGGGTGTGAAGGGGCATATTATCATGGATCAAGGATGTGAAGGCAAATTCGCAGGAGTATATGGTATTGCGCTAAAGGTGGCCTGAGGCTTTATCTGTCATCTCTCTCTCTCTCTCTCTCTCTCTCTTTTACACACACACACACAGCTTGTACTGCTCATAGTTAATAATCCCCGTGGTCATTTGGAAGATAACCGACGTGAAGCTATACCCGCGAGTGCATTAGCTTAATTGCAACGGCAACGGGAAACCACATCTCTATATGGGGAATTTCATGAGAAATCGACCATTTCCGACGAATCGATCATCCAATCGACCAAATTCGCTCCCAAATCAAAGTCATTTTTTATGTTTTTTTTTTTTTTTACGTGAAGAAAAATATTTAATTAAAGAAAGAATCTTATAACTCTTGGGCGAGACGATGATTATTTTGAGCCAAGTTTGAAGATATGAACAATATTTGCTGTACAAGAGCATGCAATACATTTGCCCAAATTGATTTGGGTGGTGATGTATCGTTAATCTATGAATTATGAAGATCTTGAAAATGGACGTCAAACATATGGTATTGCTGTGGATGAAATTGAGGGAAAAATACGTTTAAGTAATTGAAAAATTGGGTCTGAAGATGTTTTGATCAGAAGACAGTCGAGTTGGCACGAAGTTACCCATATACTTATGAAGTTAGTGTACTACGAAGTAGTACACGCAGTTATAAATCATGGTTGCTCCGTAAAAGCTTGAGGCCGAGGGCTGCGAATACGACCCCGCTAGTCAAAACGGCAATCGAGACGCGACTATATAGGGAGCATCGTCTTATTATTAAGCGTTGTGAACTCATCAAGGCATGCCTGATGAGACACTCGAGTGCCGAATGATATGGAGGAGAGATAGACATTATCGAAGATGCAATTGTGCCCTCGAGCGTAAAATTATTAATTCATTTTCGACTGCACACAATAAGTGGCGTTCCTTTATTGCCACAATTTTTCGCAGTCTGCCAGAGCTTTGTTCCTAATCTCGTCTCACCCAATTTGAGAAAAGCTATCGAGAAGAAAAAAAAAAATTCCTTCGATATTACGATCATGTTTGTCAATGCACCCAGAACCAAAATTATAATTACGATCATAATTTTTTTTTCTTGTTTTAAATGAATCTTCGTCTTCCAATGCAGCAGATTTTGTTTTTCTTTCGTTCTCGATAAATTTATGTGACACGAGAGCAAATCAATTGTTTAAATATTTTTCCCTGAACCTAAAAATTAAAGCTTTACCTCCGAAAAAATGGAAAATTTACGAATTAGTTCACTACGAATATTCGCAGTGTAAATGCTTAACTCAATGAATTCACAAGTACACCAAGACGATCTATGCACTTATGAACTTTTGTTCCTTATTCTTCATCCCCTTCTTGCGGGAGTTGTTCGCGCGAATCGTGTTAAGAGGGCAATATTCGGGCTCGATGTTGCGTGAGATATGCGCCGTTAATGGTCGTCCCGAGACGTCTTCCGCGGGCGCGTCGCGTCGCGCCGCTGGGATCCTTATACTTCCCTTTAAACATTGGCTCGTATTGCGGTGTACACGAATACGCATATATATCTATAAATTTTTTCTTGCGTAGAATCGTGAGACGATGGAGACATTGACGTATATAGTATATTGCAAGGCGAATAAGTCATCCGTTGTATATTAACAGGCTATCTCAAGACTACAGAGTGGATAAAACGATGAAGCCCTTTTTGTTTTATCATCAATGTATATAAATTCATCGAATTAATGAGAGCTTAACAATGAACGAACAGGATTACGTATTTTTCTACAATTAATGAGAATAATAATGGAAAACAGGGCACTGTGAGACAGTGGGATTTTCATTTAAACAAGTTAATTGTCAGTAAATCATTCGTTATTCGGTCAAAATTTCATAGAAAGTCACGAATCAGATTGATTTTTTATGAAACTTTTATTGCAGCTACATTATAACGTAGAGTTAGATGTTCTGGGTCCTACTAATGCATTAAATTTGTCTTTCAATACAATTTCCATATAATGCAATAAAGCGCAATGATAAGATTGACAAGACTTAGAAGAGAATAATTGAAACTGGCTAAGTACACTATCGAAGGTATATCGAGGTAAAAAGAGAGTACATATAAATCGAGATAAGAGGAGAGCCGCAAATGGAGAATCTCAATGGCTACATCGATGTTCGCCTTATCATCGTTTCGATAGTGCATTTGGTGCATTTCTCAAGTGCATCAAGACTACTTTTACGTGTATGTATACGAACTCTCTCTTTTTTTCGGCGCTCAGCATACACGTTTGTATAATATATGCGAGGAGTGCTGGTCATCACACATCGTACTTTATTCTGGGCGTAATACTCGCTGCACTCAAATATACAAGTTTCGAGAATTAGAATCGTCGAAAACGTTCATTGAATAAAAATCAAGCAAGCTATTTTTTTTTTCCCAACGAATGAGAGCATATTTCCTATTTTGTGGGCTTATAAAAATGAGATAGAGAGCACGCTGAGATCGAAAATTAATAATAAAAAAAAAAAACTGTCTCGTTCTTCTCGATATCAAGCGTATCGGCATTGAGGATTGAGAATGCATGAAATTCCAAGCTTCTTTGTGCCTGGGGAATTTTCCTTCTCAATGTTGTAGCGTCGGGAGTATAGAAATCTCACAGTGCGGAAATCATCGCAGAAAATCAATGAGACGATGCAAGAGAACGAGAGAAAGAGAAAAGCGATGAGGGATAAAAGAAGAAAGTCAAAAGCTCAGCACGGATCGAAGAGTCGTAGAAAAAAGGTCGATTGGGAAAACACTGCTACAGCAAGTTAATCAATTTTTCTCACTTCATTGCGACAAACATCTTGTTAACGTTCCTCTCGAATGGAACAGTCGGGTAGAGCTACTCTCGAAAATGCGAAGGGTCAGAAAAAAAAGAGCAGAAAGAAACTCCTCGGGAGCTAATAAGACCAAGAGCTCTGCTCTCTTCCTTCCTTTTTTTCTCCTATTTTCCGCTGCTGCTGTTGTTTTTTTTTCCTACCTCTTACTCTTCTTCCTTGCTCCGGCAACGAATCTCCCCGGACGATGAGGAAATTAACAGTCGAAATCACATTATTGGATATTGGTCATCGTTCGTAAAGGACTATACATATACCGTAATATCTCATATCCTGTATGTTATTGACTTATTAGAATTCCAAAAAATCTCGTGATACAATACAGTAAGTTGTTTATGAGAAGAAACAAAAAAAAAAAAAATACATATAAATCACATAAAAAAATGATTTACGAAATTTCGAACTAACGATATAATATAACATTTAATTAGCGTTTCATAGCTCCGAAGACTCGTTCTCGTATAATTATATTATTAACGAAATATGTTTAATTTGGATGTCTACGTTCGGATCTTTTAGCAAAACCTTACGAATTGCTTGCACAAGAAATGAAGAGGTAACCAGTAGAGTGGAAAAAAACAAAAATTATTTCCCGTGAGAGAAAAACTCAACAGCGTACAACCCTCGTGAGAATGTCGTAAAGCGAATGGCTGCGCGTGTTCTCGAGCATTTTCAGAGATAGATAAAGAGAGAGAGAGAGAAAGAGAGAGAGAAAGAGAGAGAGAGAGAGAGAGAGAGAGAGAGAGAAATAGGGAGGGAGCTTTTCTGTACCAGTAAAGGTTCTGCGCTGGTATATATAGAGCCGGGCCAGAGTGAGATAGCCATATTACAGAGCGAGAAGGAACGGAAAAGGGGTTGAGGGATATACCGACCCGCCAGTATATAGCACAGGTCCAACGAAAGGTCGTGGTGGAACGTCCCTTCGCGCGGAAGGATATAGCTATTCCAGCGGGAGAGCAGTCAGAGACGAACAAGGAGAGAACACGATCCGGCTCTCACTCGCGACGATCTCCGGTACCACACCGCGATAGTATCGTATATATAGTACATGTATATAGTACATTCTGTATGTGCCAGAGAGCACCCACCCTCTCTGTTAATCACTTCAGCCCTTCCGCCCCCTCAGTAAAGTGTTTACCGTGGAGAAATACGTGGTAGCAGGTTGCCCTGTGAGGCTCACGAGCGTCCATCTCTCGTTGCTGATAGCGACGAACGAGGATATAGAGCGGAAGTATATGTACATGTATATAACATGTTATATGTTTTACGTAGAGAGGAATTGGCGCGAATTTGGACCATCATTATAGTTTCGGTATATTCTCGCGTGAAATAAATTAACCGCACAAGTTGATAAATCAATGATACGATCAATTCGGGGTGATGCTGACAAAACTCAGATTTATTTAAACGTCTATGGGTCTTACGTGATGCTCATTATTCCATGATTCGAGATTTTTTGGTATTTGAGATTTTTCAAATCCATCCGAAACTTTGCACTATGAAAATTTAAAAAAATGGATAAAAAATTGTTTAGATTCGTTAGGAAAATGTAAAGGAAATCACAATTTTCTTCAGAGCATAGGTATACAATGGTAAACAAAATTTTTGGATAATATAAAAAGTGAGCGGGATCAAAGAGTGGGCATAGGAAGACCCGATATAAAGCGTTTTGTATTTCAGTTTCATCCAATTTTCGTAGTTTCATTTTTCTGTTTTGTTTTTTCTTTTTATTCATGCGAGCGATAGACTCTTTTTTCCAAACACTGATGCGATATTATACGGTATTTCATTTTCTTCTCAGATGCGATCGACAGGTGAGATCCAGAGAGAGAGAGAGAGAGAGAGAGAGAGAGAGAGAGAGAGAGAGAGAGAGAGAGAGAGAGAGAGAGAGAGAGAGAGAGAGAGAGAGAGAGAGAGAGAGAGAGAGAGAGAGAGAGAGAGAGATAGATAGATAGATAGATAGATAAATTTTATTTTGCCCTAGTATCCACTTTGGGGCAAATGTATGAAATACAGATGAGCATTGCTCAATACATAACAATAACTTAAATCTAAACGAGTTACGGACTTGTGTATAGGTTCAGTATTCTGTGAACATTCACTTACAACTAGTATAAATAAATCAAAATAATACAAAACAAATTTAGAATTTAGAACAGTCTTAAACGATATTAACAATTTTACCCTTATTAAATACATTCAATTACAATTTTTCCAATTTATTCGCGTTTTAATTTAAGAGAGAGAGAGAGAGAGAGAGAGAGAGAGAGAGAGAGAGAGAGAGAGAGAGAGAGAGAGAGAGAGAGAGAGAGAGAGAGAGAGAGAGAGAGAGAGAGAGAGAGAGAGAGAGAGCTAGTTTGATGTATAGCAGTGTACATATACAGAAATATATAGTGATATGACTGGGATCTAAGAAAAGTCGATCTTGGCTGAAACGTGCTCCATCATCGATTTACGATACGGATAGTCGAAGATTCAAACCTCTCGCAAGTTTCATGAAAGGCAGAGACTGATACACAGAGGCAACGTTTGGCAAAGCCGCGAGAGAGCTATTCTGTCACGAAAAATCATGATGAGTGTATGAGCAACTTTGTACACATATTAAATTTATATACGTGTAATACGTGCATGGGTTATTCATCGGCGACTGGAGTACTTATTTTTAATTGGTTTTTTTTTTATTCAATAAATAAACAAATGAATCTACTTTCAGGTTAAAAAAAATAAGTCTCTGAGAATTTTTATAAAAATCTAACTATCACCATCTTGAGACGAGCACACTTTTACGATCAAACTTTATCTAACTAACAAAAATAGTAATAAAAAAGTGAATGTTAAATTTCAAAAAATTCCGGATTAAAATTATTCCTTCTGACAATTCTTGTTGGGACATACATCGATGGAAGATTTTTTTTGTGATGAAAATCGAATGGATCCTAGGCAAGCATCGAAATTCCTGAATCTGGCCTTAAAATTCTATAATTTTTGGCTGAATATCCCATTTAGACAAAGTTCTGGCATTCGTTAATGTTGCGTGGTCACGTTTCTTGGCAACCGAGAAGATAATACATTACGTGCTATACGTGAATGTGTAATAAATGTATTACGTGGTTGACAAGTCACGAAAGTTGCACCGGAGATGTGATATAAACGATTTTTCCAACATTTTGGCGCACTAATTTAGAAAAAAAAATGTGAAATCCTCATGCAATCATATGTGATAATCACAAAATGTTAGCTAAAGAAGTATCATTCCATGAGAAAATTACGAAATTAAATTACAATTTTTTTCCAAATTCGTTATCCAAGAATTTACCTTTATTAAAGTAATTAATAGATTGATAAATTACTGAAAAAATATAATGAATATAAAAAATCGTTAATGTCCCAATTTTCGTCACGAAAGCAATTTTCATTCGACGTGAACTTTTTTTAAACCAGGAATCCTTTAAGATCATGAAAAATCACGAAGAAAAGAAATAAAATGATACTATAATCGTTACGCGATATGCATAATACATCGCGTGCATGTGTATTGTGTATACTTTTGCATAAGACGTCATCGATCACTCGGGAAACGAGCGAGGACAAGTCATTTTTATAATAAACGATATATTTTCCGATTCCTCAATCGTTCACGACGGATGAATTATCATATAGCGAAGGTATGAATTAAACGTATACCATACACGTAGATATATATTCGCTCGTATAAATGTACGAGAGAGAGTCACGATTGCGAAACGCTCACGCACTATCGCAGCATGCGGTATCTCATTCATTCATAAGTTGAGTTCTCTCCTCGTGGAACCGCTGGCGTGCACGCAAGAAATATATGTATCTAACTAATGAAGTGGCCCCGTCGGAGGTCGCCTCGTCGTAACCATGCAAGTACACCACATGGGCTTGCATTCTCGTATTATTGTATAGCATTTTATATCGAAGCCCCACGACCTGCCTCAATGCAACGAGAAATCGTGAAACCAGTTTCATATTATTGCAGTGGAAAAATCGGGTGAAGCAAAAAAAAAAAAATACACTCGTGAAGGAGAAGTTAAAAAAGAAAAGGAGGAAAACGATAAAAACTTCATACAGTCATGCAATGGAAAAGAGGTTAAAAAAAATTCATTATTACGTCAACAAGGGAGGTCATCGCGCCGGCAGTCACTATATTCGTGAGCCGAGAATCTCGACAAATTAATCGTAGATCAGTATAAAATTGTAATTAAAGTTTATCACAGGTTAAATAAAAACGGGTCGTAATTAAATGGAAAAAAAAAACATTAAAAATGTAATTTTGCCGTAGAAAGCATATTATGGTTGATCGATCCATACGATCAACATTTTTTTAAAATTTCAATGTGTATATGAAAGGAAAAAAAAAAAAACAATTGGTGCGGTATCAAATTTTTATCGATATTTTTTTCGTTTTAATTTAATTTTTCATTCCGTTGGCTCGTCAATTTTTCCACCCTGCGTTGCAAAAACTCGTGCTATTGCAAGATCGCGACCTCTCGATGTTTATTTCACGAATAAAAGCACAAAAAACAAACAAACCGAAAGATTAAAAAAAAAAAGGATAGCCTGGCTTTCACAGAACGAGACGATTTTACGTATTTTCAAGCATGAGTTTTGCTAATTGGCCGAAAGCGCGACGAGGTCCGGAAAAACCGCGCATTGCACAAATGTCCATATGGGAGCATCGAAGGGATGGAAAAAAGTGAACGGAAAAAGATGGCAGGAAGAAGCAGGAATAAAAAAAAGAAGGGGGGAGGGGGGGGGGGGGGAGGACATCGGAAAAGCAAACGCGAGCGTCGCTTCCGCGGTTCATGACCACGAGGACGAGAGTCTCGTCGTTAGGAAAACCGCAAGCGATAAAATTTAAAGCTCGAGCCCCGCGTATAGTATGAGGGTGAGCGAAGCAACCCCGGCATTGCGCGTTTTCGTCTCCGTATACATACCAGCAGGCTGCGAGAGAATGCGCTCATACCATTCGGTAAACATTCGTGCAGCTATTTTTCCTTCGACGTAAAAAAAAAAAAAAAAAAAAAAAAATTAAAATAATAATAATAAAGAAGTTCGCTTGACTCGTAGGACGGAAGAAAAAATGGGGAAGAATAATAGACGAAGGAATAAATATCATCGAATTCACCATCGAAAGAGGAATTCTCGCGGAAATATGATAAGCTAATTCTGATCGTACGAAATTAAAGTTTATTCCGGTCCACAGATGAATTATCGGCTTTTGTGCATGGAAAATCCGCAATGCCGGTTAAAAAGATAGTTCGTAATAAATAAATGAATTTCTCGCATCATGTATAATCATTATAGTACATACCGGATAGCAAATTTGGGGACGCAGAGCCCGCAGTTTATCGCGTCATATAAATCGCGACTTCTCGGGGAGCGCGTGCATTGAAAGCGCATAAAATTATATATGAATGTGCATATAAGTAAAGGGCTTTACAGCTTAAATCCGTGATAATCATGCAATTTTATGGCTTTTCCCAATTTTCATGCAGTTCCAATGCGAATTTTAGTGCAAATTTTTTTTCTACAAATTCTTTTATAAATCTTGGATGAAATTTTTTTTACTTGCCCCAAAAATATCGAAAATGTTCAATTGGTTTTTTGATTCTAAAATTTGTACAAATTTTCCTTGGACACACTTTTTTAGTCGAGAATTTTAATTTTTTTTGTTCTATTTTGATAAAATTTTTTGACAACGCCTAGGCATTTTTTCGTTATGCATATACGCAAGATCATGAAACTCAGCACACGATTCTTCGATCAGCACTTCAATCCTCCGTGTGTAATCGTAAAAATTTTTTTTGACGATCTCAAAAAATTATGGGACTTCACCGTGAAATATCTCATGCGCATATGGTATACGATTTTTTTTTTCTTTCTTCTTATTTTATACGTGGCGGAGAGTGAGCATAAAATTGGATGCGAGGCTACATGATACCGTCAAGAGTAATTATGATGCACCGTTCGACGAGTGAGCGACGTAAAGCCACACGAACGTATTATCATCTTCTTGCTCTTTGCCACGTGAGAGATCTGTACATAATACGTATATATATATATATTCGTATACACAGATGTATATTGGGAATATCCTACGAGAAATAGCGTGTGCTCTCCACTTTGACGAGGATTGACACAGTGCCCCGAGAGATTTCCCAGGTCGAGTGAGTCACGTGGGAAATATGTTGTGTTTATATATATATATATATATATATGACACTGATAACCCGAAATATACGTTGGTAGATATTTCATATACAGAGTACGTTCGAAATATCCCGAGAGGATAACTATTTTGTTTCATCTCACAAATTTGAAAAAAAAAAATCATCAAATGAAATTTTTCAGGTGTATAATCAAAAAATTTTGTGCTTTGAAGATAGAGTAGAAGATAGAGCGTACTATAATTCTGACACTGTTAGGGTGCGCATACCCGAGGATCAAGTTGATGACTTGATTTACATTTCCTCATGGGAATCAACTGCATATAACCAGGTTTTCAACTCTCCCGCGTCAAAGAGAGCCAAAATTAACGAGGGTACACTATAATTGTTCTGAAGACTGTGATAAATTATATGCGCAAACCTAGAACCGCGTGTCTGTCTCGATGTAATTTCGCATCGCATAACTTTGAATTTATAACAACCCATAGAGCTCAAGCCTCTCGGATATGGTTATTATGCGGATGATTTTTTTCAAGCTAATAGAGCGTAAAATGCGAAACAGGGCTTGGCCAACGGAGTCGCAACGAGGTGTACACATACATTTTGTGGGATATATATATATATCTTGAATCTTCGAGTTTACTTTTCATCATAAAAACAAACAAGTACTGTGTATCTTTGAAGTTTGCTACTGGGACTTGTGCTACCGGAGGAATGTCCCATGATAAATAATGATGTTCACAGTTTATGTAAGACGCTTGCAATTGCGAAGCTAAAAATATCGCTACCATTATAGCGCGCACAGTACCAATAATCTCGTCTGCACGATTATTCCTAGAAATTTGAACTTTCATCGACACATCGTGAACGCGAAAATATTTATAAAGTCGTCTGTGCAAAAGTGGAAGGCAGCACATTGATCATTGAAAGAGTCTCGAGGCTGTCCATGAAAATAAGAACGGTGAAAAAAATTACAGTCGTATACAACAAAATGTGTCCGGGACTATACACAATTGCCCTACACGTATTTGCCATTTCAGTATAATCTGACCAACCACGAAAAAATACAATTATCATTGTTATTATTGTTATTCATTGATGTTATTATTTCTCCGAAGCTGGGAGCCTTTTTCGGTATAGAGTTTATTCGCGTATATTAGAAATGCATTCGAGCTTTTCCTCGTATCGCATACACTGTAAAAAATCAGGGGTGTCAATTTGGTGCGGTGTTAGTGGTTAAAATCTGTGGTGTTATCGGCAGCACCGTTCTGATATCATGGTTGACCTCGTACACTGTATATCGGTGTTAAGCGATTTTTCATCAAAATTTAACACTAAGCCCCGTGTTTCACCACATCGCGCACAATTTTGTCATGAAAGTACACCGTTCATCTTCTGATACGACACCACTCTAATGTCGTGATTAGTTAAATCCGGTGTAAATATATGCTTCGAAAGCGCAGTTGAACTCGCCGACTGAGTGCTATTTCAATTAAAATTATAATTCATTTCGGCAAACAACTTTGGAGATATACAGACTTAAAGAATGAACCCGGAATATTTATTAACGGCATGTTAACGCCGTTCTGAGCGAATATCTCCCGAGTGGCGGTGTTAGCTAGAAACGAATTTGCGTTGCACTTGTTCGGTGGTAATTTTTCACACATGACGGTGTTGCGCATATACTGAAATATACGACTTAATGTGTGAAATTTAATCGCCCAAAATAATCATACATAAATTCGTTTGGAATCATAGGATACACCGAATGGTGTATGAGAACTCGTATACTAATATCATTTAAATACAAGAAACTCATAAGGAATCAATAGCGTAGTGGTAGAGTGTCGGTCGTTAAGTAGGTCGGTAAGTAGGTCTCAGGTAAAATCTCAGGTAGGCTCAAAATTAATTTCGACGGAAAAACGTCCGCGCTTCGAAGCCGGAAACACGCGTGAAAAAAAATAATTTCCAAATTTTTAATTTTTTTTTAAAATGGTTATTTAAGGGTCGAAAGTGCTGAATTCGTTGATTGGAGGATAGTGGGTTCAAATCCCGGTCAACGACTTATTTTTTTTTTTTTTTTTACAGGATTTTCAAAAATAATGGAACAACTGTTTTCAATTCATTCATCGATCATTCCTAATTGCTAATTTATAAATAATAAAAAATATTTATTATGCCAATTTGACCCGCGTTTTTCATTTGGCTTCATTGACACGATAAATGCGTACAAAAATAACGAACTTAAAGTGTGTTATTATAACACACTGTAAAGTGTTAGAATCCACTGTAGAATCCGTCCTGGTGTCAAATCGGATGAACCGCAGTCTGGTGTCAACTATCAATACTTAACACCGGACAATCAACACCAACAGGTCACACAGAGCGGGGTGGACCACTATAGAATTCGTGAGCGGTGTTGAATTAGTGATGAATTTAACACCACATTTTTTACAGTGTACAATCGGTTAGAGGATGTCATATAAGAATTACACTTCTCTCGGTTTCTTCATTTCTCGTTCTTGGCTTACGCGCTCGAAACGACTTTTGATATCTGATGCTACTGCTTTGACTTCGCGATTTTACGGGAACGACGAATGGCGGAAGTATATATTGAGGCCCGCATCTCAGAGGAGCATCAGAAAGATCCTGAGCTTTTCTCCAAGGTCCCCCGAGCTCTTTGCTCTCGTTTTGTAAGCCAATGAGCTGGCTTATTTTCTCATACTTCTCTCGATAAGCGGCTCTCGTATCATGCGCGTATAGAAAACTATATTATACACGCGTCATTCCATGGAAAATTAAATGATTACGGTTATAGTTGTATTGGGACTTTTTGTACGAATGAATAAAATAAAAATGAAAAAATTGTAAAAATGTGTATGTATTTTTTTTCCCACTATATATGTATTAAAACGTATTTAAATCTGTATAAATACGTAAATTTTTTCTTATTTAATCTGGGGGGGGGGGAGAGGGGGGGGGGTGGCTGATGCTGCAAAGTGTATTATAGTTTTCTGTGGAAATACCCATACATCTTTATACTTCATATACATCTGCATACTGAACTAAACAGACATTTGCTTCTATTGATAATATCATAGAATTGTATTATAAATAATGAATAGCTTTAAACTATAATGGAATGATATATCGTTTCTATTCAATTCCTAGAGAACTGACAATGCAATTTTTGTTTCGCTTGCCTCTCGTTCGTTTCCTGCACATTCGAGGCAAGAGATGCACATAAGCAGAAACCACACACATACACAAACACACACACACACACACACACACACACACACACACACACACACACACACACACACACACACACACACACACACACACACACACACATATATATATATGTGTGCAGAGGTAGTTATTGGTGTTTGTTGCGCGAGTGTATTAGTAAAAGGCAACAAAACGTCGAGAGAGCACAGGACACTCTGTGAGCAGCGGGTCCAGGAGAGACCAGACCACGTAATAAATCTGTCCCAGATGTTGAAGTCGTCTATCGTATAGAGGCAGCTACAGAGTTCTCTTAGGTTCTCTCTCTCTCTCTCTCTCTCTCTCTCTCTCTCTCTCTCTCTCTCTCTCTCTCGATTTCTCTAACTCTGTCAGCGAGGTACACGACGGTTTTACCGTCGTGTCATCAAAACGTATGGTAATCAACGGGAGAGAGGAAAGATCATCGTCGACGCGGTCTGCTAGATGGCACCAAGACCAACAGCGACAAAGACGATGTTAAAGGGTGGCGAAATATAGCTGATAAAAGTTAACGATGTTGGCACGGCCATATAATAAAAACGGTAAAAGTCATTGGAATCTCAAGCAGAGGACAAAAATATTTCGAATCTTGTCATACTTTGTTGGAAAATAAAACTTTACGAGAACGACGAGTGAAATCCTAAAATATTGCGATAACTTATCGTCTCACGGGAAAGACGGAAACATGAATGATTTTTTTTTTCTTCATTTACTTCTACAAACACGATCTTTTAAAGAGATTACCATTCGAGATTGAGGGGCATATATGTATGTTTAACCAGGAGTGACGACCGAAAACGTAGAAGAGTAACACTACAGGAAGATCGGAAATATTTTCCGATATGAAAATTCGATTTAATCGAATAAAAAAGTTTTTGAGATCGAATGAACGTTATCGAGACCGAATGAACGTTTTTTCTCGCTGAGGCATGGGCTCTGAGAAATTTAACATATTTTACTGAATCTATGAGTATGGAAAGAAAACTGAATGAAATTACTGGTGATATAGTGGTGAAGCATGATTGGGATGACAGGCAGAAACTAAAGTGTTCGATGATTAATTTACGTGTTCAAGCAATTTTAAACTCTGACAGCATCAATCTCATATCGAAATGAATCCATTAATCATTAACCTAAAGGTGATAAGTTTCATGCAACGAGAACAGACGAACAGAAAAATGGTGGTCCAAATTTGCACCAACACCTCTAATTCACGAGAATTTCCTTTGCCTATATTCCATTAACCTCCAACAGCTGCTGACGAAGAATCTCGCTCTGCAGGCTGTATACGAGAAGGTATTTGCATATACACGCGAAACATCTCGATGCCGGAAGTCATCCGGAGAGACGCGGCATTCATCGTCATCGCTGCACTACAGACCACACAGGGCATACGAATGTCAAAATGAATGATCGAGGTATATCCTCGTTGCTAATAGCGATTATTTAGTAGCCTCGTTTTGCGTGAGCTCTTTGAAATCGAACGTTAGAATTTTGATCGTTGCAATGATAAGCAGAAATAATAATCAACGTCCGTTACTATATAAATGTTTTCTGAGATAGTCCGAGTCAGGTAAAGCAGAAAAAAAAAATGATAAAAGCACCTGTATACATTTCACTCAAGGTTTATTATTTCATTTTGAATTGATATATGTGTATAACTTCTTTTATTCAACATATATTTAAAAAAAATTTTTTTACGAAAGTCCCTGCACCAGATTTATTGCAGTACTTTATCACGTAATGACAGTATAAAAATATACGTGCTCGCTACTACAGTATGTGCAAAGGACCACACGACTAATTTGATTCCAGGCATGATACATTCTTAATCAGTTAGGCCACGCCTAACAGAGTTTATCGTCGCGATTATCAATTAGAGTTGCTCTCCGTGATTATAATTATTATCGTCGTTATTATATAATTATCATTATGACTATTACGGCAGCTATTAGGGTGCGAACGGGTGCGAACATTAATAGCGTCATACGAAGAATCGGGGGGGGGGGGGGGGGGGGGGATATCTTTCGAAGCGTGTGTTGGGAGCCGCTTTGCCCCTTCAGGGGCGATTATATTTCGTTACGCCATTCACACCTGTAACGCACCGTTAGTAACGGCAATTTTGCGATGGCGATATTAAAATTGGATACGCAGCAGTATACACTTACACACAAATGTCTGAATCAAAATGTATGCTTCTCAAAAGGCCAAGTCGACATGGCCATGATCCTTATCGCTCAAAATTTTCACAAAAACACTTCACACCAAGTTTCGCGGTTTTTTCATCTCCGAAAATTGGCCCGATCATCATCAAATGTAAAAAAAAAAACTGTAGAGCGTTATCAACTTTTTCAAAATTTTTTTTTTTTGTAAATTATCGCCTCTGAGAAGCAAAAATTTTTGTAATCTTCAGGAGATCGGTATCAAATATTGAGGCTGCAGAAAAATAAAGAACTTTCGAGTGAATTATTTCGATATTATCGTTATCTTGTAAATTGAAAAATGACTTTACGATAGAATGAGAATCGAGGATGTTTAGTTTATTAGTGAAAAATATTGTTATTTGAAAAGAATATTGCGAAATAAAGCTGTTGGTGATGATTTTTCTGATGAAAAATTCATTTGGAAGATTGCACTTTTTTTTTTTTAATTTAATGGCAAAGATTTATAAGAATTAGAAAATAAATCGATGTTTATTTTTCTCCGCAGTGCTTATACTGGAGCCTCGAACCAAGTTTATCGTTGGTAGATCGAAAATTGTGTTTTTGAATTAAGAATTGATCGCAGAGATGTCGAGACTCAGTCAGAGACTCGATCGTGTGTATACAACAGTGTTAGTGGAATGAAGATAATTGTCGAACAAGATAAAAAAATCAGCGTGGACTGTTCGATTTATGGCTCGTTCTACAGCGTACTATAAAGAGGAAAATATACATTGATTTCTCCTGGAATTCTCGATGTACATGTACTATAACGCAATAATTTTTTATTTTAAATAAAAATATCGTCTGTCTTGTTTTATTTAATTTACGTATTCGTTCGAAATAACAAACAAAAATCAAGATTCCATATTTTCGTGCGTGCACTTTGTAAGCACGCGTTGCAACCGAAATTTTCCATTAGGATACGTTATTTCAATTAAAATTTCCGGTTCAACGTTGAACTGTGCGTGAAAATTTTCAATGGAATTAATTTGATTTGTTTCACTGAAAGAAAAACAAGCAAAAAATATTCATAGAAACGAATTCACGTGTAACAGGAGAGAACAAAAGCTGTACTCACATGTAGGTCTCGTCCTGTTTGGCCTGGTCAATGGTATCCATGGCCTTTGCGGCGGATGATTCGCCGTTACTGCAATTAAAAGCAAATGAGGATATTTATACACGGGAAATTGATGATGGCTCATATTTTCACGATGCGATGTCGAAATAATTTCACGAATTTACCTCGTAGAGCGTTTGTTTTGTTTTTTTTTTATATTAAATTATACATTATACATTCATAACAAAACGGATTCTGGGATAAATTTTTTTTTGTGCTCATAATCATAAATAAGAAATTAAAAAAAACAATGTAAACTTGTATACTGGTTCTTCTCTACTTTACGACGTTCACTGAGCTTCCCCCACGAAAAATTTTATATCCAAAAATATGTACAGAACTTTTTACTTAAGATGTATTGCTTACGTTTTTTTTTTATACTTTATATAAATAGAATATCATTCGGATGTATTTGGAATACACGAAA
Source organism: Rhorus exstirpatorius (assembly GCA_963564615.1). Classification (NCBI taxonomy): domain Eukaryota; kingdom Metazoa; phylum Arthropoda; class Insecta; order Hymenoptera; family Ichneumonidae; genus Rhorus; species Rhorus exstirpatorius. Next base: position 16,034,426 of record OY751319.1, read on the forward strand.
AATATGTATTTTATTGATATTTTATTCGTTGAAAAGTAGATGTCATATAAAATATATGATTTTTTATATACGTAAAGTATAATTTTTTCCGGGAGGATTCCTCTACAAGGTATTGGGTTTTTAAATTTTGCCTCCTTCATACAGCAAGTTTTGTGAACGCGAGAAAACATTTAGGATGCAAGGCGCAAATTTTCAATTTTTATACCGTCAACATTTTTTTGTTTTTAATAAAATTCGTTCTGAATAGTTCCAAGAGACACGCAGGTTACAATTTAATCATGATTATGTTTAAGGAAGCTTTCTGGTTTAACTTGTGTGGAAAATTTGAGGAAGATTACGTAAGGCGTTCTGGATATATGCCAAATTTCAGGGAAAATACAATTGCAAAGCTTGAAAGAACCGCTTTTATTCGCGCAATTCTTTCTCGCCTGTAATTCTTTGCGGACTGCGATGAAACACGTATATATAGAACGATGTGTATACGCGTCAGGTATAGCGTACAGTGTATACGTATAGTTACGAGAAATTGTTAATTCACGAGTCTGCGGGGTGATTAAAAATGCACGTGAGGCTGGCCAAGTGGGTTGCCCCGAGCTATCGTTTTTCGAGACGTTCTAACTGGAGCGCTTTATCCCTCCACTCTTGTTCCCTCGCACCCAAAGCATCTTCTTTCATTCCGAGCAAAACGTATATATACCGCAGCGATAACATTTTTATTCGAGCCAAGGAAAAAAAAAAAAAAAAAAAAAAAAAACTCGTAGATGAAAGTTTCAAGTTGTACGAAAGAAGTTGGTAGGTTTTAGCTCGTTTGCTTCAAGATATTTCTGTGCAGACTAGACCGGCGACTCAGAAATATTATAAAATAATTTAAAATATTCGTTTTAATTAATGATTTTTTTTTCTTCTTCAAAATAACTACATAATTTGTGTAATATTGCTCTTACATAAATTAAACTCAAGTAATATACACCGTCTAGTGCGTAAATTACCCTGACTCTACGATCGACTTCTTAGTTTGTTCGAACGTGATAAAAACTTGTCAACTTAAATTTTCAATTTTTACGATCACTTCGCCTCTCTTGAGAATACTATCGACCGTATTATGCATGAGTGTATGAGTGTACGAGTAAGGAAATACGTTATGTGAGAAATAAGAAAATTTAAGGGAAAGAAAAGTACGTAGATCTATGTAAGGGAGTATAAATGCGGTGAGAAAGAGCGGAGCGAGCAACACACTTCTCGGAAGTCACATTAACGTCTTCGAAGTCTGGGACGTATAACTCACGAGCCATGACGTAAATGAGGGTACATTGAAGCTCGGGGATGGGTCGAGTACGAGAGAGGTTTGGGGAGGTTGAGTGAACGTATACGTGTGGGAGTCGGGAAAATACGAGGCTGCGAGGGGTTAAGGTACAATCAGAATTAACAATTCAGAGTCGGTTATAGAGGCGAGGTCGTAGTCCGAGATTATACGCATGTTAAGATACGCGAATATACACACGTATCTTAATGATATTATATGTAGGAGAAGATGGGTTAAAATCGCTCTGTGGGGCAAAATTGACCATACGGAAAAAAAATTGGCATACGAGCATTTCTGTGTCTAGGGTAGAGAAACAAAGCTGTATGCAACGTGGCTGCGCTGTCAGCGATAAAAAAAAAAACAGGAAGGTGGGGCAAAACCGACAATCCTCGAAAAAGTGGGTATCGGACATTTCCGCGTCAAAGTTAGCAAGAAAAGAGCAAATTCAATGTGCTTTCGCTAAAACCAATCAAAGACCGAACCGGCAGCTCTCGCCTAAGGTAAACGTCCCAATAGCCGGCCATGTTAGCCGGACACCCATGTTAAACTATATCTATATAGTAGTATATAAGTATAGCTCAACATGAGGTGTCCGGCTAGTGGTACACGTCCGGATATTGGGACCTTACACCCACTCCGGAAAAATCGTATTTCGGCTGAACGAAGATTCTTAGCATGCGGCTGTGCGAGAAGGTAACTTCGTGTTCGGGACCACGAGGGAACTTACGTGTCGGATGAATAGCGAAAGACACGTATACAGTAGCGCGTTGCAGCGCAGGCCCGTTTGTGGCCCGAAATAAACTTTTACCCCGTTTTAGATCTAAATAATGGCCTATAAGTCCTAAATAGTGGCAGGTATTTCCATTTTTTTCATTCAGAGGCCTTCGTAATTTTTTGTATTAAATTTGGGAAGAAATAAAAATATTCCGTTGAGTCCCAAAGGGGAGTATTATTTATAGCTTTTTTTTTTTTCTATTCGCGCTTTTATCGGCTCACGCAAGAGCGTGCACCATCCCACTCTAAAAATTTGAGTTTCTTACTGAAAAAATGACAACTTTCAGAACGAAAATTTAAAAGAGTGATAAAATATTGAGACGCATGTAAAATAGCTTTTTTTTTTTAAATCACATAAACGTGTTTTTTTTTGTGAATCTCGAGAAGCTACCCGAAAATATAAAAAAAATTATTCGAAAATATTTTTGTCAATATAGGCTTAAACTTTTAGGGAATGTCGCATCTTGCAGATGAAATTTCTACAGCCCAGACATTGATTGATAATTGGCAGAGTGGCCCATATAAATGAAGGCTGAAAGGTTTATCGATTTATTAGTTGAAAAATGCTTTTTGCCCCAGATTTCCTTATATCATGTAAACTTCTGATAGAATGTCTTATATTCTTTGACACTTTGACGCGAAAATGTACGATATAGCCTCTATTTTGGGGGTGGTTAGCTTCTTCCATCCTCCCGTTTTTTTAAATCGTTTTTGGTGAAATTACGTTGAATTCATTCTTGCCACATTTACTTCGACGCGAAAATGTCAGACAGCGACTTTTTTGGGGTTGGTCAATTTTTCCCCATCCCCCCGGTTTTTTAAAATCGCCGACAGCGGAGCCACGTTGCACACATCTCTGTTCTACTACCCTAGACACGGAAATGCTCATAGGCCAATTTTTTTTGGTGGTCGGTTTTACCCCACTGGGCGGTTTCGCTCTACTTTATCTTATATATCGACGTCTAAAAGCCATAAGGACGCATCCCACATCCTTTCAACAAGTAAAACAACGTGAGATATATGGTAGGTCTTTTGACCATCAGCAGTTCATATATGGAATATTTCAGGTGAAATTTACAGGGTTATGTCCCTCATAATTTTTTTAAAAATCTTTAGTAATGGTAAATGTTTTTATTGGACTTTCTACTGTTTTGCTTCTATTATTTTTTCAACAAAATTACAAATAAATCGTTTAGAGGCGACAAAGTACCGATGAAATTTCGTTATATTTGTCTCGAAACTTTTCCTTTTTCTTTCCAATGAGAGCTAACGACGAAAACTATAATACACCAACGAGACGGAAAAAAATACCCTTTTATCTCCGCGTTCCCTTAATATGCAAAGTAACTTTGGTAGAGGGAAAGTTTTCCCGAGCCCGAGAGAGATCAGAGGGTGCGTGCCGAAGCTGGTGAGCAGAGAACCAAAAAAAAAAAAAAAAGAAAAAAAGACACGCGAAGAGAAATAACGTTAAAGGGTGTGGGAGCGAATATTGAGGCATATAATTAACCCTTTACCGCCTCGCGCACGAAGCAAACTTTGCACGCTTACTGAAACTCCGAGGTTATTTCCTTTTAAGTTTTTTTTTTCATTTAAAAATTTTTTAAAGAACTTTATTTTTTTATTTTTGTAGAAACTCGCGCTATACCTCTCGAGTGGGTCGTATTATGGCGAGTGACGGGATCGATGTCAAAAGTTTCTTTTTTTAATGATAATTAAAAAAAACTTCCCTTGCAGCCTGGGGAAAAAATTGATTCGAGGGATAAGTCGAAAAAGAAGACGACGAATAAAACCATTGTGCCGTCACTACGAATCCCTGATAATTAAAAGCTCCGTAGCGAGAGCATTTGTTATTTTTGTCCTGTTTCCCTATTGTGCTCATTCTTTAACGAGGCTTTTGGTTCTACCATCAACTTCAGTCGTTTGGATAAAGATTTATTTCAATACAACTCTACGTTACGATAAATATACATTTATTGTGACTCGACAATTTTTCCGGATGATGTGATTATGAGGCTTGATAACAATTTACTAAAGAGAAATGTTGTTAGCCGAGATGATCTTGAACGTTCATTGAACAGAAATTGAAAAAAAATCTAGTCATTGCATTGGAAAGTAAATAAAAAGGTGCAAAACTTGCTGATTTACTCGTAATTTTTTGAGGCTCGCAAAACCCCTCGCTAAGAGGATGAGATTTTTTCAATTTCGGCTTCCTTAGGAGAAAGTATCGAAAATGTGAAAAAAATTACGATAAAACAATATGTACACCTTTCAATTTGTATCTTTTTTCCCTAGCCCATTATCGCTATTCTTCGGTCCAAGTTCGGTATACGCATTTTTCTTAAACTCAAAGTTTCATCAATTATCAACTTATTCAATACCACACATTATTAAATACAATTTTTGTTGTGAATAAAATTTTAGCCCAAAATCTCAAAATTTGCAAAAGTAGGAATTACTCTCCTATACTTTTTCCTACTTTTTCCTACGGACACATTTTTCGGAAAATTCAAAATGTCATGACATCTTAGATATGGTATGACTTTGTCGAAAAAGTACAGCACAAATAACGGGAACGATATTTTTCAAAACTCGACGTTTTTTCTTTCCAACGCATCACAAGAAAAAGTATCAAAAGAAAGCAAAGGTTGTTTGCACTTATCAAATCGAATTTTCTTGATTGAAACAGCGTGGTTTTTTTTGCGCGATCCCGAGGGTGTCTGACATGGCAAAATTTAAGTGACATCTCTCAGCCACCGAGATATAATCTTGCTGACCGCGTGGTTTTAATTACGACGCGGTGAGTCTTATGCCACGATGGTGGTCCGCCGCTTCTGTTATTATATACTGCGGTAGCGAGTAGAGTATATATATATATATATATATATTAAAATATCTACGTGGACGTTAGAACGAGAGGTATGGAGTTCGAGAAACAGGCGATAGCGAGATTGCAGCAAAAGCCGGGATGAAACCCTTTTAAGCCGGAGGTATAGCGTTCATTAAGCTAGTTCATTACACGAGAGACCCCTTTTACTCTTCTCTCTTTCAAAGACTGCTCGCTCATTATTTTATTAATTATTGAACGCTCGAGTAACGCGAGCTTTACAACGTCTTGAATATGATCGCGCTTGCGAGATGCCGGGCGTATGCCTTTTAACCCTCCTGACGTTCTTATTAACGAGGAATTTTTCAAGTCAAGATTTATCGAAACATTTTTTTTTTTTTTTTCATCATGTTTATCGAACACATCCTGCAATGTCTCAGCGATCGAATGTTATGGGATGTAATAAAATTAATCATGGTCACCGTTACAGGAAAGATTTAATATCATAGAATGACGGGAATGAAAAGAATATTTGCAAGCTGACAAGGAAAATAATATTTGCAAAAAAAAAAAAAGTAATTCTATCTCAAGATGACGGATTTTCATGTGAGCAGATTTTTTCGTTTGCATGAAAATTGGTACACAGGCGATTCTCTTGGATCAGTAAATCTCGTCTAATACGTAAATAATTGCTTTATTTTAACAAGACATTTTCACTTCAGAATTTGAAAGAGCTTTTTCGCCTCGAAAATAACGATCTTCCACCCTTTTCGTCAAGCAGCAAAACGCCGCTTCATCGGATCGTCCTACGCATTTGTTTGATACGACTTGCGATGATGTAATTCTCCTTAATAACTACGAGGGAGCCTCAATCCATCAGAGCTCGTCTCAAGTCTAAATTATAGTCCTCATTTGCAAATAAATTGACACTATTGCTCACTTGTTTCGATCACAGCAGCAATTTGTAGGGAAGACTGCGTGATCATTTGCAACACTAGCTTTGGTGTGTAGCATCGACAGACACTCTGCTGTACTGTCCAGTATTTTAAAATCCAATAAAAAAAATGTTAGTCCCATAAATATTGATGAATCAGCTACAACAGACTGATATATATATTTGTATTTTATATTCATATATCTATTTATTTACATGAAATTTCAGCTAAAATTTGAAACTTTTTTGTTCTTGCCGTTTTCGAGTACATCCCGTAGTATTGGAGATGCGCAAATTAAAAAAAAACTCAATTAAAACAAATTAAAACAAATTAAAACAAATTAAAAAAAAGCTCAATAAAAGAAAACGTATAGAAAAAGATAATAGCGATGGTTTCAAATGTTTTTTTATTTTTTTATAAGAACTTCGAAAAATTTTAATAATAAAAATAAATATCAGGGCGTACATTGAGAAAACATAAATTTTCCACTTGAGGCAACATTTCACGAGATCAACGTTAATCATTTGTTCTTTCAATAAAAAGCGATGGGTAATAAGAAAATATTCTGATAGGCGAAACCTCTCTCGATGTTAAAACATTCATATCTCAAAAACTATTTGTGCCAAAAATCTGGAAAAAAAAAAATCGTGAATGCTCATTCGATCCAAATGGAATCAGGAAAATCAGCAATGAAATTGAAAAACCAAAGGTACAAATTTTATCAAAATGGTGCGGAATGCCTCATATAAAAGGAATAAAGTACCCGTATATATCGAGGTATACGTGTACATTGTAAGTATCGACGACACTCCACGATACCGTTTCACTACTTCCGTTTGCCATGGGATCTTTCGCCGAAGAGCATCGTTAGTCATGACGATATCTCCATGCATGCACGATATATCTCTGTGTAGGATACAGGGAATCGTGAGAGTTATAGATCCATACAGATGTACATATATACCCGAGAAAAAATAATGAGATATGATCGTATATGATTCAGATACGATCGTATATGGATCAGATACGATCATATACGATTCAGATACGATTGTATCTGATCCATATACGATCGTATCTGATCTTATATAAAATCTTATATGGTAATATCTGGTATTATCTAGAATCATATATGATCGTACCTGGTCGTATATGTTTGTGTATAGAATCATATATGTTGATACCTGGTCGTACATGGTCGTGTATAGAATCATATATGTTCATACCGGGTCGTATATGTTCGTGTATAGAATCATATATGTTCACACCTGGTCGTATATGTTCATGTATAGAATCATATATGTTCATACCTGGTCGTATATGTTCGTGTACAGAATCATATTTGTTCATACCTGGTCAAATATGTTCGTGTATAGAACCATATACGACCATACCTGGTCGTATATGTTTATTGATAGAACCATACATGACCATACCTGGTAGTATATGCTCGTCTGTATAATCATACATGACCATACCTGATAGTATCTGTTAGTGTATAGACTCGCGTATGATCGAATGATTATCTACCCTTGATCGTATCTAGAATCATATGGTCATATCTGATCATATTTAATACCATATATGACGATACAAGACCCGACATGTCATGATCAAAACATATATAGGACCATATTTAATCATATATTTCACGGTATCTGGTCAGATATGGGCTTATGTAAGATCATGTTCGGTCATATATAATTATAAATATATTATACTTGGCCGTATACGAGGTCACCTGACCATATACGCTCATACGTGATAATATCTGATATAAATTACTCATATACATATTTGACCATGGTCAAATCTGATCGTGTATAGAATCATATACGACCATACCTGGTCAAATATGATCGTCTATAGAATCACATACGACCATATCTGCAGGTATGAACAAATATGATTCTGTAGATGAACATATACGACCAGGTATGAAAATATATGATTCTATACATGAACATATACGACCAGGTGTGAACATATATGATTCTATACACGAACATCTACGACCCGGTATGAACATATATTATGATTCTATACACTAACATATATGACCAGGTATCAACATATATGATTCTATACACAAACATATACGATCAGGTACGGTCATATATGATTCTAGATACTACCAGATATTACCATATAAGATTTTTTATAAGATCAGTTACGATCGTATATGAATCAGATACAATCGTATCTGAATCATATACGATCATATCTCATTATTTTTTCCCGGGCATTGTTGAATGGTAATGCCTAATGGAACTATAATCGCGCCATTGGTTTGCCAATGGAATATGGATCTATATATATGAAGACTCCATTGTTAAATGGTAATACCTGATAGAAATAATTATGCCATTGGTTTGCCAGTGCAAAATGGAATCATGAAAATTAAAATGGTGATCCGAATGGCAAACGTATCCTAATATAGAAATAAAGGTTATTTTTTATAGGCTTATAATTCCAATAAAATAACATCACGGCAAGATTATGAGCATGTTATATATTATGATTTACTTCTGTTTCTTTTTTCTCTGTTTAATTCTCACGAGGAATGTCTTTTGTTTTTTTTTTTCTTTATCATTTTTCCGCATTAAATTTTTCTTCCGACTACAATTAATTTACTAGTACTATTACATAAATTATTTCGCGACAAACAGAAAATAATGCGAGGGTTAAGCATTGATAGACTTGAGACGGAATGTCTGATATCATCATCAATGTTCAATTGTATGTGCGTACATTGACACGTATAATAACATACTATATGTTCGTTCAAATTTCGCGCGCGGAACGAACGAGCTATTGGGTGACGTCAGAGCGTCGAGATCGAATCATATCGAATGCAATCGACAGTGAACGCGACGCGCTGCATGGTGAAGCATTTACGCGGTTGTGATTTACCGCCGGAATTATCGCGGCTTTTTTATTCACAAGTATATGAATATATTATTGTATCTGCTGAAAAATTCTGTGTGAATTTCTTTTTGTAGTTTTGGTTTAATTCGTACGGTACATGGGTGCTTGCCGCTTAACCGCGTGTCTATTGACCATAACCTCAAATTTTGGCGTTGCGAAATGTTTGCAGCACGGTCTTGTATACCAAGACCCTGGTTTGCAGTAACGTTGCTGCAACATTTCGCTGCTGTATGGGCTGTTATGTAATATCTATCCATTATGAATATTTATAAGTGTGTACTGTATAAAATAATGAGATGTCACTAAACTGTGTAAAAAAAAACGATTTAATATAAAATGTTACATCCGAAAATTCTCCATCGATCATTATTCCTGAAAGGATAATGGTAAATGAATGGTAAATATTACTACTCGAACATCGCCATTCATTTACCGTTAATGGGAAAAAGCCATTCGAGTGGTAAATATTGCCAGTGGAAAGTCGCCATTCATTTACCATTAATAGAAAAAAGCCATTTGAATGGCGAATATTACCTTTGGCAAATCGCCATTCATTTACCATTATCCTTTCGTGAATGGTGATGAATGGCGAATTTTCAAATGGTAAACCAATGTAACTTTTCCCCCGTATAAATAAAAATACGTCAATCAAATGTAATGATCAGATTAGGATATGGTCATATCACATCATGTATGATTGGATATGATCATATCTAATCATATTTTAGGTTTGATCATATCTGATCATATATTATATTATGATTAATCATATCTGATCATATATGAAAAATTGGCCAGGCCTGACCGTATCTGGTCATATTGACTTATATATGACCTGATACTACTATATCGGATCATGTATGAGTGGACATGACAATATACTGTCAGACCTGGCCAATCTTCGTATATGATCAGATATGATTAATCATAATATATAGTATGATTAATCATATCTGATCATATACGAAAAATTTGCCAGGCCTGACCGTATCTGGTCATATTGACTTATATATGACCTGATACTACCATATCGGATCATATATGAGTGGACATGACAATGTACTGTCAGATCTGGCCAATTTTCGTATATGATCAGATATGATTATCATATATGATCATATCTCATTATTTTTTCCCGGGTATCGTAAATACGAAGGAGACCGTAACAAAAAGAAAAAAAAAAAAACGAAAAAAGAAAATGCCTCTTCGTATGCAGCGAACCGGGGAGCAAAATGTGTGTACAGCAAACTCGGGCATTGGAGGGCGTAGTAAATGTCGAATAAATTGATCGCTCAGCTTCGACAGATATTTGTTTAATCAACGATTCGTTCATGTGGATAAACAATACACGAAACGATCGATCAACACTCTGCATTGATGTACATAAGCGCTCTACCACACCGGAGATATCCGTATACGCAGAAATCACAAGTTTGTATACGCGTTCTACCTAGCATATGGGATATTCCCAGGCAAAATCGACGGGATCGTGCATTTAAATGTCATTTTCACTTAAAACATGAAAAAGAAACTGTCCACGATCCGGTAGATTTTTTTAAAATTATTATTATTATTATTGGCTAATAAACTGAATCAAAGTTTCGGATGAAAACATCCGAAGATATACGGGATTCTGGTATAGATGTTAAGGAGGTTCCTTAACCCAGAGAAAAACGGTAAGAATGATTTTAAAATTTGAGGGGAGGATTGTGCTGGTATTAGGAATATACCGTAATTATTTCAGATTTTTTGACTACGTAGTTGAGGAGAAAAAAAAACATGAAATATGCCGCTTATACGTGGGCTCTTATGGGAGAAGTATAGTCGAAGCTATGATTGGAGATTATTGTAGGAGTAAAAAACGGTAACATTTCCGCGCGAAGAACCGCTTAAACGATAGATTAGACTTTCATAGATATAATTTTCCCATAAAGAAAGTTTTTCACCGTGCCGATTGTGAAATATACTTGTAAACAGAATTGAGCGTGAGTAATGGCAAAAATTAATAAAATGACAACGTATTTGGTGAAATGAATGCCGAACGCAACCTGCGCCGCGCACGTCGCCCGCGCCGCGCTATAACGTTCCCCTTGCCGCACCCAATATATGTTAAAAACCTCCTCAAGGGAATAACGATTAATGTCTTCTCTAATTTTTTTTTTTTTAATATTTTCGTTGTTTGAATATGTAAAAATGATTTCGTGACGGGATATAAAGGATTGAGGATATAAATATCGTGCATGTTTGAAAAAAAAAAAAAAAAAATTATTAGAAATCGCTGTCGAATACAATGGTCATGAGTTTTTATTGCTAAATTGTTTTTAATGATTTATATTTTACACGAATTAAAATATAAAATACATTGGGATTCTACGGTTCGGTCAATTATATGGATTATTAAATCCGTCGACGCAAGTTCTTCAGTGAGATTACGATATTTATCTACGGAAGGCTCTTAATTACAGTAAATTCTGATAAGACGAAAGTTTCAACCTCAAGATCGCTGGGAAAACTTGTGAATAGAGATCCGCGCTTTTCTGGCTTGTTCGAGCTTACCTCGTTTGCTTCAGCTGCAAAACCAACGAAAGGGGGAGCGAGATTCTTAGTATGATAGAGAGAAAGGAGAGAGAATCGTTGTGAAATCCTCTTTCGACAATAATCGAATGGTTTATCGTCGAGTTTTCTCCGAAGGAGTCGCTAGTTGGAAAAGTTCGACGTTGAAGGTCTGCGAAAAATTTTCAGTGGCGTGAGAATAATCGTCGCGAGAGTCGCTGCGAGGGGGAAAGACTGGGGATTTTTTTTTAATTTTTTTTTGCGACGGTGAAGAGAGAGAGAGAGAGAGAGAGAGAGAGAGATAAGACGTAGAGTTGATAAAAATGGCACGACATAATCATTTTGGACACTTATCTAACAATGCAGAAATATTGGAAAAGATGAGAACAAAGAATTCAAGGACAAGAATAATGCCGATTGTGCAAAGTATAGGGGAGGAGACCTTGGAGCATCAGAGGGTACATGGGGATTATAATTTGACGAAATTTTCACATTTGAATGTTTGTCATTTTATGAAAATTACGACGTCAATGGAATTTTTTGTTCCACACTTGAGTTTTAGATGGATCAAGGTTGTGATGACTGGAAAATGTGATTATAGGTTTTTCGTGTTTGTGTTAAGCGCAAGGAGAATTTACCGAGGGGCGAAAATGTAGCCTCGGTATCAAAATAAGTATTCAATCTTAAGGTAGTACGAGCACAACTATGAGCGGGGAATAAGCGGAAACCGGAAACCCGACGCACGCGAAAAATTTCCATAAAATCGATAATTATATGTCAAAAGGTTCGCCAACCCCGATTTTTCATGAAACGTATGCAATCGTGATAGTTTTCTGAACATTTAAAAGTTTTAATATTGATCGTATCTAATCGTGAAAGATACGAATTTCTGTTTCAAAGTTGCGTCAGCCCAGAATTCATATCAGAGATCATCTCTGTTCGTATATGGCGTGGGATAAATATCTTGATTTCACGAATTAATTACTCGCGTAAAGAGTCGTTGACCCACTTTGAAATTTTGCCGGTGTTAGCCTATACATTTCTGCTACACCATATAAAAAATTCAGATTTTTATCTAATCGTTAAGTTCGTGCTCGTACTACCTTAACAATTGTGAATCGTTACAAACATTTATTTTTAAGTATAGTGTCAATATTCACGATGAAAAAATTAATTACTCAAAATTATTCAATATTTTTCGAAAAATTTCTTATTTGCAATGTTTTCACATTTATTTACAACCACTTTGTCATTAAATCACTTTTAATAATCAAATTTTTTTTAATTGAAAAAAATACAATCACGTTGATCAGAGTGTACTCTGGTTCGCCAGCATCACATTTTATTCACGCGGTCATGTACAGCCTTGTTATGCTATGAAAAAATCTGTCTTTTTTATTGCAGGACGTCGAGACGTTTCTGCGTCTCTCGATATATATATATATATAAATACACTTCTTACCGCACTAACTCTCGGGAAAACTACGAACAACTGTGAGATTAGTTGGAAAGTAGGAATATGTTCGCGGTGAAAGGTAGGGGAAGAGCGAGCAAACATTTATATGTATATAAATATATACCTCGTGCTATCAAGTTTACCGGTATGGCAGAAATGTAATGAAACCGTGAAATCTTGATAAACTCGTCCTAAACTCGATTATCACGAGATACGGTTAGTACACAGTGGACGATATTATAGAAGAACGAGAGAGAGAGAGAGAGAAAGGTGTGGTTTCCAAAATGTAGTTAGTAAGAGTTTCTCCTCTATCCAAAGATGTCAGAAGCAGATTCAGACGTGGCGAAAAAAAAACGATGAAAGCAGTGAATGTAATAGAAACTCAATATATTTAAAAAAAATGAATCTTTCATTCTGATGTCATTTGTATAATACATTTTTCAATACCTGTGCTACATTGTTGATATTTTATCAGTGCTGAACATTAAAATCATGAGTTTTTTTTTAAATTTGAGACAAGCCTTGACGTCATGATTCAATAAAAGCCTTCGCGCAACAATAACTCGGAAATTTTTGTCATTTCTGTACAATGATTATTTCATCAAAAAAATCACACAACTTTGATGCCCTTTTCAAGCGCCTCAAGGTGTGGCTTAGTCCCTCAAGGTAATCGATCGTCAAACGTGGATTTTCATCAACTACACACTTGAAACTTTATTTACTCCTAGCTTAAAAAATAAAAAAAATATTTTGGATTATTCTACAAATAGACTTGGTACTGAATTTTTTTTTATTCTTTCTCGTGAAAACAAGGCCTTCGGTAAAGAGAAAAATAATAATAATTAAGCGAAAGAGTTTTTTTTTATCATAGAGACGAAGAAGAAGGGAAGGGTCTGCAGAGATTTTAATTAAAACTGTCGTTTTTAGACTGCGGATTTTCCAGGGAAAAGAGCCTATAAGCAGGTAACGTATATAGCATTACTCATTTCGCATAAATGCCGCGCCAAAGTTATACCCCATGTATACATAGTTTTCCACTTTGTTTGCCAGATACTCACTCCGTCTTTAAACTAATTTTCTTCGTTACTGTGCACTTCTCTTGGACTCGCATCATTTTAAGTATGCATTTTCGTAATTAAACTCCAGTCGATTCTAACGCATACACGGTAATATATATATATATATATATATATATATATATATATATATATATATATATATATATATATAATACAAATGTACGTGAAGAACTTCGCACTGCATCTCTGGTGCTTTTCCACACATCGCGAAGTCGGGAGATAATTTGTAGAATTTACCTCGGTAGCTAATAAACACGAGAATTGAAACAGTGAGGCTCTCTTGAAATATAGACCTGTATAAATATATACATATATATTCACTGTCTATACGGCGTTCTCGTCACGACACGGTTAATCATGTGAGGTGAATTCCCTCTGTGTATAGCGTCCGGGTTTACGACGAGCATATATATATGTATATGGGACGAGATACGTCTCTAATGAAGCTCACAGCTGGCAAATACCTGGGTGTATATGCATGAGTATGATGCAGCAAACAGGTGTGCATTTTCAACCCTCACATGAGACATTGAAAAAAAAAAAAAAAAAAACTAAAAAGAAAATAGTTTCATCCGTTTGTCAAGCAGATTGAAACGCGCCGGAAACTTTTCTCGTATATATCCAGCTATATATACGTGTCTGCTATAGACGTACACAGGAGGGTGAATATTTTCTCGTTAAAAAACGAAACAAAAAAAAAAACTTTCTCGCGCTCAGCGCGACCGCGAGAGCGTCGACGGAGTTTTCCAAACGCGATTACCTAACTCGATAAACGAATTCGAAGTCTCCCGAGTTTTTTCACACCTCGTTATTCATGAGCGTGAGAGCGGGAGAGGCGAACATGCGCGTCCCGAATTACCGTGTGACTCCGCGTGCACTGACAAAACAGCAGAGCTAAAAATCGAGTCCATTGTAGACCCAAATTTGTCGATGCAAAAATTATTCGATGCATAGCCATGCATATATAGTTTAATAGAATAAATTTTGTATCGAATAAGGAGCAAGAGACACGATGGAAATTTAGAGAACAATCGGCTTTTCGAAAGGTTTATGACTTTGTGTATCGGTGCAAAATTATATTGGAGTACATGAGAATGCAGCAGCCCTTAAACCCGTGACTCGAAAGTGAAAATTAAAATTGATTTTTTTCTGGAGGGAGTATCTCCCTGGGATCATGTAGACCAAGTCCAGGCAAGCTAAAAACAATTTCTGTCAATAGGTTGTAATTTTATCGAGATTGTATATGCTTGGGTAGCCTCCGAGGTTTTCGAAGAGCACACACTGTCAAGTTCTATTTGTCATCAAAGAGTGATGACAAATAGAAGAGATGGGCCATTATATGAAGAGAAGAAACAATGATTACTACGTTATTGCAATAATCGTTTCTTTTACGTATTTAATTAAACTCTCAACTTCTTATAAATGTGCAAAACTCTTTTTGGAATGTAAATTAATTATCTATAACTTTCTATTTATCGGCTCCGTTATGAATTTGTATATCACAATTTTCGTTCATCAATAGTGGAATATATAAGACCCGCAGAAAAATTTTGCCTCACTGCTCCTTGGACATAATTTTAAATTTTGTGTCTTCGTATTTCTGCTCCCTCCATCGTAGGCCACTTTCGGCAATTACGATTAAGCCGAAGAGATGCAAAGAAAGAAAAGGGAATTGGATAAAACGTTGAAATATCTGATCCCCGTGATCACACTCTCCTCGCTGAGAGGCTTGGATATCGGAGAATGGGATAATTGAAAAGCAAACAAAGTGAACCGTCGAAGCAGGGGACGGGAAGGACATGGACAAGCGTTCGAACGTTACAGATTTGGCACTGGTCGAGAGCAATCAAACGCACGAATTCACATATTGTATATGTATTTCGTAATATATTACGTACATATAGCCGACTTACTTGGAATTCAAAGCGCAGGCGTCTTGTTTGTTCCGGTACTAATGAAATGTTAAAGGGTAGAACAATCGGAGAAGCGAGATTGTGTTCCCGAGGTTGGCGATGAGTTTCCGCAAAGTGTGAGAATGCGATCGAAGGAAAACGGAAAAATGGAGAGAGAGAGAGAGAGAGAGAGAGAGAGAGAGAGAGAGAGAGAGAGAGAGAGAGAGAGAGAGAGAGAGAGAGAGAGAGAGAGAGAGAGAGAGAGAGAGAGAGAGAGAGAGAGAGAGATTACTCTTACTAAAAGTAAGAGAGAAGCAAAGAAGAGAGGGTTGTACTCTCTGACACGGTTTTTCCACACCCAACGTGACATCTACCCCTTGGGAAATGTACCGAGAGAATTATTCGCAGAATCTTGATGGGCTCTTTATCCAAATTGGATTTTTATGCGATGAAAAACAATTTGTTTTGCATTCTCTCTGATTGCAGATCGCAGAGTCGAGCTTTTTTCAAAATTCGTACGATTACAAAGAATGAAAATGAAAATTATTTAATCCTGTAATAAAAAAAAAAAATCTTTTCTATATCGATTTTCGAATAACACAATTTTGAAAAAATATAAAATGGAGGAGTTTACCGGGAAGAAAATTCATTATTTGTCCCATATAGATTATTATAATGATGCAAGATTATATTAATCATGGCTCTGACGTGAGGATCTTTCATACTCCCTGAAGACACTGGCTCATAATTATTTAATTGAAAAACGAAACTCATTGACTTTTCGTTGGAAAAATTTACTGCATACGGATATAAGGAAAAACAGGAATAATCGATACTTCGATATGGAATGACAGAATGAGAGACGCATAGGAGTGCAATGTTTTTTGTTTTCAGAATCTCGAGTCACGTACCGCCGGTCGCGTACGACACTCAAAGGTGTCTCGTATAGTTTCAGACACCAGAACTCTTTACACGCATATATATATATACATGTATAAATGTTATCACGCTTGCATGTGCCCAAGTATGGATTATTTTAGTATGCAGCGAGCGGCGACTCCAGACGCATAACCCTCAAGTATTATTCTGAAATATGACACCAAATACCATTCGCCTCAGGTTACACGAGAGCGTGTCATGACAACGAGTTACGAGTTGTATTATTCTCCGGTGTGCATGCCCGTGTGTATACGTATACGATATAAATATGTTACTACTGGCGGGCACAACACGGTAGAGCACGTTTTTCTTTCCGGTCGCGGGTGCAATATCCCGTCAGGGAAAGACGACGTTCCATTATACTATACATGCATTCAAATTTTTCAAATAGGAGGGTAATTGAATTTTTATTTTCTTTTATCAAACTCTCACGGAGATAGAGAATTTCCTACGGTGCCAACGTTTCACAAGACATTATATTTTTCTTGATAATGCGGATAAGCAAAAAGTTTCGTCTTATCAAGTGTAACGACGTATATATATTCAAAGCTTGTGCTGCTCATTGTCGAGAGTTATTACATTAGATAAATTACTCGGCGAGATGAAGAGAGAGAGAGAGAGAGAGAGAGAGAGAGAGAGAGAGAGAGAGAGAGTAATATTTTCGCCCACGCGAAAACATTGTGCGGACCCGCGAGAGTTCATCTAGGAAGTAGTCAAAGACAAGAGCTCTACGGAGACAAGCTTAATAAAAATATATGGCCTCGTAGATTTCCGATATGCTCTTGTGTACTCTGTATGTCGAGATAGGCTCTATGTCGGCGGGTTACGAGTTTTGCTTGTAAAAGATTACGACATTTACAACGACAAGTTAAATTTATTCGGTCGAAAAACCTTCTCGTATACGAGAGGAGGAAATTTTTGTTATTTCAATTGTTACGAATTGACTGAGGATGACAATTCAGTATTTACCTCAATCTTGGAAAATCAATTCATGATCTCTCAACCATTCAGCAATCACACTTGGAATACCTTACACAATGTTTGGGGCATATCGGCCATAAATCGGATTTTTTTTTCGACTCGTGGTCATCATGTGCAGAGAGTTTTGTCGAAACGAAGAAATTCAGTTTGATCCAAATAGACTTCAATGAATCGAAATAAATTTTTGCTTGTTTCATATAAATTTTGTTCAATTGTCAATCATTTTTTTTTTTTTTTTTTTTGGAACAGAAATAAATATTCGATTGAATTAATGTGATTTTTATTACTGAAATAAATAAACAAATTATTGACGCGTGATTCAAAGAGTTTTAATTTGAAATAATTCGTTGATTGAAATATCCGCGCAATTCAAATAAATTTGTGTTTTTGGAGGACGAAAAATTTGGTAGATGTAAATTTGAGATTTACTTATTTCCAAGGTCTGCGAATGCGAAAGCATTAATCACGAGACACTGCGTATACTCGTTTGTTATTTTTGTTATTTACCACGCGTTCTCTGCGGGGACGCCACGGTAATTAGCATAAGTGCTAAGTTTATCTTGACGGAATTTTCATCCAAAATTATACGTTCTTGCCGCAATCATAATGCGGCATACTACACCTATAATAGTAATGAAAAATAAAAAAAAGTTAGAATAAAATAATCATATACATGGATACGATGTATTATGCGTGCGGTTGGCACTCGTGTATTTTTCACGCGAAGCTCAACGCTATCGGGAGGCGAATAAATAACGTGTCTCTGCTGATGCATGGATGCCTGGGGACCTATTAGAAAAAAATGACACTGTCCCAAACACTCTCGTGGAGATAGCTTAAAAAATGCATGCGTCTATCCGAAGAGAGTATTTCATAAAATGCATGGATGGATTAGAAGTTTTATGAACAAAAGTCGTCGGGATTCGCGAAAAAAGCGCTCAAGGCGTAACGCAAAAAAATCTGTACAATTTTCAAGTTGTTACGAGTAGATTGGGGACGCGAAGAAATCTTTGGAGTGGCAACAAGTCTGTCCACACTTTTGCTCGCAGCGAGCTCTTTTTGTGTCTTTCTCTTTCTCTCGACGAATGGCGAAACGAGAATGTCGGGGCCACGCTTGAGGGGGGTCTTGTAAATTGTCTTTTGTCTCACCCGTTGTAATTTCGCATCTCGAGACGAGTTTAAAAAGTTTCCTATGAAGAGAACACAGTGACAGTAAAGTGTACAGTGAAATTGTTGCTCGACAGAAGTATAAAACGGTTGCACCATGCCGCGTGTTGGAGTCACACGTAAAATTATTCGAGCGTTCGTTGAATACCATAAAAAATAATTTTTCGACAAAATAAATATAAATTATTCAATTATTCAACTGAAAGTAATAAAAGGCAGAATAATTATTCAATTTCTGGAATTATTCGAGAGTGATTTTAACTTATTAAGAAAAATTCTCTGGTCATTTCGCCACACAGTGTCGTAAGGAAAAAAAAAAATAGTCGCGATTTATCATTCGATGTGAAAAGAGAATATTTTTGAAATATTAAAAAAAAAAAATTTGTTGACTTTGCACTGGAACTTTGCCGTTACATTTCCAACGGATAAGTTTTTTTTTTTTTTTCATCTCGACTATCAAACATCCGTTGGGCTGGCGCTGTGTATATATTTGCAATAGTGAAATTACTCGCACGTGAATTCGGTGAATTTTTATCGTGTGCCAAACGTTTTGCCCCAGCATATCCTGTCTGTGCAACAGTTTTGTTTTATTTTACCGGCCTGCTCTCTCGGTTATTACCTCTCCGCTTCAATCTCGACTGTACACCGGAGCATGCGAGTTGATTTTTTTTTGGTATTTTTTTACGGTGCATGCGATACCCTCTCGACCGGTATCCCTGGGAATTAGCGATTGATCCACCCCCGAGGGGAAGCTTCAATGCGAGGGTCCGCGATATCGGAAATTGGAGGGTCGCGAAACTTTGCATGGGGTTTGCGCGAGAGCCGCACTCCAGGTTTTCTCCCTCCCTCCCTCTCAATCTCTCTACATCTCTCTCTTTCTCCCTCTTCGTCTGTCTCTATCTCTCGGTGTATTCTCGTTTTCCCCGTCTGGGAAAACGTATTCACGCCTCTGGCTAACTCGCACCCGACACAATTCTCTCCCGACAGCTGCAATTATCGCGGAAGAACGGCAGAGAGCGAATTTTATCCGTGACGTGAAAACAGAAGCCGGAAATAGAGGTGACAGACGAGGGATACAAGCGATAGTAGAGGGGCAAACAGAGAAAGAAGAGAGTAAAAAAAACTAGAGGGCACGCACAGGTAGAGTTTCGAATCAACAAAATCAACAATGAAACCCGATGCCAATCACTGTAACAAGTGTATGTGTTGGATATAGAGCGAGTGCTCGACAAATCGAGCACTCTGTAACGAAAATTCGTCCACCCGAATTATTCGAAATCCACTCCGTTAGTCGGAGGTTCTCCGATATTGCGTTACCTTTTATTTGCCTGGAACAAACGTCGGGTGTTTTTCCAACGGGAGAGAGAGAGAGAGAGAGAGAGAGAGAGAGAGAGAGATCGGGGAGGATTGAAAAAAAAAAAGAGAGAAATTTTATCTGCTGTCTGGCAACGACGAACGCAGTCAGTCGACTGAGTTATATGGGATTTCCGAAAGAGAAGAAGATGCAAGCTTCAGGGAAACGTGAATGCGCAATGTGTGGATAAAAAGGCCTGGTAAAAAATATAGGAATGATAAACTAAAAAAAAAAACGAAAAAAAAGATTCAGAGGTCGGAACAATCATGAAAAAGAATTGTCAGGCTGTCAGAGAATTTACAGTGAGAACGCGAATTCGAGTAATATGGAGATAAAGCGAAAAAGAAAAATATAGAGTGAAAAACAAAATAGAATGAGAGACACAAAACCGGGGAAACAAAAGCTTCGTGTTTTCTCGTTGTCGGGGAGAGACGAAATTCCTTTATTCGGATTCTCGTACTGTGAACAAGCTATTCTTTTGTAAATTCGCATTATAGCGCTCAAACGGTATGAAGAAAATGAGAAGGGGCAGGTATGGTTTTACGTGAATCCTCCTTTGAAAATGGAGGATTGAACATGAAAGATGCAATAGAAGCGAAAAAGGGATATGACGCGGGGAGAAAAATATATAAGGTACTGATGCGTATAACTTAATGAGAAATGAGATAGATAGAGAGAGAGAGAGAGAGAAAGGGTTGAGAGGGTTGAAGGCATCCTCTGGCTTTGACCCATCACAGTTTCACAACGAGAGGCACTCACATCTACCATTTCTCGCTCTATTTATACATTCATATCTCCATTCATATAAATAAACATTCTATATTTATTCATTTATGTAGATACATATTGTATATTTATTCATGTAATAATACTATGTAACTCCATTCGTTCTAATAAATATTAGGATAGCGCGAGAAAAATCGACGATTTTTAATCTCGCTTAATCGAAATTTAGCCAAATCAATGATTCGAAAAACGTTCAGCGATATTCAAATTTTTTGCGCACGGGTTTTTTTTTTCAACATCATGAAGAGCCTAAAATTGAAAAAAAAAACCATCAAAATTTCAAATCATCGAGTTTTTTGCGTCACTTTAAGTCGTCTAACAGTAGAAATTTATGGACGTATATTTGCCTGAGAAATTCCAACATCGTTACCGGTTGATAAGTGAAAAAAAAGGGGCTGAAATAAATGGAGAATGAAGATAAGTATTAAGCACCACGAGTGAATTAGGCTGCAACACCCTTGGAATTCGATGATCGGAAAATTGACGTTACAAACGTCCCGTTTGTCCCCCCCCCCCTCCCCACAGAATCACAGGATAGCGATAATCACGATTAATTAGATTTTGTGAAATATTTTTTCTCAGTGCATGAAATCGATCTCGCTGACTAAAGAAAAAAAAATCAAGTTCGTAGAATATGCAAAATAGAAAATAAAATAATATTGGAGTGGCCATTGAAAAAAAATCACGAAACATTCGTTCTTCTCCCATATCCTCAAGCCATAGAAGTGTATTTAAGCAACTACTCTTCGCCCAAGAAGCAAGCCTGATCGTTACTCCATACATATCAAATGACTCGCTATACATCTCACAAACGAGAATAACAAGAGAATGATAAAGTGTTTACATAAATAATAAACAAACAAAAAAAAAGCGAGATACATTAATAATTAGCCAAGGTTAACTCTGCTCTTCGGAATGTAAAACTTTCACGTTCCAGGCTCCGTGTATATATAGATTTGCCGGAGACTTTTAGACGAACTCGAGCTCGTGGCAAGGAGGGAAAAAAAAAATGAAATAAAAGAAAATCTCCATGTTTTTTTGGATCACATTAGCCGCGTAAGGGAGAGTTGAGGGAGCCGAGAAAAATATTGTGCTCTCGGAGCGCAGCTCGCGAGGCACGCACATGCTTGTCATCGATGCCCGCAGGAGCACATCCAGGCATCAACGCGCGGTGTTTCAACAGACTCGCGGACAATCTGGTTTTTTCGCTCATTCGCGTCCTCAACAGTGGCGGTCGCTCATAAACGGTCAGTTTGAACTGCCGGTAAGGGGAAGGTTAAACGATACGGTGATTGGTCACCTGACTACATGAGAAAAAAAAGTTATTGACATTCCTCTCTCTATCTCTCTCTCTCTCTCGTTGCCTTTCTTTTTTATAAAGATGTTTTACTACCGACTGCCAATCACTGGAGGGTGACTAATAATTGTTATTGGTTACTCCAGAAAACCCAAAGAAAAAAAAAGAAAACTGTAAGGTGAGCTCGGAGATGACGGTAGTCACGGTGAGGACGATCACTTTATGGTTTTTTTTTTTTTACCTAAACGAAGGTGGTCTGGGATCAAAGAATGTCTATACTGTATGAAATAAACATATATATAAGATGATGAATTTGCTTGCGAAATAATGAATTTTATACCGGTGAACATTCAAGGCATAATTTTCGTGCAGATTTTACTTTACTAGAGGAAGCTTTGTGATAGTGATTTTTTTGTTTGTTTAGAGTCCTAAATGCCAGTGTCTTTAAAATAAGCTATCAGTGCTGCAATTCCGGAGAAAAGGGAAGCCGTACAATACCTTCTGGTTGTAATTTTTTTTTACCCTAATTTAGACAACCGCAGATATTGCGAGGCATTATGAATACTTCGAAAAATTTGGTCACACCAAATTCCCAAAATTTTGAAATATCTTTGGCCTGTAAAGTCGAGAATTAGGCTGCCTTGATCTCAAATACTAATTTTTTTCTGCACTAAATCGATGTTCTTCAGTTTAGTTCTGCCCTCGACGCAGCATCCTTTCTTCTTTGAAAGACTTGTGCGAAAAATATGTTTTCTTTTTTGCTATATCAGGTTAAACGCGTTACAGTAATTGGCTCCACGCGAGTAGATATATACTAAAAAAAAAGATAAAATGCCGATTGGCTGCTCTTTTTTTTGTAAATCAAATGCTATTTATTGAGAAATACTGCCAATTACTGTGCAGTCGATATTTTAAAGGCTCATGAAACGTCCGTAAGTATAAATCCTCTTTTGGATTGAGTGAGGATGATATAGGCTCGATGTAGAGATAAAATTAATCGATCCTCCGATCGCCAATGAAATTCGGTCACGAGACGAATGAGGTCTCTCGTCTTGCTTACCGCCACGATTTAAACTTGTAATCGATGAATCATCATGCATCGAGGACGCAGGATGAGAGTGAACGGAGAGGCAGATCTCAATGTATATTATATATACATGTACAATCGATTTAAAAAAAATTTCAAACTGGATCTACATATATATATATATATTTATATGCATGGCTCACGAATAGGTTATACGATCTAATTTTAATCGTCAACTCTGCGCAACAGGCCGTATTAGCATATTCAATCTCTAAGGAAATTACTTTCGAGCGTGTTTCATCCGAGGGGATATATAAAAATTCGATCGAGCTATAATGCGGCCAAGCACGAAGGTTAGAGGGAAATAAAGAGATGAGGTTTGCTTTCAGAGTGAATCGTCGATGTCTCTCATGATTTAATGCAATGAGTTATTAAACGTCAAACGGAATTATCAAGTGACGAAATGAAAATAGGAATTAACCTAGTGGAAATTTTTTTTGAATGCCCTTTTTGATGACTCGATATTTATCTTTTTTTTTTTTTTAATCCAAAGAATGTTTCGTTCGGGAAACTAATAAGAGCCAAGAATGTAGTGCGAAATATGCGTACTGGAAATTCTCAAGATCAAATTCCGCTACATGTATAATCACACTGAGAGCCTCGGGCAATGTGTCAGGATAAATACATAATATACCGCGGGAACTTTTCAAGCCACTATATTATGAAACTGTGCTGTTCGGATAATTGATTTTTTTTTCTCGAATCTGTTGCTTGAGGCCGGTGATGAAAAAGAAAATAAAAGAAGCGTTTGTAAAATGAAAAGTATTGAAAAAAATCTAATCTGCGTTTAATCTGAGAAATAAGTTTCGTGAGCTTTTTCGGGCTTTTTTCTCTTTCGGCATAATTCAAACGATTCTTACACTCAGGATTGAGCTAAGACTGAAAAAATTTGTATAGATTTGCCGGAGGCAGAAATGGGATTTTCTTTTTCTTTTTTTTTTCGTTTTTTTCCGAGCCTCTTTTTCACACAGACGAACTATAAAATCAATCGGCACTGAGATCCAATAGTTTCTAGCGTAAAATAATGAAAAATATGATTTGAAAAAATGAGCCAATTTGAGAAAAAAATGATTCAAATTTTCGAAGCATCGTAATCCTTTTGACCCACAAATTTTTCCCATCGAGAGGGCTCATTCATTTTATGAAGAAAAGAAATATCGAGGGATTATTCGAGATATAACACACTGAAATTGAAATTTATTATCCAGTCCCAAGGAATAATAAAGAAGTTTCAGAAAGATATATATATATACATATATATTGCATGTATAAAATATTATTGCGTGGACGAAGGTAGGAGATATTTACTCACGGTTCTTTTCACTCGATAAAATTCCGGACACGGTTCATTGGATTTATCGTCACTTTTTTTTCAACGAAAGGGACAAAATGTGATAAGAATGTAGCACAAGAGAAAATCTTTTGACCCAGAATTCGAAATTGGACGGTGAAAATGAAAAATAATATTCATCTACAACTATGAAACTCGAAAAATAGAAATACCGAGATAAATATTGGAATCAAGTCTCGTTTTAAAAATTGCCTTAAATTATTTTTAAAAGGAAAAAAAAAAATAAACAAATATATGTATATTCTTCGTACGATCGAAAAGTTATTCTGTTTACAATTTTGAATATTACTTCGAACAGGATTATTGATAATTTAAATACCTTTTACGAAGTGTTCAGATGGAGAAAATTTTTCGAAAGCCCAGAATTCTTACCTGAAACAGAAAGGAAAGTATTCCATTAGCCGATGAAATTGGTTTATGTATAATGTATACGTTTTATGTATAGCTGGGTATATATAATAGCTTATGTAAGGCTGGGCTTGTCGAGGGTGAGATTTTCTATGGTGAGGATAAGGGTTCGTAAATCGATACGTTGAAGGGTGCTTGCATACCCAATATCGCTGTATTCGATGCAGATAAAACGTCTCTTACGTGTAAAACAGGGTGGAGGCTTGCTTGGGGCGATCGCCGATAAGAAAATACACATTTACACACATTACATATATACATATGCATATATCATTCGCCTCTACTTCGCGATATCTTCATTCACATTTTTCGAACTTTGTCGTTGCCGGAGTTTCCGTTTCCGCAGGTCAAAAACCGCGGAAATACGAACCGAAATTCACGCCGTACACGCAGAGCAAGATCGTGCGGGAGAAAAAAAAAAGTATTTCACGAACGAGAATAAAGTGTCCACATTTTTTGTTCTCCTGTTGACGAGAGAAAAAAATAAAATGTATCATCGTCGAGAGTGTATAGGATCGACCGTGGGAGCTTACAACTCGAGAACTATATAGTCACTGAATTTTTCGCATGTTTAATAAAAAATTCAAAGGGCCAGACGTAGCAGCCGTTACACCGGAGGGAAGCTTCTTCAATCCCTGTATTTTCGACTATACCCTCGGCGGTATCAATAATTCAAAAGCACACTTTCCACATCGTTATATTTTGGAAAAGCGATTTTTTTTTATTTTGGTGGAACGAACGAATAAATGATACGTCAGATTTTATTGTTGAGCAAGATTAAAAGAAAACGGAAGCGTTGAGAAAAATTGAAGGCAGAGTAATTGATATTTCAATATTTCTTATGAATAAAAAAATAATTGAATGATGAATTTTTGAATATTAATTACAAGCATACATCGAATATTTCTATCATTCTCATTTCCATTATCAATGCATACATTGTATATGTGATATGTGTGTTGTAAGCTTCGCAAAAAAAAAAAAAAATAATGTAATTATTATCGCGGGAAAACCGTGTGATTTATTCATATGTGCGAACAGTCTGACATTAGAAAGGAGCTCGCCCACGCCGGAGGCAAGAAAACACACCGATGGGAATTCATAATGCGGTTTGTTCCAAAGTGCGCTTATATTATTTACGAGGCGCATGACCCAGTGGGACTCTCGTGAGAAGTTTTCTCGTCTTCGTTAAAAAACTAAAAAAAAAAGGGGTAAGAGATGAAACGAGATTTTTCGTTTCATTCGGTTTGTATTAATCGACTATTTTATTAGGTCAGATGAGAAATTGAGCAGTAAATGAAAAAAAAGACAAACACTTTTTTGTATCGACAAAATTAATCTATTCGATTTAATTGTATTTCATTTCAACGAATGAAAATTCATATATGGATGATCATCGCAAAAAAAAAAAAAAATTTAGAAGTTTGAATAAGAAAATTACATTTTTCTCGAACCTATATTTTATCACACACGATATTTCCACTCGCTTTACTCGATTTATATCGAAGATATTTCGAATTTTTTCTGCCGTATTTCATTACCGAGGATTCTTTGCGAGCAACTAAATTGGTTATGGATGATACGTGCTCGACGATATCCTAAAAAAAAAAAGGGAAACGTCAAACCACAGCGGCGAGAGCTGAGAGGCGATCGCTTTTCTGCGTAACGCTAATTGATCGAACGTGTCGCGAGATCTTCGTCGTTCTTCTCGTTCAGGCGTGGTCAAGGAGATATGATGGGGCTCTCTCATCATGCAGCAGGAGGATAGAAAGAGAAAGAGAAAGAGAAAGATCGTGATAAAAATGCGTGAGAGCATTTTCATCGAGAAAACGATCAACCGAGTTTGAAAAATTCCATCCTTGGTTAATTTCATTCAAGACGTCTTCAGCAAATTATTCGAGATTTTTCATTCAATCAAAAATAAAGAGTAATCTAAATATTTATTTTTACACAATACATATTTAAACCAGTTACAAATTTTGTCGAATCGAGCTATCGTTAAAGTTTCAATTGATGAAAAGTAAAATTTATTTGTCGCATTTGCAATTTCATTGAAATTAATTTTTATTCAATTCGTTGAGTTTTTTTTTTTTTACCGTAATGTAATAATGTAATTGGTCGGTGCATTATGCAATCGTAATGTTGCTGGAATAATTTATCGATTCAACTCAAAGCTAGAAACTCGATTATTGCCTGGCATCTCATATCACATTAACGCGATGAGATGGCGAGTAAGATGAGCGATTACGTATACCTACTTGCAGCGATGTACTCTGGTCCAGATAAAAGAGACTCGAGATCATGTTTCCAGGATTTCCCCTCTGAACTCATTTGGACATTTCTATTCTAGGAAAATACATTTCACAGCTATCTAGGTACTTGTAAAATGTGTAAGTAATACCTGTTAGGTATACGTTAAGCATATATTTATATGTATTCGCTATCTACTCGGTACACGATGAGTGCACCTGCAGCACCATAATTCTCGGCATATACACGAGACTCATAGGATCGCACAGGCGTTAATTCTCCATGTTCTCATTAGTCTAGTTTCTTATATAAGCTATAGCTGTGCTCAACGGGGATTAACGCGTCGAGCGATGCGACACGAAATCAGTGGGTACGAATCTTTTCACGTTCCTAATTTTCCTCGTAAAACCTTGGCATACAACTTTTTTTTTTCTTGTACTTCGGTCAGCTATATTGACTACGCCATTTTGAATATCGTTATCTAGCACAGTTGCAAAGCAGCCTCCTGAAAAAAAACTCGGGGTACCATAGTTGTGCTTGAAAATTTCAAAAAGAAATCCGAAAAAAATATTTTTTTTTTAAAGATCGAGTCATCTAAAAGTCATGTATGATATAACCGCGATGGTAATCGCGTATGTGAAATTTTGGAATTTTATAAAAAGCACACTTGCTCGAAGAACACCAAAAACCGTGAACATTTTTCAATCAAAATAATTATTTTCTGTAGTCCTGTCCATCGCTGAGAACATCGTTTCATTCTCATATTTTCATCAAACTTCATACAGCACCGACGAACCGAATTATCCTTGCAAAAGGTATCGTTCTCTTCGAGAGACGATATACTAAAAATTTCCATTCGTAGCTCTAGCTCAGAAGTTACAGAAAAAAAATTTGGTTACAATGTTACGGCGTAAAGGAAAATTTACCATACGGAAGTGAGTGTATATATCGTCTGCGCAAGAGCTTCAGATGGAAATTTCTACAATTCAGAACGAAGAGAATTTTCTTACGAAGAAAATGAGATCTATAGGGAGGCACATTTGTTTCGAGAACTTGAAAATAGAAACATTTTTATGAAATTATTACGAGAGAATGTTTAATTATTTCAGTGTTCTTTGAGCAGTATTTTTCACGAAGCTCCGAATTCTCACGCGTTCAATTGCATAACAGTTTTATTTTCATGATTTTCACGCGACTCGAGTCCCTGAAGGTACAAGCCACACTTGAATCATTTGTAAAATGATCGTTGAATATAGCATGGCTCATTGAATTTAAAAATCTTCGTGATAGATAACTAGCGGTATCATCGCAATGAGAAACTGGCCAGAGCGGAACGTTTGTCCGGTCATAGTCGGTTCTGACCTACTCGCAGTGGAAATGGCAATCGCGTAGTCAGACACACGAGACACGAGAATGATTGGATGCGAAGCGGCATTTTTAATCAATCTCGTTTATTCACCGCGAGTGATTGAGTCTCGTCAATAGACTGGCGACAAGTTTAAGCGATGTATATCGGGTATTTCGCATCAAGTGGAACGGGACAGTTATTTTAAGGGTAATTGTCAAATAGGACTTGTTAAATTCACTTTTTAGCTTAATTTTCACCTTTTTTGTTTTAAAGTCATTGTTCGTGGATTAAAATAAGATGAAAAATTAATTTCACCAAAAATTATTCCACTTCATATGGAATATCCCATATTATGGATATAAAATAATTTCCGAGGTTCGATGTCGGTATACTGTGAACAATTTGTGCTTTGCACCAAGTCAGCGAGTGAATACGTATATCCGCGTAGTGAACAAACAGCTGAGAAATTCTGCTTTGTAGCGGATCTTCACAATGGAACGATTCGATGTATATGCAGTATATATAATACGAGAGAGAGAAAGAGAAAGAGAGAGAGAGAGAGTGGTACGAATGAGTGCCAGAATAAGAAAGGTGAAGGCATGTGTGCGGACGACAAAAGTCCACGTGAAGAGAGATACAGACAGTCGAGTCAAACAAACCGCTATTACCGCATGTTATACACAATCCCTATACTATATGTATATGAAGGAATTTGCAAACCAACGACGACTCTCAGACTTCCTCGAGCAAATAGTTTCGGTAATGTACCTCTACGTTATGTCGTCTACGAACCTATGCAACGACGACACTTCTTTGCCTACAATACGCGATACATATGGTGTATTCCGATCTAAATTATTATGCATTATTTTTTCTCTCTATTTTATTATTTCGTATAACGAAACGTCCGAATCATTTACACAAATTTTCAGACTTTTCGAAAATTAGGGTGTCACTGCGGATTCGATTTTTTTTTTTTTCGACATTTTTATTTCTAGGTACGTGTTACAGAAAAGAAATCGAGAAGGAGAACAGTGAGAACAACTTGAGTGAAAAAAATTATTGAAAATAACGTACTTATCAAATTTATTAACAATTTTACAAAATAATTATCGTGTCTAAGAGATATTATTGATGCTTTTATCATAAATAGGTTCGGAACAATCGATAACGTGCAACGAAACGATCAAATTTAATTTTAAGACAAATTGGAAAATTGGTGAAGTATATTCCGTTTCAACTTGCCGTACCAAAATACCAAAAACAAAAGGAAATTAATAATAACTGCAAGAGTGAAGGCCGTGTCAATTTGGCCGGGAAAACTCTCATTTTACATGTTTATATATAGAATACTGTAGTATATAATCGTGAAACTAGCAATGTGTAGAGGGAACGAGCAATGGAACAAGAGGTGCGAGAGCTTCGTATATTATACATGGGTCTATGGACCTGGCTGAGCATCGTATTTTTGTTATTATTATTTTTTTTCAGAATAATAACACCCAAACTCGAAGTTTGAATCGAAAAATTACTTTTTATTAGACAAAGAATATACTGCTGGAAAGTCATTTGCCTCTGGAATTGTTTGCAAAGATTATTTTCACCGCGTGCGACTTGACACTGCAACGAACGTGGGAGAAGGTAAGTTTTTTGACAGTTCACGAAAATGATGCATCTTATATGACAAACGAGTATTGATATATTTTATATGAAGAAAAAAAGGTAAGACCGTAAAACCACGAACAAATTTTTAGCTCCAGTTTCAATCAGATATCATGACTATTGTTACCCATTTCATTTGAATTTACATATATCGCGGTTTTATTCCTTGCTCTCTATAATAGAAAACGACTGATTGAAACGTTGTAACGTCCCTCCCCCCGCCCCTCCCTTTTCAATTGTAATATCTCTAAATCGTTTTTCGCATAGAGTACATTCGATTTTCAGTGTCAATTCTCCGGCAAAATTGTTTCACGGACAGTTATTTCATTCCGTTATACATAGCCACGCAAAAGGAAAGACCACGATCATGTATCGGGTTTTTTGATTCGTTCGAACAACGTCTCTCGTTTCAATTTCTTCGATCTTTTTTTTTTCGAAAAACAAATCATCAGCTACCGTAAGTTAATGTTCTGTCAGAAAAATTTCATTTGCTTGAACGCAACGAATGTTTAAGAAAAAAAAAAAAAAAATCGATTAAATTATTCGTTATATATTTGTTTTTCAATGAAACGAAAGCTATTGACAATTCGAGAAATATCCATCGAGAAAAATGTAATTTGTTTCAAAGCAATAAATCGTTGGTTAATCCAAAGAATTTTCTGCTGCTATAATTGTTAATCGAAAATTCCCAATCAAATCTATTTCCTGGATTGTTCAATGGGAATGTATTTATCCGGTTGCGATATTTTGCACAGTGTACGTGTCGTTTCTACGAATGGTCGTAGAAAAAAAGCAGAAAAGAAAATTGCGCAGCTCATTTTATTCCCGCGATAATAAATCACTCGTGTGCCCTGGAGGAGATTTTTCTCGTGTTTAGCTTTCTCGTGTGTTTAGTCTCTCTCGGCGCGATAACTGCAGTACGTATGCGTGCATAAATGCATGCGCTGTCGCGAAGATAGACTCAAATATGAATATACTTATATGTATATATTATGAAGAAGTTGGCGGAAATTTGGACCAGGCGGCCAAATTGAATCACTTTTGCGTTTCATACAATCTGCAATGTATTTGCTTGTATTTACTTGCATGTGGTTTATACCTACTTTGAAGGTTCAGATTCGAAACTGTCACTGCACGGCTACGTTAGTGCCATATGTTACTGTCCGTTTGGGGACAACATGGCTTAGTTCGATTCTCCAAGTTTGCAATGTTTTAATTGAAAAAATTTTTGGAAATCTACCTCAAATTCATATATTCAAGGGCTGACAAAACTTATAGATACCGCGTATCGTACGAAACTGAGATGTAGTGGAAATTTTCGAATTGACAAACGGCTATTTTGAAATTGAATTTTACTTGCTCGATTACTACCTCAATTTCGTATCTGGATACGGAAATTCTGGATACGAAGTTTCCGAAATATCTGATAGATTAGGTGATTTTAAGGATATTTGTGATTCACGATTATTGAATTTACCATTTCGAATTGTCGCTCGAAAATCGACTGACTCAGAAGAATCAGGCTAAGCGACAAAAATCAAAAACGAAAATTACAGGAAATACCCAGCAATCATCAAGAGCTCAGTTAACTTTATTATTGTCGTTGAAATTTGCACACCCTTAACTTTTTGCAGCTAACATGAATTTCCGAACAATGCCCTGAACATAGAATTTACAGGGTCAAGAAATCTGAGCATCGGCAGCATCAGTCTGAATAAAATGGCCCTGATAATCCTTCACTTGTGGTCCATTTTTTTGAGCTAGAATTTACCAAAACTAAAAGGGTGGTCCAAATTTGCACCAGCTGCGGTTTATGTATGGAATAAACACGAAGTACAGAAACTGTGCTCATCGTCGAGCTTCGCGACTCCACGTGCGGTCCTCGTCGTGCCCGAGGCCGAGGGTACAGACCATTAATAATTATAGAGGGACACCCCCCTTGACGCCTCCTTCTTCTTCCTCTTCTCTCTCTCTCTCTCTCTCTCTCTCTCTCTCATTTTATATCGGTCCTTCGGCAACAGCAGCAGCCGGCCCTAGCCTCGGCGGACACCCGAGGCTGCATGTGCTATTTATTACCAAGGTAATGATTATTTATTAATCTAACCGCATCAACGTTATCACGCAGCAAATTTGTCGCGGCTCTCGCTGCTGTTTGCCCAAGAACTGTATGTATATATATATATACACACGTGTACGTATATATAGAGATTAGGTTATATGAATTTCGAGAGCGGTTTCTCTGCAGTTAGAACGGCAAGGTGACTGTGCGAGTGAATATAAATGCGCGGAGGTGCGATGAAAATAAACATGCACTCTACTACACGGCCTTGCTCTATAAGCACATAATATGTTACATTACAGGTATGTGTCTATCATAATCGGAAAATATGAAGTTACGAAATGGTCGAGTTAATTAAGAAGAGGGTGCGCGAGAAAAAATTCTATTAAAGTTTTTGAGCAAGTATTTATATAGTAATCCCCTTTAGGATCTGTACGGGAGCTTTTATCAAGAAAAAGAAAAATATTTTTGCTGCTAAAATTATAAAAATTGAAAGTCGATTAAGAAAATATCTTTAGGGCAGATTTTCGAACAATTTTTTTTTTTTCCAGTTAATTTCGTCAAAAAGTCAAAACGGAAAATCGATTGGAATTGAAGCATTTTAAAAATCTACAGAGATTTTATTGATCATCAGACTACGTGATTATCAGAAATCAAGAAATTGTATTTAGATTTTATCAACTTTCATTTGTTACTATATATCAGAAGAAATGATCGAGTTGATCAATAAAAGGCTATGAGGATAAATTGACTTCTCCTCAATTGATTGATTGTTTATCTAAAAGTAAAAAAGTGCTATTATCGACGGCCATCAAATGTATTCAAGAGCTTCTTTGCGAAACAAAAAAAGATTTTATCAAACATCTCAACCTAATTTTGCTCGGATTTTCAAATTATTATTCGATATTAGAATGCATTCGATCTAAAAAAAAAGATTTGAAAATGATTGCTAAACTAAAAATCAATTCTCATCGATGAATCGGACAAACTCATTACGAATAGCGTTCAAGGTGTCTAAAAAAGTCAATTGATAATGATGCAAGCCATTAAACAGATTATCGCTTTGATTTTTTTTTTCTATCGAACTCTGATTGTTATTGAATTCGCTCAACTCGTTGCAAATATATTCGAGAGAATCAACATTCTACGCTCTCTTTATACGTACACAATGGGTACAGCAGGGTATACAAAATTGAGCGAGAGGAGAACAATCGGCGTCATTACGCCCGGGAGCGAGCAAAAGTTTCGCCAGATACTCTCTGCAGCAAGTAAGGCTATATGTATGTACATATATATACACATCAACGATGTTTGATTCGCGCGTATGGTGGCCAGCATAGCATAGAAATTCACCAAGCGGAAATCAATCGGCCCTAGTACACGTCACAGGCAAAGCCAACGTCGAGTATCATCAATGAGAGAGAGATAGAGATAGAGAGAGAAAGAGAGAGAGAGAGAGAGAGAGAGAGAGAGAGAGAGAGAGAAAGAGGTGAGTAGGTACGAGCAATCCTGTCTTTGCGTTGTAGTTACGTGAAAAAAATTGTAATACTTCCTACATCACATAAGAATTTTCACACCATTTATTTTAGGATAGTAACTTTTTATGTTAATCAATTCGTTCGTTGATTCAATCATTGATTAATTTCCCCATCATGTACAGGAAACGTTCATTGGGTGAAATTTTTTTCTCGAAATATTCGTGCTAGATATTCAAACATATCAAATTGTGTTTAGCACGCGGTTGCTCGCGTGATGAGAATTTTGCTTATGGGATCAGACACACGCACTTGAAAAAACAAAATGAATAATAATCATTTTTTTCCAAGTGCATTTTATAGACATAATTTTAGGAAGATAAGCAAATCATCAATGCTATTTGAGCAGTGAATAAAATATGTAAAAATAAATTAATTAAGATTAAAATGAGTGTAAAAAAAATGTCCTCACATTTTTTTTCTCGTTCGCAAAAGCTTTCTTTACGAGGTATATAGAGATCCCTTTTTCCATGTAGTAAGGTTTGTGGAAAGGACAAAATTTCAAGGAAAAATAATTTGCAAATGTATAATTTGCAGACTCTTTCGAAATTCATCGAGAGAAGCTTCAGCGTTTTGGCGCTAAGTAATTAAAACAAAACAAAAGTTTCAAATTCGCCTGCCACAGCCTCCCATACAGTAAGTTGTAACCTTGTAACTCGAAGCAAATCTATTTTGCGCAATCTGACAAGGAGAGATTTTCGTTAAGGAGAGCTCAATTACGAGCCCACCGGGGGAGCTTGAAAATACATAGTTGGATGAGGGACGAAAGGTACAATGAATTATATCCGACCTCTCAGCCGAGTCGCACCAGTAGTACCCTCGAATTTACACAATCGCAAAGTTTACCCAAGTATGATATACCCGGGACAATTCCATAGGAAAATGAAATGCCCTCTCCGATCGGATGGAAACTTTTTCGCTTGATGCATGATATAAAGGGTATCGAGATTTTTTATATAGATCTTTTTGTTTACGATGTTCTGCTCGAATCGTTAAATTAATGGCAAAATGAAATGCAAAATATATGAAAAAATAAATCAAGTGCAAAATATATTGGTATTTAAGAAAAGAATGTTTGTCTTCTACATAAGATATACTTATTCCCGTATTCCAATCGAATATCAATAGAACCTTTGATGTTATCGAAACGTTGCCAAAAATCGATAAAGCCGCAATATGAAATTATGAAAAATTGTCACGGCGAAAAATGCATAAAAATTCCAACAACCCTTCAGAAGATGTAATGAAATGTAAAAAAAAAAAAAAAAAATTCATCCAAAGGGGGTGAAGCTTCAAGACTGTTTATTTTTATATTGTCACCCATATCCTTATAGCGCATAAGGGACCGTTATGTGCATATATAATCTCTCTTTTGCATAATAGACTGTACGTATGCAGTATCAATTTTTCAGGGACGAACAAACGTCTTGTCACGTGAAATTATTCACGAGACAATATCTCGGAAGGTGTCCGAGAACGTCTTCGCTCCATTCCCAGCAAGATGTGAATTAATAGATTCCGGACAAGCTTGCGTATCTATGTATTTTACATGTGTCACTGTATACCGCTATATCTGTAATTTAATTTCTACATACTCGTTACACCGTGAATGCGATCAATCGATTGCGAACAAAAGGCCTAACCAACAAGATTTAACGCGTGAAACGATGTGGTTCACGTCCTTTCGTTCGCCAGCAGCCGATATATGGAAATTTCGCTACAGATATATATATATATATATATATATATATATATATATATATATATACGTACAGAGTATAAACGTGGCATTTGTAACCTTCGAGCTCACCTCGAAGGAGTGTTGGCCATGGTTTCTATCTTGCACGGGCAAGGGCAAGGCCATCTTGTATGTTACGTAACACACACTACTTGGATCGTGCGTCAACGTTGCCATTCATATAAATATAATATAATCTATGTCTCTCTCTCTCTCTCTCTCGCTCTTTCAAATTTTATAATAGCTTCAGCCAAGCCACTATTGTACTCAACACGTATGCTATCCGAGACTTCTGGATCTACAATGGCAGTAAAACGGGCGTCTGTCAAGCTAAAGTATTTCGTATAAATCAAGTATGTACATACGTTGAGATTAAAAAAAAAACAATTATCGAAGCGGCTGAAGCCATTATTTAAATTAAGTTAATTTGAACAGTCAAAATAGTTGATTTTTTTTAGTAATAACAATAGTGTTACGAAACAAGAAAAAAATACATCATTAAACGGTTCTGATGGAAATTTGAAACGTCAATTTTTTTTTTCGTTGGAGTTTCTCGGTTAGAAATAAGTTGGTTCAGCTGCAATGGCTGGTTGGTTCAGTTGTGCAATAAGTTGGTTCAGTTGTGCTGGCTGCACCCATTCAGGCTGATTTTCTTCGTGATCATTGGCAGATTCAAAATTATACTTGGTCTGCAGATTTTTAAAGTCAGAGCAACGATTTTTGGATGAGCGTGCAATGTTTTTTTTTCGGCGATTTTCAAAACGGTCTCACAGCTTCAAAAATAACACGAGTAATCAAAAATAATTCTTATTCTAATTGACTTGAGGTGTTTAGGTAAAAAAAAATGTTAAAATTATCAAAAATCTCACTCCTTCTTTCTTTCTGATGTGATCACGCAAGTGCGCAAAGCTCCGAAACTGCAATTACCTGTCAGTATACGTGTGCGCACTTTACTGAAAATTATATGGTAGGAAGGATAATTATACGAGGATCAAGGTAAAAATAACGACTTGAGATACGCGGTGAAAGAAAACTGAAGAAACTTCCCTCTTCGAAAATCCCGATAGGAGTGTTCCACGGATAAGCCATATACAGATTAACTCGCGACATCGCGACCACTCCGTGGATTACTAGGGAAAATCTCTGCGGCCTCGGGCGTTGATTCGATTTTCATAATCCTATTCGACGGACTGCTCCCTTTTCATTCGCTCAATAGCCTCGTGCCTCTTTTGGCCTTGATGTCAATTTATTCAAACTCTTTTTCAACCTTTTTTAACGCGCGTTATAAGCTCGACCCTCTTCCCTTAATGATACGTGATATATTACGGATTACGAAGATTTATGAAAAAGAAAAGATCAGCTTTTGAAATGTAAATAAGCCATTGATATTACGAAGAAATTTATCTGAGTGCAACGAGATGGTTGAGTCGGAAAAATTATATATTCATGATCCTTTTTTTGTTCAGAAAAATAGCAGTGTTCGAGGACTATATAGTAGACCTCACTCGGCACCACAATTTTTATTTCCGGATTTTTTACCTGAAAATTCGTCCCCCCTAGAGTGTTGCCCGTAGCTAGTGTACCTAACATCCTATACTGTATCGCATTTGAACGAAGGCCCAGAGAAACTGCGGAAAACCTATCAGATGCAGACCACGCATTCAACAATTTTTAGCTGCGGTTAAATTTGAATACAGCAACCCCTAACCCTTGAAAAACTCACCTCCTGTCCAGCGATCAGATACTCCAACCTTTGCACGGTTGAACAGTCACCCATCTTAGTAATGGGATAAGGCCCATGTCTATCGCTGTTGATGGATTAAAATCAGTACCAATCATATTATTTTCCTTAGAAAATAAAATACTGTACGATCACTTCAGCTTCTAACTTTTTCGTCACTATTAAACTTTACATCTCATTTATGTTGAAAGCACTTTGTTAATTTCTGCACGAGTAACTTCATACAGCTATGCGAAATGAGTTTATAAATTCTATTCTCTTTAGTTGAGCTTATCTACAGCTCGTAAGTTTGCTAAACGGAAAGTTTGGTATTAATTTCCTCGAGGAATAGATTGACGTGACGGGTGACAGAGAAGAGAAAGAGAAAGAGAAAGAGAAAGAGAGAGAGAGAGAGAGAGAGAGAGAGAGAGAGACAGGGAAGAAGACAAGGAAAGAAGATACCTCATCGGTATAGTACCGATCACCTTGAGCAATTGCAGTTAGAAATTGTGGTTGACTCGTTCATTACGATTCCATTTTCCTCTCAACGTTTCTTTCTCACTCTTGTTCTCTCTCACTTCCTTTCCATCTCTTGGGCAAACACCCTGCGATGGTTTGCTGCACGTTACACACGCACACACACACACACATGTATCCGTGAGAGCTCAGGTATTGAATCCGAAGGCTTGTGGCACTCGTCGCATTGTTCTTGGATTCATACAGCGTAGCGTGAAACGCCGTGTCTCCGTCGCCGCGAATGTTCCGGTTACCGGTGTCTTTGTCAGGTCTTTCTCTTCTGCTTATTCATGCTATACCTCTCACACTTTCTTCGTCAGACTCTTTCGCGATCGTATTGTTTCAGTTGGATTTAATTACGAGTTCAACGTGAATCAGTGGGCGGCGTCTTTTATATTCATGCGCGTATATGGGTCCGCCGGCAAAAACGACGAGGGCCTTACTAGCATAATTTTATGTCTGAAATTGTGTGGTTTATGGCCTTTTATTTGCAGCAAGTCGGTATTATATGTGAATGGTAACAAACGGCGACACGTATGAACGACTTTGGCAACGTTCGAGAGCTTCTCTCGGATATACAGTAGAGAACCCGGTGAATATCCGAGGCTTAATTAATACTTTACGACACAGAAAGTTCGTCTGTTGCAGCCTGAGGATATATGGTAATTGCCGGTATCAAGGATTTTGTTTCTAATCCTGAAATCCAGTTTAGCATCCAACTCTGTTTTCGTTACTGAAACACATTACGTAACGACATCACCCGGAATGCATTTATACCTATACTATGTAAGTTGTAAAAACGTCGTTCCATTTTATTGTTCTTTTAGTGCTTGCTCTGAGCACAAATAAGTATGAAAATCCCCCAGTACACCGCCACTAATCGTAACTTCAAAATTTAGTATTGCTGACCACGTAACTCTTCAGCTGGTCCACTACGAAGAGTTGTTCTCCTCTCTCTCTCTCTCTCTTAT
Organism: Rhorus exstirpatorius; assembly: GCA_963564615.1. Lineage (NCBI taxonomy): Eukaryota > Metazoa > Arthropoda > Insecta > Hymenoptera > Ichneumonidae > Rhorus > Rhorus exstirpatorius. The sequence continues at coordinate 16,073,339 of OY751319.1, forward strand.
CCCAGTAGGCTTTACGGCGTAAGCTTTACGGTCATTGTGCATTAATAATCATCTGGTGAGCTTGGGTAAAGCTCTCATTCGCCAGTACAAAGCGTATTGTAATCGTGAGAATGTGACTAGGGGCATTTCAGAAACTTTGAGGATAATGCGCTTAATCAAACTGGGTTAATGCTTCATGGGTCAGCATCCGTAGGATATATTTTGAAATGGATAAAAAATTTGCTAACCACTTTTCGGGCAATGCACGAAAACCGCACGTTTGGAATGCACATATCTAAAATTGGACAATGAAAATTGCAAATTGTTTCTTTGAGCGCTCATTAAAAAAATAATGATTGCCATAAAATTTCTGTCATTTACCCCAAAGAAAATTCGAAGATTGACATTTGGAGAAATTCAGTGACTAGCTAAAAAAGTCATCGCCGAAAGGTTAAACTCCAATTATAGGATTAATCACTGAATTAACGGAACACCCAAGTGGACATGGAGAAAAAAAAACAATTCGACAAAATTTTCCACGAGTCTACGTCTTGTCGATCACGTGATATTCGATGTATTGAAGGTGCGGTTGTTGCACAGATTTCTGAGCACCATTGGGTGCAACCTACGCCTCTCTGTTTCGTACCGTGTCAAAAACTAACCCAGCAGCTTCTCAGTATGTATTCACGATGCCTTTGGGTTGTTCTCTCCGGCAGCTCAGCTATAATTCTCATTCTCTCGGCGTTTCGAAAGCGGCTATTGGCGGCTCGTACGTCTATCTTATTGAAGCTCACGCGCGTTCACGGGGAACCAAGCAACATCAGCACAGCATCAGCGGGTGCGCCGACATATCCCTGCTCTCCCCGGTCGGGTTCGTTGGACATTGTGTGCACTTGGAAGCGGCTTAATCAGCCATTGTCCTCAGCGTGAACGACGAGGTTATCTTGTATGTACCGTATACACGATCGACGTAGACTGCGACGTCTCGCCTAAGCATGAGCGGTCTATAGAACGATCAGGGAGACAGGGCAATCGGTTGGGTCGAAACACTGGACCATTATCGATTTTGTAAGATTGAAGCATCGATTTAGTTGACAATGGGCCATCCATTTAAGGACCGCGGAAAGAATGAACTTTCCATTGGAAATAATTGCGAGCATTCTCGAGTTACTACTTATGCAGAATCACTGACGCAAACACGCACGAATATGGCAGTGATTATACGTGACGTTTTCGTTTACTTAATCTTATTTTGGTATATTTACGGCGCTATGATCTATGGAAGATAAGCTATGACACTGGGCCATAAGCGTGTCTTGTCAACGTAGAAATAAGACGAAAAAGACTGGCGAGAGTTGAAGAAGTTAAGCGGCATCGTCCATCGTCCGTAAGTATCTCTCTGGCGCACCTCTCTGGAATCTTACTCGTGTTGTTACAAAAAAAGAAATCCTATGACCTCGCATTCGCTCGATGTATTCTCTCTCTCTTTCTCTATATATCTCTTCCTCTTCTTAGGCGCAATGAATTTCCATTAGACTTTAGCGAGCATCTCGAGAGCTCAAACGTCTTGAATTCCTCGAGAGCACCGCATGTACATACGTCATATCCTCAAAGGAGAGTTTTGCGCTCCTGTGCAGTATGAGTTATAGTGCGGAGAGCTTATTTCAGAGTAGCGAGGCAGAAAGACAGAAGAGCAGAGAGAAAGAGAGAGAGAGAGAGAGAGAGAGAGCACTAAACGTTGAAAATCAATAGAGAGCACAAAAGAGAGGAAAAAAACGCAAGAGAGTAAAACTAGTGCCGTTATTATTAGTGGGAAAGAAATTGATAGAAGGAAAACACGAAGAGTTTTGTATTCGTGTAACGAGGCAGGCAACCGTGACCGTGCTTCTCCAGAGTTCATGTACCCATATATGTCCTTTATAATTCCGTATACAGTGTTCATAACCCAAGAACCCATGGTGAATGTTTTCTCACAAAATAAACTCTTTGATTATTTTTATCCCCGCTACTCGCGCGGGTAAAGGTTGACCCCGAAGTTCCTTGCGGCGAATTATCTCGCTAAACGTATACGGAAACTGCTATAAGCTCTCCGAAATTGAAAGAAATCACAGACATCGCTTTTGTCTCTTCGTACATCCTTATTTTCGTAATAACTTTGCCATAAGATTATTTTGAATTCAGTGAGTTGGTGCGAGGAATGCTTGTCGCTGTTAGTTAAACGATTTGAGACAAAAAGCAATACGTATATGGTATACGGGTTTGACCCCAATGCCTTCAAATTTTCCTCTGTTAATATGACGTATACTTTGGCGTGGATCGTTGAGGGAGATACGTCTGAGTTCGCAGGATTAATACACGAAATGTACTTTTTACGAAAAAAAAAAAGAAAAGAAATACCATGATCGGCGAGAAAGCTCTACTCGCCAGTTCTTGAAGCATTACGAGAAGGGTACGGCCCCACTTGGAGTATATATAACCAAGAAGACAGGTCTCTCTTTATCGTCTGACACGCAACACGTATTATATTCCGGTCTCTGGCGCGTACGAGTAAACTACCGTTGGTGTATGGAACGTGTAACGTAGTACGAGAAACGGTAAGACAGGGGGGGGGGGGCTGTCGAGGATTCACTCTCTTCCCTTCTCGTGCATAAACGTCAGAGCGTTGATGAGCAACAGCACGGATGCCACATACTGGAATTACAACGTTGAAGGCCTACTCCCACTTTATCGCGAGATTAGACAATGCCGGGTCGGGGCATTAAGGCCTCAGACGGTAAGGCTTTTCTTCGTCCCTATTACTTTGCTTCATTTTCCTCTCTGGCACGCAGCTCTTATTCTCATTCTACCCAGTTCTCGAGTTCTATATAACCAAGCTTTACTGGTGGGATCATGTGAGGTCTCTCACTCACTCCGTGCCCCAGACATCGCGTAAATATACGACAGAGACCAAGAGGCGTCGAGCTTTATCACCGTTTTGCAGCTACTACGAGTATTAGAAGGTAAACGGGGTTGTATACAGAAGTGAAGGGACTGGCAGTTGAAAGGGGATCGGATGGAATGGCTATTCGTGTCCCGACGATGCTGCGATAATCGGGATGAAAAGCCCCGTCCGGAGATCACCGAGGGTCACAGGTCCTAATTGAGGTCCACCAATGTGTAGTATCATAAAAACCGTGATACTGTTGAGTTTAGGAAGATACCAGTAGGCCATGTATATAGTATCGAGACTGTGCACCTCATACGGGTACATGAGTTAAGCTCTCCGATTAAATAACCAGTTGAAACCACCAGTTATTCGTAACATTTATTTTTTCGAATGACCGCCTTTATGATTGAATAAAGAGGCGATCACGGGGAGTTGCGAGTGTATACCGTCCAAAGCGTTATATGAAACAGTTAATATGCATCAATGACAGTGTGTGATGACTATATTTGCATAGCGCATGTGTCCGACGTGTCTGTGACACATTGCGCCCAATCCGCAGATCCCCAATGACTGGATATTACCGGCGTGTAATGAAGTCTGTTCAATGTGCGTAGTTGCGGGCCCCGCGCTATCATACGAACTGGAATCGGAGTTTGCTGTATTGTCAAACAGGTATAACATAGCTAGTTTGGTCCGCACCGTCCGCACTAATGTCGTAAACGAAGAATAAAGTGATTCGATCGAGGCAACCAACGAGGAAGCAGTCGTTGCATTGTATGGATATATATATATACATGGCACATCCATAGTACATTATAGCAGCAGACTTGACTTCGATAGTCCAATGAGCACACATGCTCACGAAGTTTGTGGCCCCTAGCCCCTACAGCCTTTCTCTCTTGGCGTTATGCTCCGGTTCTTGGACAGATCAAGCCAAATAACGTCAACCCCGGAACTGCTCTCCTTAACCCTGTTACTCGCCTTCTCCTATATGCTCCGCGTCTCTCATGCACAAGATGGATAATTGCGAGCGTCCACGGACGTATCTATAAGCCGGAGGCCAACGAACAGTTCTCTCGTGGGAATGCTCGTTAGCGTCGGGGTTGGTCTATGCCTGCCTCCCAGCCGTTCTTGACCGGGCTGTATGACCTAACGTCACGTTAACGGGGCAATGGAAATCCCGGACGACGTTCAGCATCAAGCGCAAAATGTCCAGTTTCCGTGTATATGCTATACGCTGTACCAGAGGCACTCCTGGTTTTCTATATAGCATCGAGCGACGAGGCATACTGAGCTTCTTGCGTTACATGCCACCCTTCAAGACGTGTAGTCCGAGGCTTCGTATGTACACTAGAGAGACACGGTGGAACTGGTATAGTGAAGTGAGGTTTGTGGCTCCCTGGACGGCATCACATAGAACGCCGACCGGACGTATGTAGCCAGTGCACCAGGGAGATGGAACAATGTACCATAACTCACGCGCCAAGTGCAAAAGAGTGAGAGAGAGAAAGAGAGAGAGAGAGAGAGAGAGAGAGAGAGAGGGAGATAGAGAGAGAGAGAGAGAGAGAGAGAGAGAGAGAGAGAGAGAGAGAGAGAGAGAGAAAACTTCACTGAACGGGGTGAGCGAAAAGACGCTTGCGCTCAACTGAACTCACGTGTTTCAAGCATACATATTAGCGGGATGCAGTTTTCTATACCAGGTGGTTTTCCAAATACACCCTGGATGGTCTCTTCTGACGATGATACGCCTAATGTTCCGCTGCTTCCATTATAAGCCAAAGCGATACATGCTTCATGGGTTTAATGGTACAATTATTTTAAAAGTGGACCACCTTTCCACATTTTTCTTATCACTTAATTTTTAATCATTGTCTCTTTTCCAAGTGTTAGTTCATCGACGTTTGATTTTCCAATACGATAACCGTGGTGGTTGTAATTTTTTTTCCGCTGCTCCATTCCTTGGCCGTTTTCCAAATATCCCTATTCTTAATCATCGCGCTTTTTTTTCTCACTTCGATTGAATTGACAGTACGGGGATTAATCGCACGACTGAAGTGGATGGTATTTTTCTTTCTGTCGGAGATTTTATGTGCGATAACAGAGGTAATTTTCCGCCCCCTGATTTTAGCAGCTTAGATTTATTTAAATGACTTCACGTCTCTCGAGACACGAAGATCACATCGTTCATGATATAATCATCGGACGTAACCAATCAATGAGTGCGCAGATTGCACGGATTCAATTTTTTTTTATTTGTTTGAGCTTTCAATTTCTGCCTTTTTTTTCTCTCTCTCGTGTCTTCTCTTAGCGTATTTCCACTTAACCACTCAGAAGACCGATGCGTTTGTAACGATGGGACGCTAAGGATTCCCTGTGGATGTTTGTTTGGGGAGATACGGACCATAACAGGTTGCATGTAAATCGTGAGATCTACGTCTGTGTGTGTGTGTGTGTGTGTGTGTGAAAGAGAGAAAGAGAAAGAGAGAGAGAGAGAGAGAGAGAGAGATCAAGGGGGAAGAAAAAATAAAGGGAGAGAAATTTTTTTATCTCACCTGTACCGATAAGGTGCCTTCGTACGATTCGTGGTGCGTACATCGTGACAAAGTGAGTATCCAAAGAATATCATATACATTTATAGTATGTGTATATATATATATATATGCATCTACTCGATATAATTGGATCCTCTCGCGGTCGTAGCCGTGGCTCGAGCTCAGCAAGAGTGTAATCGATGCATATATACACACATAGGCAACGAGCGATGCATATTGCGAGAGACTGGGGCGCGACAGGGAGAAAATCTCGCGCGCCAAAGAATCGCGGGGTGAGGACGAAATAATTGGCGAGGGAGAGAGCCGATCGAGGTTTATACATGCGGGACAAGAGCTGGACACGATAGGCGATAGTATATGCTCCTGTCTGTAGGTATATATAAAAGTACATACATGTATACTGTAAAGTGTATAGCATATCCTAGGGAGTGGTGATGCTCCTGAGCGACCACAACAGCTGCTGGATCAAGTGGCCGTGTTATGCCTAGTACCTCGGTGTGCAAGCACGTTTAATGTATTTACGTTATGTGCAGATCCATGTATACCGAGACTAAGTACATACAGCGTATAATTTATATTTGTATATATATATAACAAGAAAGCTGAATGCATGACGAGACAGCGAATGATGAAAGCCCCGATCGAAGCACCGGCATAATAAGTCACGCTCGGGAACGTAATGAATTGGTCGTCGGTGCTCGCTCTGGCAACCCTCTCATTTTTTAAAAATCTCTTTCCCCGGTTTTTTTCCTAGCTCGTTGGCTATCGTGATTATAATATACGTTAATTGATTATATCCACCTTGCATTTAAAAAAAAGCTTTCACGCGTATAGGGTATTTCATATATTTATTTATAGAAGATATACGATTGGCAAAGTCGGGACTCCCAAAAATTTACTCGACCAAAAATCATTTGCCTTTATGTATAAAATACACACACACACGCACACGCACGCGCATACCCACACGCATACGCACACACACACACACACACACACACGCATACGCGCACACACACACGCACACACACACACACACACACACACACACACACACACACACACACACACACACACACACACACACACACACACACACACACACACACACACACACACACCCATCAAATTTTTTTTTCTACTACTTTTTAAATGTCCTCTGCTGATTTTTTCCGCTCTGAATATACTTTTTTTTAATTCATCCGTCATGGAATATAACTGAAAAACGCTTCAGGGTGTCCTTTCATCGAGCAGACGCTTCAATCTCTCTCTCTCTCTCTCTCTCTCTCTCTCTCTCGGCATTAATCGATCCTTTTCATTCCACCTTCATCGTCAAGCTATCCCGCGTTATCGTTAGTGAGGGAAATTCATTTTCCATCGAACACGGAAGAGGGTGAAATAAATGCAGCGAGAAAAAAAATCGAGAAAGATATATAACGCGTTATACATCCACGAGGGTATCATCGCTCCGCTGTACTAGAGTGAGTTGGGGGAGAGTGGAGAGGGAGAAGGAGGAAAAGACAGCTAGATATGCGCGACCCGTAAACTCTTTTATAGTTGCCATCTATCATCGTTGATATCAAAACTGTTGGATCTCTCACAACGGTTGCAGGATCCTGCGGGAATCGAGAACGATGAAGGAATGAAAAATTCAAAAGAATATGCATACGTATGGTTATATAGAGTAGACAAAGGGCGTTTGTGGAGCGCGATAATAAAAAATAAAAATAAAAGTAAACAAAGAAGCAAAGATTGCGAATATATAAATATACATAAAGGTGCTGTTAGCAAATGAAAAGTCGGAATTCGTATCGCTTTACGTGTCGAATCGTGTCGGTTACACCCTTTCATTTGCAAGCACCAGATATACATATAAAATAGCTACTCGTGGACGGCGTCAATAGCAGGGATAATCATCGTTTCTGCTGAATATACCAAAATTCTCGACCTCGTTGATATTATACACGGTACATGCAAATATATGATGTAACACACACACACCCACACATCCACACACACACACACACACACACACACACACACACACACACACACACACACACACACACACACACACACACACACACACACACACACACACACACACACACACACACACACACACACACACACACACACACACACACGGTTGGACATAAATTTGAAAAAATATCGTTGCTATCGCTGTAAGCCGTTTCGGATATATCCTATTAATTAACAATATCCAAGCCGGAAAAAGCTCAATGAATATTCATAAAACATTTCACCCTCACTGGAAAATTCAAAAGCACGTCGTTATTTTGCGAGTAACGCGATAGCAGTCCGGATATTCTATGCGCATGGGTCCGCGATACGGGAACCTCGTATTGATGCAGAAACATTTCACGCTTCGATTGCAGATTATAGTGAGATGATCGTTTGATTTACATATCTCCGAAATCAACATACCGTGAAATTCCAATAATTGAATATTGCAAAAGTAAGTATGATAAATGAGTATGAGGGGAGAAGGGGGAGGGGGAGGGAAGAGCGAGTATTGGCAAACACCAATTTTTCTTATAATATGTGGTTAACATCGAAAAACAACTTACATATCACGCTAGGCAGGTAATAACTATTTTTTAAATACGTTCCTATCCTTCAATGAGTTTTTGCCGAAATGATATATATAATCACTCGACACTTGTCATATTTTTCGATCTAAAACTCGCAGCGAATAAGATGAGCAATAACGAACAGTCGAATTACTTATCTACTATAAACTTCAACGCTGAATAATCCGTTGAGTTTATCGAGCAGTTTGACGCGAACATTGACGGCGGTCATACTGTTGTGACAATTTACCTCAGTCTTTCCTAACGCACAGGGTGTTCGCGATTACCCTCAGTTGAGATCAATGGCGAAATATTGCGCCTTTCTTAGATTGGATACGGGCATTATACAGAGTAAGCTTGTCAAATCGTCATTTACTGTACAAATAATAAATGAATACAGGCATGTGACTAGTGCAAAAAAAAAAAAACAATAGAATGGCAGGAGGGAAAATGTGGCAGTAATATATCCATACTGAAAGTGGTAATTATAGCAGCATTGTAGAGCCGAGATCTTGTACCAAAGATGCGAGTATCAGTCGTTTCGTTTTACGCTGTTTTTCTATTCTTTCTCATGCTACGTCTCTCTATTTTTTTCTTTCCCTCTCTGTTCCACGAATACCAGGCAATTCTCATCCCATTGTTTTTCCATGGTACCCTGGCACATTAAGAGACTTCTATTAAGGGATATACCGCTATAGTACGAGTGGTATATGCAGCTGTATACATGCATAGAGGATAACGCTGCTATCGGGTGTGGCCAAATTAATGACACGCTTGTTATCTTACCGAGCCATGGTGTACTGTCCAAGTCCAACCAATACCTTTCTTTCATATATATATATAGACACACAACGCTCGAGCGATCCTGAATGCATTCGAACACGTATACTATAGGAGACCATAAGTGCATGCGAGTGAAACTGCATCGCAGAGCGAGTGTATATATATATATATATTTGTGATGTATACAGTTCGTAGGATAGAGAGGACATAGTATATCCTGCATGGCTCAGGTGTGCCGAGCGTAAAACACGAAGTTATCTTGCACTTGTATTGGTTGATCGCCGCCTGTACTACTATCTCCCGAGCACACACACGACGTCGAGCCTTTATTATACTCCCATCACATGCATATCAATAGATACATGCATACGTCGACAGTTCAAAACAAGTAGGGCGTATCCCGCATAATTTGAACATTAAAACGACGTGGGTTTGGCCCTTATGACTCTTAGCATTCACGGATAGAACAACAATCGATGACGTTACATATCCTGTTTACTCTGATGACTCGATCTCTCATGTCTCGGGAAAAGCTTCGTATAATTCGTGGATACTCGGAAACAAGCTCATGCTTATGTTCATTATACGAGGGGAATAGATTGAAGAACATTCAAGATAGAATATTGTAAGAAGCTTCAAATTTGCAATCACTTCTGCATAACCTATTTTGAATACCTAAAAAACGCGTTTTCGAGCAACGAGAAGAAAGAAATATCGCACTGTAAAGTCTCACAGAGAGAATGATCGATCTCTCGTCGATCGAGAGAGAGAATGTCACGACGTGTAACTCATCTATTTGAGCGAGAAACTAACAAGAGAACGTTCGACTAAATATCGCGGATTTATCCCCATATTCAGGTAATTCAGAATATCTCATGTGTATTGTATATATAAATGCCAGCGTACAACCTTGTGGCACACTCAATTAAATTTCAAAGTAAAATGAAGGCGCGAAGTACATACCTCACCTGCGTGTAGATGTCGCCCGATAACGGTCTACCTTGTACAAACACTCTCGCCTTATAATTCCTTATATGTATATATATATATATATATATATATATATACGCACATAAGTATACAAAGCCGTACTTTCCGGCAAAAGTCACTGTTCCAAGCTTCGCCCGAGTTGCACAGAGCTTGTGCCATATAGTGATGCCGCGGCAGATTCAAAGTGTTGGCAAGTGTGCTCCTGCAAACTGTGCAATGCGCAGTGCGAACAAGCTGCGATTTCGTCTCTCACCTTTCCTCTTACGGTTCCCATCTTACTTTACATCTATGCAGCAATTACGCTATACATAATACATATAGTGTATGGTAGAGTATACAGGGCGTGTCAACGAAAGTTTTGCAATCTAATAACTTTGATGACATTATGAATAGACGAAAATATCGATAATTTATCATTTTGAGAATTTGACAAACGACCCATGGATGTTGCTTGCTGTTTAGACTTCTTATTATGTATACATGACCAGCTGAACGTGTACGAGTACTTGACACGTCTAATTACCCTTTAGATATGCTGAATACATTTTTAATCATTGCGTAATCCATAGAGAATGAATTCATAGCTCAAAAACCGCGATCAGGAGTGATCTGGCACTCATGATGCATCGGATTCCTCTTAAATATTTTAGTTGAATCACCCTATATATGCGCGTGTGTGTGTGTGTATCGTAGCTGCAGTAGAGAACCGAGCTTGGCACCAGGTACGCTGCACTTCGAGAACTACGTAGCAAAAGGCAGAAGCGTGTGGCATACATATATAGGTGTATATTCTCGGACGTCGAGTTTGGTCAGGTGTGTCCGACGAACGCACTAAATCTACAAGAGTTACGTGCCGTTCGCGAATAAACGTTTTCGAGAGATTCATGGGGCAATTCAAGGAGAGACTTTGATACTGTTAGGGCACAGAGGGAAACCTGCGCTGCGTTGGTGACTGGACTGTACGCGGTTGCGAGAAGAGGCATAGTAGATCAGAGAGAGAAAGAGAGAGAGAGAGAGAGAGAGAGAGAGAGAGAGAGAGAGAGAGAGAGAGAGAGAGAGAGAGAGAGAGAGAGAGAGAGAGAGAGAGAGAGAGAGAGAGAGAGAGACAGACAGAGAGAGAGAGAGAGAGAGAGAGAGAGAGAGCAAAGTGGAGGGTAAGGGAATTATCTCGGCATGAATACGGAATCACGCGCCGTTCATCTGGGATTATACTCGGGTGTAGTCAATCTACCGAGAGTGAGACATGTATATATAATATATATTCATGTACGTATACTCGTATGTAGGTCAGTCGATGCCAATATGGTTAAATTTTTATCCAATAGTAATTTTTTACATCAAGGGGGGGGGGGGGATTAATCGAAAAATCTTGAAAATGAATCCGATCAAGGCGAATTGTGTGAAACGAGTCCTCAATTAGCCCTGAAAAAAATCCTGTCTCACAGAAGTGACAAATAAGAATCCACTTTTGGCACATATGATATACTTCATTTTAACTTCATTTTTTATCGTTAGAAATTGCTGTTCACAATTTACTTTGGGTGTGGAAAGGGACGTGCCATTTATATGGAATTTGAAGAATGATTTGGAAAACTAGCTAGTAACTTGGATATTTTTATGCAGAGTTTGTGAGAGCTTTACCGGATTATAGAGTTTGTGGATAAGATGCAGAAATTTTGTACAAACTTCTTAGTTGTCCCACGTTTATGATGTTCCTCGGCCCTTATCTTCAAACAATTTAACGTGGTATTGCTATTGTTTTCAAGACGTTTATAGCGATTAAGTATTTTGCGTGCCGTAGCATGACGGACTGTGGGCATAGACGATGGTAAAACACAATGGTTTCGTTAAATATTCATCAGCTATTCAAAAATTACTGTGATTCAGATTTAACAGAAATAAGAACCTTTACAAAATAATGAATTGATAGGCCGATAATTTTCTAGCGATCAACCTTCCTTAAGTCTCAACTCCGGAAACTAAAATAAGGTTCAAAAAAAAGATTTGATGCTAATCTACGCGATTCAATTTTCTAATTTATCGTAATTATGAAACGTTCACAATTTATGGAATTATAAACAAATTTAGTGGAACGCTCTGTATATCTGTAATAAGGCGATTTACCTCTTAAGCATATTATGCTTCGAACGTCACAATATCGCGAACGCTACATGCATACACGTGTGTCGGATTAGTTATAGGTTTAATTACAGGCTCGTAGTATCACGCATGATTAAGGTCCATATTCACGTTAATATTATGTTTATACATACAGCTCAAGCGATAATAGCCAGCCGGGTATCCATAGAATGTTGTTTGTTTTTTTATATTTGACTCATTCAGGGATACGTATTAGGTGTGTGCGAGGTCTGCACACGGTGAAATTGATCGCTATTGCCGCGAGATTTTTCAAGAAGTACCCTACGCTGGGAAGAGTGTCACAGTAAAAGCGGTGAATTTCATTGCGGGACAAGAGAATATACAAAAGCACAAAGATATTAATCTAATGGGTGAGCGGAGAGACGCTCGCGGTAAAATCAAGATTACCGCAAGAATAGATACTCGTACAAACGCATTTGCATTCCAGGCTCACTCGCCCATTTGGAGAATACTCGAATTGGGAAGAGATCTGCTACATTTTCCCGCTATACGTATAGCTATACATAACATGTATATATAAACTTGGAGGATACGAAAAGGCATAGCGAAAAAAAAGTTTTAGTTTGCTGTGTCTTTTTGTACGCTATAGCAGTCGATACAGTGCTTTTACATGTATGTACTGCTGTATCTCCAATATCGATATCAGAGCCTCGATCTCCTAGCATAAATTTTGTGAAGCGTTCCCTTTTAAGGCTTTCACCGCGATCAGCAAAGCTGGTTCATCTCGACGTTTCGTTGACGCAGAATGAGAGAGATGTTTATAAAGACCACGCGAGAGAATTCACGGATAATGGACACGAAGAAAGAAAAAAAAAATATTAAGCTGGCGGGGAACATGAAGATAAGAATTTTTCTCGGAGTTTAGGAAAACGAGAAATGCGGAAAGGACACCATTCGCGTATGAAGACGGATAAATGTCATGTGCTATCGAGAGGATTGCCGAACATTTGCGGGCAAGAAAGAACACGTCTCGGTGGTCGGAATGATCCAGCATGGGACACACAGACATGCGCACACAAAGACACACGTACGACTGACTGTTTCTAACCTGGAATCTTCCTCTCTTTCTGTCGTTCTTCTCATTCTATCTATCGTTCGCTCTATTGACCATTCACTCACGAATTGGGAAAGCCTTCTAAATTTTACAGTGTAATAGTATTACGAGCATCACGGGTCCTCGGGGAAATCTCTCGATATCCCATGTTCCACCACGATAACATCCCCAAACTTTCCTCCCTTTCTCTCTCCCTCTCTTGTACCCTCAACGAGCGCAAGCTCTGTACCACACTATCACTGTTCCTGCACTGATACTGCTATCGCGAGGGATAAAAGTTTACGATACAACGATTGGCCACCAAAACAAAACGAAAAAAAAAAAAGTTATTGACATACCTATATGTGTCTCACTTCCATTATGAAGAATAGTATAGAGTGTACAGAGACTGTCGATCGTTGGAAAGTTGCTAATAACCGTAGGGAATTATACCTTTAGCGTCATTGCAGTAAAACTGGTTGATCAGAGGATGGTGGAAAGCTCTTCCATTTTGTTGGCCAAATAAGTGAATTGTATAGATCCACTATACGATTATGTACTAGCGAAGAAAAGGGCGTAAGCCACATCGCTGTACTTGTTGAATCGTGTTTGATACGACCGTTCGTTCATCGACAAACAATATATGGATATCTACAAGCGGAGAAATTCGAATCCCAGAGAGGATCGGGAATGCCATTTTCTTCGGCACGTTGATAGAAAGAAAAAAAAAACGTGGAAGGGGCTGCGACTGTGAGAAAAAGAAAATAACGACCTCGGTTGTTTACGATGAGAGAACAATTGAAAAACATTGAAAAAGTGGTACATAAAAAGAGCTTTGTATAACCATAGACACACCGTTATGTATGTTCAACATATTCTGTAAATATGGATACACTTTGTGTACCGAGACTGCAGGATATCTTTCTATAATTTTCTTTAGAATCAATGAAATCACCTACTTTTCGCAAGTAAAGTATTCGTAATATACATAAAACGCATGCGTTACTCTGAGTAAATCTTCATAGCGAATCGATCAATTTCCGTGTTCAGATGATTTTCGACGGTGATTGAAATTTGCACATTAAAAAAATCCAAGCTTCGGTTAGCATATCACTCTGAGGGCCGGTTGTTCCATCTGCGGGTAAAATTTATTCGACGGATAAAGAATGTAAAAGTATCGGATTACCTGTCAGAAAATTTTTACCGGGAGGTGAAACGACCGGCCCCGAATAAAATGGAACATTGATTGGGTACGGCTCAACTAAATTAATGGTCCAAATTTGTAAACCAACTTCTCTTTACTGAAAGAATTGACAGGTGAATCGATCACAGGCTTTTTAGGGTATGGCTACGGCTTTATATAATTGAGTTAAGCATTTTTTCCGGTCGCACGACAATTGCTTTGTTCGAATGAACAATACGATAGTTGGTTTAACATATTATTCTAGATTTTACTAAAAAAAAAATGTTGTTCGATGTATTTTGATTATTCAGTGGGATATTCGAAGAAAGAAATAAATAAAATCGAGCCATAGACAGGAGATGAGAAAAAAAAGTCGTGTAAAATTTCGAGATATATAAAAAGAGACCGTGCTGGAAAAACGTGTAATGTCTCTCGAGATCACGATACGAAACGTGCGAGATATCGAGGAATCCACGTCAAAAATAAATAGGGTCGGGTATTTGACTCTCGGTATATTGAAACATAAACATACGCGCACACACACACACACGCAACACATATCATTCGGAATGTCCATTTTCACGTGGAAGAGACGGCGATGAACGTGACGAAACTTTTCTTCGTCGCGACATCGCCCCGACCGAATGGCTTTACAGAGCTTTTCTTTCGTCTCGAGTTGTCTGATAAATATATTTATACATATATACATCTATCATTTTGTCGCTCGCTCCATCTCGTCTGCCTTTCGCTCGAACGCCGAGTTTCAAATGTCCTATACGATCCGAGACGAGGGCAGCCGGCCACTTTTCCATTTTCGCGTGTCTGGAGTAAGCTTTCCTTTCGTTTCTCGTATTATTTTTTACACCCCGTATATATTTCGTACCCTGCGACCCCGAGGGACCAGACACTTTCGCGTGATGTCTGATGAAATTCGAGAAAGCCCGCAACAGCGTCTCTCACCCCAATAATTCTGGACCACTATGAATGGACACCTTTTTTTTCTCGGCCCCATATTGTTGTTTTTTTTTTCCTTCAGTAAACGTTGGTTCGAATATAATCATTCGAGAAATCGCTCGAGAGGTAACGTTAATGAATGACTGACCGAAAGACTTAAAAAAAAAATACTCAATATTAACTGGACACACACGCGAATGCCTGTGCAACTTTAAGAAACAATTGTCCATAATGGCTCAGAGAAGTTTTTTTTCTTAAAAAATGATCTCATGTTCTAGAAGACAAATTTTTATCGGCATTTGAAAAAAAAAAAAAAAAAAATGTGATCTTTCGAGCTTGAGGTTAAGTAAACTCTCGTGTCGATGAGGCTTTGACCCCACGGGAAGCCGAGTCCGTATATCGGGCCGGATTCTGCCTTGACTGAATTCTCGAGCTGAACGACAAAGCCACACGACGAACAGGCTTAGCCCATTAAAGGTACACAACACACACGTTTATCTCAAACTCGTCGTCGACGCTGATATGCACTCTATCGATGTTTGCTCGGATAAATGTATATGTGGACCAAATATATACCCGGAGCCGAGGCTCCGTGTATATTGGGTGTGAAATGGAGGATCGAGGCGAGACATTGCTTAAGGACTGAACAAATAAATAGCGTTAGTTGAAAAATAACAGGATGTTTATAACACTGATTTTAAATAGCCGAAAAATTACATTTACACGAAATGTATGGAGGGTGTCATTGTACTTTAAGGGTGACTAATGATCTTTATAATTTGAGAACAACTTCAGCCATAGTGCTGAAATTTATAATGAAAGTCGAGCTAAAACAAAGATGAGATGATTCTAATGCAAATTTAAAGCTGTTAGGATAACATTTTCTTGACCGATTAAACAAAGTGAATGAGAAAATTAAATGGGGAAGCAATATTCGAGTCACAATTCTCTTTCAATCTTCGTTAATGTATCGAATAAAGGCCAATTGACTTTTATCCTAACATGGAGAAGAGTAAATTCATTATATCTAAAGGGTTTTAATAATTCTAAATAAATTTCATTTCATCTTAATAAATTTATGATTTTCAGTGCATTCACGAAAATTCATGCGAATTTCCGTTCGTCAATTTATTCCTTCGTCATTCTTTGCGAATCTCGTCGTGACGTCGAAGGCACGACAAAAGCCTCGAAAGTATTATCCAAGAACGAGGTATGCCGAAACGTCCACGAGGGTAGACTGCGATTTATAGTCCGGTACCGGAGAACGCAAAGTGTCTACCCCTTCATCCGTCGAGACTCTCATCCCTCTACTTACACAAATATATATATATACGTGCATATCTCGCGTAATGGAACTCTGCTCGCGAGAGAGCCAGGTGGGTGACAGTTTGCGCGCCAGGGATAGAAGAAAACCTGACGAGGGTCGTTAGCGAGTGAGAACCTAGCAACGTATATGTATATACGTAGATCTCTTCATATAATATGTGCACGGAGCAAGGATCGAGAACTTCAGGACAGACGAGAAAAAAGACGGTGAGATAAGATACAGCGAAAGAAAAGAGGTGAAGACCGAGTGGATACATGAAGAAGCCGTCGCGAAGCTCTCGTGAAAACTGGAGATCGATATGGGGCATAAAGTATATTGTCAGGGAATGCATACTACCGCATAAGGTACAACGAGGATAACTTTTTCAAAAAGTCAGCTGGCCAACGTGAAGACACTCAAGTCGATACGGACTCGGCAAATTATTGTAGTGAGATTCTTTTTATAGCGATTGCTGTTCATTTAATCGAAGCTTATATAAATCAAGAGATAGCGAAGAGGAATGAAAATTTTTCCCATGAGACTTTCGTTGTCTGTCGAGAATTGTCCACGTCATTAGTGATGAATTCTTTTAATGATCACCGTGGAGCATGTACGGGAAGTAAAAGTATATATATATAAGATCAGGCGACTTGAAATTCTGGGAGGAAGATTAATTGTTTGGTTAAACCTCCGAAAGTTTGGTTATAAATGATTGTAAGAAACAACGAAGTTATCGCTCAGTAATCTCTGCATCATGTAGCCCTAGTCTCCTGTACTTTATTCGAATTTCCTCAATAGCATATATTGATACTATTGACCTCTCGGTCATCATAACCAGGACGATCGACATAGTTACCTCGACGATCACTTCGTCAACATGAATGAATGAATAATATAGTAGTAAAGTGGAAATAAAATGCCCCTTCATCTCATCTCTTATTTCATTTATGAATCAATAAAAGCGTCCAACGATAAACCCTCAACGAATCCTGTAAAACATCTATCGCTTGTTTTATGTTCAAAATTGTTTGCGTGTTTGTGATCATGTCCTGCTGCGTACTATTGGACGTTTTCATTCATTCATAAAATTTTTTTTTCAAGTATTTCTTTATGATTTCATTGACAATCGATCAAACCTCCGCCGCATTTACACCTACTCGGCCTCCCTACAATCGCTATTTCAGAAAATTTGTAAGTTTTCGGTCAATACAGACCCGACAAAAGATCCAAGAATATCATTTTACTAATTAATAAAGAATAAATAAAAAAAAAAAAAAACAAATACAATACCGTCTCAAACTAAACAAAAAACATGCCAACCCTCAGTTGACACAAACCTAAAGCTATCAAATGCTGGTTTCAACAATTTATTGGCATTGAATTATTGAAAAAAAAACAAATATAATAGAAAATAAGATAAAAAATAAAAACTCCCAACAGTCGTAACAATTCGATCTTAAAAGAACGAAAAAATTTCGATTCGCTTCGTGATTCATAAACTCATAAATTGCCATCTCAATAATTACGATAAACCGACATACCGGTAATCGCTTTATGCTTCTTTTCTATATGTGATATATTATCGCAAGGCTTGATTTATTTTTGACATATAAAACCGATCGGGATATATTTACCGTTCGTCTCCCTATCTACGCATCGTTCGCATTAATCGCCAAAACGAGGAATATGCAAATTGACGAGCGTCCAAGCACGTATATATGTATACGAGTAGAGAGAGAGAGAGAGAGAGAGAGCGACGGAGACAGAGACATAGAAGGATAAAAAAGAGAGAGGGTGAGATAGAGAGAGGTACGAGAGCGCACATAGCCGTCGCATATTCGGATCATAAAATATGTAGCGCATTAACCACGAGGCATAAGCCACCGTGCAATCCTCCTCCTCGCCCCGACGAAGCTGCAGCACTGGTGCAGTCGATTTACCGGAGAAGGAGACTGCAGCAGCTTACACACACACACATACTCCTCGTACTTGATGCTTCTACTGCACTTCTAAGGGAAACACAAGTAAAAATGGACCATTTCTCTCTTTCTCTCTCTCTCTCTCTCTTTTACCCTCTCTGTCTTTCCGTCTGTCTGCCTTTCTGTCTGTCTGTCTGTCTGTCTGTTGTCTCGCTCGCTCTCTCTCTCTCTCTCTCTCTCTCTCTCTCTCTCTCTCTCTCTCTCTGCCTCTCTCTTTCTGCCTCTCTCTCTCTCTCTCTCTGCCTCTCTCTTTCTGCCTCTCTCTCTCTCTCTCTCTCTCTCTGTCTCTCTCTCTGTCTCTCTGTCTCTGTTTCTATAGCCTAGGCTGTTTTTCAACTTTTTTATTTTTATTTTTACGATCTGCCTGCGCTGGCAGGCAAGTAGGGTATGGTAGGACTGGTTGTGTCAAACTTAAGTTTTACGAGGGAAACGAGATAAGACTGCATTCGGGAGGGGGAGAAGGGGGGGGGGGGCTGTAGGTTTGTATGCACGCGCCTCGAGACTAACAGTCTTGTGGCTTCGTGCTCCTTTTTTTCTGTATTTAGAATTATATACATATGGTTTTGTGTACGAAGGGACAATGGGCTATTGCCATTCACCTTAGAGAAACTATAATATCTTAGGTTACTTGAAACGTAAATTTATTCATAAATTTTGAACACACTTTCTCACAGTTAGATAGAAATCGCGTTTCACCTTATGAAACAATGCGTTTCGGAATATTCTTAACGATCAAATGAAAATAGAGCTTCAACAAAAATTTCCCGAAAAATTCGGGAAGCAATGCTTGGGTCATGATTTTTACTACAATTGATAATAATCATATGAAGGAGTAACAAACGTAAGAGAAATAATAACTTAAAACTTTTGGGAAAGTGACAATTAGATTCGTGAACTGTGAAGAAGAATACACCGAAGTAGAGGGCTCAGAGTGAATTAAAAATAGCATTATTTCGTTTCCATTGTATTGGCAAAAACTTATACAAGGAAAAAAGTAACGAATCGCGACATTAATTTCTCCTCCTTCTTTCCTCGTGATTTTATGCCTTCACCATCAGGTACCAAATTTTCACATTACTTCGATGCTTATTTTCTTCGTGGATAAGACGACGTTTGGTTCATTCAACTGAATAATAAACCAAATGCGATTTGATTCATCCCGATCTATCCGATTGGATTATAAACCTTACCCGACGCTCTTTCATAACTCTCCATACAATAACTAATTCGGGAAAACAGGAGCAAAATCATGGCGAATAAAATCAACGACACTTTGACAATTATGATAAATTGTGGCTGAAGAATTGTATACTTTTTTTTCGTCTGCTATGTTTCAAGTCACGACTGAGTTGAGAATTTCTCGCTCTTTGCGAATCCTACAAAATTTTCGTCGAAAACTCAAGTATATATTCCACGTTAAAACGCAAATAATCGAAAAATCTGTAAACGCCATTTGTTCTACTTGTGAAAAAGCGAGGGCACAGGGCCACCGAGGTATAATGACCTGCTGGTACATGCAAGTAAGTGTATGCAGGGTGTATATAAGATATGTTTATTATATACATATATATATATATACTCTCTATCGTCTTACGTAACGTGCAAATTAGTTTTCCCCATACGAGATAATCGTAGTCACCATCTCACGACAAATGGAACTCTTCTATGGCATGCTATCGCACCACGAGAATCTCTCTCCAGTATCATCGTTGCCCTTTTTTCCCCTCCAAAGCTCTTTATTTTTTTCCTGCATGTGACTTATCGGGACTGTGAGACCTTGCTGGTCTCTCGCCGGGAGGATATTAAAACGTAAAGATCTTCTTGAAACTATTTTTTTTATCGCTCTTGTGAAACTTTTCTTGAAACGAGAATTTCGCATCGTTCGCGCGAGAATACGGTATATCGTATAGATCGTTCGAAGATTCACGAATTTGTGAGAAAAAAAAAAGTAATTTTTGATCAACGACGAGATATAACGTGTGTGTTAATTTTGCGAATGTTAACATTTAGTTGTGTTATTTAGACGTGATACCGTTTGTATATCATTTTGACGTCTGTATCGGCAGACCGCGATTGCGAGTACGATTTCTATATCTCTTCGATGATTGAATCATTCTCGTTATGTGTGTTTGGCCAAAGCGTGCAAAAACGGTGTTAGCCTTTCTCTCCTGGTGCACCGTACCATTTGGCCATTAAGCGAGGAGGTCCGCCGGACCTCATAAGTCATACTTTCAAGTGATCCTTGCCGCGTACAACCGAGATATGTGCATATATCTATATACTATGTGTGCATAGCTATACGAAAGCGAAGAAGAGTTATTCCGACGAGTAGAGCTGTTATTATGCAAATATGTATTCACGGGCAAAACAATCACCGGTGTGCAGCGAGATTGTTCGATTGCAGCTTTAACCGCGCATACCGAACGACACACAGTAGTCTCAGTCGCTTTCGTGAAATTTCATCACTCTATCCCGCCCTATATACACCGTCGATGAATTCCGCAGTAAAACGGAAGGCATTTCTTTTGGCGAATCGTGATGAAATGTTCACGGAGAGATACGTGAAATGGATTTTTTTTCGAACGCAGACTAACGTGAAAAAAAGAAGAAAATATTGGGACGTATACGTGTAAAATTGAAAGAAAAAAACGTGATTCCGATGCTAAAACAGATTCCTAAGGTACAAGAAAAAAAAATATATATATAAATCAATTGAATTTTACATTTTTTCCCCAAATCATTCGAGCATCATTTTATTCCCCCTCTTGTATTATTCTTAATATGGTTTTCCACTCACCCGGGAAATAGCGCTTTTCCGCAGGTAACCACAATTCCCGAAGGACTTGGAAGAGTGGAAAAGAAATTGGAATAAAAAAATCAGCAGAGACTAACAGCCAAAGGGCGGGTTGTTTGTGCATACGTACATGCAGAAGATCGAAAGAAAGTGAGCGAAAATAAAAAAAATAATGAAAAAAAAAAAAAAAAAAAAGAAACGGAATGATGAATGGACGTTTACGAAGCTGACAACCAGCAATTCAGAAACAATGTGGCGAACGTATAAAACATAATGGAAAAAAAAAAATAAGATAATGGCAGCGGTGGTGCGGGTCGGTTACCGCTGCGGTTCGACGAAGTTATACAGGGATAGAGAATAGTCGAAGCTGCCAGCGATCTTGACGGTAGAGAAGAGAGAATGCAAGCGCATCGTGATAAAAGTCCCATGTACATGTACCATATATAAATGTCTATATATATTCTATATATGCGAGTGAGTTTCCCCTAGGTGCATCATCTTTATACATTATATAATATGCGGACAAACGAGCAATTGGGCGCAACTCATGTAATTTAACGGGTGAAGTGATGCGAGTTGAGTCCTTTTGCCTCTTAGAAGTCGACATATCTGTATTACACTTTACGCGCATGAATGCATGATCATATTCATGGATAGAATTATATATGGGGTGTTCCACCGGAAGCGGAAAGGATTATATGGCCGAGTTCAGCGAAACATGAAAAAAGTGCCGTAAAAAATTTAGAGAACCTTCGGTTGAACTAGAACCACCTTCAGAAAACACTAGCGAATAATAAAATAGTTCTTTGGAGTGGAAAAAAAAAATCTACAAATCCTTCAAGCTATTCGTTCGTTAATTTTTTTTTTGAAAAATCCAAATTCCATACGTATTCAAAGAGGAAATGTTTTTACTGTGAATGCACGGCAATGGTAACATGACCTTTTTGTCATTGGTACTTGGTCAAGATATAAGAGCTGAAATATACGGTGAATAATAAATTTCAGTATATCCGAGGTCACGATATTTTCTGTATGAATTATAACTGGGAGTTGGGAGTTTTTACGTGACATAAAGAGAAAGTAGATTTTTAATGAGCATAAAAATCCCCTGACTATACTGACCACAAACTTATACCCATATACTGTTTGATGTATGTGTTTGTATACAGGGCTTACCAGGTCCAATCGTTAATAATTTTCAATTTAAATTCAAAAAGCTCTTTTCGTTTTCAATTTTTCATTCCTGAACTATTATAACGGTATATCAACTGAATAATGTCATGCCGTAGAGTATATTGAGAGAGTACACTCTCTCAATAATTCCTCAACCCTGTCATGAAAGAATTTTTCAAAAATGTAACAAGTGTATCGAAAAAAAAAAAATGACGAAATGGAAAATATGAAATTTTTCGTAGCTGTATACCAGCATCTGTACTGCACAACCTCCCATCTTCATTCGAGTCTCAACAATCATGGTATTTATCCGAGAATTTAATCCAAAAATGTTCGGCGAAATCGATCATGTAGAACAGTGTAAATGTGACACTTTCGTTGATAAAAAAAGAAACCGGAGTAATTTACAAACTCGTTTGAAATGTTTTTTTGCGTATGACTCTCTGCAACATGTCGTAAAGAAGAACAGACTTGAAAATTGTGAGGGGCACGACCCCCTGTCGATCGGACCTGAAGAGACTTATGCAAAATGTACAAAGTACATACAATTTTTTTTTACAGCCGGGTGCTTCATTCACTCGCGTCCATATACTCTAAAACCATACGCAGTTCCTATCCGCCGGCACTTATATAATTTCATACGCTATTATGGTGAACATAACGAAGGGTGCACGAGGGAAGAATGGCCGCGGTACATTTCTCTCTGTGTGTCGTGTGTTTCTTCATCATAGAACTTCTCTCTGGCGTCTCTTCATAGATGCTCTGCGAGACCAGTTCGTATAATATGCTCGTTTCTCTTTTTCCTCTATCTTTACCATTTCATTCGTATATGTATAGTTAATTTTTTTTTGCCGGGAGTTTTTTTTTCATCATATGTTTTGGCACTCGTGGAACAAAGCTCGTCGTTCACGGGAGAAAAAAAAAGAAAGAAAGATGAAATGATGTTCTGAATAGCTAGTGTATTTGCCCATGAGTGCAGGACGTGGAGGAATGGCGAGAGAAAAATCGCTCGGGCGCAGAGAGAAAAAATTCTCTATGCGAGAGAAGCGAGAGAACAAGCGAAGAAAATAATTATTATTTGCGTAGGTTTTGCTGGACTAATCCGTTCTGTACACCTGTCTAAAGTCCCATTATGTCGTGTTATATCCATTCATTTTGGCCGGGTATCTTTTTTGTATTAACTAGCAACAAAAGGCGCTCGCTAGGCTCACGCTTGAAATTTTCATCATTTAGGTTTAGGAATGAATATGAGCGTGCGATGTTCTCTTTCTCGCTTTCTCCACTTATCTCGTCTTTCAACTTATCGATTATTGCTGTCTTGCGTACGTCTCAACGGGTGAACAAAACATGATTCTTGAGAAATAAATGCGTTCGTTTCATCTTCAATCTACGCAGAAATGTGCATACTTCATCCTATCGGAACAGGCTGTCTTGGCTCACTGTTGCCAACAGTAGGAAATACTTCGTGGGTATATCTTCATTTTCAAAATGCTTCAGAACAATGCTCCTCCTTACATTGCTGACTTGCTCGTTCGTGTTTTACCTTCGTTTCGTTCATCTCGACTCCCTATTCCGCTCACATTTTCCATACCTTTGCATCGCGCATCCACGTTACGTATAATTCCTTTGCGCTAAATGCAGCTTATTTTTGGCATTTGCTTCCTGTCAACAATCATTTAATCCCAGTCTCTTTCTGCATTCAAGAGGAATCTGCATGCATTCTTGCTGAACTCTCAGTAATCTTGAATATCCGGCTTGTTATTTTTCTTTTCGTTTGCTCTGCTACTTTGTATTCACGTATGCTTTTTATATGTTCAGGTCTCCTTGGACCTTCTTCAGGTTCTTAGTTTTAGTTCGAGTTTGAAGCTTACCTTAGATCGTGTATTTTCTTCTTATTATATCTAATTTTGCATAAGAAAAAATTTTCAGTGCATAATAAATTTTATTCATTCATTCTCTCTATATATTCCTCTTTCATAAGTCCTAATCCTAATAAGTGTGAGGATAGCGATCACCGCGCTAGCAATACTTTATAGGATAGGTGTATCAATTTAAAAATGAACGAACTTATGTTTGAAACACACGCGCGGTTCATGATGGCCAATCAGATTGACCAATTGAAAATTGATCTTCACTTTTCGATATTTTCGATATTTTCTGTCATCCCTAATAATATTATGAATATTATTTATTATTAGTAAAAATCGTGTGTAGAAATAGCTCAAAAAAAATTTTCAGCTCATAATTTTTGCTTTTGTTGGTTTCATGATCGACTGACATCATCTTTCCCTATTTCG
This sequence comes from Rhorus exstirpatorius, assembly GCA_963564615.1. Lineage (NCBI taxonomy): Eukaryota > Metazoa > Arthropoda > Insecta > Hymenoptera > Ichneumonidae > Rhorus > Rhorus exstirpatorius. The sequence continues at coordinate 16,098,042 of OY751319.1, forward strand.
ATTTGTTCTTTTTTTTTGTCTCAAAGACTCGTAATATCCAAAGAATCTTATGCAGACCGACGTGGTCTGCTCAAGATATATCGATTTTTGCTGTCGTGCTCCGGGAAGTATTGACGAGACAACACTCTGCATTGTTGAATTATGACACGTAAATTCAAACTTGGACTTAATCCGTTTGAAGACCAAGAAAATGACGATGAGGGCTACGTGAAATGGGAATATTTCAAACGTTCGTACATACATATAGAGAGACAACCTGCATACTCGTGATTCCCGTTAATACGCGCTGCCATTGAAAATCCAATAACGTCCGTGGAGGAGGCTGCACCGGATTACCGAGGGAATCGATAGGTCAATTATCGGCGTCAGAGTTCGCGAGTGCACACCGACGAGAATCAGTGCACCCTCTTAACGCTTATATACCTATCGATCGTCAATGTTGGCAAACAAAAGGGCGTAACTCACACATATTTTCTCGTAAAATCGATTCGCTTACGACCTGTTGTTTTCCTATATGTTATAAGCCTCGAGTTTACTATGGTACACACATCGATGTTCCGTTCTCTCTTCTGAGCAATTAACGTTTTGCTACGAGTAAGCCGCTCGCTCTTCACTAGTGTTAAACGATCCTCGCATTTATCTCGTCATTATATTTTCTCATCGCATATACATGTAATTGGGTTCGACAAACAAACCAAAATGCTAAAAGAAAAAAAAAAACTATAGAAACCGGAAGAGATCGGCTGTTCGAGTCTCGGGAAAATCCATTTCCGTCTCAATTCTCGAAAAGCTTATGTCCCGTAAAATGTTTCCTTCTTTCGGATGAAAATTCTGAAGAAACATATATGATTCACCGGCAACGAGAGAGATCCGCGCAATATATTTTCCAACGGAAGAGTGGAGGAATATCCAAGGAATTCCCGTAAGATCGGATCAGCTTGATATTGCGTCGTATATAGTCGAGGGGATTATTGGTGGTTGGGGAGAGTTTCCGGTTTACATGTCTGCATGAATGTGCACATACGCATACTGGTTTACTTATTATGGCGGGGAATTATCGATCCATTATAAATCAAAATGGCTTTGAAATATCATTAAAATTTTATTAAAACACTCGAAGCGATTTCACATTGCAAAAACTCCCAGTCTACGATAGGTTTTTTCTTTAGAAATTGCCGTAGATAAAAATTTAACATTACACCGGGAGTTTTCAGATTGAAGAACGTTGTAACACCATATCTTGTACATTGTATTTTGTACATCTTCAAAAAAATAACCCCCTCGTGAGTGAGAATAATTTTGTAATGACAAATCCTTTTTAGTGCCCCACTCATTGAGGCTTCTGGCTTCTCCTCAAAATCAGTGAACAAACGAAGAACACCATTACATGAATCATATTTTTTTTCAAACTTCTTCGATGCTTTGTAACATAAAAATATGGAAATATTTATAAAATCCTACATTAGCGTTCGCTAGTTGTTGGTTAGCGAAGCCATCAGCATATTGAATCTTACGAAATGCAAACTCGGAAATGCCTGTGAGAAAGGAAGAACTGGTATCAGTTCCAACTTACTGTGTTCTAATTATGTGCAGTCACACATCTTGAGGAGAAAGAGAGAGAGAGAGAGAGAGAGAGAGAGAGAGAGAGAGAGAGAGAGAGAGAGAGAGAGAGGGAGAAAGAGAGAGAGAGAGAGAGAGAGAGAGAGAGAGAGAGAGAGAGAGAGAGAGAGAGAGAGAGAGAGAAATAGATCAAGGAATCGCATATACATAATAAATACGGTAAGTCTGAGAATGCCTTGCATTCTACGTCTAATTCATCCGTTCGTATATATCACAGCAAGCAAAATCAGAAGAAACTGCAAAATAGTCATATACATAGATATACGTCTCTGTCATTCTAGAAAGATCTTAAAAGTAGGTGTATCAAGCTTCTTTAACTCATCTCTTCTCTATAGAATAAATGTATACACTGTACAAAAAAGCGTGTATCATCAATCTTGTTATTACCTATCTTTTACATTCAACTGACTTGCAAAACACTTTGAAGTATGTTATTTTTACGTTGGAATAAATGGCAGAAATTGACTTTTTCTTTTGAACGACGGAAGATTTTTTTTCATCAAATAAAAAAAAATTATAGTCGATTCTCTCTGAATATAACTTTTTGTTAAATTCTACGATATATATTTTTTTTTTAAATCTTATACGACCAAAAAAAAATTAGACTTTTCTTTGCCCTCCTAAAACATTTTTCTTAAAAATGCTCATGGGCCGTCGGCAACACGATCCTGACGTGATGAATGAACGTATGATGGAAGCGAAGTGCTTGGAAGTTTTAGACACCACGGAAGTTTACTCGACTTTACTGTATAATTTATGTATGTGTGAGTATGTGTGTGTGTGTGTGTGTGTGTGTATGTGTGTGTGTGGTGTCTGTATGCAGGGATGAAGGGCTTGGCAAAGACTGGAGGAATGTTCATTAAGGCGAGAATGCAAAGTGGCGGAAGAATATTTTCAATGTGATGTGCCACTCGCGTTCCATCACGTCAAGCTACTTGCAGAGCTGTCAAGAGGGAAATTACCCATACGCCTCGTTCTTTCGGGGGTTTTTTTTTTTTTTTTTTTTTTCATTAATTTATTACTCATATTCAGGTGACAGTCGGTTCGTGCCAGATCATAAAAGAATTCTTTTTCCAAGCTCGAGTATTACGTGTTTTTTTTTAAATGAGAAAAATGAATGTAATTATATGCTCAAATATAAGTGCGAGTAAAATTTTTTAATGACAGCTGGCTGAGTAACCTATAGGATTGTTATATAGTCCAGGAATAGTTGAATAAATTTTAAAAAAATAGTTTTTTGACAGAGTAGACCAATATTAAATCCATTTTTCTCGAAATAATGTTTTTTTTTTTTTTTTAATTTTGAATATTGCATTCTCAACTGATTTATCTCGACAATGGATATGAAAAATTTGTGATAAATTACTCTTTCGAATTTGTTGAATTCCACCACAAGTGCGAAAAGTATGGTGCATTACTTTTTTTTTACTTTTTTTTCACAATAATCAATATTTTGAAACAGAAAAATTATCATGTACGGTATGATACGTATATTCGAATGAAAATAATATGACCTCTCAAATCTATAGCAAGTTTGTGAACAGAAAAATTATAAATCGACATTTATTTTCGGTCTCCAATAACTCCGGTTCCCTTGAGTGAAAAAAAATCTTCTTTGACGAATGGGTCATGTCAACCTGTTACAATGTTATTAATTATCATCTGAATTTAATGATATTTTTCGAATAAGAGACCGAGGTTGAGCTCTGGTAATATCTATTTTTAAAAAATATTTTTAATACAGTATAATTGTGCGAATAACATGATTTAATTAACTTTGTCGAGTCTCCGAGTCGTTTGATCTTTCTCCACGGTAATTAGTGACTTAGCGGTTGAGACTTATGCGTGGCACTTGAGCCAAGAGCTTCACGGGGCTTGATCAGAACCAGGCCGCATACGCGGCTGACCACCGAGTCACTGTATCTACTTCGAATGAATAGCACATGCTCCTCTGGTCGCACTAACTCCAGCCCGGGAGACTCCCAGTGAAATCCTATGTGCACTCGACTAACTCACCCTCGTCTCGGCTCTCTACCTATACCCCATTGTGATTCCTTGCGTGTTTAATATCATCTAGTACCCGAGAGTATGTATGAGGCATTTCTCGCTAACCTGACCCCAGTCCATCATCTGTGATCTTGTCCGAAATTTATTTATATCGTTTGGTCCAACTGTAAAATGACTTCAATATTTACACTAATTTTTTTATTCGCTAAATCCCACGAAATAATTATTTTTAGAAAATATTTTCAATTGAACGAAAAAGTTGATGCAAATAAAAAAATTTGAAAAGTTTCTTCAAAATTCTGTGTCAGATATTTAAGCTTTCAAGCCACAACTCAGACTGGCCGGTCGACTGTGCATATATATATAAATGTATTAAATAAAATAGATGCAGAAGAAAGGCCATACTGTGGGATCTAACTTAAGACTTTTTAAGTCATACACAGGGTTTCCCAGCATTGTTTCCCAAATTTTTAAATTAGAGCGATTCACTAATCCAACTATAAAATATTCACTTTTTTTTAAGCGGATAAAAGTCCTTCTCGAAGAATCAAAACATCAAAACATCCAGGAGTACATTCTTTGCTACAAACGTACCTATACTTTCTGGAAGTTTTTTTTTGCAGACGTATTAAATTCGAAAGCGGCTTCGAAAAAGAAAATTATAAAGTATAAAAATCTTCGTATGAAAATTCAAGATAGCGATTTTCTTCGTTGTTTTTTAAACTAGATCCCAGAAATTTTATCGCTGAGAAATTATCCCATTTCACGTTGAATATCCCACGTGTAACAGAGCGATGCTTCTATAGCGACGCTCTCAGTACAAACATATATGCGTGCGCTTTGCTGCAAAATCGACATCATTAAAATGTCGTACGTGACGAACGTGACGTTTCAATCTATTCCGACATTGAAACGCGCGGATGTTCCATGAACTTTGCGATTGGCGAAGAATCACTATGGGTAACGGTCGGAAAATGTATAATTATTATCGTCAACGGACGTGTCATATCCCACCTGTCATGCATCAATAATCCACCTAAAAAGATCAGCTGGAATTCATTTTTCTTCATTACAAAACTGGTAGAAATTTGAAACAAGCGGTAAATTTTGACCATTTACGTTGCAAGATCCGAGGCGCACTGACCTGCAGGTATAAACGTATTTTATAGTTAATCTAGATTAATTGCAACCACGGTATATTTTCAATACTTATATGTAGCTACTGCGATCTCTTGGGCACGGAACGGGAAAAATTCGATTCCACCATCATTTGATTTTTTACAGCGGTCAAAATTTATACTCATTCGTTTTTTATCCGAACGGAGATTTCTCACTGAAAAATGGGCAGTGGGTATACGTTAAAAAAATCTGGGCTTGGGCAGCATCACTGTGAGTCAAAAGAGCCATTGACTTCTCTAGTTGAATTCAATGATTTTGGATGAGTATATATAAAAACTAAAATAGTCGTGCAAATTGGAACCAACTTCTTTACATAATTACGTAAATGTGTATTGATAGTTATTTTTCAGGTTCCACAAGATTATGTACTTTGCAGCCGAGATACTCCGGCGTATGCACCGAGACGATCTTCAACGAACTCTCATCATCCCGAATATGTCTGAAATTCGGAGGGCGAGGCTCGAATATACATATACATATGATATATACTTTCTGGTATACTAACGTGAAAACTTGGACCATGTTTCGCGCATACAAGTATACGGCTCTTTGCGCTCAGCACACCACCAGAAACTATTTGACTTTTCGTTCCAAGTTTTACTTAGAGTTTCCCCACCGAAGAGTTCCGAGAGTTGATACTCTCGATCGCGCTCCTCTTTTCCCCATAAACTTCGTCAAGATGAAAGAGAGAGAGAGAGAGAGAGAGAGAGAGAGAGAGAGAGAGAGAGAGAAAGAGAGAGAGAGAGGGAATCTCTTAGCAATATCGGATCGAAGGAGCGGTCAGAGTTCTTCGTTTTTATCATACCTATAACTCACTGGTCACTCGCCTCTCTCGCTGAGGGCAGTGAACCCTATTTTCATTGCTTGAAGAAAATAAAATAATGTCCTAGAGGATACATTTATTAATTTCTGAAGGTATCCGAAGACCCTTCGTATTCGACGTTTTACGAGGGAATTTTTTAGACTAGGTAGTAAAAAAGGGATGAGATCATGAATAATTCGCTGATAAAGTCCCGAAATTTTAACGCAGGATATTTAAATATCCCGTCGAAAATAAAGAGATGAGATTACGTCCGAATCCCAGCAAATAAAATATTAAAAAAAAACGGCTCTTATTGATGATTAGTATCCACATTATATCGGATTATCGATAAAAAAAAACAAACCAAATAATTCGTCATCGAGCCAAACGCTAATTCCATAGGGGAATGAGATATCTGAGTCTCTCGGGTCTTCCAAAACTGAACCCTGTAAAATTTACGGATGTTCAACACAATGTATCCGAACTATCATGGAATTCGCTTAATATTCATTGTAAAAGGAATTCGTGATATTACGAACGAAATTTCCTCAAAACTCTCGGATCTGTAGCAGAATCATTGAAATTTCCACATACAATCTACAGAATTCTTATACGTGCAAAGCTACACCCTCAATCAGTCTTTCCGTATATCCTCCTTCCCGATCGCATGCAATGTTTTTTTCCAAGCCACGTGTCTGATGCTACCTATCCACGAAAAGCACGATAGAAGTCAGGGCACATGAGAGATCGTGGCCTTTCGAGACATTCGGTCTATCTATATATGTGTTCATGGCCCTGATCGGGTTATTGTGAAATATCGTTGAACCAACTCGCGATGGCAGCCACGACCACGGTAGAGGCACAAGCTGAAGCAACAGCAGAAGGAGCGGATGGCTCTATTCAGCTGACAAGCGGAAGCGTAGCCCCCCCCCCCCCCCTCCCCACTGAGAAGCCAGGAGATGCATCCTTATCCGATATACAGTCGAGAGGAGAGAAGGACGAAGGTGATTCCGGTGTATAGCAGCGCGATGGAAATCGAATTATTTCGGCGAGTGCGGGTATTGGATTTCTCGAATACAGAAATTCTATATCACTGTATATATCTAAGTGGGAACATGACGAGATATATGTATGCCACGTACTGGTGTGCAAGCTCGTAGATATATAATTTAAGATGTATTCAATGTCAAAGTGTATCCTTTGATATGCCTGTCGTGCATTGACTGCGTCTATAGTCATAAAATCAGTGCGCTCTCCATCATCAATTAACAGTGTCACAGTTGTTCCACTGAGCTTTGTTTCCATCTCATCTGTATCACTCCAAGATCGCTCGACTCATATCATGTTTATATACTTTTGCAAGCTTATTGTTTCACCAAATCATTAACCCGTCAATTGATAATCAATGCGTTTAACGTGGAGATCGTAATATGACAATTATTATGCTGTAGTGGAATCCATAAGAATACGGCAATGAATTTAAAAATGAAATATTCATTATTGCAATTATTACCATTTCTGTCGATACGCCACCGAGTCTGTTCATATGGAAATTATCGTGTCAAAAGTTGAGTCTGTGCCAATACGTGTCTGTATTTCCCTTAGCTTGATGAGTTTACGAAATTCAATTTGTCCGTCTCAAGAGTACGAAGAAGAAGAAGAAGAAGAAGAAGAAAAAGAAAAAGAAGAGCGGCGGACGAAAAGGGGTAAAGTGAGTAAAATACGTGCTTCTTGGCATCAACTATATGGAAGTAGCCTTTTTCCCCTTGGTCTTCCCAGCAAGAATAAGAACTTGGAAGCTATTAATTCTTGCGGAAGAGTTGCCTCTCGGTTTGGTTCGATGTTGAGCCAAAAGTGGCCACGGAGGGATGAAAATTTTCCTACAGGAAGCTGGAGCAATGGGGCTTTGTTTATGCCACGACTTTATAGAACCACCGCAGTTTTAACGTCGATGTTACCACCATGCAGCCGAGCAACGGACTTTCGTATCGCGCGAAAAACCTATTAAGATCGGGTCTAACGGGAATTTCCCGCGGTTTCGTTGCTGGCAGTGTGGCTCAACGCCCAAGATATCGGCAATTTAGATGTCGATCCTGAAGCCTCCTCGGATAATTAACTAACGACGGCGACCCGCGTCATCTTCATCAATTTCATTAGCTGCAAGATTCTCGACGTGCAAGAAAAACCGAAGACGACGCGAAGACTATTAATTTCATCTCCAGCGATCTCTCGAACGTGATTCTATTGACCTTAATATCCAAAAATCAATTTAAATGGTTGTGCACATGACGAGTTTGAAGAATTTTTTTAAATCGGAAAGCGAAGTTGAATGATAAAATTAAATTCAAAGAGAAAATTATGGCATTCATCACGAATTAATGGCGCATCAAATTATTTATGATTAATGGAAAAAGCTTGCAACTATAACTATATTCTTTTACGAAAATGATTCGTTTCTTATTTCGCAACAAAAGCATTTTCAATAATACATTTTTTTTTGTTCGAAGAATGCCAATCGCGATTATTGACGTCAATCCAACAGAGCACTACAGTCTCCATGATTCTCACGAATTATTTAATCTCATGTCTCTTCATTTCGTATTTGAACCGACGAAAGAGTTAATCGAATCGATATCGAATACCTCGCTCTCGGTCATGTATGTGTGTGTGTGTGTGTGTGAATATATGCGTTTGAAAGATTTTAATCGAATAGATTTTATTTAGGTCACGAATATCCACGGCTCGAAACCTCGTCTACCTATGTACTTTTTTTTTTCAACCTTCTATGTCATGGCCATTAAAAATAAAAGGTGAAAAAAAAGTTGTAATACGATTTCACGAAATACTAATTCATAGAGAAACGAGATGGAAGTTTCAGATATTCTAGCTCTTCGTGTGCTAGCGCGTCAATAGTCGCAGATTACATTCAACCCTCGAGCCTCCTTTGAAACGCCATCATGCGAAAACCTGATATCCAGTCTGATGACGCTGGTCTTTCGTTTCTCTCTCTCTCTCTCTCTCTCTCTCTCTTTCTCTCTCTCCTCTACAATTTCTCGTGTTCATCCATGACATTTTTATTCCGTGCTACTCTAGAAAAACATATACACATACATGTACGTGTATATCCATGTAGACAAGATTAGTTGCGTAGACAACGCTCGGGAACTGTTAGAAGCGCCGGAGAGTCCTCGAGGGTCGATTTTCTACGATGCCAATTTAATTTTTATAGCCCCGTTGGTACTCGACTATCGAAGAGCAGCTTCACGGCGGCGTGAGGATGGGAAAGGGGAACCCGTATTGATCCGTTCAATTTTCCTACGTCGTCGAGTGCCTCGACGCCTGCGGACCTTAATTGAGAAATCGAAGCGCGTATACGTGCTATATACATACAACCATTATGTGCAAAAAACTGATGGCCGAAAATGATCTCTCCCTTTCTCTCTCTCTCTCTCTCTCTCTCTCCCTTTCGTCGGTATATTTATGAAAAATCCTGTATAATTGTAACGACGAAAAGGGTATGGAGAGCTTATATTCGACTGAACCAGCTTTTTGTATTTGAGTAAATTGAGAGTATACAAGTTTTTTTCAGAATTTGATTCAAAGATAAATTTTTTGTTTAAATATGCCCAATTTTGTAATACCTGTATGATTTATTGTACGAAGGACGTTGGGCGAGAGTCAAATGTTGGGACAGGATTCACACGAAACTTCATTTTTATGAATCATGTTAAGCACTCTGTGAGAAAAAAAGAATCTTTATCGAGTTAGGGGTATTTTGATAAATATACAAGGGGTAGTTTCATAAATAAAAAGAAGAATATATGAGAGGTGTATTTGACCCGACCTTACGGCGGTCGTGACGAGCGAAAAATATATTCACGGGCAATGAATATATGTATATTGTATATAATTTTTTAATATCAATTTTTCTGACCATTCGGCGTTTTTATGCTGTTTACGCGGTATTCAATCGCCTTTACCCTTTACCCTTTCCAATTTCCATTTTCCATTTTACTGCTTAAGACCCTCCCACTTCCCCTCAGAGTGTTATCCGCAATGAATTTTTCCTTCAATACACATAACATATAACATACATTTGCACAAGGGCACATGAAAACCGGGGGAAACCTGGCCGATACAGTTTCCTATGTTTTACTAAGTTTTAATTTTATCATGACCAAGAACTTAGAATGCTTCCCGTTCAGCAGTCGGCGCGCAAGCCAGTGCACGGCTAACGCCCGGTTTTTTCACCTCTGGTTATTTTCCGGTTAGAGTTATCCACCAGATATCCTATGCTTTTAGCATGGGTTATCTGGTGGATAACTCTAACCTGAACATAACCAGAGGTGAAGAAACCGGGCCTAAGCCATTGACCGTGCGTGACCAATGCTGCTTAACATGTAAGTTCACCGTAGTCGAAAACCGACCACGCGTTGACTTCTGCTATCGGTAACATTGAATATATTAAAATTGACGTCGTCTGTATGTCCCTCCCGCGACTATAATGCATTTTACCCGCGCGCGTACAATAAAAAGAAGAAAAAAAAAGTTTTATTGTCGTCCTACGCTGTAACCCTCATTATCCAGGCATTATATTTAAATCTCATATACGTAGGACGTATCCGACAAAACAACGTATGGGGCACACCTAATTATGTACAAACAATACATATATATTTATAAATAACGTTTATATAGTTATAAATACGTAGGACTCATCGCATCCGACAAAACAACGTATGGGGCACACCTAATTATGTACAAACAATACATATATATTTATAAATAATGTACCGTGTAATGCATATGAAGACGATGCATATGTGCATATAATAGAGTTTTATATATCTCGATCTATGACCGGAAATAAAACGAAATATCGCCAAGAACACAGAGTAGATAGAGCGTGAAAAACAACGAGCACGAAAATGCCTACAGTGAATTAATCTTCGTTGGATAAAAATTGCGACAGATGCGCGAGAGGCAAGACTGAAATCTCACCCCGGAATCGTAGAGTCTCTCGTCCTTCTTGCTCATTCGAGAAGGAACGAACACAAATTTAAAAAGGAATTGAAAAAAAAAATCTTTCTGAAACTGCGAGTCTTCGTGAAATACGAGTGTCGTCGTTGATTAAATTCGCGCGTATATAACACGCGACACACATGTGGTTTGAGCTAAAATTTAAAAAAGCTACTTCCTGATAGAGGAAAATTTGTAAATATCCAAAAATTAAGATGCAGCAATGTGGGAGTTCCAATTAGCATTTATTTTTTTTCTAAATTAATACTTCTATTATTAGACATACATTAAGTTAAAGGTTACGCATATGGAAAGCCTCGAAATAACCGGACTGAGTTATATACATTGATTCACTCCGATTTTTGCTTCAGTAAATTATACCGAGACCCATGCTTAGGGGTGAAAAGATTGCATTTACATCGGGTGGCAGCTCCCAAGGCAGGTTAAAGTTGACTCATAATAAATAATGCATTTCATAGGACAGATAGACTATGCTCTCGTGTATGCTTCATGGATGATATTCTACGAGGTCCCCAGTCTGCATCTCGTCGTCATCGTCATGCCCTCTCATGTATTCCGGAGCTCTTTGCTCCGGGGATATCAAAGCTTGCCCGAAGCCGCGCTAGGGAAGGGGGAGGGGGGTGCATCATCTCTTCGAAAGTACACCAAAGCTTCTACACGGGTACGTATGTAACCCACGAGAGCTCTTCTTAGCCACGCTGTGCCATTTCGCAAAGTGTGCTTTCAACCCATCGTATCCCATATCCCCTCCTATGCATGTATGACTGATGTTAATCGGCCACAAAGAAGAGGACTTTCATCAAAGTGCATATTACAGTTATACCAGGCTCTAAAAGACTATACCGCTTTTGCCGTATGACACCTCTAAGAACTTGAGCTTTTTGCCGCGTTCATAAATGTATGCATATATCCTAAGTCTACGAAGATGGCGCAGTGGGAATAAAAACACACGTGAAACGATACCGTCCCGAGATTAAGCGAGACTATAAAAAAAAGTAAATATTCTACCTTTTTTGGAATAAAAGACTGGTCAATTGGTAATGAATTTTGTTTTTTTTTCTTTCATAAATATTATGGTTATTCCTCGAATATCCATTTATTATTTTTTTTTTCTGTCAACGATTTTAAAGGCTGTATATGCGTCGATTTTCAATCTGCCGGACGTAGTCGACGTTTCTTCTTCATCCCCTCAATCGTCATCCCATTACGAATCGTATTCGTAATTTCATAAGATGATTAATGGAACAGACATTATCACCAATGCACTTTGTATTTATAAATTGTCCGGTAGCCTTGTTCCGAGTACAATTATCTCCATCATACGTTTTTTTTCGGACGGAAGAGCTCTATCACTCGCTTGGATAAAAAATTCTTTTGATCCTTTCCAACGTGGGAAGAAGACCTATGCGTGCAAGCTTACTGCTGCCTCGACAAAGCTCTCTTTCTCTACTTTTTCCACATATACGTGGCTCAAAGTGAATCAATCAACAGTGAAGAGGTATGGCACAAAAAAAAAATTCTCGACGGTCGATCGTGAAAAAAAAAATTCGAATGTGCTATTACTGAATTACGCATACATACGGTAGCTAAAGCGCGTCGCAGTAGTTACTTGAGTGCTAAATAATGTTTTACTTTCCATGGGTCGTTTTATACAAGTCAGAAAATACTACATGAAACATATAAATTCGCTAAAATAGATTATCATCGTTCAACAATCGAAGTGTTTTGTTTAGAACAAAATTGTTTAACGATGAGACAGAATGATTGTATAGTCAAGAGTATTGTATAGTATAGAATGATTGTATAGTCAAGAGATTGTATAGTCAATAAAATTTAGCCCTGATAATCAGTAGAGCATCTTCAAACCAATGAATATAGAAAGGATTTTTTGCAATTCAAAATTGTAGCTTAACCATATAGATTAGATAAATTTAATGGGTTTTCGAGAAAAAGCTTATAAAGTAAATGCAGACTCCCTAACAACGCTCAGCTATAAAATATTTGCAATGATCACTTTGCCTCGCATGACCGCATTACCCTACTCTTCCCTGCTTACTTTAACAAAAGTCTCTATAAACAGAGATAACATTTCCTGTATATGCTATCTCCATTAAACTCTCCTCGGGATTCGTGCAACCTTGTAATTTAAAATTTTACCCATGTGCGATCATGAAACAACCAATAACATTGTGGTAAAGCTATATCCGCTTCGGCCATATAGTCATGTCTCGGAAAATCCGGAAATCGTTTTGCCATTAAAAACGAAAGTATAGGAAGAGCAACGAGGAGAGACGAGCGAAAGCTCTCTATAATATATGAAAGATTGGCACAGGGGATATACGTAAATATATATATGTAGGGAATCACATGCCAACTAAATCGATGATCGCATATTACCTATCTTTGATTTATTCAACCATTTTTAGATTACATATAGTTCAACCTCTGAACCATGCTCGAAATGTCCTGTGAATCTTTTCCGTAGACCTTTAATTTTTTTAAACCTATTTTTTAAGCTTGAACTTGTAAAGACACTTTTTGTTAAAAAAAAAAAAACTCAAGAATTCCATATCAGATCCTTATTTTAAGGCCACTTTCGAGACTGGGATAAGTTTTTTCTTATCAGTGGGGGGATTTTTTTTTAAAAAGTGAACGGATCACAAAGAAATACAAATAATTTTGTACGAAATATATAAAGAAATACAAATAATTTTGACAAAATACTTATTTCGTCGATCAAAAGCGTGGTATCAATATTTTCAACGAAAGGTCGAGCTTCTCGAAAAATATGACTTCCATAGAATATTAATCCGGGAAGGAAAAATCTTGTCAATTTTTTTTAAATTATGTATTTTCATTCAATATTGAAGTCGCAAATCTCTTTAAGAGATTATACTATCATATTTGCTGCCGCTCTCTTACAAGCGTGTGCCTTTTTAAGGTTGCGTTACGAATGGCATCGTGTACAGAGTTAAGGATCATTGCTTAGGGTACTGGACGAGACAGGAAAAACCATAAAGATCCAAAAGTCCGGTGGTAAGACTATCTCGTGGAAGAAAAGGACAGAAACCACGGAGGATGAGATAGTCCATGATCACGATGCCCTATAAGACGGGTACGGGAAAGTTGAGATAAAACCCTTCGAAGCTTTTTATTCGTCCTCTCTCTCTCTCTCTCTCTCTCTCTCTTCCTCTCTCTCTCTCTCTCTTTCTCTCTCTCTCTCTTTCTCGTTGTCATCCTCGAGAGTCTCGATACTTTGCCGACACCCCATACAACGAACACCTTTTCGGCTTATCCGACTTGTCAACCTCTCCCGAGAGACTCCTATATATTCGACCACGAAGCAAAGAGAGAATACTTGTGAGAGAAGACTCTGAGTACATGTGGTGCACTTCGTTCTCTCGGCAACATTCTAGGCTTTGGTCACCCACCACATCTTTCTCTCTCTCCACTTTTTTACGCTTCGGAAACTTTTCGGACGAAGATTTACAAGCACACCGCGCACAGTTTTCTCCTTCTCCTCGAAAGACTTTTCACTTCGCGAGCATCGGGGTGTTGTTAATTCAACGCAGATACTTTGCCACGTCGAACATATCTCCCGTATGTAACGTAAATCTTGCGTGAACTTACGCGCAAGACGTATAGAATGTTTTTCGCGGCAAACAACAGTGCATTGGCGGAAAATGTATATTTGAATATCGCACTCTACTTGTGTCCGCGTGGATGCAAGTTATTTTTTTTTTTTCACGCTTCATTTTATAATTTAAATAAGTGCCCTCGACTCATAGAAATAGGCAAAATATGAAATAGCGCAAGTACAAGATTGTTGTGACATTTTTTCTTAATTGCCTGGTAATTATTTTTGGCGTTCGCATGTATTTGGATGGCTTACGAGGCTTTAGAGGGGTACTTTGTTAAATTATCATTTTACGCATAGAGAGATGGACAATTATTAATATTTTCGAATTGCCGGCAAGCTTAGAAGAATAGACCAACTTTTCAGTAGAGATGGAAATCAGGTAAGCAATTATCTACACACTGCTTTTATCACAAAAGTATCATCAAGAACAATCAAATGCAATTTGAAACGAGAGTGCATATTCGTTATATTGACATATATCTATTAAACGACTCGATAAAATCCCACGCAATTTACGCGACGCTATAAGAGGATTGATAAGTCTGTCTGAGATTTTTTCAAATGTTTTTTTTTTCCGACCTTTCATGCAAGGTACAACGTTATTTTTTATGCTAACAAGATTTAACGCGTTCAATAAGGTATCGATGAATTTTAAATTTTTATTAAATCCATATTAAATATTGTTTAAAGCACTCTTTGTACTCCGAAGTATTATTCGTACCAACGATTAAGAAGATGCGGCAATTTGGGATTTGTAAGTACTGTTTTAGTGTTTATAATCTCATAAACAATCGCCACTGCACAAATACGCGTACACCACGTATCTAAATATCTGCTATAAGAGACTAAACCTGTGCAATAGAGCGTGCACGAGAGAATACATAGTGGGCATGCGGGTGGAGTTTTATTACACGCGCGAAATACACGTTGCAAAACGCAGTCGCGTCCTGTCCGTCTGTTTCATTTGTTACACTTTCTCGCTCTCGCCCTCTCTCTCTCTCTCTCTATCTTGCGTCATCATGAAGTCATATTTCATGACTTATGGTAATTACGGCCCACCACCCAGAAGTCGTATTCACTGTTGCGAATGGCTGCGCTACACACAAATCCACTGGCAAATACATGTCTCTAAATATATATATGTGTATAGAAATGTATAATGTGTAAATGCGAAAAGCTATATATGCATTACTGCTGGAGCATGGTATTACGCACCGTGTGCAGTGCTTCACGCGTAATATAGAGAGGCTTCCGACAATAGCGCGGGCGCAAGGATGAGCTTACTTCGCGCTTTGTCACGACCCGCGATGTGAGCGAATCTCCGCGTATACCACGCACATATCTATACACACATACCTACATTATGTACGCATGTATGTTTGATGGCTCGAATGTACATTCATGTACCTGCGCTACAGATATATATGTGGAATTTTCTATGGCACCGCGCAGAACTTACCGGTGCTGTTTCATCGCACACGTGTTCACGTGAGCGCGGCGAGAAAACGACAATCAGAGAAGCTAACGGCGCGGCATCCCGTGTGTGGTATTCGAGCGGCACGAATTATCCTTTTCAAAGAGAGCGCGAATTACGGCCATTTACGCAAAAGCCCCCGTCGTGTGGGTTATCAATCTGCGCGGACTTCGGGGGAGGGGCACAATATGCATGGCGTGCGTTCATAGCCATACATCGTCCCCAACGTCGCAGCCACGAGAGCCTTTGAGCTGGGAATATTTCTGATATCATGGGACTGGTACAGCGTAATTAATGTCTTTTTTTTTTAATTGATTAAGGTCCGTCGAACGTTTGTCGCCTATCGAGTACTCGAGAACTTTTTTTTCATCGTTATATTGCTAGTTTAAAGTTGGATTAATACGAAATTCTGATTTCCGACTGTTATGTTAATAATTTTCTAGAAGCTCGAACAATAACGAAGACTCATATGAAAATAACGGTTTTAGCAAATTCGGAATTATAACGATCAAAACAAAATGTCGACGGCGAGCTCTGTATGTAATTGTATTTTTCAAGCGAAATAAAGAAATGGTATAAACATAGGAGAAGTTTTCGTGCTTTTTTTTTGGTATAACTTATAAATATATTTTTTTTCGAATTACTTTTTTTTTTTCATCGAGACCAATGGAATTGGTTACGATTCTCGTTTGTAAAAGGGATCAACGATTAAATGTTGTATATTTATCAAAACTATCAACTCTGGAGTCTGCTAAACTCCATTCAAATGACTGTCAAATGTAAATAAAAAATATCAACAATCTCGTAATTGAATTCCTCATCGTCATTATTAATATTAATAGCGATATTGTCGTGAATTTTTTTAATCAACGATACGAAACAATGTGACGAAGTTTCAATGATTTTTCCTATTTATTGGAGAAGAAAAAAGATCGTAGGAATAAATGGGGTCTTTATTTTGAAGAGTATGACTACTCGGTGCCTGGCCGGCGGTCATTTGGCCAGAGACTTTTTCGTCTCCAGTGCTCTTTCGATGCTCTCTCAGGCAATCCTCCATCTCCGGGAGGACTATATACGTATATGAGGCATTCCACATCAACATGACCACTTTAAAACCTTAACATCTTGAATTTTTCTGCAATCGACATATGCAGACATGTACTATATAAAACAAAAATATTGATATGCATTAAATTTATGGTGGCATTGATAGGGGTGAAATTGCAGGAAAATGCGATCTTTTCTTGTTTTTTCTCCCTGATTTTATTACATGGAAATAGTGTGGCGGAGCAAAAAAATGCTAAGAATCAATTTTGTTGTGTTTGTTGCAAGGATAACGAGAAAAAATTTTAGAAGGCAAAATTGTACATTTTCCATGGAAAAAAACCTATTTAAAAAATAAAAATCGATTTTTGGACGATTATGACAGTTTAAAAAAATTTGAAATATTTTTTTTTTGAATTCCTCAAACTTTTTTCAAAAGGAATACGTCTCTTTCCAGATGGAGAAATTCAATCTAAAGGCTTAGCAGAAAAAAAAGAAAATTGGAAAAAAAATGTTATATAATGCGAGTATATTTCTCAATATATTTGCGAATATTTTGTAAATAAATATTGAGAAATATACTCGCATTATATAAAATTTTTATTTCAAATTTTGCATAAAATTTTTTTTTCCAATTATCTTTTTTTTTTTGCTGAGCCTTTAGATTGAATTTCTCCATCTGGAAAGAGACGTATTCCTTTTGAAAAAAATTCGAGGAATTAAAAAAAAATATTTCAAATTTTTCAAAGCTGTCATAATCGTCCAAAAATCGATTTTTGTTTTTTAAATGAGTTTTTTTCCATGAAAAATGTAAAATCTTGCCTTCTAAAATTTGTTTTCGTTATCCTTGCAACAAACACAACAAAATTGATTCTTAGCAATTTTTCGCTCCGACACACTATTCCCATGTAATATAATCAGGAAGAAACAACATGCAAAAATCGCATTTTTCTGTAATTTCACCCCTATCAATGCCACCATAAATTTAATACATATCAATATTTCTGTTTTAAATAGTACTATAGCATATGTCGATTGCAGAAAAATTCAAGATATTAAGGTTTTGAAGTGGTCATGTTGATGTCATGTCGATCATGTTGATGTCGATCATGTTGATGTCATGTCAGTCATGTTGATGTGGAATGCCTCATATATAAGTAACAAACTTGGTTGCACATTGTCAGGTAAAAAGAGAGAGAGAGAGAGAGAGAGAGAGAGAGAGAGAGAGAGAGAGAGTTAAGGAAAAGACGAGAAGTGCACGAGAAGGAGGAAAACCGAGGCGAAGATGAGGCGACGACCAGAGAGACGCTGAAGTGGACGTTCCCGGCAAACAGCTCGTTAGAAGTATACTTTTGCCGTTCTCTCGGCTACCGGTATATACACCAAACAGCGGCTAGAGGCCGTTGCTGGAGACACGACTAGAGAGACCTCTCTTACGTACTTTGCAGTGTCTAATGGCCTATCAAAATCTAACTTTCACCCTCTCTACTGCTGTACTGGACTATATATGGGGCATTCTAGGTCAAATAGCATCAAAGCTATGACCCGCTATTATCATTTTCGATCTCAATTTTCATCTTCAGGAAGAAAGCTTTCGTTTCTTAGAAATAGTTTTTTTTTTCTTTTTCGAAATTAAGACGTAAACTTAAATGCACCGTTTGTTATGACTGAAAATTTATTAAATTCATGCAAAATCATGACTGTTTCGTAGGGTCCGAATACTCTTAGAATGTAAAGGGATCTTAAATTCGTGAGATTGCTCAATCAGTAATGGATTCGCCAGGGTTCGATTACCGATGACCTCAACTTAATCGACTCGAATTTATGATGTTTAATTATCGATATAAAATTATTCATTAAACTTAACTTTCAGATCGATTAAAAGCAAGCAATGTAGCAATTTGATGGCGCAACGAGTTTCTTGATAAGCTAGCTATGAGCTGAGGGTTCGTCTGGGTCAAGTCGCTACATGGGAATTTTTTTTTTTTTTGATAGTGCAATGATGTGTTGAATTTTTCTACGTTCAGTTGATTATGTGAATGGATTTAATTAGTAGAATTGCGTAGGTATTTTATTTATTTTATAGCTAAATTGAAACCTTCGACTCTCAAATTTCGGGGTAGATGAAAACTGCGGCCGTAATTACACGGAGAAAACGGCATGAAAGAGATCTAGTGATTATTCCTAGAAAAAGTAAGAATTCAATTCCCGCTACGCTGCTGCACTATTAATTACTGTGCAACATGGTGAAAAGTATCAAACACGTTTTTATTTTTTACTATACTCAAATGGCAGTTCTTACTACGCGCTTGATACTTTTTAGAAGGCATTTTTGGCACTTTTCAATGTTTTTCGGAGTATGAATCGCGCAACGGCATTGCTAGAGGTCAATTATTATTTTTATAGGAATAATCACTAGATCTCTTCCATACCGTTTTCTCCGTGTACACTGATATCGTTCGTTAAACCCATACCGATGTGCATGGCTAAAAAAATAAATTTTCTTCAGTCCCCATTTGAATTCTCGTACATCATTCGTTCCAGGAGGCTGATGGTAATGAATAAGCGCGCTTTATATTCATAGACAGCGATAATAATACATGCGATCGCGTCGTCTGCCGGAGACGAGAGGCGTAGGCGATTCTCCGATATGCTCATGACAGACACAATTCATCGTCGCTTTTTTTTTTTTTTTTCTTTTTCTCGTTATAATGTATAAGACGATCATACTCGTGAGCTCGAGATCGTCAGAGGAAGATCACGAGATAAAGACGGAGGTAACCCGTCATTTGTTATAGTGACAGGGTCTCGGGATCGACACGAGATGACAATGGGGGGATCTCATCTTTTGCGAATAATACATCGTTCGCGTTCTGGTGGCTGATGCTAATTTTGCGGTAACGCGGTTGCATATAAATTCATGTCTGTGTGTACGTGCATGCTTGTATGTATTTTTGAATTTACCATATGCATTCGACCGTGACACTGAAGAAGAAGAAAAAAAATAATTGTTAATCGGGCGTGGTAGATTCTCGTCGCGTATGATATTCAAGAGAACGCCTTATATCCAACAGGATTATTTATAATGACATATACCTTGTGATATCTTGTACATAGACTGAGCGAGATACGTCACAACAATCCACCGTCTACATCAAAATTGAAAAAAAAAAAAAAAATTCGGACTCAGAAGGACTTGACTTAGACAAGAGTAAAAAATGTCGATCATTAGCTTAAGTTTACTTATATCGATTGGGCGTTAAAGTTTATCGAAATTTTCATCAAGTAAATATATATTTGAATTGAATTGAAGTTAGAGTTCAAAAAACACTTCAAGTCCATGTTTAATTAAATTTACTTCGAGTGGAAGTTTATTAAAATTTATTGCAGGCTCGACATTGCGTGTACACGATTATATTTCGAGTTACGATTAAATTGAATTTACAAACAAGAGTTCAATTGAATAAAATTACTGTAATACTACTAGTAATTTAATAAAAATAAAATTATTCGTTAAATTGTAAGTTAAATTCATTCGAGCCTGATTTATTATACGCGGATTTTTTGAAGGAAAAACTAGTTGATAAAATTGCTCGTGAAACGAGATTTTGTTTTTTCAAACCGTCACTGGAGGACACGTTCGACACACAAGTGCGGCGAGCATCGTGAGCTCGGAACTTTTGTCTACCTGAGTAAAAGTAATGTTGCACGAATCCATGGCAAACGGGACGGAAGTAAATGTCTCGGGCATGAAAGTCCGTTGTCGTAGGTAAACGTAAGATCAATAGAGGCTGCGCATCCAATGCACATAATCGGCAAATGGCTTGTACTTCGGTCCCTATTTATTTTATTTTTTATTTTTTTGTACATTCTCGAATAATAATGTTTTATCTAGCTGGAAAAAAATGAGGCATACTTCTTATAAACAGTACAACAAAAATATTAAAAAGTTTGGTCGGAATTCATTTTCTTTCGATCGGATTGCAACGGTAAAAAAAATCCTCAAGAACTCATTCTATTTTGTTCGACTACAGTGGTATCCACTTAATCCAGTCGTGAACAGCGCGATGGATGGTTGTACTTTTTCCTACACCCTTTTATCCATATCAATCATCTCTAATTTACAGTTACATACGAAATACCCATCGAGAAAGAAAGAAAGAAAAAAAAAAACCTTTGACACGACTTTTGATCTCGCTACTCAGAGTCATTGCTTGCATTCATCTCGAGTTTTCAACGCAATGCACGCCCACATACGTGAATGTTCCACTTGAGCACGAGTAAAAAAAAAAGGTTTATCCGTGGATTTATTTCGTGATTCGAGGGGTGGGGGGGGGGGGGGGGAAACAAGCGATTTACGACGATATACGCAGCATTTTCCGATCAATCACTTTTCAAACGTTAATTCGCTCTTAATGTCGCGTATACATTCCATCATCCATACGCGCGAGGCAGCTAAACGCAATCGACGATCGGATTTCCATCGAGGGTATTGAAAAAAGGCAAGCAAAAAAAAAACAAAGAAATTAAAAAGTTTGTTATGCGTATCTGGACGTCGGATCGGATTTAGCGTAGCGATATAACAGCAATCGACGTAGGGAGTTGTGCCTCGAGCGCATTAGTCTAGCATACGGGGTATGTTGTATTCTAGTAACGAGAGAGAGAGAGAGAGAGAAAGAGACAGATAGAGAGAGAGAGAGAGAGAGAGAGAGAGAGAGAGAGAGAGAGAGAGAGAGAGAGAGAGAGAGAGAGAGAGGAGATATGTCGCCTAACTCCTGTACTCGCATTTATATCTCGATTCGAATGTTGGCCCATCAATCTCTTGACTGCCGAGGCGCTCTCTCGTCTGTGTACTAAACGAGACACGCGGGCACACAGACATGTAAAACCGGATATATCGAAAGACGGGAGTGGCTCGTTAAATTAGAAAATACACGCGCTGACGAGCATCAATAACGACGAGCGTTCATTGATCATGACGATGATGGACGCGAACGCGTGCTGCACGACGCGTAACAGATGAATCCCGACATCGTTATAACGTCAATTTCGCATTGCCAAAGTTGACGTTTAACATCGTGTATACAAAACAATCGCCGCTACATAATAGAAGTTCGCATTGTATGCTTTCAATGGTAATTATACGATGAATGACGGATCAAGCAACATTTATAACATGACATAATATTCTTTCTTGAAAAAAATTCGAACTATCACCGAAAAATAATTACGAACATGGGATTTTTTTACCTCAGATAATAAGCTCCATCTGCGTGTGGGCAAATTTCTTAAATTCAAATTGCCTAGGATGTTCCTCGGCAAAATGGTATACCGAGCTCTCGAAGATCGCGTGACAAGACGCGTATTAGTGACAAGGTGACGATGAGACTGTACGATCGCGGTACAATCGTCATTGTTCCCGCGGTCCCAGAGCAGTCCCGATATATCGTCGTGGCGACTTGCCACGTCACCAAGACATTATCCACTTTCTGGCTTTCTCGAGAAACGTCAACGGGCTCGGGGAAGCTTTACTCCCACCGCCTAAAGTTATGAGGACGACGACACGGGCTGACGAGGTTACGCGCGGTGGAGGGATGCCTTGAGGGAGGGACGCGGTGCACCGAGGCAGCGTGGGTAGCGTGAAAACTGAAACGGTGATGGCTTGCGATGGCAGCCCCGCGGTTTGCGTCAAAAGCTCTCGCTCTGTCACTCGCGCGATATGGTATGGGACTTCGGTAAATGACAAGTCGAGGATAGCCACTTTCTCTGCTCTCTCTCGCAGCTGTCTCGCGAGATGTCGTTCTCATCTTTTCGAATACTGGTGAGGGGAATACACAGATACAGTATATATAGTATACTGTATATATTTGTAACGGTGATGACGGTGGTGGCGTGACGAGATTGGCGATGCTATCGGATTCGTCTTCCCTGATGAAGGTTGTAACCTCGGCGGGATCACATTTATTGAAGCATCTGGATGCACGGGAGAACGAGGGAGAGAGTGAGAGAGACAGAGTGAGAGACCGAGGCAGTTGGTGTGTTTCAAAGGCGATATGCCGCCAACCGAGCAAACCAGAGACTATACCGAGTCCGGAGATAGGCATGCGCACAAGATCTGAAGTGTTGCTGCTCCGCAGATTGCAATCAGTCATATTAGCTGGACACGCCTTGAATATATGTGCTCTTACCCCAGCCATCTGGCAGGTACGAAGGGCTGTGTAAGAAATCGTGCGGCATATGTGTGTATAGCCTGAGGAAATATGGAGATTGAAGAGAATCCCAAAGTCGGGGTGCGGGCGACAGGCTAACAGTCTGCTGGATGACACAGTGTTGATCTAATTGGGAATATGGAACGGAGGGGGGGGGGGGGGGGGTGGGCATTTATGAAAAACTAGACAATTTTCCGTCACATGAGCGATAATTACAATCACAAATACTCCTATCCTTGGAAGTTTCTTTTTCATCTCCTGGACGAAAATCAGGTCACCGGTGAATGAGAATTCTGCCTCGAATTGAGAGACATCTTTTTAAAGCCACGCAAAAGCCCCTACGAATTTTATGAGCTTCTCCCATTGTTCTAACCTATCTTCGTTGTATTCATTATTCTTCAACGATTTTTATTTTCACGTGTTGTATGACGTGGCAAATGTCACCTCAAACATAACCTCAACAATCTCAGACTGTCCGATTACTCCGTACAACGGCTTTTTTTTAACACAAACAAATATCGTGTTAAAAAAAAAATTTGTAAATAAATTCGGGAAAAACAATCGATGCTTGTGGCACTGGTAAAACTATAGTGATTTTCCAAAAGTGGACATTCAGCATATTAACTCTTGTTCATCCCTAAAAACAAATTTGAATTTTTTTGCTCTTTTATTCAAGTCACTTTATTTTGTCCGCTCGCGGTATATTATCCGACGAGATTCGACATATATAAATTGACGCAAACATAACAGTCGTGTGTACGTATACACAAGAAGTGCACGTTCTATGGTTATTACAGGGGCGCCGGGCGTCTCCAGCGTCAAAATGAGAGAATGAATACGAAAACCGTTTATGTATAATGTATGGGACCGAGTTATTAGACGCTGGTGTCGCAGAGCAGCGGGATGGGAGTTCTCCTTGTTTGCGAATTTATGGATCTACCGTTCAAGATCCACGGAGCTGGTATAATGACCTGGCGGAATACTATCTCTCGGCTGTGTTCGCGTATAGTTGAAAAGCAGCAGAACATTAACGGCTCGTAGCTTTACAGAGGGTGTGAGGATGCTGCTGTTACGCGACGCCGGCGTGCTTGAAGAGTTGATGGCATAAAGATAGAAAAAGAGGGAGGGAGAGAGAGAGAGAGAGAGAGAGGAAATTTAGCAAAAAAAAGTTGGCTGCATGAGCTAGAGAATTCACTGTTAGCGGGCATTTAATCACCGTTAGAGAGGACGCTGGAGGAATGCTTCGGTTAATATGTTCCTGGGTGTCAACGCCGTGATTGGCGAGTAAATAAAATTTCCCTTCTGCCATGCATACCGAAACGGATATAATTCGAATTAAAAAAAAACATTAAAACTCTCCAAGTACTTTTAATTTTTTTAACGACAGAGTCATTATTATTATGTAAATATTATTACGAGGTAAACATAATTGATGCACATGCTCAATGAGTACTTCTTGATCCAGCTCGCCTAAGCAGAGAGACTTTGTACTCCCTGATGATTATACTCTCTTCCGAAAAGAACCTTCAAAAGCCAATGCTTCGAGGGAAATCCTCTGTTTGCCGTAGAGACTAAAATGTAATATTCCCCAATGCGGAAGAGGGGGAAGAGTATATATTTGCAGCCGAATCGTTTGCCTTTGGGATTCATAACTTTTTGATCGTTCCTTCCGCAGGCAAGTGGGGCGTTAATTAAAAAAATATATATCTATATATGTTTAGCGTTACACGGATTAACTATATGAATACAGCGAAGAATTCCAGCGAAGATATTTGACAGTGCCTGTAAAAGAGTTTTTATAGCTTTTACCCCCCGTGAGGGTGAGGGGAGAGGGGAGAGGGATTATGAAAAAACGAAACATCGGATCCAATTACGAGGAAACAGAAGATAACATGGCTTGTAAAGTTCGAACAAAAATATTAATTTAACTCTGACTATCTTTTATTTTTACTGGCTCGATACATTTACCAACTATCTTAATCCTCAACCAATCAATTTGTTATATGCATGTATATTGGGCTCACTTAAAAAAAAAATACTTCGGCTTTTTATTGAATAGTTCGTCAAAATGTTTGTACCTCTTTCCTACAAAATAGCTGTCACCTAAGCTGAGTTCGATGTTGTACATTTTTTTTACTAGTGCTGCGACAATGTCGAAAAACTTGTAAAAAAAAAGGGGGGCCATTTTGTGGGACTCGCAAGGTTTATGTATCGCGAGATCCTTCGGTGCTTCATACTTATTGACGTTGAGCCTGAATTCTACGCATTTTTTGTGCAGTTTAATGCGACAGTGGTAAAATTTGACGCCCCTCAGATTGTGCGAGACCTATACTTATCAGTGAAGGGGTTCGAGAATGTGGAAGCACAATTAAATCAAAACAAAAGCGTTTTTTTTTCCTCAATCACCCGAGTGTTCATATATAAATTTTCCATACCGGATGCTTTTTTCCTCCTTTAGTTTTGTAAACGAGAATTCGGTGTTCATAACGGCGAGCTTCTAGCTGAGGAAAAGGGTGAAGAGGGTTGAAGAGGCAAAAGCTTCAAATCGCATTCCGTCGGGGTCTACGAGTTCTCCAGCCGGGACAAAGGGATTTAATGACACGCGCAGGCATATAGGTACTCGAAGAGGATAAAACTCAAAAGAAAAAAAGGTTCAGCACTCGGAGTATTTCGTCATAGCGGAGGAAACTTGAGCCTGCGAAATCCATAACATATACATACGTACACTTATACATATCGGTATGCATGTACAATGTACATATTGTTTATGTATCAAGCTATATATATGAATAGCAGTGCATTGGAATCGCAAGGGTACATCAGCAGTACAGCCGAAGCTCAGAGAGAGCCCTCTTCTGCGATAGTTTTGCGTATACGTTGTATAGGAGGAACGAGACACTCGCCGTTGGGGATATTGCCCGCGTAAAAGTGTCTAGTCATCATTTCATGGACGGGGTTCCTAGCATGATAGGAGCGTGAAAAATGAAAACCGTACGTGCTCGAGCATCTCGTCGAGAGAGGAGACTATGGAAACGCTTTATTCCTCACTGCTATTTGTTTCGCCCGCATACTGGCTCGACCGAGAGCCCGAGCGCCTGTATAAAATATATGTATACGATCTCTCGAATATTTGGCAGGCCTCCCGCGGCTATCATGACCCCACACACACACACACACACACACACACGCGCGCGCGCGCACACACACACGCAAATGCACGCACACATACATACACATTCCCTATCGACACATAAAAGTGCCACGAAAAACCGCGATGGAAATGTGTAATTAGTCGACTCTACACGCTGGCTGAGCATACATATAGTGCATATCTGTCCCGTATAATTATGCCCAGAAAAAAGGCATAATAGACTTTTAATAGGACACGTATATTCTGGCAAAAAATGTCCCAATAAAATATAATATTTTTATTTTATTTTCCATAAGTATCCGCCACAAATATCCGCCGCCGCCGCTGTTTCAGGAATCGAGCATATATACAACGGGTGTCCAATTTGAAAAGGATGACCAACCCAAACATATCTTATAACAGGTGTCCAATTTGAAAAAGATGGCCAACCCAAACTCAACCCAAACATATAAACAGCCCAATCCCAGCGAGGGCGCGTAGCGCCCGAGCCATACGAACCCCTATATATATATTTCTACGGCAAAACGTTATGGGTGATCGGAAGAAATGTGAATTTTTTTTTCCGAGAGAATTCTACGTTTAATATTATTTTGACTAATCAAACACGACTTTTTCTTCTTTAACTCTTCGTGGTCACAACGGGGTGTAGAATCGACCCGTCGTTCGACTTGTTATGTCGCTATTTTATTTCTTATAAATAAATTTTTCGTACCTATAGAACGTTCAAAGCATGTTCCATAATTTGTTGAACCACTTCGGACGGATAATTTGGTCACAATACCTTTTTGAAAACTGACTGAGTAGAATCGACCCAGTGTCATCACCGTGGTCGAATATGGAGGTGTGAACTCGAAGGATTAATCAATTCAACGTATGAATATTATTCGCATACTCGCTCGATACTGGTCATTGACGGATATCGATTTATAGCCACCGCCATATTCGAGTGAAAAATAATTCGGAATCATTCGGCGAGAAAGTATTTTTGAATGTATAAGAAAAAAAAATATAAATTCCAACTTTTTTGGTACGACAAAGTATGATTAAGCATAATTTCATCTGCTTGTAGAAACGTTTATTTATTCCAGGCTAATCATACATAATTATTTGATTTAAAATTATCTGCAATTCACGTGCGACATTATTTGTGACCCTCTAAATATTGGTATTGGGTAAAATTAAACTAAAATTTCGTAACCATACGTATTGACGAGTCGACGAAACACGCTGAGGGGAATTTCGTGTCGAACGAATTATAGGCAATGCATATTAATACGCGATCAACATGACCGATCGACGATAACGATAATCCAACTTATATATATACGTAGTGTATATTTGCAAACGCTGCAAAAAGAGTTTTTATTTCAATTCTATATCAGATTTTCCCTAGCACTAATATCACTATTCACCCGCATTTCCGATATTATAACCACGTAAATGTAAACAGCTGCAGTTTCGTGTGACATGAATACCGCAAACCGTTATCATATATTTCACGTGTCTAATCATATCGCTAGTACAGGCTTGCCCACACACGCCAAACGGTCATACTACCGCGTCCAATCATCTCGTTAACGTTGGGAAACTAGATATGGGAAATTTGTTCAAAATATACATGTATATATATATTTATATATATATAGTATATATTCATATATATATATCTCACACACGCATTCGAAGTATGAAACTGTTCGCGTGTACACGAGAACCAACGTGATTAGGCTCGGGTATTGATTTTCTGATATACATATCAAAAGCCAACTACCAGCATGTACTTTTTATTAATCGGTCGTAGCCGCTGTTCGAGACTGCACGAATTGTATATATTATATACATCGTATGCGAAATATGTCATACAAAGTGAAGCAATCTTTGGGCGAAAAAATTTCGAGAACCTTTTAAATCGTCAACGATAATTGCAGGAAAAAAAAAAATTTCTAGATAAAAGATCCTTAAATTCTGTTTGAAAAATAGGTCAGGATGAGTGTGCAGCGGCAATCTAAAGTCAGTCTCTATATTGTCTTAGTTAGAATGGGAATTTTCTACACAACACTTGAATGGACAGAAACTTTGATACCTCTAGTAAAAAAAAGCCACTCAAGTTGTAAATGATCTAATCGAAATGAATTCAGGTAAGAATAAGGCATCCCAAAAATATCCTTTATTCAAAAATAGTCAAAACTTAACGTCGAAGACATATATACATATATGTATATTGCACGTTGAGACGGTATCTCTAGATTTCTCGCTGCGGTGCGCAAACGCGTCCGTGCTTGAATCTCCCACTCTCGGTCGTCAGCTGTGTCTAGTGTTATCAACCCCACACATAGGGTACACGCCCAACGCAAATTACACCAATAACATCTCATTGTGCTGTTTGGAACAGAATGGAGCTTCGAAAGTTTTGTGCATTAAGTCGGAACCCGATAAGAACCTGATAAAGTAGGTATTAGTCTCGTCAGGGCTTTGGCACAAGCTTATCAGTGCCGGATATAGCGTTTTAAATTTTTTACCCGAAGAAAGAGGAAGAAAAAGGGCCGAATCTACCAACGAGCCCTTTCGTTAGGTTTTCGAATCAGTGTATATAGAGGGCGTTATCACTATTGGATAAGGCTCGAGGTGAAGCTCGTTTTTTTTTGTCACGCACCCTCAAACGCCTAACAACGGTGATGGAATCTCTCGTCTCTGCTCTACTTCAAGAGGTGCAAAAACCCAAAATGCTCGATATATCATGAACGTGATATAACGTCATTACGATTCAATGCTACGCTGCTGCGGTTTAATATCCTGTTTGCGGACAAAAAGCTCTTTGCTTCATTGCTTTTTACCTCTGGTGCTCATTTCCCTCGTGACATTATTTTCAGGATTTTCGATCATATTGAGGGAAGGCTTCGGCTCTGCGTGTCTCGAAAGACAAGCGCAGATCAATACGTAGAGGAATATTGCAGTTGGGATTTTTTTTTTGGACAGGCTCAATCTTAAATGGCTATCAGGTTGTTCATAACTTTTGAAGAAAACGATGGATCCGCGAATGCCTTTTTCAAAATTCTGCAAAAAAACTCTTCTCTCATCTTATAAACGTATTCAACGATCAGAGAACAGTAATACCGGTAAATAATGTGCCGAAACTTCGGTGTACATATTGTAAATTCATATCTGAATGGAGTAGGTACCGTGAAAATAAATTATTGATAATAATTATCATTTATCATAGTGTAATGTATCGACTGTCTCGTGTGTACTATTCCTTTTAGAAAATTACTGTTTTTCCTAATTCACTATGGGGATCGGAAAATATTCGTAAAAATGTATTGTTATCTGTGTGAAATTCAAGACAATAGGAAATCTCTTTGAAAGTGCAAGCAAATGCCCAAGAATACAGAATCCCGAATAAGTTCAAGTCATTCAATAAAATGTGTCCTGGAATTGCTCTAAAAAAAAGAGCATGGACGTCTTAAATTGAAATTAATTCCATTTGAATGTCATAATATATTCGAATAAAAATAAAATCAATTGAATATTTGAATTTTCATTCGTCTCGAAAAAAAAATTTACATCCATTAATATTTCATGGCTATAAATGGAAACTCGAAGTATCCGTCATACAATCACAGCCAAGCTGTCTAACGTGGTTGCGCCGAGCTCAAGTTCAATCTCGAGATAGATATATACATATATATTATATATATTATGTGTGTGTTAGCTGAGAGCTCGTGCGGGCTCCTTCGAAGACTAGAGGGATACGATTCTCTCCCATCACGATGTTAATTCCTTATTGGCCTCTAAGAGGATTCATGCACTCTCTGATGTTCTCGTCACTCCATCGGCTCGCGCGCGCCCCCATGCCTCTCACGTATTCTCGCCTCGCCAAAGCCAGACTTCGGTATACACGCCCAGCCGAGAAATATCATGGGTAATTGGATACGTTTGTCCTACGGTAATTCGTGTATGCAAATCTCACTGCCAAACTACCCGTAATGTATCTCGCCGAACTTGCGTATCATAGATCACGATAAACCAGCTCGCAAAACTGAATACAGATCTCGCTATTGAATATTAATAATTTTTAGATTTAAAAAGTTACTTCATTCAAGGATGTTACATGAGGAATGTAAAAAAGCTTGCAAAGTCTTTAATTTTATAGCTGTTTGCAAAGAAGAACTCCGTATTACCCGTGAAAAATTGCATGATCATTCATAATTATGAATATAATATTTTGAAAATGCTCGAGAATGTACTTTCATACAATTCATTGTTCACGCCGTTTGATTTATTAAAAATGTAAAAATTAATGAAATTTCTTTCGAAATCAAAACAACACCGAAAAAGACAAATTATTTTGGATGGACACCAAGTTTTTACGACAATCACGAGAGTCACAGAACGATACGTGATAAAATGGACTTGAAAAATTTCGTAAAATTAAACAACGTTGAATTTTCCTGAAAACAATTAAACGTCTCAAGTCACCGAAACTTTTGGTTATATCTTTGCTCGTATATAGGGAGCCATTCGCCGAAAGATTTATGCAGCTGGGAGGTCGACAACGAGGACAATTTACATTTGACTCGGTCATTTAGGTCGTGCACCAGGCGTGCTTGGGTACCATACGACCGGGGATCACTTGGTATACGACGAAACGCTGATTCGGGATGCATGTTGTTTGCCAACCCTTGCACGGTGGGTTGGCGGAAACTGGTGGAAACGCAGAGAGCTCGGGGAAAGTGGCATAGAGAGAGAGAGAGAGAGAGAGAAAGAGAGAGAGAGAAAGAGGGAAGCGGAAGGGTGGAAAGCGCGAAGTGAGGGGAGTTTGATACACCGCACCGAGGCAAAACGATGTGGAGCCTCTTCGTGTCTGGCGAGTATTACCCTGTCGTGTGGTTGGACGAGGGGTTGACCCAGCCGGCGCGTTTCCGGTCTACGACGATGTGGCACACATAGTTATATGTATATATAGGGCATACGATATGTGTGTTCACACTAAACGTTAAATATGTGGGGATGTAGAAGATATTACCGCCATGAAATTCTTCATTGGGCTTTAGGCGAAAGAAAATGAACGTTCACGATGTCACCGTTAGATTTCTACCGCTCCTTCTCTCTCTCTCTCTCTCTCTTTCTCTCTCTCTCTCTCTCTCTCTCTCTCTCTCTCTCTTTCTCTGTCCGTATAAAACCACTCAGGAATTCCATAAATTTTGAAAACATCGTCGTAAAAGTTGAGCTTTTTATGAAAAGACAGCTGGAACGTCAGATTGAGACAACGCTCGGGGTGTCGTCGAAGCACGAGAGGTCATCCATCCGGAAGTGAGTACACTCGAAGGAAAAATGATGATCCCTATATCTACTTTAATATCGCATATTTTCTCAATATTATACATCCTAATGGATGTGAAATTCTCAAAAATATTTTTTTACCGATATTCTAGGGTTTCCGGAACAGTGGAAATGCGATACAAATAAGATCTAACGCTGAAACTTTTTGATGCTTCGATAGAACTCATATAGTCTAGCGTTATCGATTTACGGTCGAATCAGGATCAAAGTTTTTTCCAATTCTAACGTGTCTTCATAACGTGTAAATTAAAAATGGAGAAATCCATACAGCAAACCGATTTCAATGGGGATTAGAAACTCGGGGCTGTCTGAGTTGGTTGATTATTCGAACCCAATTGCAATGCTTAACAATTTACAATGTTCACGGTTAACATAGACGAACGAAATCCCAAAAAAGGTGGTTTTATTTGGACAAATACTCGTGTGTGTATGTTTTGTTCGAGTGCGCAGATTTTCGCGCAAATTAAAAAATCCGACGATTGAAAATAGTTTAATCGAGTACAAAGATTCATTACATTAATGAAATAAAATGAACAATATTGAACGAAGGCAGGTTCGTGAAACAGGCGGAATTTTCGAACATCACTTTCCAAATGAACTTCTGTACGAAATGGGAAAGTTCTTGCTACAAGAATACGTTCTTGGTCATTTCAGTTTGGATCGGATCTAACAGCGGGACAAACTTATTTCTCAGAGATATTAAACATGGCACGTGCTTCCCCATTGATAATAGTGGAGAAAACGATGGATGAATTAGAGAGGGTCTGACCTTAGCGACGTCATCAAGCTTTCGATTTTGTACCATATCCGTTACACGGACTCGATGTAACGCGTAACAATTTGGTTTTGTTATCGAGTGTGCCGCTGTCATGAGACGAAAGTGCGGTACGGGAGGGTAGTACAACGAAAGACTGGTGGGAAACCAAAGAGTCCCGGGAAAAGACCACACAGCTCCCTCGCTCTTATTATCTTTATTATTATGGTGGTGGTCTATCGTTTAGCCCAAGGAATACTTATATATATACGCGGAGAAACGAGAAGTAGAGACTGGATTCTACCTTCACCGCGGTACAGGGGAGTTTACACCCCCGGCTAGAAGATATACTACTTAATCCAATAAAAAATGCACAGACGAGTAAATATTCTTTGGCCCGGCATCAGTGTCGACTTAGCGTAACTGCCGCACCGCTGAACCTCTACCAGCCAGCGTCGTATAATAAAAAGGGGACAAAACTTTTTTATCGCTCATATTTTTAAAGCCTTTTATGTTAGGGATAGCAAACTACTGTAGTTGGCTTCGCTTGCTATCTTAATGATTCTTTCGTTTTTCCTTCTAATAACACAGACTCGAGAAAAATTAATATTTTTAAACTCGATATTTTTAATCCCCGCCAGATTTACGAGGTTTTAACGATAATAATACGATTATTTCTAGGTTAATCCTCCGGGTGACTTAGTCGAGCTTCCGTATTATTCATTGTACTCTAATTTAGAATATTTTACGCTTTATACAAAAAAAAGAAGTTTCACTTTATTAACTGAATCAACAGTCATGGACGTTCAAACAAATTTTAAGATTGTACAACAAATTCGTCACTCAACCCGAACTATATTATTTATCATTTTGTATCCGTTCTATTTCGTATTTTATATTTTGGATCTGTCCATTCAAAATATTTATTGAAGTAATTATAGATTATGAGCTTCGGTAACTCAACATTTATTTGAGAATTCAAATTCAAGGAAATTAACTTAATTTCAATTAAATTAGCTCTCACAAAGAACATTTGCGAATCATCTGAATCTTTGTTTCTTATTTTTCGAGCTTTTTCTTTATTAACTATATACCACGAAGTTATTAAGAATGGATTATCATGGTTAAGGCGTACTATCAACAGAAGCTTCGCAACCTTTTGACCGCCGGAAAGTCTTATAGAAGACGCTACCTGTGATCAGAACTTCGTTAGGGTCAAACCCAAGAAATATGAAAAAGTTTCATCAACTTTCTGAGAGAAAAAAAAATCACGAAAACCCCGGCGGTCAAAAGGTTAAGAAATACCTCTGCAACAAACCTGAAACTCGTTGTGTTTACTTTTGCAGTGGAAAAAAAAACGAAAAGTTCAATAAATTTCATTCACTTGACCGTCAATACGAAAAATAAATAAATAAATAAATAAACCACGAAACTGTAACGAATAAGTAAAAGCAGGTGGAAGATACGATTACGAGGAGTAATTCGAAACCCCAGAGGGTCAATTCTACGAGTACGAGGGTCAATTCGAGGGTCAATTCTTGTTGGAATCGAGAGTGAGGTCTTTTCGCGCCCGTACGTTGACATGCAAATCAAGCGGCTAGCTTGAGTTGCTGGATAGAGTTTGTGAACGAGATCGTGACAGCAAGGAATTTCTCTCTGGACCGGAGAACATTCCCTCCAGCGATCTGTGTTGTACGTTGCAGTTAGGCGAGTTACTGCGAAAGCCTTCTTTGATAAAAATGAAAAGAGACAGATGGGGAGCACTTATCGCTTACACGGCATGTACATATCATCTGTATGTATATATATACTCCAACGGGGTATCTGGGCATAGTGATCGTTCACGATCGCTTCATGTTCGTAGGGTTGACGAGATAAAAGCCCGCGAAGTGCTCGACGCGTCGCACTCGAAAAGAATGGCAAGAAAGTGCGAAATGAAGTGGGCAGGGGTAGACGAGAGGTTCGAGCGAAGTGACGAAGAGCAGAGACTGTCCATCACGAATTTTATTTGTCTCGATGGGTATCCGATGAAAATCAGGAAAATGGGTAGCGATGAAGATTGGAAAAAATAAACAAAAAATGCTTATTTGCGCGATGATGATTTTTTTTTTTCGTTAGAAATTCGTGGAATTATGACTTTTTGGGATTCTTGCAATGAAAATGTTCCCGACAACAAATAAATATGCTGAGAATTTTTGTCATCTTGCTTTAGGCAAAAAAAAAGTTCAACGCGTGTAAAAATTTCAATCCTCATGAAACTTTCATCTCGACAAAAGTGACCCAGCGAATGTTCCGAACTCTAACTCGTGGAATAATTGAGCGTGCCCATCCTGGACTAACTTAATGCTCCAATTGCAAATTTTCTTTCCGTTCTTTTTCTTTTCAATACAATTGAAACCTCCATATGATTATGACAGGTGCACCATATTTATCAAATCGGAAAATTACCGACCGCATACTTTTTTCAAGCTTCCGGATTGGAGAGGAAAAAAAAAATTGTTTCATGCAAATTCAAAGATCAAAGTCAAACACATTTAAGTGTATGGCTTTCCAATTTCCTCCCCGTAGTAATACATTCGATATAAATAATTCTGCGCGGCGAATGTTAAATCGTAAAGTTGATAATTTAAAATTCAATTATCGCTTTATAAACAAGAATCGTGATTTAAAAATTCAAAAGATCCTAAGAAAAAAAAAAACCTTTTCCAACACATATACATCGTTAACCCGTCAATTACAGACCCCGGTGCTCGATAAATACGACTGGTTATCTCCGCACCATACTCGGCTTCGTTTCGATTAACCGCGGCTTCACAACGTACAAATACGAAAGTATAAAACAGGTGATGAAGGTGCAAAGGGAATGAAACGTTAAAAAAAAAGTGTACTTAAGACGACCAGGTGTGGTTATGCGATGTTATATTTCCGATGCACATATGGGCCGTTCCATGTCAAATCAGCCACCAATAATGTCAACAGTGATTGAAAGATTCTATGAATAAATAAAGTTGACTTGTGTGATGAAGGCTTATTCGTAACTGCTGATTGGGACGCTCTTTAGGTCACTATAGAAGTCTTTTGAACATGTAAAAGAAAAAAAAAAATTCTTTCTGTCAATGGCAACCCTTCGAAGAATCAGGAAAA
Source organism: Rhorus exstirpatorius (assembly GCA_963564615.1). Classification (NCBI taxonomy): domain Eukaryota; kingdom Metazoa; phylum Arthropoda; class Insecta; order Hymenoptera; family Ichneumonidae; genus Rhorus; species Rhorus exstirpatorius. The sequence goes on from OY751319.1 coordinate 16,133,446, forward strand.
AATCGTAACATTGTAAAATCATAATATCGTCGTCTTTTGCTGCACATGGAATCTAAGCGAGATAATCCCGCATTCCCTTCCCTGATGCTATAATATAGGCAGTGCCAACGAAAGTGTTTCATCAGGGATCCTTCGCAAAGTCAGAAAAAAGATTTAATTGCACTTTGGGAAAGCTTATAATTCACGCGAAAAGTTGCTCTCTTGTCACGGATTACGTCGCAGTAATATTGGTAATTCTCATTGTCATGTTTGATTATCTCTGAATTGAAATGGCCCATGTATAAATCTCTTGCCTGTTCGCTATATATATATGTATCGTTACATTGGTTTGTCGCGCAACTGGCTGTGCTCCATTAGATTACTCGGCACCTTCAACACAGGTAAGTAGCTCGTGCTTGGTTCTTCTCTCTTCCCTTTCGGTTGCAAATGCATCGGCACCCCGTGATGCACCGCAACATCGTTCGAGACCATATATATGCACACCGCTCTCGGTTTGCACTTATTCAAATGGCGTTGCCCTCCATTCTTCCGCATAAACGCAATCGTACTCTCTACTTGCTTCTCTCTCTCTCTCTCTCTCTCTCTCTCTCTCGTTTCTCCTTTATTCTCGCTAATCTCGTATACCAGCCTTGACTAACTTTCCTTCTGCATATATATATATATATATACACAATTTTCACGCAACACACCAACTAAATAAAAATTTTCACCAGACACGCCATTTTTTCACTTTGCTTTTTTTTTCGTTGTTCGTTCGACGTCGATTCGCATAATTGAAAAAAAATGAGACAAAATAAATTATTCGAACGATAGAAGAAAGAAGTAGTGGACGATTTGCATCTCTTGTAAATTCGATCGAAGGAAAAATCCGAGCGAACGATTGAGAAATGGGACAGAAGCAATTAATCGAGAGCTCACTCGAATCGTTTTTACGAGTCACGAGTGGCGAGAATCGATAAACACGATGAGATAAAAACTCAACGAGTCGACGTCGACCATCGAGAAAATTAATTGTTTTTTTTTTTTTTTTCTCGTTTTCAAAAACAACAATTTGTTATGGAAATAATTTACTAATGGGTTTGCATTGTTAAGGGCCCAGTTATCACCGGCAAAGCCAAGGAATCAAGGGGTTTATTTATTTTCTTTGTTGGCAAGTGGACGTCCTGGTTATTGACAAAAGGACTTGACTTGTATAGACCCGTCGATGCAAAAATGCTTTAATCATTCTTATTTTTTGTGCGTTGGAAAAATCCCAAAGGTGAGCAGAGTTTCCCGATTTTGCACCGAACAGCGTAATGAAACAATGCAATAATTCTTTTATTTGAATTAAATTTAATGTTTCAGAAGTTCAGATTTAATTCACTAAATTGCAGGTTAATTATAACTTTTTAAAATTCAATCCTATTCCAGATATTCATGTACAGTGAATTTTCTACTTATACAGATACATTAATTTGAATACCTCTACAATAATACGATTCGCCTTTATCATCCGCGTGACAATTAGATACGGAGCTACAGCTTATCCTGAGCTAGGAATCAGGAAACTCGAAGCCCGTTGCGCTAGAACGAGTATGCTTCTGTCATTTCGTCATATTGCCATCGGGGGAATAACGAAGCTTTTTCGAGATTAAGGTATATAGTACCTCCGCGGCCGGAGGCGGAGAATAAGCGGGAACGATGGCAAGGCGAAGCGCGATGAGCGGGCACGCATGAAACAAGAGAGAGTCGGACCCGCTCACAGGCTCGCGCGTACCTCTTTCACTTACAATATCTCAAAACCTAAATGGTAAATCTTCCTGATTTTTTTTCACATTATTCGTGACATACCTCTCTAGCTTCTCCTCACTTTTCATCAACTTCTTAATTTTGGTTTTGACGGTAGAATTAATAACTAACTCTTGTGCATACATGGCGCAAACACTGAGAAAAAAATTAAACGTAACATGCATGTTACGTGTAAATCAAGCCAACTTTTGAGTGTAAATGTCTCGGGTTCCGAATGGTCAAGCTTATTTAATTTGCACAGATGTTCGAATAACATATTGAATAACCTGTATGCCAAATTTCGACCATTTCATAATTTAACTATCCTGTGGAGGTACTACCTTAACGGGGGATCACGTAGTAAAACGAGAATCGCGTGGTAAATTCTCGAACGATGGATATGAATACAATGGCGGGAAGTTATTTTGATGAAATTATATACATTAGCGATGCTAAGGTTTTCTTTCCCGAGGGGGATGTCGATATAGAGATCTGTGGAGCCAAAGAGCAAGGAGAGATTATCCGGTTAATGGGAGTACGAGGAATCCGGGGTTATCAAGCTTCGAAGTATACGTTACATCGGGTAAAATTGGGTTTGCCCTTGCTCGGAGAATGCAAGGTTCATTAAACATCGTTGTAACATCACTTCCTGTGGTTTTGGCCCAGTGGCCTCGAAGCTCTCTTTCTCCCTCTCTCTCTCTCTCTCTCTCTCTCTCTCTGCGGGAATTTACGGGTTAACAGCACTATCTCTGTACTCAGTTCTAAACGATCCAAACTTAACAGCTCCATATATATGGGAAATTCTACGGTACCTCAACCATACGTAATTCTTTCAGTCATAAAATTCCATAAATTGGTGGAATTGAAAAACCATTTAGGTATAATAGCCTTACGTGCTTCTGTTTTTCATAAAATATCATGAAGTTTTTTCAACATCGACTGAAAAAGAGGATCGTGACTCCGAATGGTCAACGACGACCCTGAATCAGATTTAAATTTGTAAAAAAAAAACGAAAATTTTTAGTCCAGATTCTTTTTCTAGCCTCGAAATACGATTTTTGAAAAATATATTTTAAAAAATCAGTTTTTCTACACGGGGCGCGCTCGTCATTGGACTCACTGAGACTAATTGAAAGTAAAGAGGCCAAGTAGGGTATAGTCAGCTGTTTTTGAGATATCATTTTCATTCGTATTTCGTCTTAAAATTTCTCGAAGAAATGGTAGGAATTTTTCAATTATAATTTACATAAAATGAAATCGTAAAGTATTGATAAATAATATACATGGAAAAGACATAAATAAATTTGATGTACAAAAGGACACGTTGCTTGAACAAAATACAACCGTAACAATATTAATCGAGTTTAAATAACGAATAAATTAATTTTATTTTTCTCAATTCGGCGTTGAAATGACGACAATAATGCCTGTATACCTCTCCTTGAGACACTTGCATTGTGTTTGTGATCTGTTGCAGAAAATTATCACCAAGCTCAAACGAAGACGATATTTTGGGACTTTAAAAGTGTGACAAAATGTGCTATTCAAGGAATTTTGGTACTATCTTGTATCTTAAATTGAATTTACTATTGGCTGAAGCGTATCTGTATATTGTAATCGTGTAAATGCATACATATGCATAAATTAGAGGGACGATAGAGGTCACCACCGTGAGAGGTCAGTGCCTGTAGATATCCTGTCAATATTATCGCGACGTGAGATGCCTCGCAACCGTTTCCTCGCCGTAGGAAAATAAATCACGACCGATCAATATCGGAATTCCCATACCAATGATCTTTTTGTAAAATCTTCGAGTTCGTCTATTCATTTTCATAGTTATTAACAACGAATGCGCAATATCAAGCAATATATATCAAATAATTATTTCCCCGATATAAATCGAATTGACTCAAATCCAATAAAGCTTTTTTTTCGCGCCGTTTATAATCGAGTCCATACACATGAAAAATTGTACGAAAAAAAAGAAGACAAAATTCTGAATCAATTATACATGGAGACTGGTACTCCATTAAAATTCGCAGAAATGAAACGAATTCGCATATATATATATATATATAATCACCGTGAGTAAAATCTTGAATAATTTTCCTCTCGACAATCATTTCGAAATTGTTTACGACATCGTGGTGGCGAAGGAGGTTAAACAAAAATCGCAAATAGCAATAAATCACAGAAGTACAACGTTACAATATATAGTAATTCGATCTTCGTAAAGATGAAGGAATTTCTCGTTGCTCGAATTCACCAAGTTCCACGGCGACGGCACAAGGGCCGTATATATATATATTCGTATGGAAAACGATCGGTCAAGGCATGCGTAAATGGCACGCTTCGTATACCAGTGCCGATTGAACGACGAGATTACGCCATTCGAGAGTTACGATAATAATCTCGATATTGCTTCTGCGCCCTCTGCATCGACAGCCGGCGTGCAAGCATATGTACATATAATACAATATGTATATATGTATATATATATGTATATACACACACACAGCATATAGATGCACTATGGTGTACAAGTCTGTATACGTAAGATCGAGGCAAAATGTAAGCGGCGTCTTCTCGCTCGTCGCGGATCAGATAATTAGCATTCAAACCGGTATATATAAGAGATCGGATGGTGTCTCTCGTTGAACCCCTATCTTAGACTTCATCTCGGTCTTAGAAATGACTCTCGCGCTTCCCCCCCCCCCCCCCCCCCCCCGTACGTGTGCTCGATCCATTCATGTTATACTTGCAGCGGAGACGAGAAAGAGAGAATCGAGTCTTCGTCTCAGAGGAGGCAGAGACATCGATTTATATCCTCCATACCGAGATATTATTCGAGATATTAGACAAACGATTGACTCGGACATACGACATTGTTGTATTAGCTATTCCGATCGTATTTTCCGATATGCTCGTGCTAAACGCTCCTATCTATGCGTTTTTAGTTCCAATGTATACGTAAAATTCATTTGCGTTCGTGATTTATCGGTGGTCGGGCTTCACTCAAAATTCCATAACAATAGGACAACAGCAGTCATAAAGTTATTTTTTTTTTTTTCTTAATATTTCACAATGAGGAGTATGGATACAGATTTCGGTCAGTAGAGAAATTGATATCGTTGAAAATTCTTTGTGTCAATTCATACGCGAGCGAGAATGCGGCAAAAATTAAAATGCCCGAATGCATCCCTGGCATTTTTTTTTTAATTCGCTAGGGTACTTTTGCACAGAACCCACGCCAATATAAGTCATTTAATCGCGTGAGTTACTCCCTTTCGTTTCCTAGCAGTTGATACGGGCATGAATTTTTATAAATACATATGGTATCTCGTTGATTAATGCGCGAAACGATTTTTGGCCGATGCTATTTTGCGGAGTCCCTTCAAGAAGGCTATTTTGGCTATTTTGGGGAGTCCCTGTCAAAAACAAAATATTGAAAAAAAGGTAGGTTGAACGATACGATTAGTGACTGTCGAAAATCGGTTTGCTCTACGACACATCTCGTTTACACTAGTATGATGCTGTATAATGATTTTCCGGTCTGACAAAAATGATTATATACTAGTATCAAGTGCTGAGAAACGCAAGAGTGTAACGTGAAATTTTTATCGTTATAGTTAGGGTTTTATGACTCACAGTGATCTACGTAATATCGCTATAACTATGCGCAAGTACAAAGTATGGATAGAGAAAGGTGCGGTATGCGAGCCGATCTTGTATATACCCGCATTCGATGGTGAATGAATATTGATGGACCGATAATTACCTATGCCGAGCACATTCGCGCCTCGTTGTGCATGATAATCGAAAACTAGACATTGAATATCCAACGCGGTGTATAACTATATATGTTACATATGTATAACGTAAAGGAATCTGATTTGCAGGGAAATATTCGCGATGCATTCGTGAATACGTGAATGTACGTGTTATATACGTGTATGTATACGTATGATATATAAAGGCACTATAATAGGTGCACAGGAGCTTAGGTTCGTCGAGCTCGCTATCAAGATTGATATTAAAATATTCGCGCTGATATTATGGCTCGTCGGAAGACGGCCTTTTTAATCCTCCGCATATGCATCCGGCCAGTACGTTGTCAGACGCGGTTATTTTTCATAATTTCACTCTCAACGTTTCCGAATGTTTAACTCTATTTTTCATTCATAATAACAGTATTATCACGCATTATTTGACATTTCGAAAGAAATCGGGAGAGGGAAAAACTAAGCGCATGAGGACACACATGCATGACTTGGTCATACATGGTCATGCACTAGGACTTAGCATGGGAGAGGAAAAAGCGCCTCATGGAAAAACTAAACGATACATAATGTATGGAAAAACGAGGATTTTTTTTTAGCGATCGATGAGACGCCTCTTTATAGAAGAAAGCCTGAAAAAAAGTATTTTTTAAATCCACCGTTAGAAAATAAAATTAGAAATTTGCACATTCCTTGCTCATTATTTCATCTTGCTCATAAAGATCCTCACTATGATCAAATAGGTTTTCCAAATTTGGTTTTCTCATGGAAGAAGCTTTGCGAACGAGATAAAATAACGAGAGGAAGCAATGTGCAAATTTTCAATTTGCAAATTTTCAATTTGCACGCTTTTTTCCTGCATTAATTTTCGTTAAAGTTTCTTTTTTTTTCTCTCAATTCGATTGTGTAGAGAGGTTCAACCTGATAGCTAAAAATTTACAAAAGTTAGAGCGGCCACAGACATTTTTGAAAAATTTTAAATTTCATTAAATCTGAAGCCCTCTATCGATTGTCGCCAACTTCAATACCAAATATTTTTGTCCCCTGGCCTATTTTTATAAAAAGTTTCGACCCAATAACTGCAAATTTATGAAAGTTATAGCGAGCAGACTTTTTTCAAAAAATTCATCATTGCATAAAATCCAAAATTTTCAAGCGATTTTGACAAAAATTAATTCAAACAATGGGGGGGGGGGGGGGGGGGGTGCCGCTGTTCTACTTGTGTGCAAAATTTGGGCCCGATCGCTCGAGGCGTGAATTTTGCAAGGCTAGCACAAATACACACACACACACACACGCACACACATTTTTTCTTAATGTTTCGATACATTCTGAATACATTGGCATAAAAAACTCGAAATTTTTTTTCATGAAAACAAAGCTTCCTCCACGAGGAAGCAAAAAATCGTGAAAGACTTTGTGTATAGATCGCGTCGAATGGACAAGGGACTGCGAGAAAGGGGGAGAAAGAGAGAGAGAGAGAGAGAGCAAAGAGAACTAACAAATCGCGTTACCGAGAGATTGCCGAAACGCTAAACCGATCACAAGCATTTTTTTCGGTCAGTCAAAGCTTCGTGTGAAATCAATCGAAGCACGTGAAACTTGTTTCGTACGATCGTACCGAGAGTCAGACACATGTTCGTCATGGTATCGCTAACACCATCCGCGAATACAAGTTTCAAAGAACGCAAAAAAAGAAAATGAAATCAGAGATTTTCCATGAAATTCTTCGTCAACAATAAAACCTGTCTCTTGTCCGCTGTCGAAAATCGTGACATGCTGTCTGACGATTCGACTATAATAAATGTGCGGGATATGATTTTACCGAAAGAAAGTATTTTTTTTTTAACAATGATGCTAAAATAATTCTAACATATCGTATCGTGATAATGTTGTTAGTTTTAGCAAATATTTTTTGTTAAACAAAACCGACCCTATTCGAAGAGAGAGAGAGAAAGAGAGAGAGAGAGAGAGAGGCGAAAAAAAAATATCCAAAGAATCTTATTTTTCCGACGCGTAATTTCTTTCTTTCAAAATGTCTTACATTTAATTTGCTCGTGCAATCCACGAGATAACGCGCGCCCGCCCGTATGTTATACGAAACACGCGTGTCTATTTCCACACATATACCCGGGGGGGCTCGTTATGTCCGGAATTATCTCATGTGTCATGCGCGCGTGTAGAATTTTAATGAAACCCGTGAATCTGCAGCCTCGGAGGATCTTGATCTCTGCTCTTTCCAGTGGACGATCACGAGTTCACCGTCTATTCGCGCTATATATGCATGCAACGTATAATATAAATGTGTAAGCGCATACTTTCAGGAATTAATAACGGAATATCCCGTATATAGTTGGGGAGCATCAAGCTGAAACTGTTGGCTCACGGAAATACCGATAACAAATTCAATTACATCATTAGAGAAAGATCAGCATCAAACGTGTATATACATATTACGTAACCGTAGATAGCCGTGGCAATGAGCGCCGACGAGCCAGAAGATTGCCCAATAAAAAGGCTCCTGGTTTGATGATTAATCGACCGTTCGAAACGAGAAAATTGAGATTAAATGGGCGATGAAATGGTACGGGATAAAACGAGGAATAGAAGGATAAGAGTATACTTCGATGTGCTAGCGTAGATGGGTTTGAATATGTTCTGATCGAAACTCCACTAAAAGAGCGATAAAAAGACGGCGCACATCAATTAAAGAGGCTACGATAATTTTTTTATTTTTAGCCAATAAACGGCATACTGTTGTTCAACCTCAAGTCGGAAAAAAGTCTGCTACGCGTTTCACTTCGATGTGCAGTTGCGTTTTTCAATCATCTAACCGAGAATTTCAAAATTGTCAAGTTTTTCGTACCACGATATTTCCAATTTTCTTCCGAACTAAATCTGTTCATTCGCCAGAAACGCGAATATACCTCCTGAATTTGGCGCAACGCGAGAAGATGAATTCAGCGCAAATTTCGCTTCATTGCCGTATTTGGAAATATTTGCTGCAGCGTCGACAGTATTCGTCACAAAGGCGTGTGTAATTTCGGGTTCTACACAAGGTGTATACAATTAACAGCAACATTATTGCAAGCTGCAATCATGCAATACTGAACTCATTATGTTCAGTCACCATCAGGTACCAAGCTGAGAATTCAGATAAGTTTAACACCACAAAGATGCGGCAGAAAATACTCCGTTAGCGCATATTGCACGTACAATGAGCGAAGAAGGAACTAAAGCCTTTGATAAAATATTCGGAAACCAATGTCCCCTCCATAAAATATCCCGAACCTCAATTGTTTTTGAGAAAAAGTGCCAAAAAAAATCTCATATCTTCAGGGACAAAAAATCGCCCAGATAGCACCAAAAATATTTCAATTTTTTTTTTTTAATTCAGGAAGACGATGAGGATATTTTTTCGCAGGATATTATAATAGAAATTTTACTCATGTAACCGCGAATTTAGAAGGACTTAGAATATATTGCCCAAAATTTCTCTACAAATTGATGATCGCTTTCTGTGGAATACCAATTTCAAATTGGACGAAGTACCCTTATAACATTAATGGCAACGCGAGGCTTTGATGGCTTTGATCCATCGAGCCCGGAATCTCTCGATAGTCAGAAAGAGGAACTGGAAGATGAGTATCGTTAAGAGAGAGAGAGAGAGAGAGAGAGAGAGAGAGAGATAGAGAGAGAATGGGGATGGTCATTGCGCTTATGATGCAGATCGATGTATTTCGAGATAATTGCATCAATAACAGTTTCCCTTTGTGGGCAAATCGTTTGTACGATCTACGTTGAGGAACGATATAACGCTTCCTGAAACATTATCGCTGTCTCGCTTCTCCATGCGCGGGATATTCACTGTGATGGCCACGCGCAGCAAGCGATATATATCGCTGTCGGATGAACGAGGTCAGAATTATGCCGTCACATCGATATTGAAACAAGGACGCGTATTGCAATCGCGAAAAGAACTGACAGTACGTGTAACAGTTGAGAGAAGTGATCGATCTCGCATTCTCGTTTTATTTATATATATTTATCTGCGATCGGGAATGTTTGAAATTTTCATATAAGGGCCTATCTCGCGGCATTCGAGGTTCAAAACAATTAGAGGAAAAGCCTTTTTGCTCTCAATGCTATTGGTAGATACGCGTCATCATGAATACGTATTTCGTAAAGTTTCGAAGGTTGATGGTAAGTCATATAGCTACCATCAACCACCGTGAAACGCCAAGCTCCCTACACCTTTATAGCCGATACACGTTTCTCAATTACGCGAGTCAGCTGAATTACCACTGCGAGGCCATTATTTCATATATAATTTCCATGTAATTCACCTGTAGCGACGAGAAAATTCAGTTTTATTCCGAGAACTCGCCTATATATCGTCCTCACGTTTAATGTGTGCAACCTCCGAATGAATTCAATTGGGACGAAATTGCTAATACGCTTTTGTTTCAACTCCCACGTTCATTGCCATCCTTTCACCGTGAATTGCGGAGAGTATTATATATATATATATATATATATATATATCGATGAGTACTTTTTCTGTTAATATTGCGGTTCTCCCACTCCAGCCCTTCTGCACGAGTATATTCTCGATTCTTGAGAACTCGCTTTAATTTATATTTATGCATGTGCTACAAAGTACCAAGAGTCGTGACCTCATATATAAAACTTATACACATATAAATGTGGCGTTCTCATATATAGATTTCCCATAAAGATCTAACGTACATCTGCTCTTGATCCATGTATGTCATTATGTATATTCGTACTACTTGGACGTTTCCATGAAGCAATGAACAGAAAACTAAAAAAATTATTCTGAATGACGTAGACCATTGATTCACCTGCGGGATATCAATTTCTTTGAACGTAAATACACCGAAATTTAGTGAAACTTTAGATGCTTCAAAAAATCCATTTTTTTTTTAATTTTATAAATCGTTAGCAAAATATCTGAAAAATACATCCTGAAAATTTCAAAACGGTATTCGGATTCTTTCTAACGGTATTGTATATAAATGGTAACGTCTCTGCGCTTGGCCACCAAGCGCGCTCACTGGTATACGGGAGCGCTCGGTCAGGCAGACTTTTTTTTGTGAACCTTTAAACGTGCTTTTTCGAAATGATATTTTTTCAATTTGTGGGAATCAAAGCTCAAAAACTAAATGATCGATCCTCTTCAAAATTCAAACACGTTTGTCCATAATTATAATTTATTGAAATATAAACCTAGAGTTCGAAAGATTAGATTGTTTAAAACATATTTATTATTGCGAAATTCCCTAAAAAATATTCTAAAAGTCTATATTTTTTTTTTCTAAAACGGTCGAACATTCGATTTTTGATTTTTTTTTTCCGAAACGTAAGTTCATGCTCTCAAAAAACATCTCAATAATCGAGAAAATTGTTTTGGATGATTCCAGATGCGAATTGCGAGCTGTACAATTCCCGCAAATCGACAACAAAAGGATGAGGACATGCCAAGGGACACAGCGGATTACACCTTAATTAATGCATGAAATAAGTATAAAAAATTACCAGAGATGTATGGCGAAACATGAATAAATTATTGTCAGAGTTTGGGAAATTTTTGTTGTTTTTTTTTCCATATTAAAAAAAAAAAAATTCCAAAAATCATATCTAATTTTCGGTCTCCTAAAGTAGTTGCTCCCCTCAAAAAAGTGTTCTAAATTTGCACCGATATCTGTTATGTAAAATTCGTATATGCAATGTCGCAGTATAGAAGAAAAAAAAAGTTACATTGTTCGTAGAAATCGTGGGCGTGGGAACGTTGGCAAAGTTAGAGCCTTGAGGAACTCGCGGTGACACTCGCGAGCTCTCTTTATTCTTACTCATGCCGAGTCTAGAAATAACTGCGCTATATAAACTATACATAAATCACGTATAGCACATACATACTAATAATATGTTATATGCTTCGTATGACAGGGCTACTCACTTTGTATCATAACCGTACGCAAGTAAAATATTCTGCTCTTTTTTCCGAGGAAAAACTTCCATCGTTACCATCCTTGGACCCCTTTCTCTCTCTCTCTCTCTCTCTCTCTCTCTCTCTCTCTCTCTCTCTCTCTCTCTCTCTCTCTCTCTTTCTCTCTCTGTCACTCTTCTCGTCATAAGCAGTTTGATATATTCTCATTCAATTAAGCGAATAAAATTATACGTTAGTGCAAACCGAGAAAGATCAATTTTAATTAATTTAAATTCGCTCCACTCGAATTGAAAAAAAAAATTAAGTTTTATTGCGTGAGATTTCATTAAATATTCATTTCCAATTTGACAAGAAATAATATAATTTAAATACACGTATTGATTCGAGTATATTTTATATTTAGTTCGAATGAATTTCATTTCAAATAAATCCTTTTCTTTTACGGACAGTCTCTCAATGGTAACATACATGAGTGTTAGTTTTCCACAGATTTGCGAGAGGGAGAGATTGATTGATTTATTTATTTTGTTTTTACAGAGAGAGAGAGAAAGGGGGAGAGAGAGAGAGAGAGAAAGAGAGAAAGAGAGAAAGAGAGATAGAGAGAGAGAGAGAGAGAGAGAGAGAGAGAGAGAGAGAGAGAGAGAGAGAGAGAGAGAGAGAGAGAGAGAGAGATGACGAACATCAATTTCTACTTGAGCTCATTCGTCGCGTCAATACCGTTCGGATAATTGTTCCCTTTCTTCGTTCGTTTTATTTTACGTTTAGTTTTTTTTTTTTTCATTTTCAACTAAAACACCAGCCTGGTCGTTTTTTTTTCTCAATCACCATTTTCTCTCTTTTATATTAGCTGCTCTCGTCCGCGAGCGGATTGGAGAGACATTGAACGGGGCGAAAATTAAAACAAACGAAAAAAAAGAAAATGGAAAAATAGCCCAAACACATATATGTCGGGGGCCTTCGAGTGAACCGATGCAAAAAGATGCGCAAAAAAAACAGGGAAAAAACAGGAGACAAACGGCAATTCATATATCGCACGTCCGATGATACACGCCATATCCATTGTCGATAAATCTTTTTTTCATTAAAAAAAAAATTATACCAAAGCCTTTACTACATACGATACATTATCAATCACTCACCCACGGATGAACGAGGAACACAATGAACAGTGTACGTATATATAAACAAACATTTATACATCTGACTGGAATATAGATACGATGCGAAGGCGTTACGACACCTTTTGAGGCCCCTGGAGGAGTTACATACCTGAAACAAAGAAGCGAAAACATTTTTTTTTTTTCCCAATTCGATTCACGTCCAGACGAAAGAGAGAGAGAGAGAGAGAGAGAGAGAGAGAGAGAGAGAGAGAGAGAGAGAGAGAGAGAGAATACGATGAAATTACTTTGGCTCAGAGAACACCGCTTTTTAAGCGAGAACTATATGCCTTTGGTGCTTTGCAATTTATTTAACAGAGCTACTATATACGTGGATATATTGACGAGGCGTAAATAGTAGCCTTAAGGGATATATTAAAGAGGCTTCGCCGGTACAGTCGGATTGATCGAGTAGCAATATTTGAAAAAAAAAAAAATGTTTGACAAGTCTTTAAGATCTCAAAGACAAACTAAACAGGATAATAATTAATTGACCCTAAAAAATTCATTTTTATCAATTCACCCAAAGCCAGCAGCTCAGTTTATGACACGACATTATTTTCTTGAGTTTTCTTTCAAGTTTCGTCCCTTAATTTGGTTTTTTTTTTTTCATCTGTAAAAGTCATACGATTTCGTTGCTCTGTAAATTGATCGATGAATACATATACACGTCAACGTGGTAATTTAATGTCTCCACATTTCATAACGTATCTCTTATCCGAGCCTCGACTTTACTTCCACGAGTATCCCCTCTTGAAAATGTGTGCAAACACATTTTTCAAGACTCGGTACTCGTTTGACGTGACTGTACCGCTAAAGCTAAAGCTTATTAAAGAATTCGAGGCCACGGAAGAAGGATAAGATTTGCCGAGGTCGAGGAGAGGTCGCTTTCCCTTTCGCGCGTTTATCTTACTCGCATTATAGGGTACACACAGTGAACGGAGTGTAGACACCGCGCCCGGCGTATAAATTATGAAAAAAAAAAAACGAAGAAAAAAAAACCATGGAAACATTAATTTTCGTTTTCTTTATTCGTACACACCGGTATGAATAAATACGAGATATCGTAAACGATGATGGTTCCTTTTTTGCGAATAGTTAACAGCGCACCAGCTGTGATACCTTGGACACTTTTCAGCATGGGTCTTGACTGCTAAAAGTCAAAAGGTTATATACGACATCATTTAATATGTAAATGTATGTGGGATATGTTCTTTTTACTTTCAGCAGTCGATTACAGCACGTACTCTACATATACGTAGATATTCAGCTTTGCACAGCCACTATTTACATTACATGCATTCAAAAGAGTACTTCGTTAACACATGGTTACTCGGCTAATGGTCGTCAAAGTTCCCACGGCATAGAATGAACTGGGATAGAGTTAGCATCTTGCAGAACTTTTGTCATCGATTATTTATCGTTTTAGGCTAACGCCAAATTGATTTCGAGAGATAGAAGATGGAAGTTAATGGGTATAGGGTTTAAAATTATTGTATCTAGGATATTTTGAAATTCCCAAGTTATTTCCGATGGTTGCTCAGAGCATCAACTACGTTGGGCATTTCGCAACTGCAACTTACAAGCACACGTGTATTGTTCCCGCGTAAAAGCAACTTGTGAATGTGTATAAAAATAAGTGGCTGCAATAGGAAGCACACAGTTCCCCGTAAGATAAATTCAAATTCGAAAGTTCCTTATAGTTTAGGTTTTTATCGTCGTAGTACCGCTTGCAGCACTCGTCTTCACAGTTCCACGATATTGCATATAAGCTCGAAATAGCAGGAGTATACTAAGCCTCTGGATAAACTCTGAGACGCTGGATAACAGCGTCCTGGTGTTTAGCCCGTAATCGCAGCCCCTATCCAGCACACCATATGGCATAGCATATCCTTTCACCGTCGAAACTAGAGAGTCCCTCAGTCAGGTCCAAAGCCGAGCCAGCAGTGGCTCACAGTGGAAAGAGACTGAGGATCATATGTTTCGAGTTCGAACTACGTTCAGCAGCGTCGGATTTTTCCATGTGCTTTTTTTAGTGCCTCTTTGGGGTTTAGGAGTTAAAGAATTAATGAATATTTATAGTCGTCTATGAGAACCGAAACGAGCTACATCGAGCTCATTGGCTTCAGACGTAACGACAGATGGTAGTCTGGATTTCTCGCGTTTGACATCAACGAGTAAAAGCGAGTTCCACCAAACCATCAAATTTTTTATTTTCCAAAGTTCGTTACGCAACACCATTAGCATACTTGGTTCTTACAGTAAAACGAAAAAAGCCTTAAAATGTACTCTTTACCTCGTTTCTTTCTTTCGTTCTCTCAATCGTTGTTTCGTACGTTTTTTTTGGTATACGACACCTATGTAGAACAGTCGATATTCTCACATAAATTGCCAATTGTGAGCATCGAGAGTTTGGGTTAAAGAAAAGTTTTGTTAAAAATGAATGTTGCTAAATGGCAATTCTAAAACCGAAAAGATTTTTCTGATATTCACAACTCTTACGTTTCGAAAATTTTGGAAACATACTGATTAATTACGCTGTGAAAACACGTTGCATATCCGAATTGGATCGTCTATCGGTGCGTATACTCTGCACGGAGAGAAAAGTCCTAGAAAAATTACCGTGCTTGCCACTGTAAAGTGGGGGCAAGCACGGTGATTTTTCTAGGACTTTTCTCTCCGTGTATAGAAGCATTATACGCGTGCACCAAGAGGATATATCACGTATACATAACGTATACATAATTGTATTTAAGCCTCTCTCGAATGCGCTCTTTTTTTCTCGTCGTTTCGATATCGGGAATCGCGAGCGTCTCTCGGACCAAACGGTATTCCACATACGCGCCCGGAAGATCATGGAGCGCAAGCAACGAAGCTGGAGAACATTCTCCATCGATATATATACGTTAATGCGCGCGGTTCAGTGCATTTGCCTCTGGGGCTACGAAAAAGAAAAAGAAAACATTGCGAAAGATCGTAACCCTCTCTCTTCTCATCGTTTTGTGTAAATGGAGCGCGTTCCGCGTTCCCTGTTATACCCTTGTACGTATTAGATACCGTATATCGATAGATGCGCAACATTCAGCTTCGCAGTTCATACACTCGTGTTGAAAAAAAAAAATTCAGCAATCGCGCGAGCAAATATTTATATACAAGCCTGCCCTCGTACTCGACGTACTTGTAATGTAACGCTGAAAGCATTAAATTCCACTTTGCTTTATACTCGCACTGTTTTCACATACTTTAAAAGAGCCGAATTAACGAGCCGAATAAAGTCCAACCCGATACGTGTATCGATGTATCACACAACGGGGAAAAAAAAAACGATGTCGAGGAAAGATTCGAGCGGAACGAATAACACTTCTCGAACAGTGAAAACGTAAAACTCTCCATCGAAGTTTCGGTGGAACGCTCCCGGATTTGCGCGTCAACAGTGATAAAAATGGAACAAAAGAGAATCAAAGTAGTCAACGAAATGATTCTCGTGAATCGACTGTTTCAAAGCAATAGGGGGTAACACACAAGATTTATCACGAAAAGATCGAAGGGTTACAACCTTGCCGATTTATCGGCCAACTGGCCGATTTTATATACTATATATACACGTATGCTACGGTGATTGGAGTAGCATGAAGCGTGTTATACGAATTCCCAAAAGCTCTTGATAAACATAACCCCTACCTTTCAACATAATTCCAGCAGGTCGACGATTTTTCTATATATATGTTTACTCGTAACGCTGGCTTGCTCGTTTCATTTACGTTACTATACTTTCGTATTCTTTCGTTCGTAAATCAAAATCGCGTCATCTATATATGTATGTTACGTAATGTCAACTCTTTCGTCTCCCAGTTTTATCCACTTATGAAATTGTTCTTTACAAACTTTTCCGGTGACTCTGTTTCTACATCTATATAAACATATATATCGATGTTCGTGAAATGTGCAAAATCGAGCAAACAGCGAGATCTTGGACGGTGCATGTGCGTGTACGTGCGCCGAGCAACGGCAGCCAATGATTTTCGCGATGTCGAGAAAGCATTGTAAACATTTTTCGTTCAGCCCATGCACACGTTTGTCATGTTTGTCGTGCCAGCCAGCTTGTGAACAAGAATGAATAAGTTTCGTTTTGCGCCAAAGTTCACGTCATTCGTGGCTTTGCAAAAGAGCCCGCGTTGTATCTTTCGAAAGGGGTGAAGTAATTTCGACAAATTTTAGGCTAAAACTTGTAGAATATTCATGAAAAAAAATGTATTAACAAATTGTACATTTGTAAGTTTTTTTAAAATAAATATTCTGCAAGCTTTGACATTGTATTGCGAATTATTTCACCCTTTTTTTAAATTGACAATGCAGTCGTGAGTTTTTTTTATTTTTAAAATAAATTTCCCTCGGTTGTAAGGTTGCTCTACCGCATTTTTCGAATATTTTATTGTCGCAACGAGCAATTTTTTGCTTCCGCTATTGATTCTTGTAGCGTTTTAATTATAAGCTCGTGTCTCATATTTATCAGTGCATGCTCTCGTCAAAAAATATATGGCTATACATGAACATATTTACATATTATATATATATACTGATAGACCGTGCAAATGTTTTTTAAGCAAGTTTTACGAACGTTGGTCCGCGCACAGAACCGAACACGCGCCGTCTATATACGTTCCTATCATTTCTGTGCTCTCAACGCGGTATGTGGCAGAGCACCTCTGCTCGTTTCGAGATGTGTCGCACGTGGGTGTCGCAGACAATAAACTCCAACCGGGTTCTTCTCTCCGATAATGGCCAATTAAAACATACTTTTTGTCCTGTTTTGTTTCAAAGTAACAATGTTTTTATTTTTTCTTTTTTTTTTTTTCATTGTAATTGGCGTAACGGTATTGTGGCACATGTCGTTGACATTGGTTTGTAGATATAGTTACACCACGGCGTCGAATCACGCAAATGCATATTGCAGAACGGACGAAAAATAATTCGACCCCAATCAAAGTTATTTGAAAAAACCGAATTTATCGAATTATGAAAATAAAATAAAATACGTTTGTTCACGTTGAAAACTGCCCGAATGTCAATTATA
This sequence comes from Rhorus exstirpatorius, assembly GCA_963564615.1. Classification (NCBI taxonomy): domain Eukaryota; kingdom Metazoa; phylum Arthropoda; class Insecta; order Hymenoptera; family Ichneumonidae; genus Rhorus; species Rhorus exstirpatorius. The sequence continues at coordinate 16,151,194 of OY751319.1, forward strand.
AACGTATGCTTTTTTTTCATTAAGATCGTAATTGACCGTGAAATTATATGTACATTTAATTTAATTGAAGTACTCAATCAATATATAGGTAATAATTATTATGTGAATTCATGGTTTTAAATTGGAAGAAACTTTTTTAAAACGGTAAAAATTAATATGCTCCGTCGAGAAATTTTTATTGGACTTTAAAAAAGTTTTTAACTTTATGGAGTTACATCGATAAGAAAAAAAAGGGCAAATTGAATAGCTAAGATTCCACTTGTATATGAGAAGAAAAAACTCTCGGCAACTCAGCGAAATGATAATAATGTCCTTGCTCGTATCGAAGATTCAATGTGAGTGCACGTTAAATTTTTTTTTTTTACGGCACAGGCATTGTAAAGCCACTTTTCGACGCCTATTATCGACCCGTAAAATAGCACTTTTCGTGGCTACCTTCGCAACTGACACATAATATACTATTTTGCGTACAACTTTACACCCTCGGATACGCATACACATTCGCGTAAATTTTTCGTTCGGTCTATTCGAAACTTCTTCTTTAATTTGTTCTTAAATTCTTAAATTTATTTTTTTCGAAGGTGCTCGACTCGCCACGTTCACATTTTATTTGCCTCTCGTTCGATGAGCTCAAGAAGATTCACGAGGATTTATCATGCGATGAATGCTGTACGTGGAAATTGCTGGCTTTTTACACCAGCAATACAGTAATTTTCTTTCTTTTTCAATAAATTGTCTCGTGCGTTTAGGCCTATACCTGTCAATTCATTTTGTTCTTACTCAACTTCGTCTATAATCTGTAAAAAAAAAGCTTTCTTTTTTTACGTTCCCTCAGAATTATTCGAAAATATTCAGATGTCGGAAGGAATTTCCTGTAATTTTCCTATCTTATTTATTATTATCATCGTGAATTTTTTGGTAGATTTTTATGAGCATTCGATTATTATTTACGAATCTCGGGTTAAGGTACAATTTAATTCATAAAATTGTGATGTTGAAATCTTTGCCACATACATGTGTTTTCATATATTTTTTTGAGTTCAAAAATAAAACAAATCATTATAGTTTCGACGCGCTTTTTATATAATGGAGAAAGGATATTTTTGGCATCGGGTAGCGAGAAATTAATTTCTCAAATGGAATAATTAACGATAAATCAAACATTGATTATCAAAAATTATTTCGACATGTGAATTTGTTAAACCATACTTTTTGTTTCAATGTCTTTTTATCCTATTGACGCTTGGGCTATAGTGGAGTATATAGCCCAGAAATTCTGGGACGTAATTTTCCTTCGTAAATTATGGAGAATTCGTCATCTAGTTCGAATTCCATCGTTAGAAGACCGCTATGGATTCTCGACGACTACCATACAATCGTCGAATTACCAAGAGCAATTCGGATAATATATAGTACGGGTCAAGCTTCACGGATAATTCGTTCACTTCAATTCGGATAATATATAGTACGGGTCAATCTCCTGTAATTCACGAGTGTCGACCATGGTTGTGCACATTATATACGATAAACTTTCGATATGTGCACGCGCATACAGATCGGTGGTAAGGGTACTTAAGTTCTTACAGGGATGACTCCGGTCGAAAGACGAAAGTGCTGTTTACAAAAAATGTAGAAAATATTTCGGAATGGCCTTTCTTGCTTCTTTCCCGTAGTCGAATGATAATTGAGCATCGTCTCTCTAACCGGCTGATAAAAGATTTTAGAATGAAGTATATTCGGAAGTCTTGAATTTTCGCCGTTTGAATTGTCGCCGTTTTTTTCTCCAAATAAACAAGTAGGTTTAAGTTTTTGTTACCAATACTCCTTGGATCTAGAGATGCGAGGCACATATAATCTACGTTATGTTCTTTCAACATCGATTTGCATACCCGAAATTTTAATAATCATAAGGCCGGAAAGAATTATCGGTTGTTTAGCGTAATGACGGTAACCATACAATAAAATGGCGTTCGCATTATATTAATGCAACCCGCATTCTATGTCGTTAACTTAAGATTTTTTTTTAAAAAGATGAGTAAAAACTTTGCTTTCAATTACTTATCTTGAAGTAAATGAAACGAAAATTTACAAAGATGCGATAAAAAATATCGTGTAATAAGCACGTATAGTTTAGTAAATAACGTGCATCCTTCTCTTGTAACCGACAGGATCTCGTTCTTCAAGTGCTCGATATACTTGCATATTATATATATATATATATATATATATATGTATACACGAAAACATATTCGCATATAATTTAAAAATTATTTGTATAAACGAAGCATCGAATAAGCAAGAAATAGCATATAAAAAATATTTTTACTCGAACACATGTACTACGCGAAAGTGCATAGTACAGCGTTTAGTTGATCTCTCATTCCTCCCTTTTTCGGAGGCATGTCACACACCCTCTTCGCTCTACCGAGTTACTCGCCCTCTCAAGAGAGTGGGCATAAAAATATCGTGAATCATATTTACGACGAATAATAGATCTGGACAGAAACTGACTCACTATATATATCTTTCTCATCCACCCTTATTTAGCAGTACGCTGTTGGCGATACTATGTGCTATGTGCGACGATAATCACGCAGAGGGGGGGAGTTTGTACCGCGTAATCCGTGTGCTTCGAAAAAAAATCTTTGTACGATAGTGCCCACCCTTGTGTCTTCCTCGTCGCGTGTCGAACTTTCCTCGGAATATTCGGATTTTTTCGACCTTATCCGACCTTTTTCGAGCTATCCGTCTTCCTGATAACCATGCATGATATTGTAATCTCCATGTAACTTTTTATACATGAGAATTATTCACATGAATATCTCGTCAAATTCGATCATTATCAGCACCCTCAAACGATACCTTATGTGCTTGAAAACCTGAGCGTATCCAAAAGTTTCAAAATCGCATAAAATCTGAAATTGTTGAGTAATTTTGCAGGACCAAAAGACACACTAACACATATCCAGAATATTTTTTCTAAATGCGATTGTCCGTCTATTCGGGATTTTTTCACTATTTTAACACGAATCTATATATCTATTATGGATGGCAATTTCGTGAAGGTATTTATCTAATCACAAGATAAAATAATTATTAATTATTTGAGGAAATAAAAGCGCCTACGCTACTGCAATATTAACGTAATCCCAATTTGATTTTGAAAAAAAAAAAGAGTTTAATTCACGTGAAATTTACTAAACTGGTTCGGAAAGCTGAAATTTCACTATATATCCTGCTGCAGCTAATCCTCGTCTCGTTCATACTCGGTACGGCCATAAATCCCCTCGAAACTAGTTTGATGAGGTGATAACCACCAAAGGCGATGAGAAAAAAAAATGAGAGATGATCCGAGCTGGATGAGAGAGCGTAAGAGAGATGAGAAGCGATACAAGTATGTTTCTGGGTCACAGTGGAAAGAGACTCGAGGCGTGATCACTTCAGACCAGAATTCTCTCCTCGATACTCGCGTTCGCTCCTCAACCAAACGCACCACCAACACCTTGTCGTCCCCTCGTATATATAATTCAGCTGTATCGTTCACCCTGATGCTGAATGACTCATCGTCGACGTCATCCTCGACGATCTCGGAGATCTGTGACGCGACCTTTTTACATTCATAAATCTCGCACATATAGCCTCATTTAGCATATCCCTATCACCTTATCGTTGACGTACTTTTTTCGTGTCTTCAACGTCTTAAATCTCATATCTGAATATACATACCCGACTTCGTTCCTCAATTTTTATCTTTCAAGAGTGGAAAAAAGTATGCTCAAACATTCGGTAATTTTTTTCATAATTAATTAAAGTTAAAGCATTGGTTGAATAAAAAATTTTGATTAGGTAAAATATATGACATGTGCTAGAGAAATGTTTTTCATGCTTTTCGCGTCTGCATGAGGAATGAGTTCCGTTATTGCTCCATATCTTGAATGGCAATTTTCTTAATCGAGCGAGATACACACTGCGTGAGCAAAGATTAATTGACAAAAGGATACAAAGCAGGAGAGCGAGATAGATGATGGGAGATGTATTGAGTACTAGTGAAGTACCAAAGTCCTGGACGATTCATCGACGCTAAAACATAGAGGTTGAAAGAGAGAGAGAGAGAGAGAAAGAGTTTGAGAGAAAAGCACTCACTGGTCGTTACTTCTACCGATCTCTGTAAGGGCAAGGCGAATGATAATAAAAAGAATGGAGACTTCGCTGGTAAACGAGTGGCCCTTGGTGTTCCGGCGAGTCACGTCACGGAAATTCTGATCACGACGAGATAAAAGTGTAGTGTACGGTTTTGATGAATTCGTGGGTGGTCTGGCAAAAGGCGTAAAAAGTCTAGTGCGGCATTTTTCAATTTTTCGCTTTGATCATTGTTTGCAAAATAAATAAGGTAAAAAAATTAAACTTCGTTTTTTTTTAATCCAAAAGAAATTTCAATACTTTATTACAGAAATTATAGAAAAATGGACATGTAATTTTAAAAAAATCCGTTATTTCTTTAAATTACTAGATTCTTAGAACATTTGAAAAATTATGATGTTTTTTTTAGTGGAAGAATAATGCAATAAATATATATTATATATATACGTCTATATGTATCTATATTTATATATTTACTCGTGGCTTAGTGCTCATAGCCTGAAGCTGAAAACTGGTGGGAGCCTCGCAATGAAGAAAAAAAAAAAAGTGCATTGATCTCGTGACACACTTATATTTCCGAGATCGGACGACCATCAACGGCGCAGCAGCTGCGCGGCGACTTTTTTTCTTTCCTTTTTCTTCGATCGCATATAGCCCTCTCAGTTTTTCGTTTGCTTTCGACCAATGTGATTCAATACGATCGATTACCATTTCGCCACGAAATTGATGTGTCAGAGTGCAAAAATTATATGCAACAAATATGCACATTGCCATGGGCAATCTTTCTCCATATAATTTTTCTCTATATATGGGTTAAGGTGATGCAATTCGATACACTGCTCAAACATTTTAGGACTTTCCTGTCTCTCTGATAGTGTGGATAAAAAAATGTATAAATTGTTTAATATATATAGCGTTATCGCCGACCTTTTCTGCTATGTCTATTGAATTTCCGCTATTGAAATCGTTAAGTGAAAGTATTTAGCTGTCATTTTGTTTCTTTCGAATCAAATGAACCTCGATGCGACAATCTCGCAGTCTCAGAACCGATAATGGGTTTCCTGTGTCCGACAAGGGCCCTTACGGTTGATCGAGCGGCTTGCTAAGGATGATCGACGTTCACGAATGATGAGGAAACCAAGAGAACGAGGAGGGAAGGACTGAGCTATATAGTGCGATACGATCAGCCTCTGTGTACAGTCGTTATCGTTAAGGGATGCGTTAAATCTTAGCACTGTTCAATTCGGTCGATCGTTATACGTGTATGTATGAATATAGCAGGTACAGTCAACTACGTGAATGATCTGTATATATTGCGAACGGAAATAAGCCTATCAGAATCCGTGTAACGGTTTTTATTTTTCCTCGGTGATGGAAAAAATTATTTATAACTTAAAAAAAAAAAAAAAATGGTTAATTCATGAGGAAAAGAGAAGGTGCTGTGCTCGCGAGAGAACGATCGCAGGAATCGCCAGCTATTCGTCATCGGATCGATTTTCGATGGGAGGAAGAACGAAAAAGAAGGACGCATTATTCGAAAACTGGGACTGAAGGGATGACATGTTCTCGACGAGAAATAACGCCGCGCAGCTACCATATTGTCGTACCGCAAGATACGAAAGTTAAGGGAAAGGTATTTATGTATAATGCATACATATATACGATATACATATATACATACATGCATATTCTTTGCATCGTATCCCTCTTCCATCCCGTAATTTGACAGCATCAGTTTAACCCCCGCATCGTCCATCAATTTGCCTGTCGAGGCAATGTTCAATATTTTATTTTTCAAGCTTAAAAAATATTGGCGCATAGCTGAAGGCTCGACCTAAATCGTAAAATCGATAAAGTTTTAATTCCATGTTCGAGTCGAGTGGATAAGGCGTTGTGAAAATTAATTGAAAAATCATGAATACGCATATGTGAGTATGAAAATAAAAAGAAAACAACCACAGAGAGAAAAGATTTTTCAACATTTTTTTTTGTGGATAATTTTGAGTGAGATGTATTAAAGATTTGGTTGATCGAGGCTCCTGCGAGATGATTAAAAAAACAAATATACGCATCGGTGTATCGCTAATCGAGATGGAAAAAAAAAATACAGAGCAGTCACAGGTACTCCGTTCACGATAGTAAAGATGAACATTCTGAATAAAGTGCGCCTCGAAATCATGTTACGAAAAAATAATGTTAGGTGATTATTGTAAAGATCTGAAAATCTAAAAAATTTTCTTTTAATTTTTATAATCTAATTTTTTACGATGATAGAAAAATATTTTTTTCATAATTTTCCTCCCATATATAATTGAGTCTTTTACAGGATAATCCTATTCACGATTACTTTGATCTGAAATTATTTTGAGTGGTTTTCTCATTGAAACAATGCCCATTACAAACTTACGTAAACGAGAGATTAATAATAATTGACCGATTGAAACTCCCGAAAAAAAAAAATAATAATAATAATGCTAACTCACAGGGACGAAAAAGACAAATGATTTTGACTGCCGCGATAAGAAATTCTCACAGTATAATTTGCGAGTCAAAACGCTTATAGAGTTGGCAAGCGTTTCGCGGTAGAGTCCTCGAGCATTGTACGAGTTATTCCTCGCGTGACTCACGACGACCCAACATCACCGAGCTCGTGGGGTTTCACTTTTTTCACTTCCTCGCACGCAAGGCAGCAGGTTACTCACCATTATATGCCTCATGATGTCCCACTACTTGAAGAGACACACGCGCAAAAATAAAACAAGCCCCGATGTCCAGTTAGACCCCCGACCGTTCGACTGACCCAGATTATATTGGTCCGAGCGTTCATCTCTTTCCTTTCTCTTTATCATTCTTCGCCACGGCGACAGGGCGAATATACAATTTCGTTGTCCACTTTCGCTGAAGGCCGCACGAGTGAAATCAGGTTTTCCAACTTTCTTTCTTTTTTTTTTTTTTTTGCGATTTACGAGAACTCGGAAACAGCAGAGACAATGGTTGTTGTGTGGGAAAAAGCTAGAAACGAGTCGTTTGAAATTTATGGATTTGAGGACAATTTCAGATTTAATTTTTCTTCGGGATCCCGACCCTGTTCTCGTCGAGCTATTCCGCCCGATCCTCCAGGTTTTATTCTGCTAGAATATCTAGCTATTGTTCTTATGGAAAGAAGAATTTTAATATTGTGAACTTCACTCGTGAGAATCATAATCGATGTGTGGTATTAATCAGAAATTATGTGAACAATTTAGCTGAAGGAAATGAATTACGACCATTAAAAATATTTTCGGCCTCACAAGTTTGGGTCATAATCATTTAAAATTCGGAAAATATATCCGTAAATATATCCGAAATATATCCGAAAATATATATAGCCATCATATTCCATACGACAAAGAAGTCATTTAGCAACGATGTAGCCATTAAAAATTCGGAATATCGAGACAAACTTCACTATAATCTTTCCTCAATCCACCAAATTCTTTTCTATCGAAGACCCAATAATGATTTATTCTGCAGCAAAGCCTTCTCGATCTATTGTAAAAGAGTTTCCAGTTTCCTTTAGTCGGCTCTTCCCCAAAATGCCTACAAATCACATTTCATCGTCGATAGGTGGAAGCTGTTACACAGTTAACTTCCACTGTAGCTACATTATAAATCAACATAAATGTCACATGATCCTCCTATAAGTATCATGAGACTGCGATATTCAAAATGATATCCCCTCGTCACTGAATCCAACGGAAAAAAAAAAATCGAATTCCGGGCAATGATGTGTCGGAAATATGAGAAGATCGATAGAACCGTGAACTCGAGAAGTACGGAGTCAAATGGCTAACGAGAAGTTGCAGGATCGGGTGAGAAAAAAAGAGATTGAGTCATTCTAGAGCATCGGGGGGTCTTTGCAAACGGGAATAAGCGCAACGGACTTGAGAATTGTATTACACAGCTTGGCCGTGTGACCCCGGACAAGCTATGGGCATCTAGATTAAGAAAGATAGAGAGAAGAACGTCTAGTCTGAGATAATCCATGGTAGAAGCAGCGACAGCATCTCTGCACTCTTTTGAACTTATATATATATATATATATATATATATATATATACAATCTGATTCACTTAAGCATCGACGAGTACTGCAGCCAGAGAGTACCGTTGGTCAATCGCGACACTCTTGCAATCAGTGCGCTCTAATCAACGACTCGGATCGTATAGCCTTGCCGTAAATAGTTCTTCGTATGATCCTTGTGGTCGTCGGCTAAAAGACAGAGAGAGAGAGAGAGAGAGAGAGAGAGAGATAGAGAGAGAGAGAGAGAGAGAGAGAGAGAGAGAGAGAGAGAGAGAGAGAGAGAGAGAGAGAGAGAGAGAGAGAGAGAGAGAGAGAGAGAGAGAGAGAGAGAGAGAGAGAGAGGGAGAGAGAGAAAGAGAGAGGCAGAAAAGAGATCCACCGTCTCCATTCTGTCTGCCTGTCGTACGGTACAAATTGTCCTTTATGGTGAACAATGGCGAGACGCCGGTATCTTTGATCGGCCTATTAACTGATAGCGATGCTACACTGTGCATGTATATAGGCATTATTAGAGATTCATCGAAAGCGCGTTGGCTCCTTCATGAATAAGGATGATGAATCCTTTTTCATATATAATATTTCATATCATAAAAATATGACGTTACGTTATAATCATTCTTTACGTTCATCGATTCAACGTTGTCCTGGATTCAAGCGAAAATGCATGTGGCATTTTTATCATTTTTCCTTGAATTACCAAACAACATTTTTGTATACATCATCAGACATGTATCATATATGGTTCATCTTTATTAATAGTTCAAATTTGCAAGATGTTAATTATCGGTACCAATTTGAATGAAAAATACACAGGTCATATTTCATAAAGCATCCAGGAAAATGTATATACGTCTGGCATACACATGAGTCCGCTATATCAGCAAGAATTGTGGAAACGGGCGAAACATAAAAATCACACTGCCTCTGGTATGATTCACGTACATAGTCTCCCATTTAAAATAAACGCTTACCCGTGTTAACCAAAAAAAAAAAAAAAGGGAAATTTTTTATTTATGCAGATTCGCTCAGGCTCAGGGCGATTACCGGTTGAATCATCGATGCGAAAAGACGACGATGGTTCGGCAATGATGATGGTGTGTTCGACGAGTCGAAAGCTCGATATTGGGTCAGGTGCGACAAGGATAGTGTGTGCGTATGTGTGCGCGCGCGTGTGTATATGTGTGTGAGAGAGAGAGAGAGAATTATATATAGCATAGAGTTTGCGTTTGAATACTCGCCCACCGGGGCTTGCGAATATGGAGCGAGCCTGGGTGGTTATCATTCCATGTACATGTACATATGGGGTTTCACACGTCAAGTAAAACGGATGTTGGCTGGGAGGACTAGCAATTTTGGCGCTAATTGACTTACTTTCTTTTTATCATGCAGAGAGCATCCTAAAGCTATAGTTTCCTATTTAGATGCGTTGAATTAGAGTTAGTCAATAAAAGTTTGAGATGAATGGATTTACGGATACGGTATAAGTTATTTCATGTAAATCATATCAAGTGCATTTTCTGTACCGATTATAACTGCGACGAATAACCATATACAAAGCTCACATCGCTTATCCCTCAGCCAAAAATAATTTTATTTGGATCGGAATGTCCTATATACGCATACATACTGTGTGTGTGCGTGTGTGTGTGTGTGTGTGTTTTACTGAACGTGACGCGAGCTTTGCCGTGAAGCCTCTCGGTGGTAGCGCAAAACGTCTAACCACGTATTATTGTCAATACGTTCGACGTTAATAGTCGAAACGGAGTGTTATGCCTGCGGTCGATAGTTGCGGCAAAACGGAGCAGAGGCTGCATTTGCCCTCGCAACGAAACATCGCGATATACGTGCATATAGACTTCGTCAAGTAAGAAGGGCGTATAACTAAATCGTAAAACATACAAAATAACGTTGGATGCGCCCCCCCCCCCCCCCCCAATCAACTTTCAGCAGTCGAGATATATCTATGGCGATTGACAGAAAATAAAAGGGCGTAACCAACATCACTTTGCGTTTAAAATCGTGCAGATTTGGGCCTTGCGTTTGGTGGTGTCCGAAATATAGGTATTAGCAAGTCAATCGTAATGGGAATCGTGCGTGAGAACTACTTGTTGGAAAAGCAACTATGAAGATTCAAAGTAAACGAACTTCGTATGTATAAATAAGTGGTCATGAGCCTAGGAAGACCGAAACATATTAACATAATTGGGAAAAGTGTCGATTTCTTCAGACTGAAATTGAATATGTAGGACACATGATGTCCTACATACCCATCGTCGGAAGACAAAACACAAACCGTGAACAATTTTTCCATACCAACAACCATCAAACGCGTCCAGAGATTATTGAGATTGACCGGGTATTATAGAAAATTTATCCCGTGATATTCATTCATAGCTAACGATAACCTATTAAAATGCTGACGGACCTCTACTAAAAAAAGACGCGAAATTCCAATTCAATTTACGCGAAGTTGAGGCGTTTGCGACACTGCGAGCGGCATTCAGTAGGAAGCCCGTCTTAAAATTGTATCGAGTATATCGATGCCGAGACTGAATTGCATACCGATGCATCGCATTTTGATTACGGCACAATTTCGATGCAGCGCGATAACGAGGACAGAAAATTCCATCCTGCCTATACCAGTCAGAAGACGACCGCAGCAGACGAGAAATGGGCTAGCTGTTAATTTGAAGTATTTGCGGTCATAAAGGCACTAGAAAAGTCTAAGGTTTATTTGCTAGGTATATACCTTTTAAGATTATTACCGACTGTCAGGTGTTTGCGATGACCACGAAGAAAAAAGTTTGTGTGTGCGAGTGGCCAAGTGGGCTTTTATATTGGAAGAGTTTTGATGATGATAACAATAATACACATTATTATGGTTAAATAAACCAGCGAATAGATGAACTATCTCTGTCGGAGGAATGTGTTTTCCCATGCGGTAGCTAAAAACGCGCGCCACTGTTCACCGGGGGACTTATTACCCGCGCGATCGCGTTTTCCCTGTACAACGGGTGGCTATGCACTCTGGCTCTGTGGTCAGATTTACAATCGGGGTCGATGCGGTGGCCGCGTTATTCCCCGGATCATTCTGCCGCCTGATTCCTGGTTCCCATCATCACGACAAAGATTATTGCGCGTTTATTAGAGACTTTTATATATATATATCGCGCGTTCGTGCGAGCTCGCGGTCATTGAATCCGTGGAATCAATCACCGAGCTCGGACGCGAAACGAATTTCACTCGCGTTCACTCGTGCGTTACTGCCCTATAAGTCTAAATGCCCGAATGCTATACATGTATATATATATATATATCTGCGAAAGGATCATTCTCGTTTCCAGGTTTAAATTTGTTCGCGTGCCCCCCTCGACACGCTGAACGAATGAAAATACGAGACTTATTGGACTGACAGAATCAGCAATGTATTTCTCTCACACACACACACACACACACACACACACACACACACACACCGTCTGCGTCTCGTTAACGATAGATCCACGCGACTGGTACGACCAAATTATCGGAAACTTTGCGCGCACGAACTCTCACGGGCGTCACGAATTGTTAGAGAAATTTTTTGTAAACATTGAGAAAAAAATTTGTTTGTTCGGAGCAACGGTTTTAAGGCCCAGGCACTTAGAATTTGTCGCGGTAAACATTTAGTTCATTGCTGAAATCGCTGTCATCCTAAGAATGGTCGAAGCCTCTGACTATAGTTTGAATTATTTTCTGCAATCAATTAATTGTCCAGCATATACTTAACCCCTCAATTTCTCGTTATTTTTTTTTTCGTATACGTATCAGCTATCACACACACACGTGCACGCACTATTTGAAATTTTTAAATCATACTTTATAGTGGAAAAAAATCACGTTAATGACTTTCAAATGGGTAAATGATTTTTGTGAATGAAAAAAAAAGATATTGCCGATAATTTAAGGTCTTTTTCGGTGTAACGGACGTTAAACTGTGCAACAAATTAGTAACATACTTTATTTGTAACGTTTATAAATATACTTTTCACTATTGTGTAAAAAAAAAATTTTTAAATACATTATACTACCGGGCATGTTAATTGAATAATAAACTGTATCTGAAGAAAATTGAGAAATTAATTATTCATTTTGTAATATCTATGATCCTACCGAATCTCGATACGTTAATTAAAAATGATTTTTCTCAATATTTCATAATTAATAATCAACCACTGTTCCAAGAATGATTGTATTCCAACTATTAAATGTACTGTCGAAGGTCCATTTGCTGTTCTAGACCAATCATCCATCGGTATAATATATAGTTATTACCAGGCGGTAGACGGAGGAAGGGAAAAAAGACCTGGCGAAACGTTTCGCGTGGCTAGCGGTGGTGCTCGTAGTAAATTGTTTTTTGCCGACTGTCTGTGTTTAAAAAAAAAACGACAATTGTAGCATAGACGACAACGAAGAAACACACGAGCGATGACACGGGAGAGAGGATGATGACGAAGATGTCGACGAAGAGAAGGCTTCGAGAAGAGCCGCAGACAGGCTAACGGTATGTACCTCGCCATCTCTCTCTCTCTCTCTCTCTCTCTCTCTCTCTCTCTCTCTCTCTCTCTCTCTCTCTCTCTCTCTCTCTCTCTCTCTCTCTCTCTCTACACTGATGTACAGACGCAACTATTGAGTTATCTTTCTCTCTCATTCTCTCGCCTTTTCGTTCGTTCCTCGTCTGTTCTTCACTCGAACATACTACTGACTGGACGACCCGATTTTCTGACCCACTGACGACGCCTCTTGATCACCAGCAACTTTTTTTTTCATCCAAAGCTTTTTTCTCGATCATTTTATTTCAATTAACGATCACTCCGAGTTATTTTTACTAACGATCATCGATCGATATGGATTTCTGGATTCTTCGATGTCTCGACGTTTTATCGAACGTTATTTATTATTATTCCTCGGTAATTTGGTAATAAATTGCGCTACTGAAAGAAAAATATATAGTGGAAGGAGTACCCTGTGAATGATATACGTTTCGAGTAGAAACTCTGCAAATAACAAATGGCAAAGTCCCGAATGCACATTTACTCAATCAAATTGTATCTTAATTTTTTTCAATAACTGATGGATTATTAACAAAAATGTGTAAATAATTAATTCAATTATTGATAAACACCTTTCGACCCAAACAAGGTTTACTTCGTAATAATTAATCCAATCGTTTTCTTACTTAGAGAAGACGAAAGATGGTCAAGGGACAATCTGAATGAATTTTATCGAAATGAATTTGAAAGAGTCAAATCATGAAGAAGTTTTTTTTTCTTATTTCATTTAAAACGAAACTAATTGATTCGGCATTATCTGCGCTGTATACTGAAAATGCGAGTGTTCCGTTGCACTTTCGGGCAAGTTCGAACGAATTTTCATTGAGTCCAGGAAAATTTTCAGTTCTCGATAATGTACAACATATATTGCATAGACCAACTGTCGATCGAAGTAATATAAGATCTCGGTGTATCAACGAAAAAAAGGATTTTCGGAATCATCGAAATTTTTTTTTTCTGTTCACTTCATTGTAAATCTGCTCCTAAAATCATTCTACATCGAGGGTTCATTTCAAAATAAAATAACGCACGAAAATAAGACGATAGATACAAACACTGTATATGATAATCACAGAAGACACTCAAATTTCCGGGCATTTTTGCGGTCGTGGCTTTGCGAAACGGGGGGGAGTATATAGAGAAATACGCAAGACCGATTGGCGTGAAAATCATTATTCAACAATTCTCAGTACGAAAATTTGAATGCCACGCCATGTACGTGTGAGTGTACAGCTTGATTTACAATTCTCGAGCGAATGTGTCGCGTGAGCTTCTCATAAAATTCGTAGAATGCCTATATGGCTCCTGATATACATGTATGTTACATGTGAATGATATACGCATCTGTGAATGTTCACGTGTATAACATAAATGTATATTTCATCGCGAGAATCGCGTGTGACTGTTTTCGACCGGGCTGGTTAGGTTGCTGTTGAATTCCCATAGATTTTGCAAAATTTTCGTCCGACCCTCATTCCCAATTCCGTTCACGCGAGCACGGGGCTGATGTAGCTTCGAGTTGGACTCAACCAAGGCAACAACTCGGGATACATAAATGTATAGTTATGTATATGCACGGTGAGAGTCTATAACTTTGATCGCAAAGAGAGGGCGTTTCTCAGGCCCTCGAATTCGCGTATACATACTTATTCCATTACCCAGAGAGCCGGTATAACAATAACCTTTCACTCGGCTCTTAACCCTTTTTTCCGTCTTTCTTTCCTCATTTTTCTTACAGATTCTTTTTCTCTTCTCTCTAAACTCCTTTTCTCTATTATTTTTTTTTTGACCTCACAACGCCATATAATGCCTCCGTGATTCTCGTCGCTAGACGTCTCGCTATAACGACGAAATTGTAAGGAATACTTTGAAAAATCCTTTCACCCTCTAAATGACCAAGTATAAAAAGCCCATATATTTATACATGTATGTAATAACTGCAAGCAACAAAAGAGTTGCGAGAGATGCCGCTCGTTTGGCTGCTGCATTCTGTATTCCGAGAATCCGACGTAAAATTTTGCTCCCTCTTTCTTTCTTTCTCTTTATTTCGCTCTCTCACCCTCTCTGTCGGGTCTCTTAGGGCTTCAACGTCGAAACGACTACGACGACAACAGCCAACGTGCAAATAGCTCCGCTGAGTTTCTAATTACGTTTGAGCAAGTTAAATACTTACCAATTAGTTTCCAGCGGGCGTAGAATGTTGTACGTGAAGCACGTGCTCGTACAACCCGAGAATAGCTTTCAAATGTAATGCATGTATAGCTATATACGCCGTTGTGTATACCACGTATAAATCCGTATATACATATATAATACATGGATATATAGGGGAGAGACCGAAGGCAATTCCACCATGGAAATTTATAACGTATAGTTACAACCCTCACGAGTAATGAGCCAGGGACCAGCCGACCCCTGGCAAGTTCGGTTTTCCCTCTATTTCTCGCTACGCGACCGTTGGAGCATGCGCGGAAACATATTGGCGTCAGCGAAAAATGCGCGGTAACACGTGCACCGTGGCGTCGCGCAAGGCAATTGGCGAGATATAGAAGCACTTGTGACGGGACATTCATAAATTTTGGATGCATATAAGCTTCGAGGAGATAACTTGTGAGAGGTCCCACTGTATGTCCAAAATATGTGTGTAAAATGTCTCATGATTAGAGGCCATAGTCGAATGCAAAAAATTGATCAATGAAAGTCAACTTTACTTTCCATTCTCCCAAAACTGCTATTTTCACTCTTTTTGAAATAATACGAACTTGTCTTTCGAATCCTTTATTTCTTGTTCTCTGAAAATTACAAAATTCTCTGTACACGAAATTCCAATGCTGTTCCATACCGTCTTAAATACTATTTGACTCTGCTCGCAGCGATAAATCAACCAAGGTGAGAATTTTACTGTTGTATAGTTAGTCTCATATAAACACGACTAGATGTTAGAATATGTGGACAACTGTGTATACCACCATAGTGTACGGTAGTATGAAATATATACACAGACGCGTGTAACAAGAAGTAATGGTCGTGCGGTAAGTACGAGAGAGTTTCTGTACGAGCGTCTCGCCTCCCGGAAAACCCGTTGTTCGC
This sequence comes from Rhorus exstirpatorius, assembly GCA_963564615.1. Lineage (NCBI taxonomy): Eukaryota > Metazoa > Arthropoda > Insecta > Hymenoptera > Ichneumonidae > Rhorus > Rhorus exstirpatorius. The sequence goes on from OY751319.1 coordinate 16,167,078, forward strand.
GTTGACAATGAAATACTGACCAGTGCATGGCTAGGCGGCTATATATGGACCAATTACGATTTCTGCTGAAACAACCGCTCGGTACTCGCGAGTTTCCTTCAACTTGCCCCGTTTTTTTTTTTCTTCCGCGCTCTATACGGCTATACCGACACGATTAAAATGAGAAATAAAAATTTGTCGTTGGAACATGGCAGTAAATTCAATGTACAGATGAAAATTGTGAGAACTTTATTCGGCGTTCTCTCGAGTTGATAATGATTTTATCGTATTTTTTTTTTTTTAATCCCACGTATTAGTGCGAAAATTATTCACCCCTAGTTTCGATTTTTTTTTTTCGATTGAATCTATTATTTGTACCTGAATTTTCGCGTGATAATAAAAATTCTCGATATAATTTCAAGCGAGAGACACGCGTATCATGCAATATGAAGATAACGAGACGTGATTAGCGAGAGTTACGTCGGTTTTCAGTGTGTATCGCGCACTGAAAAACGTCATACAAGCTCGCCTCGTTACGAGAACCGTTGCATAACAGCATCCAAGCACGGAGAATCCCCATATAAACCTAATCATCATCGCACAGAGAGAATTCCGATAATTGGATGTATTTAACGAGCGGGTAATTCCAAACTAAATACAGCGAATCTTGAATCCGGCGCTCTTCGCTCTGCAATTTCTCTCCTTGCACTATTAACGCTGTCTCGTTTTAAAAGCCCGTGCGATTGTGAATTACGCAAGCGTCGAGATAGTCGTTCTCGGGCTAGATGGAACTTTTGAAAAGTGGCAGTAGAACGAGGAAAAATGAAATGAACGAGAATTGTAGAGGAAAACTGAAGTGAGCTCTGAGACAAGAGATGAGACAAAGACGATCTGAAGAGAATAAGAATGAATGGAAAAACTAGAGAGAGAAAAAGAGAGAGAGAGAGAGAGAGAGAGAGACTTCAAACACCACAAAACTATACCAGCCACACAAAGTCAAGCTGTATTTAGGTGAGAGCGAAACGAGACGACGAGTCTCGTTGCGTCTCTCGTCGACGCTGAGAATTATATATTTCCCTGAAAAACCACTTTCATTTTGGCTCATATGGGGTATTCCACGTGGATTGGAATGTTTTACGCTCCAGCGAATTTGCAAAAGCCATCTATAATTTTCGAAAAATTGCTCAAAATGAATAAATAAATAAAGGCTAAAAAAACGTAGAGTAGCTTTATTTATTTATTTTTTTCGGAGCTATAGTTCGCGAGGTAAAATGTTATGAACGATTCCCACTACCAAAAATCATTCTACTTTGCGTGGAATATCTCATATAATATATAAATATAGATCGCGAGGCTCGCAAGCTCAACGCGAGACGTGCTAACTGTGAAACACTGAGGGCTCTAAGTTATTGCCATCCAACCCTCGACGAAATAAAGAGTTCGTACATATATGTACGTATGGAAGTTATAAAAGTTTATACTGCGGTGATTTGACTGAAACTTGTTTTTGTAAAATTTTACGTTTTGGTATATAAAACATACTCGGAATTTTCTACAGATTTTTTTGGACGGTATATATTACTCGCTGGGTGACTATTACTTATATGATTTGTTTGATAGCGTTTATAACCTCAATGAATATATTAATATTTGAAATGTTATTTTAACATTAAATCTACTGTTTCGTAATTTAAAAAATTCAGCTTTTCGAAAAAAACAACCATCATTTTTTAAACTTTGATTTCGTGAGTGCTCTCAAGAGTAGACTTTTTGGGGAAAAAAAAATTGCAGGTCTCTCTCGAATTTAGCCACAATTTTTTATGTTATTTATGCAACTTTAAAAAAAAATCATTAAAATTTCGTTGTTCTTGTAAACTTCTCGAGAAAATTTCTTCGTGGGAAACATTATCACTCACATATTATTGTGTAGAATTTTTTTCTATTGCTGAAATATAATTTTTTAGCAAGAGAAATGAATAAAAAGCTTCGGGTAATCCTAAATATATGAAATTTATCTCTTCCCTCATGCTCTAGAAACTCAAACTGTGACGAATCATATGTCACTGCCATTAACATTTCACGGAGATCAAATTGATTCCATTCCTAGTTGAATTATTATATTCACATGCCTTGACTGAATCTGCCAATAGAGTAGAAATAAAAGAACGAAATTCGCGTTTATTTGTCGGAACGATTTTTTTTTTTCACGCCAGCGTATCTCGGTCCAAATTTCCCTACTTAGGATTCATCGGCATGCTTCGGTCGGGTCACAAATGTGAAACTTCACGATTTATTGCACGAAGAAAAAAAAAATAACGATAGAACGTAATTCTCACGAAAAACATTAGAGAACAAGAGGGCAAAGTCAACTTTTTAAATGTATCAATTTCTAACCAGGACACATAAAAAAAAAACATGTTTCTACGTGGGAATAAAAATGCGACGATGGAACAGAGCGCCTTTATGCGATGTGCGGCATGCGCGAGAATCAGGTCAAAGATACTGTGAAACTTTTCGATCACATACGTACGTCAAATTGTGAACAATAATATGGAAATGACGACAGAGTACTTAAGAAAAATTGCTACGAAAATACTTGAAAAAAATTTGAAAAAAAAAATCCCTCGCTACGAGATCCACATCATGCTTTTGCATTTAAACCTCAAGGGAGAGATGAGACGTGCGGAGAAAAGAGTCGAGAGCATTCTTTATGATTCACGTTTGCGCGAGCAAGCCTTAGAAAATGGTACACCCAGACTCACGAATGGTACATATGTACGACTGCAGAAAAAAAGATGACAAGAGAAAGAAAAAAAAAATCATTCTCGTCCGAAGCAAGTCAAAGCGAGCCTCGCGCAGTTTTTGCGTTATAGAAAAACGACCAGCGACGAGCAAAACAGTTGGGAGCGATGACGAAGGTGGTATGAAGTGAACTGGAGTCCAACAGTCGGCGAAACTCGTCGTTTCAAAGGAAGAAACGGACACTTGCGAACGTGAGCATATGTGCCAAAGAACTTTAGTTGGACGAAGCGAGTGTGCTCGTCCAATCAAAAACAGAGTATAAATATTTCTTGTTTCTTTTTTAAAATCATTATGATGTATTCTTTTCTGTATGTGTACTTTTATTAGGAAATAGTGGTGGACGAAATTCACATGATTAAATATGGTAGTCGTACGAACACCAACGCAATCCAGAGCGGCAACGCAACTCTGGATAAAGGCCAAAGCAGGCAAGCACATGCAGAATATACTTCTCTCATAGCGTGAAATAGAAGTAGGCCAAATTTGTACCAACTTCTCTGTATTTGGTTAAGCAAATAAACATTTTCCAAAAAGGAGCGTTTATCCATGTATCCTTTTTCCGGTTGGTTGGCTTTATTTTTCCGGCGCAATAGTGCTTTAAACGTATAACCAACCCAACATATGTATATATGTACATCTAAATATATATATATGCTCTGTGAGGGAAGAGGACCGAATCCAGGAGGCCAAACTTGGGTTGCGCCAAGTTAATCCGCCGAAACGAATGAACGTTCTCGCGTGTTCATCCGTGACTCAAGCTCTCTCTTGCGCTTCTACGTTCCTCGGTATTATAAGATCGCTTCAAGCTATATGTGTATACAATACACACATACCCCATTCTCTACTATCATCCTCAACGAATAATCGTCTTACCGCAAAGTTAATCCACTCAAGGGTTTTCGGGCTGTGGAAGATTTCCCTAACGCGAGCACGAACACTCCCGTGCATTATTAAAAGTAACAAGACCGAGGAAATAAATATATATATGGACACGCATATATACGAAAATGTAAAGAGAATCCCGAGTCGCGAAAGCTTTCGTACATCCCAACCTCTCTCATGATGAATTTCAGTTCTCCGGTCGGAGAACGTGACGGAATACACCAACTTAGCTCCGAAAGCGGTGACGAGAGTTTCGTATAAATTATATACACACGCTTAATAAATTTAAGCTATACATGAAAACGATATTAAGTTAATTTCTTCATTTATTGAATTTTGAACTAACATTGTGAGCTATTTCATGGATGCTTCATTATAATTGAACGAAATTATAATCTGCAAGCATGAATTTTTATTACGTTTATAATAACATTGGCATGATGTTAAATTAAGGTGTCCAAGATTGTCTGTAAATTTGACCAAATCGATGATCGAAATTTCGTTTTTGGATTTTTGAGGACGAAGATCGTGAGGAAATTCAAACAGAAGAAAAAAGTATTCGAAACCTTCATTGAAATAATAACTCGGCGATAGAAGGATAACGAGTACATGAAGAAGTTTTTCAAATATTAAGGAAATCTACGGATTTAAAGGACTCATTCAATGATAATTCCGTTTAATCGCATAGTCTAAAAAATTTCTATAACAGTCGAATAACTCATTTTTTATCCTCATCATTCAAATGCTGAACTTAGCTTCTTATTTTTTCATTAAAAACTACAATAATGTTTCGTTTCATAAACTTTATAATGACTTATTTTTTGAATACCAGAAACGTAATTTTTTTTTTCAATATCCGTGGCCATATATTCGTTACCATATATTCGTTAGTATAAAGAAGATACAAAATTTGTTTATCTATTTCATTAACTTAATTCGTGAAAATAGGTAAACAGATAACTGGCAGTGGCTGGCACATGATTTTTATTTTACTTTCCCACGAGAAATATAAATTTGTACTCGCAGGGGATCGACATCGCGTTGCCATTAAAAAAAAAGGCAGACACAGACACGCGGGTACGGAAAACACTCTGGGTAGAATCTCCGTTTTCAAGATAGAAATCGTAGTGGACGTACGTGCTCGAGCGGATAGCCCCAAGCATATATATATGTATACATATGGAGCATTCCAGGCCAAACCAACAGAGTCGTGACCCACAGCTTCTTAAATAACGGCACGCAAACAAAAAAAAAAAATGTTCAAAACGATACATAAAAAAAAAGATCCACGCGAATTTTTACATTTGAAAAAAATGATTTTACGATAGACAGAAAAATCGGAGATATGAATAACGGACATTATTCAAATATAAAATCATTAAATATAGCTCTCCGATGCAGTGACTGAGAAAAAAAATTTGAAGCTATCGTTACCAAACTACGTATAATGGTTTTTTTTTTACTTAAATAATACGAATTATTTGCATCCTTGATGCTTTCTCTATTATAAAATCATTTTTCAAATATTCGATATCGAAAGTATCGAGGAAAATCGAATAAAAGTTAATCGAGCCTATCTTTGGATGGTACTCAACAATTACTCCTTCAACCCCGAAAGTTCCTTTAAAAAATGTCAGGCAATCGATAATGCCGTAGTATCAATCAAATACTTTCAACATTACAACGATCAAGGAAATTTTCGAATAAATCTGACAATTGAGGCAAAGTGTTACCTTTGAGCAGCCCTACAATGTATCAGAAAAAAAGATATATATATATAAAATACCGCGATTCGCGCCCCTGTCAATTTTACCTAAAATGTCCCACATACAAATGCGTGTAGGTATATTTTATATGGTACATGCAGTCTACGAAAATTGTCCAAGTAACGTCTGTGTGCGTGTTGTGTGTGTTTGCGTGTATCTCACGTCTCTGCCTTTACGACTTTTCAGACGTTGGCCACTGTGCTTCGTACCGTTAATGATACACCGCGATAAGAGTTTACGTATGGTTTATCCACTTTGCGGATACGATTACGGCACGTACGACGTGAGAAATTCAAGGGACAACGCGGTTATCGTCGAGAATGCATGACCGTTCCTGGGAAAACCGAAAGTTCAACCCTGAGCATCGAGAACGACGATGCCTCGGGAAAGTTCCAATGGGGAAAATTGTCACAAAAAAATGACCAATTTATGATGGCACAAACGAAAAAAAAAAGATGCAATTTTAAATCTCCGATATATTGAAGTAAAAACGATTCACAGATACGGAAAAATAGCGTTTGCATGGTAAATGCGAAAAAGCTTTAGCAAACGAACACTATAGCGAGAAATGAATTAAAAAAAAACAGTGAAATGTATGAAACTTTAAAAAAAAAATGTATGATGCAAATATGGGGACTTTTTTAAGTTCAATTTATATTCATGTGATGATACGCATGAAGGAGTTATTTTGTTTGTCAGAGTGTAACGATGTCGGAGGAAGGATACAACGTGACAGCCGAATTTGTACGGTGAACGGGGTTAAGAAAAAAAAAAACAAAACAAAACAAAACAAAATCAAGACCCCGGAAGCTCATCCAATCGAGTCGTTTCATATTATGCAACCGCGCTTTTCGAGTAGAACGAAAAATGTCACCCGTGGAAATGATTTTAAAAAAAATGGATTTTCTATAATCGTAATGAATTTTTGACAGCCCAAGTACGCGAGTCCTGTCATTCGCGCGCAACGTTAGAGAATATGAGATTCATTCGATCATCAATCGATATAAAAATATTATGACCACTCGGAATACTCGAACGTTTCTCTACATTTTTCAAACGAACAGAGTGCATCCGACTGACCGATCTGTCAATATGCAAGTTGCGCGAACCATAATATCTATATGAAATGTCCCGGAACGTATAAGTAAATAAGTGAGGGACTCGCGATGAAACATTCAATTGACGCATGGATCACGAATCAATGATGTACGAAACGTGTTAGCGATTTTTATGATTTATAAGAAACGAAAGAAAAAAAAATTTAATCGTGAATTATAATTGTACCATTTGGTAAAAATCAGTAATTACAAATTTTTAAAAATATTCCTGATGCATCACCTGCTGTGAAACGTTTCTATAACAAAAAAAAAAAAACAAAAAAAAAAAACAACAACTTGCGGACGGTATCCTAGACTTTTCGTCCAAACGAGACCACCAAATATCGAATATTCAAAACGAAATATTTTAACTTACATGGTCCAAAAGTATTCTCAAATTTAATACTTCTTAAATATGTGCGATCTTCGTAGAGCCTCGATACGTCAATATTCGACGAATAAATTTTCACGTGAAAATCACAACGATAAGAAAAAAACAAACGAAAACAATTTTTCAAAAAAAAGTTTAAAGAAGTCATTTTTTACTTTATTTGTCGATTCTGTCCAATACGAAACAATATATGTTACGAAAAAGTTTACGATTAAAAATCCCGAGGAAGTAAGAAGAAAAAAAAAAAAAGAAAAGAATAAGGAAAAACAACACAAATCAAGTAAAACCGCAAGCGCGCGCGCGCGCGCCGTCGAGGCAATTAAAACTCGACTTTTTCCACGACCCACCCTTCGCCATCCGATGCCAATAACAACGTTCTTCCGATTCTTTTCCCGCAGTTCTCGCTGCACCGCATCGATGTTATATTGCCGAGACGTCGAGCACGAATATAAGAAATACACATGGATTATATTTGGAAACAAAAGGGCTTAATCGATATCGCTTCAACCGTTAAATCGTGAGGGCCGGGTCTTTTTGTTTCACATCGGTTTATGTGTATCGTGTGGATCGTAACATTCTATCTATCTATATAGCGCAAGAGGGTTATACTATTTCCCGCTGTCGAAGTTCAGCAACCGAGATGAAACCCCTTGCCGTACCGTTCTTTTCATTCTTGTCGTCTTGAGCGGGGTCGACATCGTCGACGGTATAACGACAGCGCGGCGGCGGGGCACGTAACAGGCATAAAATGATGAAAGCAATCTCGGTCCGCTGATCTACGCGGTCCTGCGGGTGAAAATGCACCAAGAAGGAAAAGTCGAGAAGAAACACTCGAGATATACGTCGCGTTTATGTCCTATATAATACTTTTGCAGTATCATTATTAATTTTTTTTTTTATAGTTGAACAACAAAGTTTGGCATACGACCTGTATAAAAGGATAGGCTGATAAGAAAAGATATAACTCGAATGAAAAGCTGAAGGATATAAAAGAGTCTTGAGATAGAATTTCTATATTTTTCAGGGATATATCAATGGTTACGACAAACCATCATGTTTCAAATAAAAACGTTAATTATTTGCGAAAAATTTGATTATAGTTGTGATAACAATGATCGAGAGTATACGGAAAATTCTGGATAAATCACTGAAAATGTCACGGAGGCTCAGCAACGAATTTTTTTTCTCATTCAGTAGTAAAATCGTTAATAGTCCGGCAGGATCATAAATTTGTAAATTTGCGAAAATATTGCTCGATATTTTTTTAACTGCTTCTCAAAGTACCAAAATCATATTTGCCCTCAGCCGGATATATCATGTGAGTACTCTTTTGCATAAATAAATAAATAAATCACAGTCTTTTTTTGCCGCTTGCGAATTGTAATGCACTAATATTACATTTTTTTTTCGCGAATATACACGACGTCATTTTGTTCATCACGTGGGAGTGGCAAGCACGACTGGTACAAGAAATGACGCGTAATTAGCATTGCTAACATCCACGGTCGATACGGCTGGTTGCATATCTCATTCAAGCCAGGAAGAAACGAACGAACGAGCAATCAAAAAGACCCTGAGTTATCCAGCAGACTTATTCGAAGGTGCGCCGTAAACGAACCTCGATATACTGCATCGGTAATACTATAAATTATATGTATACATATATATATATATGTATACTATACAAGTATAGCCATAGCTAGCAAATGAAAGGACGTAATTTCCACGATTTTTCACGCAGTGCGATATGAGTTACGACTATTTGCCCACTTGCAGGAGATGTTGAATGAAATATATAATTTATACATATTTATTCGTATGTATACAAAGCCGAGAGTCAAGAGAGCGCGTGCAACATCGTTTTACGCGTCGAATTACGTTACACAGGCCTCTCTGACTTTCAGCGGTCGATATAGTCATTGCAAGCCGCGATTATTCGGAGCGAATGAACCGTGATCACCTGCCATCGCACATCTACCTTCGGGCATAATTTATATTTCTCGGTAATCAATGCATCTCGTTCGCACCTTATTCCCTCCCGCGTGTATTGCAAATGCATCTATCCCGATTTTATAGCAGCAACTACCAGATGTGAATTGAGCGGCTGTGTCGGCTCTTCGAAGACAAAACATCGCTGAAACGATTTTCCCTTTTCAAATTGCCGATCTTTCGTGGAAACCTTCGAGTTTACCTGATCCTTCGACAATTATATGCAAATAATATTTTCCCGTTCGCGGGATAACGATTTCCTTATCGATTCTTTTTTTATGGAAAAAAAAAAAAAAAATAGAATAAAGGAGATGTTAAAAAATCGTTCGACGAATATCGCGGGGCAAAGAGCCCCTCGGCGAAGAATATAGTAGTAAAGAGAACTGACAAATTCCGCGCTCATCCGCAACGGAAACCTTCCTCTCTACGTATATCTGCGATAATAAGAATAATAACGAAGGTATCTAGATCGTTTTCGATATTCGGTCGGTGGCTTTGACGCCTCACGATTATCGCGGTCGTGCAACGATTGAACCATCGTCACGGTTCATCAATTTTCTTACTGTCAATGCCGGGAGAAAAAAATTGTTTCTACACTGTATCGAGTATAGTCGGTATAGCGAATATGGACTACCGTCTTTAGTTTCGATACATTTTCACTGAAAGAAATCAACGACTAGTTGATAAATCAATGAGCGCATTCACAGAAATTCCATCACAGCTCAGATTTTTCAAGAGAACGTTTACGTGAAATTTCCAAATTTGACATTTCCCAATGTTTTTTTTCGACTGTCATTCAACTAATTGCTCACAGGCTTAAATAAAATAAGACTTATAAACTTTGGTCCATCAAATATCATTTGGACGCATCAGATTGGACTTTCGACAGGCTCAGAGCTCCGGAATGTTCCTTGCGCATCACATTTCAATCGATCAGGCAAATTTACACCATCAACTATTTTTGTTTTTCTTTGCCAAAGCGATCTCAGAATTTTTTTCTATCAATCGATCGATTTGAAATTTCCTATATCGTACCCATTATTACTTGATTGAAATTCGCACCAACGCATTTATACGTATATGTTTCATTACATCGAGCAACCGATTGACAAACGAGATGCGAATATACTGGTTCGGTATAAAGCAAGAATCATTTGCTGGATGAAAAACCATCGCAATGACGGAGAATTTAATTTTCACACGGTAACATCGGTGAGATGGTTCTAACGAATCAACATCAAAACGTGATTATAATTTTTATTGTCACGGACATTCTACTAAAGAAAATAGAACTATAATCAACCAACAGCGATGGGTGCTCGGTCGGCGCGTGGCTCTGACTATCACCCCGAGTTGAGCAGTATTGACTGAGGCCAATACTTCGAGCGGTGACCGTTTATAGGCGCGCGCTGGCTGGCGCATCATATCGCTGAGCGGAAGGTCATCTTTCCAGAGCCCGGGTTCCCTGTGGGGAATACGGACTCTGCCGAAAGATCCCACCGTATATCGGAACAGGTTTTCTATACAGTTTCCCTGTGCCCTCGTGCGAATGCGATACAGAAAGGGGATTAAGAAAGAGTGGCTGCGGACAACACTCTGGGGGGGGGGGGGGGGGGGGACTCGTGGAATAGAAAAACTGGAACATGGAATAATAGGGTTGGAGACTGCTAAAAGGGAAAGAACCCCGGGCATGGGTAAAATATATTTAAAAAAACGCAATAGAAGCAAAATCAACGAAGACATGAATAAATACGAAATTATATTTGTTTCAAATATGACAAGTGACATTAGGGTGTCAAAAATAATTGGTCGTAAGCAAAAAATTGTTTCGATTGAATTGATTTTTATTATCTCAAATTTAACATCGCTGTTGGCACTCGCAAAGTTCAAGCCAATAAATAAATTTTCGCTACGTTGAGATTCAGCGTAGCATGAAACGCGCAATGAGTTTCGTCTCTTCGCGATCTCACAGCGTAGTATTATTTATATCAAGCTCCATGACGAGCAATAAAAACAAATAATATGAAGTATGAGAGAGGAATAAAGATGAAGAGACTTTATAACGGTTTCGAGTTGTCAGATGGTAAAATAAAAGTAAGAAGAAAGAGAAGAATCGTTCGTTTTCTTTCTCTCTTTCTCTCACACGAGTCTCGTAAATAGTCGGCTCATCGTGACGAACGATCGGTTTATACCAGGCATAATATCGCTTTGCACTCGGATCCATGGATCTCTCGCGAGCTTGTGCCAATGCGGTTCTCGATTTGTACTTCTGTACTGCTCGCACACCAGCATCCAACATTTACCTATACATATATACGTATTTATATATAGGCATACAGTAAAAATAGCGAGTGAACTTCGAAGTTGGTCTCAGGACGGTATTAAAGCGTTATTAATGGTTCACGGATTAATTAGGACATGAATCCTCCGAACCGCGAGGTGGCCATGTTACGCGGTGGGTTTTTCGCCCTCTATATAGAATTTCGTACGTATATACGATGCATCCTGCAGATTTTGTCTTTGGTAAAAGTGCTAAAAGAAAAATCAGGGAGCGAGCTGTACGCTTGGATTGCCGGCTTGAAATGCTTCTTTTGTTTTTGCGACCCCTGGACCAAGGATTTGTCGGCTTTTTTTCATTGCCAACGGATGCCTTATTGTTACCGAACGAGCGAGGATCTAGAGATTTTTTTTCAAACCGATTTTCTCGTCTCTTCTACACGGTCGAATTAACCCAGCACAGGCTGGAAATACCGACAGTGAGATATTTACTCAGCTGGCAATTAAAGGGGTATTCGAACTTGGGGAATATTGCGCATTTCGAACTACTCTGTGTGTGCTTTTCGACTGGTACGTTTATATAACCCTCGATACATGGGTGGTTTGCTTAGACCCTCAACAAATATATACTAACATGGGAAGTATACGAAGGCATGTTCTCGTGATTCCGATCGAGTGTAAGATTCAACGTGATTGAAGCAAGGGAGAATAATATCGTGAGTCTGTGATGAACGAAAGTCATATTTACAGTTTTGTAATCAAACTATACGGGCATATTACGTCAAGAAAATAATTGAATAAGCTGTAGCCTTTAAGCTAATGACTTACCGGTTAGCTTAAGGGATCATCTCAGTGTGAAATTTTCAAAAAATCTTTTTTTTTTTTTTGATTATCGGATAGTATACACGGTTACAAACATGCTGTTAAATTTTTAAATCGAAATTCGAATTATTTTCGTCACTACAGCATTACAAATCTCAATACAATCTCAATAGCAATACAGATCTCAAAGTTTAAGCGCGTTTTTCTCGGAATGGTGTTTTTCAAAACGGTGTCCGCTGCCGAGAGAAGAGTTTTCAAGCTATCGATTGCAAAGTTTTACGGAACATTCTTCTTGTCATTCTCTATCGTCCTATGAAAGCTTTTTTTTTTAAACTTTCTATTTTTTTTCTCGAAAAACTGTCGAAAAAAAAGGCCAAATTCACTACTTTTTGTTCAAATCGCCGCCATTTTGTGAAAAAATTTTTTTAAAAATAAAGCCTCCCTCCATAGGACGATAGCGGCTTTCCTACAGATTAATAATCTTTTTGAAATTTTTGTTTCCGATCAAAATTGAGCCCGGAAAAGTGGACACCGATTAGGACTCTTTTTTTTTACAACATTTTTGATAATTAATAACAATAATAAAAAACTAAAAAATCACCGCAACAAAAATCATTTTGTATTCTTCATCGCTGCTTTAATTTATTAAAAAAAAAACCCAGACCGATTAGGATATCCTAACCATGAAAAAAAAATCGCGAAAATCAGTGATTTTTCGGGCGGTCACACTGAGATGATCCCTTAAATACAAAATTACTTAGGTAAGGGAGTTAGTATCTGAAAAAAATATCTCGATAAAAAATTTAATAAACGATATTTAGCGAGAATCATCGTTTTTATTGCACTGATACGATCATTGTCAGTAAATAGTTCCTTCGTCTCAATTTTATCCCTCGTTACCTCTGCCCCAATACACGGTAAAAAAAATAGATATAAACCTGATTTAACGACCCCTAACAAAACCATACACTTTGTAGTTCTAAATTCTGTACTTAAAAAAAGAAACATTGGTACGAAAGTACCACTGAGATGATCCCTTAAATACAAAATTACTTAGGTAAGGGAGTTAGTATCTGAAAAAAATATCTCGATAAAAAATTTAATAAACGATATTTAGCGAGAATCATCGTTTTTATTGCACTGATACGATCATTGTCAGTAAATAGTTCCTTCGTCTCAATTTTATCCCTCGTTACCTCTGCCCCAATACACGGTAAAAAAAATAGATATAAACCTGATTTAACGACCCCTAACAAAACCATACACTTTGTAGTTCTAAATTCTGTACTTAAAAAAAGAAACATTGGTACGAAAGTTTGTCAATGCAACTGCAATTAGACCCACATTGAAATCTGGCAAATATAACGTGACACGAGATTGAAACAATCATTACAGACAATTCTCTCTCTAACAAGGTCGTGCGGGAGTCACGATTACGCTCTCTATCCTCGGGAATAATTCGGAGCAAGGATGTAAGCCAGAAGTAAGCACCCTGGCAACGTATATACACGAGTTGTTTACTTGCCATTCAGTAAAGAGTGACGCTGGGAATCAAAGTCTCTTCTCAACCCTTTCGTGATTCTAACAAGGAAGGCAGGATTGGCGGTTCTCGAAGTAAATCATCTTGAATAGAGAGGTGAAAGCTCGTGAGAGAGGCACGAGAGCAAGGAAGAGACTGCTGTGCCAATAACCGTGTTCTTATTAGTTTGCTAAAATGAGGCAAAGAGGGCAGGGTTTATCCAGAGTAAATCGAGGGTGGCCCACGCATATACAGGATGAAAGCCTCAGGAGAGCACGCTGAAGGAAGAACGCGACTCCTTCATGTAACTCTACGAATGCAATTACGCACGAGGAAGTGACGTATACGAGCACCTTGGCAGAGTGTCAGCATTTACCTATCTATACGCGACGGTACTGTTCATATATACGGGGCATTTTTTTCAATTAAATCAGCTCTCTTTTCTCCTGAGACCTCGAAAATATTTTTTTATAACATTATTTATCAGTGTAGAGTACAACTTGAGAAAAGATCTTGTCAAATATGTAATTTAATTTTTTTTTGTTTTCATTTAACTATCGAAAATCTGAAATAATACACGGAAATATTCATCGAGTTTGCCATAGAATGGGGAAATATTAAAAAAAAAAAGGGTCACGTTGCTGTATATGCATGAAAAAAACCTTTTTTTTCCCGGAAAAATCAAATAATGCCAGTAACCTTGATTTAAAATTATTGCTGACAATGACCAAACCACTTCTTGAAGTAATGTAAAAGTTCGCGAGACGGGTTTTTTCCGTGTAGTTTTAAAATATTTCGAAAGAAAAAGGAAAGGGGAAAAAAAATAGTCAGATTCACGGCAATGTCGATTTGGCTATAAATTCCCCATGCTTGTACATTATATACAATCTATAATATATATGCACATAAATAATCCTGTGTGTATAAAGACGCGTATAAGGTAGAGAGGGAGCGCTCTTATCTCGAAACCAGAACCTCCGGCCTTCCTTCTCTTTCCCTGAAGCTTTTCCGCTAACGTAATCTCGTCTTTGGTAATGAGTCAACCCCCGGTTTAATTAGAGGTGGAGGAGACACCAGGCTCTCCGAGAAACGTTAACCCTACCTCATGCCCTTTTCCTATTTCCTCCTCTAGCGTCATCCACGACGTACTCTACTCAATCTTTCTCTCTCTTTCTCTCTCTCTCTCTCTCTCTCTCTCTCCCTCTCTCTCTCTATCTTTTTCTCTCTCTCTCCCCTTTACTTTCAGAAACTCCTGATCGTATACTAACGGTTACCGGAGACTCGAATTTTCGTCAAACCGTAAATACCAATTTTGCAGATGAAACTTTTAGTTTTGTCCAGACGCACGGTTCTCCGTTTCTATACAGAGCATTTTTTCTAAATGAATTTTTGATGACGGTGTCAAGAAAGAATTCTACCGACACTCACAGGCTTTGAAGCGATATATGTTTGTTTTTGAATTTCCGTCTTGCCAAATTCCGTTTTCATATTTCCATGTGTGTGTATAATAATTAATAATGGAATATATAAAAATTCAATACTCGAATTGAACAGGGGGATTCAGCATTGTAAATTATCATTTCAACGGAAGATATTTTGATAATAATTTTGTTAATGAATATTCATAATATAATTATAATTTTAATTATTCACAGAGTTGGATATAGAATGAGGGAATTCAAAATTAAATTATTACTTCAACGTAAAATATCGATGATAATTATATTAATAATTCATATAGAGCAATTTCTCAGTCCTGCAATGATTGCGTGTCTCGCAATGACAATGAATGACCAGCCCTCAAACATTTCGAAGTTTCATTGTATCTTTTAGTTTATTTATATCAAACGTGCCCACACAACGATTCACCGCTGCTAATTTTCACCTACCAAAATATTTTCATCGGACTCTTATGAAAAGTTTAATAAACCAGGCATTCACTGATTTCAGTCACATTAAGTATTGAAGACAAAAAAAAATAACTTTAAGTACCCTTGCAGCATTTTGAAAAAAAAAAAAAAAACGTAAATTTTTCGTCGTCGATTATTTTTTTACACTTTTGCTAGCCGCGGTGCCAATTCGTTATTTTTCTTTCATTAGCACCTAATTTATTTATCCTCCGTTATACATCGACTGTTATTAACGATTCAGCACTGAGAGCCGAGAGAGAAATGTATCGGATATGCAGGTCGAATTTACCCGATAATTATTCGAATATCGTGGGAAAATGACCGGCTGGTTTTATCGGTTGCGCCGTTACGATGTCGCGCTTTTGCACGTTTTGCGTGTGCCGGTGGAAAATACCATGTGCACATGTCATTTACAGTGCAACGATAGTTATACAATTCAAAATACAGAAACGATAAGGCCGAGCGAGTGTATGGCGGGGCGTCACACGTTTAACGAAAAACGAGAGAAAATATAATACTCGAAATGTATACCAGCATTGAAGTCGTGTGCGCGGGACATTCGAGTTTTGTTTGCAATCAATAATTGCTCGTTGTAATGTATACGCGGATATCGCGAATAATGCAGCGTTATCCAGAAAAGCGATGTTTAATAACGAAGCTATCACGAATTTACGAATATCGAGTATAACTTAAAATTATCAACGGGGTTGAAAGAAAAATTTTATAATGAAGAAAAATGATCCGTTATTTTTTTACTCCGCACTTTTTTTTCTCCTCAGACATGTAAAACTAACCGATAAAACGCAAAATATGATTTTCTAGAGAATTTCTATTGATTAATATTTCACAACGAAACTTTGCACTGTGCTAACAATGAAATAATAACGAGAACAATGTTTTTCGGATTTTACGTGTACATTTCATTTTTGCAGCCCACATGAGGCATGCTCGAGTGATGGTAAAAAAAAAGTTCGAGTTTAATCATTTTTTTTTATCACTTTATACTGTTGCAGCAGTGAATGTACGGGTGGTAAATTTTTATTTTGTTTTTGGGTGACATTTAAAACAATTGCAGTAAAAGTTAAGGCGTTTGTGTAAAAATTACAAGCTCAGCGGCTGCAAGCTCTACGGCAATTGTTGGAAATTAATTGAAAAAAATTACACCCCACAGTTATACCATTGCGACGGTGAGAAAATGAACAAAACTTTTCCTCGTGAACAAAAAATTCATCTATGTATAAAAATTTTTATTGCATTGAAATATAATCAAAAAAGCGTTTTTGCGTGAAAAAATGGTCGATAAAATTTTAAATATCTCGTCTCAGTGACTGAATAAAAATGTATTTAATAATGAAGCGGAATATTCAAACGAGCGGAAAAACGATAAAGTATAATGTAATAAATACGCAAAACAAATTGATGTAAAACTCCAGTGGGGTAGAAAGGGGAAGAAGTGTTCTGCATTTTGGTGAATTCGCATCACGTCGAGTCGGTTTGTCGTAACGAAGAGAAAGAGAAAGAGAAAGAGAAAGAGAAAGAGAAAGAGAAAGAGAAAGAGAAAGAGAAAGAGAAAGAGAGAGAGAGAGAGAGAGAGAGAGAGAAAGAGAGAGAAAGAGAGATAGGAAAAGTGAGCTCGCGGTGTGTACCAGCGAGCCGCAGGGAGTTTCGTTATTCCAATGTAATTCACTAATTGGCAAGAGACAAAATTCTAATTAAAAAAAAAAGTAGCTGACATGGAACGAGAAAACAGTGCTCCAAAAATTTCGTTTTCATCTGAAAAATAATTAATCCCGCTGGATTGTTGCCGCGCGTCGTAAAATTGACGATTTGTTTCCAAGGACCCGAAGTAGCATCATCCCAACCATACATTATGTATCGCGCATTTTTTTCTATGCAGTCATTTTCAAATAATTCGTAGATTGTACTCACCGATCCTCGCATATCACAAATTTGGATGAGGAACCGTAAACTTTCGAATCGAATATGACTCAAAACGATATTACGACAAAAAATAGAATGATTATTGTGCAAAAATAAAAAACATAAACGTTGTTTTTTTTTCAAATATTTGAGAATATAAATTAATTATTATTCTTTTGCGATTTTATTTTCATTTTTTTTTTTTTTGAGAATAACGATTTATGATTAATTGTCGAGAGATCATTTTGAGTGATTGTTCGAATCGAATAACGTTCATGTCCAACTGGAATTTCTCGTTTCAGCAGTCAGAATTCGTTCTTACCTGCAAGAGAACGGAAAAAAAATACATTCCATTAAGACATAGAACGATCGACATGGAGATAAAATATTTTTTCTTCAAATATTCAATTAGTCGAATATCTAAACGACGAAATATCGTTTTTATGAGTCAGCGACATTCAAATCGTTTTGCCAATGACTAAAGGGACACATATCCTCGAATATGCGATGAGAAGGGGCCCAGCGATCGGATGAAGGGACGAGAAAATAATGTTTGCGGATCACCGGTCGAACGTGCGATTTGTGAGACTGTCTGGATTTCAATCTCGAATTTCAATGATCAAATATCGTATGGAAGTAAGAACGAACAATAGGGGTCAATTTCGCAGTCTCTGTGACATCATTTGAGCGCTGTTTTTTTGAAAAATCTGCTTTTTTTCGCAAATATTTTGTTTTTTATAAAAACAAATATTTCGCCATGAATAAGGAAAATGAGCTTAGACTTCAAACGTGATTCCTGTAACCATTGTAATTAACTATGAAGAGAAAACCAGATTTTTCGATGCGTTGAAATTAGCCCTGATAATGCATGGGAACCTTTCGTAAAACGACTGTGACGAGCTTTTTAGTCTTAACAGTCTGGTATACGGAGCTGAATCATTCGAAGGTAAAGAATCCAAGTTCATCGATAAATCATTTCTCTTAGGTTAATTGTTCGTCGTGAAATTGTTCTCAGTCGTGCCTTTATACTATATCTGATCATTGCACACCATTCTCCAATAATAAACGAACATGTCTTTGGAACACGACTATGAAATTATATATCGTGATTATTCGCACCTCTGCACTTTCGTTAATCAAACGATTTTACGAAACCCCCATAGGCACAATACCTCGAGTATTGCCTCATTCTCATTCGGTCCAGATCTTTTATTTCCTCTCGTCTCTCAATTCGTCATCTCTTGGGCAATTCTCGCTCGGTGCCTCGTAAAAGCCTCCTGCCGGTAATAACACAACAAGTCTCGTGTCTCGATGGTACTTTAACCAAACTACGCTTCACCAGAAAAACCAGACGAATTTTCTCCGAACGAAATGTTTTCCCGATATGTTCCACACGAGGAACTAAAATATTTATCTCTCAACAGCATTCGTATTTTTCAGTAGGCATTTTTGAATCTCCGTCTCAACAGTCTATTGATATGTTTATCTGCCTTTGCATAATTCGGAAAAAAAAAAACAAACAAAAAAATAGTCCCAAAGCGATTTTGAAGTTTTTTTTTGTAACTCTTAAGCTCTGACGCTATTGTACGGGTGCACTGAACAATCTGAAAAAATTTCTCGGCCCATATATTGAATGGTGTATCGACGAATCGTGAACTTCCGAAAAAAAAAAAATCAGCCATCACGACGTTGAGAATGATGTTGATTTATTCAAAAAATATATCGTCAATTTTTGTTTAAATCGATGAGTCGTGGTAGAGATATTGGAAATGGATTAACGCGAGTGAATCGAGCATATCTGGTCAGCAACTAGCGAGAAAATGACATACATAGGGACACGTCACTGGTAGTTGTGTGAGTGAAGGGGCAAGAAAATTAATGAAAGCTCCGAGCAATCGCGTTGTGCCGATGGAGCGTAACAGGCCGGCTGGCCTGGGAAAATACGAATATAAGAATGAGTATTTGTGCTCGTGTCTGTGTGCGTGTATATATATTATCGTGTGAGTAAGAAGCTCTAAGGGAAAGGGGGATGAGGATGAGAAGAGAATAGGATCGACGGGCTGTGGTGGTCGAGTCCCGATAACTCGATAATCGCCTCGCAAGCAATCCGCTCTCCGCGAGATAAGCTTCGATAGAGAGAGAGAGAGAGAGAGAGAGAGAGAAAGAGTGAGAGAGAGAGAGAGAGAGAGGGGTAAGAAGGTGTAGATTCTCTCTTGCACTCTCGCTGCCATTCTCTATTTATCACCCCGGAGAGGTGTGCCGACGCACACGAGGAGTTGGTTTGTATCGGTGTGTGTGTGTGTATGAGAGAGAGAGAGAGAGAGAGAGAGAGAGACAGAGAGAGAGACAGAGAGAGACAGAGTGCAAAAGAGAAATGTGCATGTCCTCTCGATGGGGCTGCTGCAGAAGCATCCAAAGGTGCTGAATCGCAGCAAACGCGAGTACGTTTCTCAGCTCCCTCATAGTTTGAGTGTAAGAAGCCGAGAGGGAAGTTGGAGGAGATCGAAGAGAAAAAATTTGCCGAGTGTGCGCGACGACATAATCTATATATGAGTGCACTTGTCGCGTATTTGCAAGGACGATGGAAAGCACTTTGAGTTCGACTGTGGATTGAGGGAGAGGGGTATAGGAGGCAGGGGGCAGTTTGGAGTTCCGGAGATTTTGGTGTATATTTTTCTCGTGGCTCCAGGCGAGTCAGGTTGGAGAGGATAACGTATACAGTTGATGGCCGGTTCCAGAGAAAAGTGTATTTCATATATTTTTGAGAATTTCTTGTTGTTTGGAAGAAAATTGCCACATACATTCAGTTAGGATGATAGGTTTTGGCATTTTTAGCAAATCTATTGGATGAGATGACTAAACATTGAAGTTTTTTAACAATTTTCTTCATGTCGTTTTCTATTCTTGTGGTAATTACCAATATTTAAATCGTTCAAAAAATTTTACGATAAACAATGTCCACGTTGATTTCTCATAATTTTTTCTCTCTCACGAAGAGTCCTCTCCGGGAAACAGGGAAATTTGAACGAGGGAAAATAATGAGGAAAGACAAATTTTCTCGCATTATTCATCGTTCTTTGATGTAAAAATGTAACAGCTCGATTGATAAGATGAGATTCCTCGGGAACGTCTAAAGCCAGCAAGAGAGAGTCTTCTCACATCTTAACATTTATTTTTCCGCCCCTGCCGGTGAGAATGCGAATTCGCACGATCTTCTTGGGGCGACAACGAAGCGACGTAATTTACCCAACAATTATGGAGGACCTTTCGTGGGCGAGAGGCCTTTGTGGAATTGGCAAAATTAACGAGGCAACCGGATAAGAACAATGTTGACGAGACTGTACTGATGATTCAGCCATTACGGAGGAATATGCATTTTCGCGTCATTAGCATTTGAGACACAAGCGACATAACGAGAGAAAACGATGAGCACAAAAAGAAAATATTCGTCAGTGAGGCTTTTCAAGCTTCGAAAAACGTGGTTGTCCTTCATTCATTACGATCACCATCTCACATTTGCAAGCGAAACAATTAGATGCTCGATTATTTTTCCTTCAAGATAACAATCCCTATAATCATCATCAGCTATCCAACCATTTTATTTCATCCACCAGAAAAATATAAGCGTTACTTTGACATACACTCGTTTCAGAACTGACCATTAGACCTAAAAAAATCATCCTTTAATTTTCTAATCCTCTATTCGCCAGCGGCGCAGTTCTAAACTGACGAACTTCCCTCCAATATAGAGGCCCTTCAGAGCGTGTATAATTCATTGTGAAACATTCTCGTTTCAGCTTTAATATTGTTTGTCTTGGCTAATGGTAATACGCGACGCGGTCGCGAAAAGTCTAGCCGGTATAGGGCAACCTCACTCTGAGGATAGTGTTTTGGCAGGAGGAAAACGGGAGGTTTCGATGAGAACATGGCAAATTTCTAAGTGAGAACTGACGTGAGCCCACGTTGCACAATCAGCTCTCAACTACAGTTTGTAGTAGACTTTACATTTACTTCCCGCGTGCACATATGTATATACTCCCTCGATAACAATTCCGATCTTATTATACGATTTTCTCGGTAAAAGCAATACACGAGATCTGCCCGAGATCCTTGGTAGCAAGGTATACCAATTTTACGCTTTCCAAGTTAAACGATTTTATTTTCCTATTCCAAGATCTCCGTAAACGTGACTAATGGTATCGGTCTTCTCCCTTTCGCTCTCTCTCTCTCTCTCTCTCTCTCTCTCTTTCGCGTTATTCCCTTCTACCTGATATTCAACGTCTTCGTGAACGCCACCTGCCGTTGAAACGTTCTGCTTCTATAGGTATTTCGTTTCAGCGTAGTGAGTAAATTCGTGTAAGCCCAAACGTTCGATCCGAACGATCGTAACTTCACATGCAGGCAGGGAAAGAGAGAGAGATAGAATAGAATAGAATAGATAAAGAGAGAGAGAGAAAGAGAGAGAGAGAGAGAATAAGATTTAACGTGGAGGGTTGGGCTGCTATGTAAATACGTTCACTTGAATGTTCGTGCAAACTGCAACGACGAGGATGAACGAAATGGAAGGAAGATAGAGAGAGAGAGAGAGAGAGAGAGAGAGAGACCGCTATGGGCAAGTGTTCCGTTCAGGCACATGGGCCATCTGTATAATGCTTGATGAACAACTGTCACCCCACGGGGTGGCCATGGTATTAGGAAATATATCGGATAAACAATGCACACAAAATGTAGCCATTCTCGCATGTATATGCTGATGTTAATACGTGTAAGGTGATTGCGTATAATATTTTCGAACCTACTGACGTGATCGAACGATTTAAGGATGTGCTATAACTGTATATAGTCACGTCCAAAAAGCAGTGAATTTCCAAATACTGTTCCACTGTCTAATTCTAGTAGTCTCAAGCTATTGCATTCTACTAGAGATGTCATTACATAGGTTTGTTGGATGCTGCTCGTGTCTGGTAGAGTTGTAATTACGTAAACTCGTTCGGTTAGCCCAAATTCTGTTGGAGTTGTTACTGGGTATTAAAGTTTTCGGTACAGTTGTAAATCTTCCAGCTGAACAACTCGTACTCGATGTACCATGCAGCCACTAAATTTTCATACGATGATTCTATTGAACATTGTTCGCAACAATTCCAAAAAATAAAGCAACATACGTTGTTTTTCGAGGAGTTGCATACTGAGAGAAATGAAATCAAGAACGTCGAGTGTGAAAGATGAATAACCTTGGAGAAAAACTTCACGCACGATCACGAGCTTGCTCCGTTGACAGCATAGGTTTAGAAAGAAAATGCACCATGTGTAGAAAAGCCCTAAATTATGAAGCTTCGCTGCCTGTGTTCATAGCTATATGTCAAGCGATAATATCGAGGGGAGACTATACAAAAAAATCCTCGCCTTTAATGAAATTCCGGACCGAGGAAAGTCCGTATCGAATATACTATACATTCTATATATATTCGTGTTTAAATCACCTTACTTAAGATGCGTTATGATCGCTACCGTAAGCTACATGCCTCGTTAATTAGGCAGCATCAATAAACGCGCTTTATAATCTATATTCTCGTGGATTTATCCTTTTCCTCTCCTCGCAATTATAAAATTCGTCCGCTCTGAGTTTGGTCACGTCAGTTACTCATATACAAATGACCAGGATTCGTAGGTCAAATATTCTGGTGGTAACTGATCAATGATTCGGAGGATCATTATTGACCCTTTCTGCTTGACAGACCTTGTTGCCCCTATGGGACACTCAACATATCCGACTACGCAACTTCTTTTTTGTTCAGACGAGTCTGGTATCTTATCGGCATTATAGAACGGACATCTCTTGTGGAATCCATTTACGCGATGCAGGTTCAGAAACGTGACTCGGAAAAGTCGAGAAAAAGGAAGGATATAGTGAGATAGAGCTGCAAATTTATTGACGATAAACGAGAGCTCGTGGCCAGTAATAAGGTATACGATGCGAAATGCAGTACGAAGTACCAGGCAATGGCTGTGAGGAGGCTGCGATACAGAGTTATAATTTCCATATATTCCACAACGTCTTTCGGATTGCTATAATTTGTGATTCGGGATATGATCTATTGGCGGTGGATTGGGTGAGGTCTGCAATGTAACATTGTAAGAGGGGCCAGTTTTTTCCCTTATTGTACTAGATCATTGCATTTTTTTTTTTCATTGCAAGTCATTATGAGGCTAAATAATGTTTCAATCACGATTTGATATTTCCATATTTATAGTTATGGATTTTTAATCGTTGCGAATTGGACTTTTACCAAATTTTCACCTTCAGCGAAATTAATTAAAGTCAGCCTCAGTGTTAAAGTCAATTATATAATCTTATTTGGCCGAACATGGAGATGAAACGAGATCCGTGGGACATTCCGCTGACCTACAAAACCAGTACCTACGATAACCTACGACCTTTGCCAGCCGTCATCTAATATTTACCGCTCGCAAACCCAACCGTCCTTCATAGAAACAGAGCGCGCGCAAGGTTTTCCATACTCAGAGCATATCTCCGGTTTTCCATACCCACCAACATTCATACGTGAAATGAAAGGCCGCGTGTTGCAATGTATCTCTTGATATGGATGCACATGCGGTATTTCGTTCATACGAAATGAGAAGTGGAAAACGAAATACCAGCCATGCCAGACTGTACGTCGTACACAGCTGATATTTCAGGAAACAAGTTCACCTCCAGCGGCTGTTCACGCTCTTTGCTTGCAATATGCTCAAGGGCCAGACAAATCTCCCCACCGAATAGTAAACTCCAACGAGGTGAGAGCAACTCTGATGCGAGAGCTTGGCCACTTTGATCTTTAGCGGTTGGGGAAAATATTTGTGGGACGCTCGTACGCTTCATACTATAGCGTCAATAGCAGAGGAATCGTAGAAGTTAGGAGCAGGGAAAACTTGGAGAAACTATTACTCCGTATACCCCCCACACTTCTTTCATCACGACCGATTCGAGTAAGGCGTAAATCAAATTTGCGAATCGTCAATTACAAAATAATAAAAGAAACTTATTTCTGGCTTTAAATTGAGCAGTACTAGGAGGCACGAGTTAAGCAACTTAAATAAAATATATGTCTATGCAGGAATTAAATTTATATCTTAATGGCGACGTGTTCGTGAAATAAATTCTTCCATGATTAGTTACGTTTTATAATGTACAACCTATGCTCAGGAAAAATTGTTCAATCTATTTGTGATTTCATAATAAATCGTTACTCGAGCTGACGAGCTGATCGATGATATCACAATATCGATAAAGAAATAAAATATCGTTAGAATCGTGTATAATCGTGAGGCTGTCAGAAAATGAGATCATGCCAGAATGAGAGGCACGTTTCTCTGGTACGTTGGATATTGAACAAGCATTGGTACCATTGTTGTATCTGGCTTGAAAGAGCACATCCAGTAATAAATTCACGTTCGAATAACCACGACGTGGAACTCTTTCGCACAACATCGACAGAGAAAGAGAGAGCGAGAGAGAGAGAGAGAGAGAGAGAGAACGAGAGCTCTGTATTTGTACAGTTATAACAATAAACTATTTGTGCAGTTTCATGCTAGAACGTGACTCCAGTTACTTATAGTTATGATTCAATCCTCCGTACAAAACACGAGCTGTACAGCACTGATTTAAGATACGCGGGAAAGGGTTGGATTAGGGAAACGATGATATTCGCACCCTGCGTCGAATATCTCTTTCCTCTTCGTAGATTTATAGCAACGATTGCTTGACATATATTTCTCATAGAATCGTTTCGCATTTTTTTTTTTAATTTACCATCCATTGCACGATGATCCACAGTACACGCACAGTAAATTATACATGGAAGTTTTTTTTTGTTTTGACGTCACATTGTTTGGTTTTTATATGCAACACATTCCGGCAGAGCTTATCGCCAGGAGGGCTGAAAAAAACTGACCCGCATAGTTCTCTACTCCAGGTAATCTGATTGGCTGCCATGGCCAGGGCATCCGTGCCGCGATAACAAAAGCTATTAACTAACCCGCAAACATTTTTATGCTGAACTTGTTTTGGACCACGTGTCCCACTTGAAAGTGACATCGTTTTGTCGATTCCGTGTTCTTCTGGAACAACAACTTGCCAACATATACGTCCCGTAAAGGCCACTTCGTAACGGTGTTCGGATGAAGTGGACAAGAAGGTGTATTCATCCACGAGCAGTACAAGACGTGAGCTCGCACGCTTGCCCGTTGACTTCTCGCCACCGGCACGAACTCGTAACGAGGGCGTCATCGACGAGCGGACACGGACGGAGTTAGGCAACCGTTGCAAACTTGGTGTGGACGACCATCCATGTACCCAGTGAATTCCACCACGAACGAGGAATGGGTCGCGACCACAGCATCGCATATCGCTCGTTCGCTCACACCCGACTTCCACCATCATTATTAAAACTATATACTATAACTATATGTCTGTACCACCGACGAGAGATAATTTCGTTGCTAGTGCAGAAATGAGATAGGAAAAAAAAAAAAGAAACTTCGTATCACGAATAAAATGGCAAGCACACGGGCATTGCTAGACGGATCGAGTTGATCGGATTGAGTCTATCCTTTTTGTATGGAATCTTTGCCCCAGGTGTATATAATATTCTTTGTCTCATGCCCGTGCAGAAATTTCGGTCGGGATCCAGGTGGATTCTGAGAAGGATCCCTATTTTCTGATAGGGATCCAGCTGGTCATCGGATCAGATCCCATGACTGAATGTAACATTTGCACATTGAAATCCGACAGGGACCCCTGACTGGATTCCAATTATGGTATCCAGTCAAAACCCGATCGAAATGTGGTTTATACCTGGCATATATATAAAATCCCGAATAAATATTTATCTTCCGCAATTCAGGTTATAGGCAATTGTTTATTATTACCTGAGCCATAGAAAAAATTTAAACAAAAAAAAAAAAACGTCGACACCGGGGTTTGAACCTACGACGTCTCACTAGCCTTCGTTTGCGTATTGGACCCGAAATAAATGACAAAAAAAATTATATTTTATGAACATTAATGTTTTTGACATTTTTTATTGATTTTTGTTGTTCCGAGGATGATTCCGGTCATTGAAAATTTATTTTCTAACCCGGAAAATGATTTAAGGACAACCTACCTACCTATCTGCCTACGTAATGAACTAACGCTCTAACCACGACGCAGTCGAATGCTTATACATTTACTTCATGAATATCTTCTATACACTAAACATGAGGCTGAAGCTAGCAGCGGTAGCGAGAAACCAAAATTCAGAAAAGAATACGCACCACCACCACCACCACACGACCATACGACCACACGACCACACGACCACACGATTACACGACCACACGATTACACGACCACACGATTACACGACCACACGATTACACGACCACACGATTACACGACCACACGACCACACGACCACACGACCACACGACCACACGACCACACGACCACACGACCATTAAATCCCATTAAATCATCGGAGGATACTCGTCTTGAGGAGCTTGCCATCCTGATAATAATGAACAAATTCTGATTCAGAACAAATGTGAGATTGCAATTTATTTCTACGCTCGGGACGCAGTTGCGCTTCGGATCGGGATTCAATCGGTACACCCTGAAAGAAAGTGGCGCCGTAACCCGTGCAGAAATTTCGGTCGGGATCCAGGTGGATTCTGAGAAGGATCCCTATTTTCTGATAGGGATCCAGCTGGTCAGCGGATCAGATCCCATGACTGAATGTAACGTTTGCACATTGGAATCCGACAGGGACCCCTGACTGGATTCCAATTATGGTATCCAGTCAAAACCCGATCAAAATGTGGTTTAATCTGGCGTATATATAAAATCCCGAATAAATATTTATTTTCCGCAATTCAGGTTATAGGCAATTGTTTATTATTATCTGAGCCATAGAAAAAATTTAAACAAAAAAAACGTCGACACCGGGGTTTGAACCTACGACATCTCACTAGCCTTCGTTTGCGTATTGGACCCGAAATGAATGACAAAAAAAATTATATTTTATGAACATTAATGTTTTTGACATTTTTTATTGATTGTTGTTGTTCCGAGGATGATTCCGGTCGTTGAAAATTTATTTGCTAACCCGGAAAATGATTTAAGGACAACCTACCTACCTATCTGCCTACCTGATGAACTAACGCTCTAACCACGACGCTGTCGAATGCTTGTACATTTACTTTATAAATATCTTCTATACACTATACATGAGGCTGAAGCTAGCAGCGGTAGCGAGAAGCCAAAATTCAGAAAAGAATACGCATGACGGAAAAAATCTGAAAAAATTGAGGAGTATTGTCTATCAATCCTGGAACACGATCGCGTTTCAACTTTTGAGTGGACTTCCTTCGTTGATTTGTTTGTTAATTAACAATGGCTGCTGATAATTAAAATCGCACACATGACGGGAAAAATCTGGAAAAATTCAAGAGTATTGTCTATCGATCCTGAAACACGATGGCGTTTCAACTTTTGAGTGGATGGACTCCCTTGTTTATTTGTTTGTTAATTAACAATTACTGCTGATAATTAAAATCGCACGCATGACAAGAAAAATCTGAAAAAATTAAGGAGTATTGTCATTCGATCCTGAAATACGATGGCGTTTCAACTTTTGAGTGGACGAACTCCCTTGTTTATTTGTTTGTTAATTAACAATAACGGCTGATTTACACCACCACCACCACCACCACCACCACCACCACCACGCACGAACGCACGAACGCACGAACGCACGAACGCACGAACGCACGAACGCACGAACGCACGAACGCACGAACGCACGAACGCACGAACGCCGGACGCACGAACGCACGAACGCCCGAACGCCCGAACGCACGAACGCACGAACGCACGAACGCACGAACGCACGAACGCACGAACGCACGAACGCACGAACGCACGAACGCACGAACGCACGAACGCACGAACGCACGAACGCACGAACGCGCCGCCGCCGCCGCCGCCGCCGCCGCCACCGCCACCGCCGCCGCCACCGCCACCGCCGCCGCCACCGCCACCGCCACCACCACCACCACCACCACCACAACGACCACCACCACTACTCATTATTGTTATTATTATGCCAATCGAATAATGTGTCAACAAGCTTTATTCGGAAAATGACTGGGCATTTCGCAAATTAAAATTCTTCGATCATCCCATTAAATCATCGGAGGATACTCGTCTTGAGGAGCTCTCAACAAATCCTGATTCAGAACAAACGTGAGATTGGGATTCAATCGGTACACCCTGAAAGAAAGTGGCGCCATAACTTACAAATTTTGCCACATCCACCAATCCGATTACGAGACGGATACGATATAGATTCCTATGGGGATACCGGTTTTGGGGAGTCCATGGACAATCCCGATCGGGATATGGTCGGACTTAGGGTATCCCTAAAAAATTTCTGCACGGGAACTTACAAATTTTGTCACGTCCGCCAATCCGATTACGAAACGGATACCATATAGATTCCTATGGGGATACCGGTTTTGGGGAGTCCATGGAAAATCCCGATCGGGATATGGTCGGACTTGGGGTATCCCTAAAAAATTTCTGCACGGGTGCACGTAATTCAAGCCCACCGTTAGATTCATAAAGGTAAAAAATCCTCAGTGACCATACAGTTGATGACTGTTTTCCTCTCTTCTGTGTCTGACCACTAGAGGGAGAGAAGTAAAAAGAAAGAGAGAGAGAGAGAGAGAGAGCTTTTTGGTTTTCCGGGCTCACAAAAATGGCGTTATTCAGTTCGACATTGCGTACTATTCGAGGGATATATAGAGCATTGCCTTTATTGTCTGAGGCGAAGAGCATAACATACGCTCGCTACCAGTCAACATTTTGCCACCTGAAGAAAACTCGAATGCGAGGAAAAGAAGCCTCTCTCCCTCTCTCCCTTACTTCAATATTAATAATACTTGATTCACGTCAGCTTTAATAATAACAGCGCGAGGGGTTCTCTTGTGGAGAGAATTTGAAAAAAAAAAAACAAGGAAAGAGAGACGTATGGATCAAAATGGAAAGGAAATATATAGACTATGTGTACAATGTGCGAGAGAACCCACAGTTGTGTACCATAGTCGGTACAGAGATTGGCTACCGATGCTGCTCGCCGATGTGGTTGGGTGGTGCCTGATGGAAAGCGTCGATTAGAGCCAACCTAACCCCTATCCCCGAGACTGTGGCACTCGGCTGTTTCACGATTAATCGAAAATCACGGGCTGCTATCAAGGGGGAGGGTTTCGTAATTGTATAGGTGCCTCATGCATGAGAGCCAGTGAGATCCTTCGCGGTTTTGTTCATGATTCTGGCGTCTGACGAACTGGTTCCCTTTAATTTCAATGCGTCTCTTATTCTCCCGCGGGCTCTCGCAAATTCTCTCTCGTCTTTCGCGAATTCATTTCGACGTTCAACTCGGCTCGTCTTGAAATATTAGCAATCAGTATCCATCGAGTTTTTGTGGACGAATCGTCATTGCGCCATGACGTTTCGGATAAATTATTTCAAAGAGATGCTTTAGGAGCTATAGGACGCAGTAAGCTCTGTCTTTTTGCCAAAACAAAAGGAAAAGTTGGTTAACATCACAGGTTGCTTATTTACGATGTTCACAATCGTTCACTGCCATTCCTTGGTGCAATAAAAATCGCTAGATTTTCTAAAGCGCTTGTCAATATTGTAACTATAATTGCCCCGCATTGATGACGTCTCCGGATATCTAAGCTAGCGTGAGTGTTATACACATTATACAAATTTGTTTCATTCAATTATTTGGCACTGAGACATTGTCACATTTTCTGATTGGGCGAAGGGCGGGAATCGGCATCCCAGAGGTTAGTTCACTGACTCAAGCATCACCGTCGCTCTCCGGTGCTCCGATAAATTGAACTTTCGTCGGTGACAAAAAAATTTGTAAGATCACCTCGGAATTTTTCGACGTAGAATTGACCAGACTCACTGGTGGACAGTGACGGATCGACTTATTACCGGCAATTTGATTTACCTTACAAATGAAATTGGCAGGTCGTCTCTTCGTTGGTTTCTTGATTCTCGTTTCAGCCAGGAGGCATACAGCAATATCTCGGCGGTCTATCGTCGTAGATGCATCGATGCTATCGAAACAGGGTACGGAATAAGCGTCGAGAAGACCTCGCACCCCATCTTATTCGCATGTATGCTTCTGTGTAAGTGAACCGCGAGTTGAGCTCGCATACTGCTCTCAGATCTTCGATATCTCGAGAGTGCAAGGGCAATCGCACACTCTGTGCACTCTCTGAGCTCGCTCTCTTCGTTGCGCCGATAGGTTTCTTGCCACGTCCAGTGAACCCCTTGATAATTAACGCTACTTCCCATCTGGCAGCTTAATAGCCACACAAGACCGCGGTGCTCGTCGGCTAGGCGCTGCTGGGAATTCGCGTTGGATATTCTATAGTACCAGTATATATATATATATATATGTATGCGCGTATGAGAGTTCGACGTTCGATGGTATGCTACTGCTCGCGCTTGGTCCGCAATATAATTTCTGAGTACCCTCTTGCGATGGTTCATCGTCGGAAAACGGCTGTGTGGGCTAATAAGGTACACTTCCGGCAAGCTCTGCAGCCGCTATATATTCCTGCTGTTCATGTTCCACTATCTTCTCTATCAGGAATATTAAAGAAACGATGCGCAGTGAGAGACTCTCAAACTGCGAATGATCGCTGATCCTGATTCTCACTCGTTTATCATTCTCACCGGAAATGAACCGCGGTATTGATTCCGTGTAATAAAAGAATTGCCTCGTGACTCAAAATGAGGAATCATGAGTATCGTTATCTAACTTAATTGTGTGAAATAAATTCAATGAATGGTATCTTCAGTATTAAACCTCTAGCGCTAATTAAGAAACGAAACGTAATCTAAAGCCTGTCTTTAGGGAATCATATACCTAGAACGAAATATATGTACAAAGCCCAAAAATAAACTATACCACATGGCTCACTGTTGGACCTATCGACACACGAGGGTAATTTATGAAAGAAGAGGTGATGGTCCTGAATACAAACTCGCGAGTTAGCGAATTGGAGAACATATATGCGATGTTGATGATCGCACGCTGAGGGCCCGCAGAAGGGGGTCGTCTTCGTCGAGAGTTTATAACCGCTGACCGTTTGAACTGCCGGGGTCCACGTGAAAATTGCCTGTGAGGTGGTCAGCGCTCGTGGACAAACGTATGAATATCGATCAAAGAGCATGAAACACGCATGAACGAGCGCTGCGGTCACCATACTATATGACAGTGAGCGGCGGGCGACAACTCCAAAGGGTGCCTCAACCGCTATGTCGCGAGAGAGAGAGAGAGAGAGAGAGAGAGAGGGAAGGGGGGGGGGGGGTCCATCTTGTAGTGTTCATCGCGAGAAGACAGACACCGGTCACCTAACGGGAGGACAACCTCGACAGTCTCCTCAGAGTGCAGCCCAGCGTCCCGAACTGCTCGTGTCACCGCGAGATTCAGGCCAAACGTTCGGTAGAAAAGTGAGTATAAAAAACGAGGGAAAAAAAGTACAAAAGTTGAAGAAGGATTAAGATGAGAAGCCTGTCTCGTGCATAATCGGCCGAAAACTATCACTCATCGTGAGAATGCTACGAGAGTTAAACGTAAGACCACGCGATACTTTTCATTGACCGTCAAATGAATTTCAAATGCGCTGGGAAATAATCTGATCGCGATGGTAAAAAATACTCGGGTATTGCAGTGATTGACAATCTTTTGCTGCGATAATTCCATGAGTTTGAGAGTAGATATTTTCAAGTACGCGATATTAACTCACAAACTCATTATGAGCACGGGATCGAGGCGCTTATATCGATCTCGTACAAGCAGAGGGAAGTTTCAAAAAGATTCTCCGCCGGGCTCCCTTAACTGAGTAAAGTCTAACGAAATAGGACCATGATCATAATGAATTTTATTGCACCAAGTCTTTAGTATTCGTCAGCACGTTCTTCAATGGTCCATGGTATAAAAAAATCTTTTTTTAAGCGCGTCCTAATTCCAAATCTGCTATTGATCTAGCCTTTACTACTTTTACACGTGCAAGCGATCTACTGAAAGTAACATATATATATATATAGTTTTGCTTCCTCACTAAATTCGATCTTCGTATCTCATCCCACTCTAATCCTTCGCCTCTGTACTGAATCGTGAGTTCGGTCTCTCCATTAAAGGAGTAGGAGCACACAAACGCCAGGTCGATAAGAGACTCCCTTTCCGCTTGTTCATTCCGGAGCTTCAGCATCTACTCTAATGGGATGCCGAGACCTTCTCACATTATTTTTTTTTTATCCTCTTTTTTTAATTCTCGTTTATCCACGTTCATTTTATCCCGGATCGATTGCTCAATCGGCACCGGCATTCGCGAACGCTTTAATTGCGCTGTATACCCGGACGCGACTCGGGTTCAGGGATCTAGAAAGACGAGAGAGAGAGAGAGAGAGAGAGAGACGAAACGAGAAGAAGAGGATCGGCCAAAGGTGGTATAAGGATTATAGTCAACGGTTCTCTCTCAGATCGACGGGTAAAAAATGACCTCGCTTCGCCTCTATGCAAGGAATCGATGGTCTCGATAATTCATCCAAGGCGCGTGTTCGCTACCGCTCTCGTCTATGAACGAAAATAAGCGGCACAGTTGTTGTCAACTGGGCAGATATCGAACAGGCTATAACGATCACGTAACACATCGAGCAGAGAAAAACAAAAATGTGCCAAAAAAAAACGAGTCAGTGGCCATTTTCGAATGGCCAATGCTTGTGAATGTTACGCCAAATGGACTTCTATGCAGTAGGACACGTCACAGCATGAGCGGATTTCTATTTGTTCGGGGAATAGAAGTAATAATAGTGCCAACTTTTTCTTCACGCTAACTCGCGCTTCCACCACGCTCAATCATCATGATAGGGGCCCGTCGCGATATGTATACGTTAATTGTGGCAGTGTTATTTGCCCGTTAGAATTAGGGCTTTGTATAGTCTATCAACAAGTCAATTACTCGTTTGATCGGAGAGAAAAAGGCTCCTGGAGCGGAAGAGAGCAGTAGAGTACCATCTCGGGACAGAGCACGTATCTAACGGCTCATATTTATGTGTTCAGTGCAAAGGGTAAAGACAAGAAGGGAATGAGAAAGAAAAAAAGAAACGACAAGAGACTATTTATACAGGCTACTGTTAAGTACAGGATAAGTTTAGCATGATAAATGTTCGAGTCGTATGATTCCTCGGCAGGATCAAGAGTATCTTCCGTGCATCATATCTACAAATATAGGTATTTTTAGCAATACCACAGAGCATCATTCTCACGCGCATACACATACCGTACTGAACACGGCATTTATCTTGGTCTAAAGTTTTTATCCCATATTATTTCCAGCAATGGTTCTGGAGTATATCACTATCCAAGCCCTATTGTGCTAACATCAGCCTTCTGCTGTTACTGGCAGTTCAATTTTTTTCATTCTCATGAGCTGCTATGGTTTTCCGACTCCCGTAAGGGCTCGCGAGATCATAAATAGTAATTTTGCGAAAGCTCACGACCTCCGAAGCTTTGACTTCGTTAAGAGAGCCTTGCTACGGCTTGCGAGAGTCCAGAGGTGTTCCGGGTCTCAGGGAGATCGGTCCTCGGGTTGTATATCAGACACGGTAAACTTCGTTTTATCGGTCCTGTACTGCTTGTAACGCCGCAAAGTATTTCACCTTCACGTGGACATGAAGAGAAAACTCTCGAGCATAAAAAAAAACGTACATCGTGAAAAGTTCGCGGGGGCCAGTATGAGGTACTTTAAATGTAGTCTGGATACATGAAAATAAATTATTTTGAGCTCGGTACAAATGGATTACTATGCATACTGCCCAAGCATTGCAATAAATTCTTCCAGCCATACGCTAGATGACACATCCGTCTCCGGAGGGAACGATAGCGTAGAAAGTTGTCACGCAAAGACCATACTCGTTAAAATGAAATACTTCCGGAAAAAGTATCACCGGACAGTTCTGTTTCCACGTATCGCTCGCTGCATACTGACAGATATATATTCACTTTTATTAGCCACAGGACTGTTTGTGGTCCTCTTTTCGTCTCATATTATCCTCTCGGACGATCATAAAACAGGCCAACCTACGTTAGAATTTTTCGTCTTTCACGATGAATATGTGCACCCTATGCTACTTATATAACTCGGCGTACAGCAATTTTTTGGGCACTACGGAAACCAGAAGCTGCATCGACTATACCAGTGTATATAGCCGCACGCCACTTCCGAACAACCTGAGCGGAAAAATGTGATGAGCCCTGCTAAAAGCTTCTGCGCGTTCGGAGCAGAGTTTACGACCACTTCAAGTCAAGTAGTGTATGCCTATGTGGCTACATGCTGGGCTTGCAGGGTTCAAGCTATCGTGCTTCAACGTCTAGAGGTGAGTTCGTACGATCCTGCAGGGGTTTTTTTTTTGTAAAATTCTCAAATTCAACGCGGTAGCCTCAATGTGATCTACCGCATTGAATTCTGCAGGAGGACGTTGGTGCATGGAGATAGTATTAGTTTGACGCTCTATGACTCGATGCAGAATATCAACATTAAATAGTGTTCATGGCTGCTCGTTAATGACTGCGAATATTTTGATTGCGGCATGAATCTTCACCCGACGAATCATCGTGAATCAACATGAAACGTGACCCTCGATACCGCGCATCTACGACGAACGCATTCGTTCATTTTTTTTATGACGAAAACTCTTTCGTATAACGAAGTACGTTTGTTATTCATTGCAGGGGAGCCTTCTAGTGTAGTTTAATTTGCATTTATATTGTATTAATTCAAGAACCACGAGAGCCGCAGAGAAAGAAGCGGAAACCCTTCTTCTGCTGTTTCACACTGGCGAGAGTCGCGGACGAGTACAGCCTCCAGTGGCAAGATAGGTAAAACGGAAAAATAACAAGGAAGTAGTTTTACTCTGGTTGCTTCAATTTTCCAAATTACCAGCGTTAGAAGGAGTACCAGAGAAGTGGGCAGTAAAAGTTGAGACCATCGCGAATCCCTCGTCCGCCAGCGTCCACAGAGCCGAGTTACTGCCAATTTTTCAAGACGTTATAGCGCTGACAGAGCGCCAGGAATGACCGTGACAACGTGGGAATCTACCAAATGATAACCAGTTGGAAAAGTGGGTGGACAGAGACTCATATTTGCAACGTTGAGTCTGCTCGAAAGCTTGTTACCTCGCATGCTGTCGTATAATCCACATCCAGGATCTTTTTCGCAAAGATTTTCTGTGTAGGGATTGTTTGAAGACATTTTATATGACAAAGCATCGTCGTTTGACAGTGAATATAGCTTCGTCAACGCAATTTTTTTTTCCCCGAATATTTGGTTGCCTGCTTTTCTAGCAGTAGCATTTCCTCTATAGGAGCCGCTCTGTAGATGATAAATTATCGGAATAACGTGGTGCAGAATTGAATTTTCTTGCGTTATTGGAAGATCTCTCACTCTCTCGCCATCCTCGCCTTCGCACATAAGAGTCTCGCGGCACCCTCTTGGTGGCTTACTCGGGGATGTAGATGCACTCAAGAAATGCGGTATGACCTAACGATGAATGGCGACGAGAGACGCGGGTACGGAGAGGGTCGTCTTATCGTTAACCCTCGAGAATCCACCGGTGCAATTAGTCGAGTGCGCGGCTTCGAGCGCTCAACGATGTAGTTCCTAGAGTGAGAGCAAACCGCGGTGACTTAGTAGCAGCTGGGTGTCTCTGGCGCAGATGCGAACCACACGAGAGAGTACAGCCACCGAAGCCAAGAGATATGCAACCGTGACATGCATATGCAGTAAACTTGCGCATGGATATCTCTCTCTCTCTCTCTCTCTCTCTCTCTCTCTCTCTCTCTCTCTCTCTCTCTCAATTACTTGGCATCAAAACATGAATATACGTTCCCCAAGTCCTAACGAGAGATAAACTTGGTATATCCCAGTCTATTATTTCACATGAACTCTTCGTGTCTGCTAGGAAAATAAAAAAGAAATCGGAGTATGAAGATAAACCGTGTATATGTGCGCTCGTCTATGCCACGAATAATACGATAAAGAGAGAATGCTTTAGATTGAATGAGAAGTCGCGTGTAGACCGAGAAATACGAGAAACCATGCACTTGTTCATGGAGCGTCTCTTCTAGCGTAAACCTTATACGTACATCGTACATCCTTAAAAGCTTCTACGTGAATGATTTATGAATGTGTATGAAGCACGAACTATCAAGCCCACTGCATATGCTGCATCTGCTCTATTAGATAATTTAATGTATCCCAACGAGTTCACGGACCTCATCACGCGATCGGGGAAAAAATTTCACATTTTATAGCAACCCATATCCTAGTGACAATTTTCTCCCGATATTTGTTTTTCGACATGATAACCGAATCAATAGGCTGACATCAAGAATTTCGCATGAAGCAGCCAGACGTAAACGTATGGATGTGTGATTTCACATGATATGTTGTAAGAGAGTCCAAAGAGCAGCATCATTGTCAGTTGAATACAAAGAGGCGAGAGCCTGTCGCGAAGAGTTCTCCCTTGGAGAGTACACGGTATGTGGCACGCGCGCATAGAGACGTCACGGTCCCTCTGGGTGAATATAAGGCTCTCTCGTTGTAAGAACACGAAGGATTCTCGTATAAGAGCTCATGGTACAACGTATGCCATGCTATAAGTATATACATATAAGCAGTCACCTTCCTGTGAGTCGTTGCTAAGGAACGTCACGGTTAAGAGATAGCCCATACACGCTTCGTATATACCGGTCGATGTGCTCCCGGGGCGACTCGAGAGCCAAGTGAACGTTTATGCGCGCCCGCGAGAGCCCGCGTGTGTAGGAGGTAATTACGCGGAACTGACGAGATCTTCATCGAGTCTCCCCCGCTAACCCCTCGGCTCATTATCCATTCAGAATCTACCTGCGATCTTGTCACCCCACCTAGCAAGAACATGACTGCTACCTCGCCGATGTCTGTGTTGTCCGCCCCGGGATATCGTTGGTTTTCTATTCTCGTCAATATACGTATATACGATATACACATATGTACATTAGCCATTAGCTACGGTGGACCGTAGACGTTGACCGTAGTTTCTTCTTAGGTCCCTGGGCAATGTTTCATGTTTTTAGCATACTGCCAACGATAATGTTATTTTTTTTTATAGCGTCGATGATTTTTCATTCGATTAAATGAATTTAACAAAAGCTGTCACAATTTGTTGCAAGTACAAGTAATCTTCGTGCCATTGAATATCGGTGCACGTCAAGAACTTCCAAGTCCGATGAATCCGATCGTAGCCTGACAAAAATGTTCAACTTTTCGTGACGTAAATACGTTTAGAGAGCAGTCACGTATTTTCATTCAACGAGATATGAACTTGATCTGTCCCAGTCTGTTATGTCACATGCACTATTCGTTTCAGAAAGAAAAAGAGAAGCAATATCAGAGTACAAAGATAAATGGATATGGGTCATTTTTGGACTTTGATCGAAAACGATCGAACTCGTTTGACCACGATTAGCTCATACTTTTGGCAATATTTTCTACTAAACGTTCGTATCATCGTTCTAGTACATTTTCGAGAGATCATTGATCCACGAATGGTTGTGGAAGTTGAAAGTTTTTCATTACGTACTGTATTTATATACGCTATAATAAATGACCATTCGGGTGGCTGACGAAAAAAAAAAAAGAAAAAAAGAAATGCACTTTTTAGTGAATATATACCCGGAGTGCAGATTGGTATTCTCGTTCTACCCCATCTCTTTCGTTGCACAACGGGAGTCCGCAGACCTTTATACGTACAACGATTGCGCTGAAGAGCTTGGTACATGAGCACGCAGGAAAAGCAACGTCCACGAACGTGTATCTTGGTATGTCGTCACCACCGCTGCCCCCGTTGTGGCACACGTTGAGCGCATAAACATGTTAACCGAATGGTTTCATTCATTCGTCTCTCGTACGTTCTTCATCTCTCCTCCCACTCGACATCTGCGTGGCTCACGTCGCTCGCACAGTTCGTTTTGCCTTTTTATCCTTTCAATGCGCTCCGATGTGCATATATCCACACGATTGCTTCCTCTTTCACTCATGCGCCATCCAGGATCAGAGAATGGCGGTGCACACATATTGCCGACCAACTATAGTAGCGGGCATGGACCCTTAGGGTCTTATATGGACTGGGCTCTTCAGGCGTGAGCATTGAAACGCCCCCGTGATTTTAAAGTCATCCAAGGATTTGACGTTGCTCTTTGAAAATTACCTTACACGAAGTAACGTGTGATCTCCAGATATTTTAACTATCATATTTCACTATCACGAATTGAATACCGTGGTAAATGTTAGAAAACATTTATAAAAGGTTACGAAGTATGAAAAGGTAACTCGTGGCGTCACTACTGCTAAATCGAAATTACAACCTACATGATGCCGACCTCTGTACACTCCAGTACGTGGGCAGCCAGGAAATTCTTTGATGGTGCGAACGTAACAACATGGCACCCAATAAGTTCCTAATCTTAGACACATACCGTGTTCTGTCGACAACACATCCTTCGGGTCCGTTTATTAAAACCGTAGTTTGCGTCACGAAACGTTAACGTGCATCTGTATGTCCAATCCTCTCATTCTACATCCAATCCCCCATCCCTATTGCATATGGTATATATGGCCGGTAATACTTTCGCGACGAAAAAATTTCCAAGGCAGTTCGGTTCAAAAAATCCCTAGCCGGGAGTGTAATCAATTGGTTCTTCAGAAGGTTTTCATGCAATATAACCGAGACGCAGATGTTTAGATGGGAAGATAGGCGAATCCTGAAGAGATCAAACTTTACGAGACGATATCTCACTCCCCCGTTGAATAAGGCGAGATCCAAGGGAACAGGTTTCGTTTAACGAAGCTCTTACGTTCAGGCCTCTGCCATTCGCTCTTCTATCTTATTGCACTGTTGTTGCTTCGCGAGCCTGAAAAGAGCGAAACGACAACGACAACGCGAAGCAGAGAATACGACGAGTATGTGCATCACCAGAGGATAGTGTTTGCCGCAGCGCGAAACCAACGGACGCAGGAGAGGTTTACGCTTACGCGATGTCGTAATAATTTCTCGTGTTTCTCTCTTCTATCCTCTTGCCGCTCTGCTATCGTTCAACCGAGGTTAAATCGTCGACGGTTTGTCGACGTGCACGACCGAGTCGCGCAATAACTTTCGTTATCGTGCGGGCCGAGTGTAACGGCGGGGTAGCCATGAATCACATGAGTGTCCCGCGTGATCTCTCTTCGCGGTGCCCATGCATACAGCCCCCATGTTAATGTGCTGTATACACGTGGGCTTTTTGCGCGTGAAGCTTGAAATATATGAAGAGGCTCACGATATGAGTAACACGATCAATGTAGTTATTGAAAAGATTGCTATTTGATCTTTTTTTTTTAGTTAAACGGAAATGTGAAAAACCCGAGGATGAATATATGTCGACAGTTGTTGAGCCGAATGTTTACGTATCTTAATAGAGATCATTTGGGAACTATCGTTACTGTTTGAGAAGAAATAACAGCCCACAAATAATTAGGGAGTTACACGGGCCATGCTTAAGCGTTCGGAAACCAGTGAACAATGCAGACAGATAAGAAAAAAAAAAGATGAAGCAAAAAGAAAGGACAAAGGGATAGGGCGACGATGAAAGAAGAGGAAGAGAAACGGTGGTCGGGTACGGAGAAATGCTCGAAGAATGAAAGGAGGTTAAACGATGCGGGAGCTTTTTCAAGCACCATCCACCAAGCGCCATTCACCATTTCCACTTCCGTATGATTTTAATTCTGGAAAAGTCGCGTAACGCTAGGAAGGGTTCTGGTTAAAATCGCTCGTTTTTCCTCCTCTAATTCCCCGGACATTTGCATAACAATTCGAATGTTGGTAAAGAGATGGTGGACGATAGGGAACGTGACCGGGTCTCTGGTATGATAACCAAGACGAGCGTGTGGTGATCGTTATTCCTGTAATTTCAGCTCTCGCGAATAATGCACACAGAGAGATGTATACCAGATACTATAATGCATTAAAGAATGTCTATCGATTTGTATATTGCATATATAGAGATGAGAAAGAAGGGCTTTTTTTCTAGGCTCACACTAAAATACCGGGCATATAGTAGAAACACGAGTCCCAGGTGGCTCGCGATCCAATTTACGAGACAAAATTCGAAAAAAAAGCTTCACTGGTAAACCACCTTTCTGTCGTCGTCGTCGTCGTCGTCGTTGACAACGATTCTTCACAGCTGCCGTAACGCGTGAGCTTTTGAGTGGTAAAGCTTGCGCTTTATATTTGCTTAGCGATCTGCAATATTTGCCGAGACAACAGACAACTATTTCTGCAAACGTTCTTTCGCTTCGTCTTGAACGTACACCCGGGAAAAGATAACGAGGCGGAGAAGGCAAGCAATGTATGAATGTGCTTAAGCGAGGGAAAAAAGTGTCTGCGCGAGTGAGAGGCCCGCTCGAATTTTTTTCCTCACGTATGTAGTAACAATTTGTGTTAATTGATACATCTATATCTGTCATGACGGAACGAGATAAACGAATTACTTTATCATCAAAATTTCCTGTAGAAATCAAATTTTTGCCATTAATGATTTTCCACGATCAGGACTTTAGTCACTCGTATCACCAGTCACTCTACGCTCATGGCTAAATTACTGTATCAATTTTAAACATCAATATTTTCTCACCAAATCAATCGAATAAAAATAAAATTTACGGCGATACGCGATGCGCGATGAGCGACAGAGTACAATTAAATTTATTGAAATTTACGTGATAAACGTTTACATACGAAATAAATCGACTATTCATGAATCTGTGATCAATCGGGGAACTGATGAAAAAGCACATTGCACATATTTTCACTCGAGTTTATCGTTATATTGCCAATGAAAATTTCACGTCACGTACATGCATGGATACCTATACGCTACGAATACGGCTCGAATGTACTACGTTATTGTTATAGATACGGGACTACATATCGTATAGATATATTTGGATGACTATATATACACGTATTTATATGTGCATATCCTTGTGATATAAATCATCGCCGGTGAAGCTGGTGCAAGGTGGTTCCGCAAAGCCTAGTCAAAACTTTATCACTGCTATATCGAAATTATCGGAAGACTTAACTTCCACGCATATTTTTCATTGTTATTGACACCGTGGGATTAATTCCAGCCGAAATAGTGCCGTGCTACATATTTTCATAATTTTGGGTATGTTCACCACTGGTTACCTGAATATATTTTCGGCAATTGTACCGTTGCAACACAGAACTTTTAGTCATACCATCCCGACGTGGTTACCAGATATACACTACTTCGTGTTCTTGTCAATCAAACAAACCAGGCAGCATCGTGTTACCCCACTGTTATTAGGATCTCTCTCGCTCTCTTCACATACAGCGGATAGCCATGGGTAACATGGATCGCGCCCGTGTTTGAGGGACGAAGCAAATTTTCTAGATAGAGGAGATGGATTCGACCCACGCAATCATACCGTTCTGTGACATCAACAAATTGGCAATGGGACATGTGATTTATTTTCCCATTTACGCGTGTACAGCAAATGTAAATGCAACGTGAAACTTTGGTGTGAGAGATTTTGTTGCTGCTCTGTGTCGCTGCCATGCATTCCTTCATGGATACAATGCATATATGTGTAAGATAAATCGAAAAATATATTTTTTTTACGAAAAATTAGATATTTTTATTTTATTATTGTATTCCAAATATATTTCAGACACTTCTGGAATATATTTTGTTACGTATTTTAGAATTTACAACACATATACCGAGAGAAAAAAAATGGCCAAGAAAGTAACAGAAATATATTTATGACTTCAGCGACAATTATTTTGGTTATGCGGCGGACGATAATTTAGATATTTGAAACTTGCAAGCGGTCAATCCAACATTCGGAATTGTTGCAGAGACCATCAAATATTTCTATCCCTTTATTTTACTACATGCATTGTAGAAATTTTTCTGTAAATGTATGATGGAAGATTCGGACAAACATAGTCAATAGTGTCAAGATACTTTTTTCATCAATTCGAAATATATTCTTAATGCGCGTAAAAATATACGTTGATGTGTTCCATGTGTAATCAAAATACATACAAAATTGATTGCAAATAGAAACTAATTAAGTACTCAAATAATTCATCTATATCATTGAGTCGGGCCCTTGTTTTTATTGTCGTGTACAGCGAAAAAATACACATTGTATCATAAAATGCTGAAGAGATTCATGGTGTGATTCGATTTTTTTTTTTTCGATTGGGGCTAAAATAATCTTATTTGGTGTAGCCTGTCCTCGTAACGACGATTAAAGTTTTCTAATCATTGCAAAATGCCCATTTAGGCGAATAATTTGAAGTACGTATTCTTGATCCCTGCCGTGATGAGCAGTCTGATCGATTTTATTTGCATCTCGGTATAGAAACGACAAAATAAAGTGGGAAACACGCCCACATGTAAATGATAAAACATTTTTACATCGGAGAAATTTTCTACAGAAGGATGTGTATTACTTTTTTGAACTCGTTCGAAGACACCACATATGCTTCGAATATATATGTACACTAAATCACTCTCATCCGTAGATAAATCTCGAATGATAGACGACTCTAACGCGTGCCAGTTTTGTTTTAAAAATGAATTACAAGCCGTCGACTATAATTAAAATTTTTTACAACTTTTACTGCCATTCGCAGTGGTTCAGGCTGTGCCGAAGACCGTGATTGGTCAAAACAGCTAAATGATTATAGTTGTGAGCGTCCACTTATCATGTGAGTATACGTTTCGATTTGGATGTATTAATCGAGGTGTCATTGCGTTAAAAATTATTATTGGTTGAAACCACCGTTGAAAATGACTGCAGACTTGAAAAACTAATTCAAATGTTTGCTGGAACCATCGAAGGTAATAATATTCGGTTTGAAACGATTGAAAATCGTCAAGCTCCAAACTTAACGGCTTTATCAGAGAAAATTGTAATTAATCATAATTCTTTCATGAATCAAAATGTTCATTCATCGGTATATGTTTGCACCCCTAACGTTCTTTCGATGAAGTTGAATGAATATCGGTTGACACGGGTATAAATCACCAGAGGGTAATAGACGATCGGAACAAGGAATGACTGGTTCGCGAGACAAAGTTCTCGCTTTTTCTCGTCTCTCTGCCATATCGCGTGGGTACCTTATCAGGCAGGAGAACCCCCTTCGCGCTAATAAAGCCGAACAATATGAGAGTGGCAGTGGCAGCGATGCGAGAAAATTCTCTGTGCGGGAGAAGAACATTCTTCGTAAATGCGTGCACGCTGAGCGATAAATCGCTCCGGAGAGAAAGATGGAGAGGGAGAATGAGAAGAAGGAAGCACGGGGGTGGGGGGGGGGGGGCTTACTGGGCCGAATGGGATTCCCGTGATTTATCTCGACGAGATTTCAACGGGGATAAAAATCTTCAGGTCTTGTGGATAGAGAAAAAGAGAGAGAGAGAAAGAAAGAGAGAGAGAGAGAGAGAGAGAGAGGAAGTAGACCCAGGGAGAATAAGACATACCAATGTAGGGTTTCTGTCGCTCCGATTTACTACTACATATAATTTTCTTCGTATATGAATTATCATACTATAGATTCACTTCACGTCTGTCCGTGGTCAGTTTTTTTTTTTTTTTTTTTTCATTTACGACTTGGTTCATCAGAATTGGGTAGTCATCTGAGCGCCTCCCAGATCACGCTCGATCAATGATCCATAACAAGATATGTAGGTCACTGCATCCTTGCGAGGTATTATCAAGGTGAGAGGCAAAGCTAACGACTTCGAACCGAATGAAATATTTCGCGAGAATTTTTTTTTGTTCTTTCAAGGGAGAAGCCTTATAGTTATACTTCTTTCGACGATAGACGCGAAACCGCCGGAATACATTAACATCTGATTCACAATGATTTGTGGGATTCTCGGTCGTTGAAAAAATGTCAAGTTTTTTTTTTTTCGTAAACCGAGTTTCGTTTTATTTTTCTCTTTCCTTCATTTTTATTGCACCTGGGCACTCGAATGAATATGTATACCTGCCTATCTGTATGTATGTATATAATAATATGATGTCTGCAAAAATCGAACAATTCGAGAAACTGTTTCATTCACAATGCAGCCCCATCATTGAAAGTTTCTCGAAAAAAGAATACTGACCTTTTTGCAGATGACGCCAATAGACCGGATCTAAATTCGACATGAATCAACGCAACTAAGGTACAATCTTAAAGAAACTTTATATAAACTTAACCTCGTTTTATTTATTTCCCAGAAATTAGGAATCACGTGACGTCCTCATTTTCAATAATTGTGCATGACTGGCGTTATGTTCGGAACTATTTTACCAACACGTTGACTTGCAGGAAACAATTTATAAATGTTTATTTATAATTTTGTTAATGATTATTTAAACCGTCCATATAATTAT
The DNA here is from genome assembly GCA_963564615.1 of Rhorus exstirpatorius. Taxonomy (NCBI): domain Eukaryota; kingdom Metazoa; phylum Arthropoda; class Insecta; order Hymenoptera; family Ichneumonidae; genus Rhorus; species Rhorus exstirpatorius. The sequence continues at coordinate 16,212,056 of OY751319.1, forward strand.
GCGTACGTAGTTTCCCCTAGACGAAAAAAAATCTTGATGCACACGTCTCCAATTTTGTCTTGCTATATAGTTAAGAATTGGGACGCTCACATTTTTGAATACGCAAGAAAATCAAGTTAATTGCTTAGACCTTTCGAACACTATCTGATGAGAGAGAGAGAGAGAGAGAGAGAGAGAGAGAGAGAGAGAGAGAAAGAGAGAGAGAGAGAAAATTCTTTTTTCAAAAGCTTGGTCAATCAACTCCATTATCACAGGACCATTATCTTCCACCTATAGTTCATCCCTCATTCTGTTCGTTCTCAAACCACCGAAGCAACGTCATCGCGTCTTTTTTTGTTTGATTTTTTTTTCTTTCTCCATCCAGCCAAGCAGTCACAGAGAATTTTATAACTCTCTGCGATTCTCCTTGAACTGTATATAATAGGTACAGTACAAAGGTACGAATGAGAAAGACACGAGGAAACGAAAAAAAAAAAACGAGACAGGAAGAAAGTAACATCAAATGGTCGAAAAGTTACAAGGTCAAAAAATCAAATGGATCGCAAATGGAGGTTAATTTTCCGCTGTGTGTTTTTTTTTCGCATGGTTAACTTTAGATACGATAAACTTTGTCAGGTTTAAAATAAATTTTCCGGTGTCAACGATGAAAAAAGGTTCACTGTTAAAATTTATGATGTCCGAACAACGCAAAGATATTATAGTTCACCGATTATTATATAATTGACTCAAATGATTCTCTTTCTCTACAGAAAAAAATCGTTTCGCCATGTACGAATCGCAAAAATTTTCCACCCAGCGACGATAATAATTCACGCAATCCAGGTGGTCCCGACCAAGAATTGAATAAGGAGGTTTGACGGGTGTCTTGGCAGGCGATGAACTTGGACGTAATAAATTTATATCTTCAGGAATAAAGGAATACGACGTTTACAAGCGGCTGTCGAAGCACACGTCGCAACCGAAAGTAGTATAATCATTGAACTTTAGAACTGCTTAAGAGCAAAAGCAGTAAAGCTCACACGCCAGAAACGATGGCAACGAAGTGGCCATATATATATATAACATGCGGAGCGTCCTATGAATGACTGGTATATTATATTGCAGAACTCGAAGCTGCTTGTATGCAGCGAAGACTGCCGGCGTTCTTATCGCGTGCACTGTCGACCAAGAGTAAATCCGTCAAAGCTCTTTGCACGGTTAGGATATGCGTTTGCGATATTCTATACGTGTCTTTGATGTACATACGCTTTGAAAGTGAATAACGCACACCGGTTAGAGGGGTAATTACGCGCAAACAAGCGTTTAATTATCAAGGCTGCGCGCATCTTTTGGCGTCAATCAAGCTCGACGTTGGCGGCACAAAATGATAGCCATAAAAGCAAAAGGTTCATTCGAATGAAACAAGAATAAGTTCAGTAGATGAAATAAAATAAAATAAACATTTCAAATTGGCCATTGTAATTTTTGTAACAATCGAATAGAAATTCATTTTTTTCTCAGTGCATATCCATCCAGCGAGGTTGAAAGATTCTACGCATATTTTTGAGCTGTCTCTCACGTTCGTTCCATCCCTTCAGATATTTTTTTTTTTTTTTCCTCATCGCAGAAATGTAAAATGAATCGAGTTGTACATCGAGCGGTTTTCTTTATGACCGAACGACGAGTCACGTATAGGACGGATATACCCAAACAGATGAAACCGTTACCATTCACGATCGAGAAATTTCAGAGAATATCTCATTTCTTAAATCTGAGACTGACGGGTGTTGGGTTGGTTTTCAATTCGGGTTTTTCGAGCTCGATACTGTGTCAGTCGAGTGGAAAAAAGGAATAATGCGCGAGTCACGTGCTGAAAAACCTGCTAGCTGCATGCTTTCCTCTAGAAAATTGGAAGGGCTATGTATGTATATATAATATACATATATTTATTTATTTATGTGGATCTTTCGCTCAAGTTGCTTCTTTCACAAAAGCTATTGTTTTCGTTTCTCTCATGCTGATCGAATCAAGTAATGTCGGTCTCGTCCCTTTATATATGAACTTCAGGCGAGTAGGGTGAGCACTAAAAGCATGATGGCGTACCTACAATCGATCGAATTCGCGGCAAAGAGAGAGGCACGGGAGGCTACAATCGTGGGATTCTAAGGAATCATCCCTCTGTAGGTTTTCCTCTTTTCCCGGAATTGTCCCTGAATACGACACATCCATATAGTATTTCAATGTGCAGTTAGAAAGTTCCCTTGACTGAGTTACAACGGCGCAGCCCCCTTTGAAAATGACAGAAAGCTGAATGACAAGAGGGAAGAAAGCGAGAGTGAAGTTATGATCTATATAGCGAATACTTTCGGAATTAATCAATGCGTGAAACATCGTTCCGGAAATAAGAAGCTTCAATTGCATTTAATCGCGCGAAATTATAACAGTTCGAACAACGAAACCAGTAAAAATGACAGTATAAACTTTCGGCACGTTACACCTTCAAGTTTATCAGTCTAAATTAAAAACAGCGCAAAGTTTTTTTGTTCGTCTTTCGATTCTTTAGACGAGCATGAGTTCCGAAATTAACCTTCTCTGCCCAAAGAAGACGGCTGCCGTCAGGGAATGAATTTTTGGCACGCGCTACAACTTCGCGGATATCTGTCCAAGTTGAAAAGACTGTTAACACTTTTTTGTGTACGTTTAGCAATTCTACTGGCAGGGCTTTTATGGAGAAATTCGCTTTGGCCCAAAAAAGGATAATCGTTCTGTTGAATGAAACTCTTCACATTTTAGTTATTAGTACGGTAAAAAGTACTACATATCTCAAAATCTTGAAAGTATCACAGTTATAAGTCGTGATTTTATTCGTCCTTCAATTGAATGCTGGAAATATTAATTCAGCCGACTGTTTGACGGTTGAAAAGAATGAACTCTGCAATTTTATTAAATGTAGTGTAGCGCTGACAGGCTTTTAATAAAATATTTTCTGGATGCTCGAATATGACGCCCACGCTCCATGAATAAATATATAACGATCAATTTGTTGTATATACCGAATATATAATATACATTTATTCTTATCAACGATGTCTAGAAACAACTGAAAATAGGATATACGAAGGAAGTTCAATGGAGAAGAAAGAAAGTTCGATTTCCGCGTGGATGAAAGAGACGGACGAAGAAGGATAAAGAAAATAGCATAGTCTCCGTACTTCGACGATTTTTTTTGATCGAAGCCACCCGATCCCACGACGTGACTTGGCAACGAAATGGGAGAACTCGTTTCTCGACGCCGATAGAGTGTGTGAGAGAGAGAGAAAGAGAGCTCTGAGTAACTCTTGGGCTTGATCCGGCGAGGAACGTCGGAAGCTAGTCCAACGTACCTTCTTCCATGTTTTCCACAGTTCGAAAAACTTCGTTTCCGGTTTTCTCTCTCTCTCTCTCTCTCTCTCTCTCTCTCTCTTTCTCTCTCTTATTCTCTCTTTTTCTCTTCGTAGCCACAGAACAGAAAAACGCCAAGACGGTAAAAGGTGAGTCGTGGTCCTTTATCTGCTGCTAGCTATAAAACCTATCTACACTACATATTCCACACACATAGTACCGGTACATTAAAAAATAACATTTATATACACACACACACACCCCGATATCCAGTTGTTTATGCATGAATGTATATAAGAAAGTTCCATGAGAACTCGACAAGCATTTGAGCCTTCAGCCACTTGAATCTGCTTCGTGATTTTTTTTTTTTTTATAATTCGAAGAAAAGTACTGTCATTGCCATCGAGTTCCCTATACGTATACCGTAAATTCATTTATAACTACATTTATGTGGAATTTTATACGGTGCCGCATCGAAGTACCCGAGATTCAGCTCTGACGGCCTCATGTCGTTATATATACTATGCTTATATCCGCAGCAAAAGCCTTCGGGTACTTTGAACTCGATGAATTATTTACTACGACGCTAACATGACGCGCAGGGTTGGTGGCTATATCTACATTTCTCGATCTTGTCACCGCCCGCGGGAGATACGAAAGGAGACACCATCTACGATTCCAGGGAAGACAGAAAGAAAGAGAGAGATTGAGAGAGAGAGAGAGAGAGAGAGAGAGAGAGAGAGAGAGAGAGAGAGAGAGAGAGAGAGAAAGAGAGAGAGAGAGAGAGAGAGAGAGAGAGAGAGAGTGAAGGAAAAAGCAAGAAAGAAACAAAAAAAATCACGAAAAAATAGAAGACTCTCTGAAGTACATATAATACGTACGTTAGGTACGCGTGTGCCTTACGTATTATACATGCGTTCAGGTAATATTATACGTTAGGCCCTAGTGTATTATAAAGATACTGTGTACATATGCATCTATGTTAAAGTCGGCAGAAAATTCATATGTACTACATCGTCATATTCCGCCATACATGGAATAAAATGAAAAAAATAAATAAAACAAACAAACAAAATGAAAGGCTAAATCACTTTTTTTCGTAATATTTCACGAGTATATACTTCCGCAAAAAAAAAGTTCTTACTTATTCAATCAATGTTTCTGGTGATATACTGTGCGAGAATTTAATGAATGGCATTTTGTGCGAGATATATATATATATATGTAATCTTCCATTCTCAGTGTATGGAAAATCTGGAGCCACGCGTCTCCGTGATTCTCGTCACTGTACTTTTGGCATTATCCAAGCTTTTCGCTTCGCATCCCATTGTTATTCATACTCACATTTCGCGCTACCAAATACGAGTTTATGCATAATTCACGAAGTCCGCGAAACATACAAGGAAGAAGGGATGGTAGATGGGACCATGAATATCTTGGTAATTGAACGCTTTGGATAATTTGATCGTAAGTTTCGCATATACAGCGAGTCCACGAGTTTTCTCGCGTGGCTCTAGATAATGTCTGAGAAACGAAGACCGTTCAAGACCGCGTGTCGTACTGTTGTCATACGCGGTTATTGAAATACCAAGCGAAGACATAGAGAACGCGAGAGCTTGTTGCGAGAAACTCTTTGGAATGAAAATGCGAAGACTATATAGAGGGTATTATATGTCCAGGGGCATTTCAGCCACGTGACAATTCCGATTATTCCGTTGATTTGAAATCTGACTGGTATTATGAAGCTGATCTGACTGCTTTCCTTACCCTCATTTGACCTGGCCTGATCAGTTTCTGGAGGGACAAACGTCGAGGGATAAAAAAAAAAACGGAAGCGTTCGAAAAGATAATTTTGTAAGATCAAGAAATTACTGAGGTCGAAACGTGCCATATAGTGACTTCACTAAAATATCGATCATCGGAATTCTACCCGAGATGTATAACAGTAGGATATATGCAATATGCGTGATGAATTTTTTTCCACACTGCCAGTTTCAATCATTTCTCAATGGGTGATCGTAGTGGCAGCTCACGGATTTAAACGAATTAGAAGCTCGTTGATAGACAAATTTATGTATAACTAAGGAAGATAGCTGATAGACGGCCAGCGAGAAAATTTTTTTTAGCCCCACAATACGAAAATCGAGAACCTGCGATCATTCGGGGGAATCGGTATTTGATTTACCAACGAAGCGTTTTCTCCGTACGCGATAGTCTGCTGTTATTGACTTCGCCGTAAAAGGAAGAAAGAAGCAGAATGATAAAAACCCTCGGAAGATATATGAGGAGAAACAGAACTACGAAACTTCAATATCATCTAGCGCGCCAACCGAGTAGAAAGGAGAATGAGAAAAACATTAATGGCCCTTTCTTTAACTGGATCTCAGTTGAATTGCAAAATGCATTATAACTAATATGTAAAAACAGGATGAAAAGTTTTATCTTGAAACGCCGCTATGGTTGCGCTCAATCGGCCATAATCTGTAGTAACCACGGCATACATACATATCTATAGCTCGCGGAAGAATGCTGAGCTGAGGGTGAAATGCAAAAAAAAAAATATATATAAAACGCGGAAAGATCGTCCAGAAACGGAAAGACGAGAACAAGAGAGACTGTGGAGGATAGTGAAAGAGCAGGTAGGCTGAAGCAGGAGAAATGAGGAAGGAAATGTCATGGAGCTTTGGTGAAGATAGTGGAAGGTTACACAGCGTCCTTCACATCATTGTATCCATCTTTTACGGTTTTAATGCTTCATTTTTTGTCTCGCCTATTTTTCGCGCGTTTCCTGTTACGGCATCAACGGCCGAACGTTGCCGAGTATTCCGACGATGATACGTAATTCAAACACCATATCCTGAGGTTTTACCAGTCTCTGAACTGCATTTTCCCCTTTGAACAGCGGTGCAAGCGAAAAGTAGCATATCAGAGACCAGCGCGAGCGACGTTGGGATAATTTTCTACCGGGAGAATAAGTAGAAGATGGAAAAAGTAGAGCTATAGGAGTGTTCTGCACTCTCGTATACGCATAGACACATACTTGGCAACACGGCCACGTTGTGTTTAATGGGACCAAGGCCAGGGGTTATTCCTCCTCGATAGTCCCTCGGGTGCTTGGCTTCACTGCCGAGAGGAGTGCCTGTACCTCGCCTTCGGGCATTAATATACGTATGTTTGTGCGAACGGGGGCTTGGTAGTATGTATATATATATACAACACCGGTACTGCAGGAACGCGAAGATCACGAGAGCTGCTCTCTGCGGGCTACTGGCGAGCAGCAGCAGCAGGTCGTACTTCACGCTTCTTTATCGTGAATTATGAGAGGCTCTCAGGCCACGAGAGCGCCACGCGAAGCGAAAAATGTTCGCGCACCGACGTTACCCTGAGTGTTTTTGCTTTTTTTTTTTTTTTCATTCATTCACCGAGTCCGCAAACCGCACGTGCGTGCATCTCCGGGTCAGTGCATTTTTTGGGATGAGATAAGCATCGAGTTTGGGCGATTATGCTTGAGTGATAGGACTCGAATTAATTATAGTTTTCGAATGAATATACCGAAGGCAGTGAGAAATAAGCAACTCTAGAAAAGATGCGACGAATTGATCGCTCATTCTGATCGCGATGCGAGTGCTGTGTGAGCGGTAGCCTGAAAAACTAGTTATACCCGGTTGCCACTACTGGCTCTAACCAAAAGTGTAATGAAACGTTATATGCCGATGCGACGATTAATGAAGAGCCGAACGCAGTTGCAGTTGGCACTGCAACAAGAACAAGCATTGACATGTACTCGACAGATGACTTTTTTCCTTCCCGCTCTCGTCTTAATTGCGGATAATCATTCGAAAAATTGATTGGAAAAACTGCTCGAATGCACCGGGACTCAAGCAATGAAATTCAGCCAATACGGGCAGAACGAAAAAAAAAAAGGACATAAAAGTTCACTTGTATATCATTGCACCGGTTTTACCACCATCAGAGTCGATTAAAGTGGTTTAGCCACATGACATCTAGCACCGCATATATCGGATTGCAGAATTTTCCGTTAATACGTCAATGATTAATCATTCCGCGAACCCTTTCACTCACATTTACTCGTTCCCCGATTAGTCGATCACAGAAACGATACATTCATTCCTATGGCAGAGATCTCGATTTTCAATGAATGCCGTAGTGGAATCGATGCAAGCCATCACTGAGTGCTGATACATCCAGCGTCCAAATCTCCCATTTAATCATTCCTTTTTTTCTCATTCACTCGAGTGAACGCGGCTTAATTTTCACCGAGAGTCCGACTCGATAAATCCCAGCGATCTCTCGAACACTGAAACGCCCGGGGGCCTGTACACAGAGACTTTTCTACGGTATACGTCTAGCACGTCTCGCGCACATACGTTGATATGCTCGAGCTCCTCTTCGGAGCATATACCAGCTACATTGTACATGAATTCTTTGCAGGAATTTTTTTTGGATCCATGGAGGCTATTCTCCACAAGAGTCCATGCAGGATAGAACGAAAGTGTGCTCTTTCGATTTTCGCCGTTGGGCGAGAGTTTGTGCCACAAGAGTTCACTTGTGTGTTTGTGTGTGTGTGTGTGTGTGTGTGTCTGTGTGTTGCTTGCCTCGTTCAAGTTGACCAGTCGGGCGTATACTAGGACTTTACAGAGCTACGGAGAATACGAGTATCCATTGTACTCGCGTTACACGCCAGCCTCTACTTCAAAGCTTGAGAGTGGATTGTATCTTATACTACAGCCAGCTTTTCGCGCGATTCTCACGAGCATGCAGATAAGATATAGCTTCCACAGGTTACACATTCACCGGAAAAAGCGACGATATATACACGTAATGGAAGAGCTCTCACTGCCAAGAGCAGATACAAATGAGAAAACCCAATGCGACTATCTGGCGATTCACGCAGTCTCAATTTACGTTTCAACATCGTCAAACATGTTAATTTAAAACTGGTTATGTATTATCATGGGTAAATGGTAATGAGATATGGCAGCAAGGTGCGTTGTCGATGCCCATGTACTGAAAATTTCAGATCATCAGGTATCCGTGTAGTTGCAATACCTGAACTGAAAATTAAACGTGAGCGACGACATCCAAATTTCAGCTCATATTATAGATCGCTGGAACAAATCGACACGTGGCCTGTTCTGTTTGACTTCTTACTGTCAATTTTTGATAAAAGTCCCAATTAATCAGTTCTAACTAAACAGTAAAAAAGAAACGATGAAGATAGGAAAGGAAAATATGTTGATGGTGAACGATCGAGAAAACGGATGTAAAAGAATTTATTTTTCATTGAAAAGGATATATGAAAGAACTGAGCGAGTTGAAGCTACACCTCGAGCAACAAAATGCTGCAAGTAACAGGAGAGCTTGACGTGTTGCCGTGTGCGTAACCCGAAGGGTCGATCGTCCGGAAATCTCTCTTTGTCACAGCTCTAGCGAAAACTGGAATAGGCGGAGAGTCATTCGAGAGTATCTAATTATGGCGAGACCCGAGAGAGCTCTTCTATCGTCGAGTTAGGGGTTGAAACTTTACGAGATCCCGTCAGGGAGGATTCAAGGTAATGGAATGTTGGATTAACGGGCTCGCACTTGTACGGCCACCATAGTCTCCGTCCTTGTATAGCCGTTGTTGTCGTAGTTGTTGATGCGGGGGTTTCCGATTCCCTCGTGACCGCGCTCACCGGACAACGAGGTGGAACGCACGCGACCCGGCTACCAAGCCGCAAATTGCACACGTGATTTTCGTACATATAGTTCACACAGCGACTGATGTAAGCATCGAAATAAATTCTCGGTTCATTAAGAATGAAAAAATAAAAGAAACAAAAACGGAATGTGTTATCGTTAATTCATTGAAATATCCAATTCACATACATTTTTCGGAGTCACTTTTTTATAAATCATATCCCATCGTTTTTTTTTTTTTTCAATTCCTGTTGGATGTATCGATTCGATGTAATTTTCTCAAGTAATTTCAGTAATGCGGATCACGTCATTCTCGATTTTGTTTTGAGTATAGGTCTGCATGGATGAAATTTTGATACATCATTTGACAGAGTGGATCGATGGCAATCTTTCAAAAGTGGAAAATGTACAGCGAGGATTTAATCGGATTCTCAGTTTGATAAGGAATCAATGAATCAGAGGAGAGCGAAATTTCATATCGCGTTCATTCAATTAATTTTATCGGGGTAGAGAGAACTTTGTGCACACGCTGGATGAAATTCCGAGGCAGAAATCGTTTATATATATATATGGGTCATTCCACCAAATATTGACAAGTGTTTGTGCCATGAATTCCTCGATATGGCTGTAATCGAATATTACTATTAGCGATGAGCTCGGACATACAATTTTTTATACTTCAATAAACAGTTTGACGATCAGCTTCAGGATATTATTAAGAGTTAACGTGACCGATTTCGGAACTTTCGATGAATGCTAAGAGCCTATATCAGCCTCATCTTATTACTTGTCATTATACTTGAAATTACGAAATTGTTACGAATCCATTTTGTGATCCCGCTTTTAAATTTGCACCCTTTCCGTAAAAAATAATCGGCGCTTTCCATATGGTGACTAAAAAACATTTTTAAATTATTAATATTAATTTTGAGTACTTAGGCGTATTTTAATGTCAAAACTGATATATTCTTTTTATGCCTAAGGCTTTTGTGCGTATGGGAACATGCGTTGATCAAAATTTTTTTAATTTTTAACATCTGAGATAAAGTTATTTCGAAAGAGTGTTCTTAAATACAGAGCGATCCCGATTTTTTTTCATCTGGAGGGAGCACTGAAAAAAAAAAATCAAGGTTCAGCTATAAGAGGCGTTGCTTGCGCTTGGTGGGGACGTTCGTGTGGCGCTTGTGTCTGTGCAGTAGGTTACAGGTTAGATACTTCCCCGCTTTCGGATAGATAGAGTGGGAGCACATATGTAGGGGAATGAAAGAAAATTGGAATCGCACTGTACTCGATAAATTGATAAGCGTGCGAAGCAGATAACGAGGGTTGGAAAAATCTAAAAATATTCACATATTTTTTCTACAGAGGGTACTAACAACTCACAAAGTTACAGCTAACATAAATCAAATATATCGACATACCAACGCTGTTCAATATTTGGTGGAATGACCCATATATATGTACACATTCGCGACCGTGTTCGCGACTGAAATTGAATGGTCGATCGGTTAAGTCGTTATTCGACGGCGATATAGTGAACAAAAAAAAATGTGGTCTCTCAATTATCGCGCGTGTATCGCTCGCCACCCTCGGGTTTGCCGACCGAATCCTCGAGGGAACGTGGAAATAAACGTTTGTTAAACGATCCCGAGCTATTCCACGTTCTGTACACCCTACGGATTTAACCCTCTAACCGCTGTATATATTTTATACGCTTCATCGTAACAGACCCGTAATACGTGTTGTATATCGACGGTCGAACGAGCATCGATTTAACGATGGTATTTGTCGACAGATCAGCGATCGAAGCAAGAACAAGAGCCCATATAGATGATGCCATGTCGATAATCGAATTATGCGTGCAATAGTTTATGGATGAATGTAACGTACATTTAGTACAAATGAATCCTTGAGATCGAGGATTAAACCTTTAAATAGTTGACACGGCTATTTCAGATTAAAATTCATTTTTGGCAGCCATCTTGGGTGGGAATATTTGTCAATCTAATGCTAACATTTCGGCGCTAGGTTGAGATCGGCTATAGTGACATTGGATTTTTGTTTATATCACGAAACGATAGTAATAAATCAGACGATAGGCATGGTCAACGTTCTAGGCCCAAAAGAGTGGATGGAAAAGAAGGATCGAATCGTTCAAGTAATTTGAAATGAAATAGAGGGATAGGACATTAAGGGTTGACAGGTGGTTTCGAGATTTCAAGCGTGGGCGAGAGCCCCTTTTATATTTCCTTTCGTACAACGGAGGTAGACAAATTGAGGCTGTTGAGGTGGAAACGCGGGACCAGTCAGCCGGGCAAAAGAACACGAAGTTCGATCGAGCGCACGGAAATTCTGCCCTCTGCTGTGGATTGCCCCGGCAAAATTTCCACATTCAATTTTACTATGAACAGCCTCATTTCCATTTCTCTTTCTCGATTGCTGCAGCCTTTACCCCGTACAACCCAGAAACGACGATAACACACCGGGGTATGCCGGTCAAAAACCTCGATACTACCTAAACGAAATTCGCGAAATCATCCTCTTTCCCTCTCACCAGAGGGACATGTATAAGAGGCCACCGACTCTCTTATATCTTTTCTTGGTGCAGCAACGATATATTTTTTTTTTTTCATAAATTTCCATATACTAAGATTTTTTCGAGACCAAGACTCAATATCATCTCCAGTCTTGGCGAAGAAAATTTCACCGCGAGATGCACCACTGTCTGGTATTATGGATTTAACGAAACAAGACAGAACGCGCAATAAGTAAAGAATAATAATAAAGAAATTTAGAAACTTTTTTCTACAATATTTCTTGCAATTCACAAAACAGGAGCCAGTACGCTCGCTGTACCATGAATTTTCATAACGGAAGTTATATGAAACTGCTATAAATAGGGTGTATGTGGGTGCAGAGAAATTTTTTCTCAAATTCGTTTTGAAATCGAAAATTGTTTTAAAACCTCACATTGAATGTAGCAAAATTCAACAAAGGAGAAAATTCAACGGAGCAAGATAAAATTAAAAAAAAAAACACCATAATTGGATCATTAAAATCTTCTGTACAGGCGATAAAAACAATTTTAAAAAATTTGAGTACACTCGGTGAAATCACGATGAAAAAATGAGGAGAGTTTTGCTCGAATAAAAAGAGTCGGAGTCGTATGATAAAAAATTAGCGAAAATCCCATGTATTTATTATATAGGTAGTGGCCTCTCCTCGTTGACCTTTGAACTTTTGCGTAGGCGAGACAAAGCGTTGGCGTGTCTAATTATTTTCTGTGATAAGGACAAACGAACTCGAGCTATGAGGATAAAATTACTGCACACATGAGAACGATTATAATGACCCGCTGGGCAAAAGATTAAGTACAGCAATGTAGGGCATCATGACGGTAGGGGAAAAGAAATGATTAAAAATTTTGTGTTCCTTTTCAAAATCCACTGATTTTCACGTCTTGTTTATTTCTCGTTGTTTCGCTTCTTTTTTTTTTTTTTTGGTTCACGTATTTTGCGCCGAGTTATCAAAGAACCAAGTAATTGAAAAAAAAAATCTGCACTTCTAACAGGCTGAGAACTTTATTTCTCCATAACGGTTGTCGAGAGTTTTGGTTAATGACTTACGGAATCCTTATTCTTTTCTCATAATTCTTTGCGAGCCTCTCCGTTTCAAGCTGCTTGCCGGCGGAAGGGCCACCCCAATCGTTCCTCAACTAATCCAACTCTATCGACGCAAGATAATTAAATTAATGGTCGTGGATTCTTTTGCGTTGCGTTCTTTCGCCCGCTACCCCGCTCTATCCTATATTATCTTTCTAAAAGATTTTACCCCACGGACGAACTGTCGGTGGTGTCATCGCAGCTTGATTAAATCCCTGGGAATAAAAAGAGGAGATTGAAAAACTTTCTTGAATTCATAGCTGCGTTCTCGGTGGATAATAATGTATTATGTAATGTCCAAGAAACTGTCCAAGAAAGCCCCGCAACGATGAGGAAATTTCGCTATGTACGATGGACGTTATATAACGACCCTTAAAGGGTTGCCTTATCGAACGTATATTCATCGCAAAACTTGAACTTGTGTTTATAGTCGCGATGAGAGTTCTCGGACAAGATGTCTATAATTCATGAATTTGCGACCCTCTCTCTCGTTTATATGCATTCCATATTTTTTAATTTCAACATTTTCAAAGTATTCCATACATATTGATATAAGTGCACAAAGTTGCAGGATTTGAAAATTTCGTTCTCCCTGTACGATCGCGGAGGACGAGAGAGAGTAGCCCCATAGGAATATAACCAGGCGAGAGTGAGGATAATCCGCGCTATCGATATCGCTACATCGAGGCATCGTTATCGTCACGCCTCGATGGTTACGCTTACGCGCGCAGCTGTGTAGCTCCTTCTCTTGTCGAATGAAGTATAGCTGAGACAAGAATTTTAGTTTCATTTTTTTTTGTTACTTTAATTTTTGTTTTTTTTTTTTTTTTTACGTCGCACACAAAGTATAACGAGCGGAGAGCGGAAGCTTGGACGAGGAGTCTCGAGATCTTTGGCAAAAATGGATAAGCTTCTTACTGTGCGAGAGAGAGTTGCCTCGAAAGAGATGCGGCAACGAAAAAAAGCGAGAATGAAAAAATAATATAACCGAAGGAAGATATATCGCGTGAACGACGAGTGTGCAAGCATAGGTTTTAAATAAACACGCTATGTATAGCCCAGGGGGCGATGTTTTGCGGGACGATAACGCTTGAACCGGAAGTGCATAGGCGCGTTCGTAGTCCCGAAGACATTTACGCGAAGGAAAGACGATGAAAGGCTCGTGATCTTTCCCCAGAGGGCTTCCGGCGTCAGCGGGTATTACACGCACGCGTTTTGGGATTTACCCGATGCCGGAACATCGTCGTAGAGCCTGGGAAAGATGTACAGAGGTGCTCGTTTATCAATGTATATGTGTCACAGCTTTGCATGAGACACATTGATAATTCATTCTAGTATACAATAAATACACGCGGAAAGAATTTTTTATTAATTTTTACTGTGAAATCACGGTAAAAATTACATTTAAAATTTTAACGTGGGGACAAGTGTACCAAAAAGTATAAAATGTTTATATTTAGGTAAAATTTACTGATTTTTTCAGTAAAAATTCTTGAAAACATTTAAAATTTACGTCACCCGACAGTAAATTCTGACTTATTTCCATGAAAATTTACCTTTTATTTCCTAAATTTTGGAAAATTATGGGTTTGTCCACCCGTTACTGTGATTTCACAGTAAAAGTTAATAAAAAATTATTTCCGTGCATGTGGGGGAAGCTGGGGCAAGACCATTATCCTGTAGGACAAAACTGACCACTAATAAAAATTGGCCTACGCGCTATTGCAAGTTTCATAGCAGCGGTGAAGAGCAACTTTATAGGTAATTGACCAGTGAGAAGCAGATCCGGAAGATATTAAACGTTTCACGTGTACGTACATATACTTAGTACAAATATGGGTCCGCAATAAAAATTGCAAAAGACATTCACCCAAGCTAAAGTATTAGAAAAACTTCGTAAAACCTGTGTCTTTTTTTTTCGTTTTCAACTAATTTCAGAATCACATTACAGTAAATTATTGATAAAATTATGGATTGAAGAAAAAGGGGGAAGGTCGATTTGAGATGGAATGTTCCATATCCTACATAGAACGAACATGGTGTACCAGGCGTTTAATACATAAGAAAATCATTTCCCATCGTAGACTCTCGTCTTTAAAGGATGAATTATTATCTGTTGAGCGGGATAGAACTCTCGTACGATGAAAAAAAGCAACGTCATTCATTCTAAATACAACGTTGATACAAGCTCCGACTTACAACAGCTTTGATATGATTTGGATGGAATGCCCCATATATACTACATAGAACGTACATGGTGAAGTAGGCGTTTAATACATAAGAAAATCATTTTTCCCATCGTCGACTCTGGTGTTTAACGGATGAATTATTATCTGTTAAGCGGGGTTAGAACTCTCGTACGATAAAAACAGCAACGTCATTCATTCTAAATACAAAGTCGATACGAGCTCCGCCTTACAACAGCTTTACAATCTCCTATAAATGCATGCATTGAGCGCAACTGCGTGCCCATACAATATCTCGGTGCGTACACGTTATATATAATCATATATATAAAGCATCGGATTGCGGGTAAACATTGAGATATTCGTGTGCTGCGGTAATATTAGTATATGTCGTGAGACTATATGAGCTATACGAGGCCGGGTCAAATCGATTAATCTCAATGGTTGAGTAACAAGACGATCAAGACAACGATAAGGCCCGAAAAATTACTGGTAATGCTACTGATAGTCGTTAAAGACAAGCATCTAAGTGCGATCCTTGTAACGCTAATGACGACACGGAACTCGAGTGATTCCGGAAATCGATCTGGGATCCTGAAAATCGGGAAAAAAACTTTTGCAACCCCACGGGACAAAAGTTTTTCGCTCTGGAGGAAAAATCAACGTATACTTTTAAAGAAATTTGTGTTATATCTTATCCATCGTTTCGTTCGTAAGACAAAAAATAAGCTCAATATCATGACTATCGAATTGGTTCCGATCATCTTGTTTTTTCATGAGATCGTTCGAACGAAACGTTTGTCGAGAGAATCCGATGATTAACGAATTCTTCGGTGAAACACTACATTCGTCGAAAAAAAAAAAGTAAATTGAAATTCGAATTCCGAAAACTTTTCAAACAACACATTGTTATCCGATATGAATGTTTCATTTTAGTCAAATCTCAAACATTATTTCAGCATATAAGTGACAAAGCGAATCGTCCACAGGTTGTCGTATGCAACTTGTAAGTTTGTTCTCATTCCGCGGCATAAAGAGCACTAATATGTCGCGAGTTATAGCTCCAATATGACTCGAAATTAGTCTTGCGACGCTTGATCTTCACCGCGGCAAGGGAACATCCGGTTAAATTTCTTCAAATATGGACTTAGGTAACGTGCGAGATATTGCAATCGCATCAAAAGGCTACAGTCTTCCCTGCATACGCGTGAAGTCGGATAATTCGTTGAAAAAATAAAAAAATAATGAATTTTACCGCGAGACAAGGGTGTAGCGGTGGCAAATCGCCACACATATGATGAGATCGATGTATCTATATATATCGCAGAACGATCAGTTGAAAAATCAAGAAGAGGAGAAAGGGCCTCGCCCTTCTCCAAGAGGATAGGCCAATGCCTTCTCGCACGTCGTTACTTCCTTATCGAATCGTAATACATGGAATCTATGGCGTGGGCGCACGGAACCCGTGATGAATCGAGAACGCGTCGTTATTTCCTCGAAACAAGATAGCCGATGGCTATCTCCCGTACCATAATGGTGGTGATCATCTCGCGAGACATCCTTGCTATATGCTGCCGGGATTATATTGCCGCTGCTTCTGCTCTCGCGCCTGCATTGGCCCTGTCGTTCTGGACTCTCCAGAGGCCACAGCTGGAATTACTTTCGAGATATATACTTCACGGAGCGAAACGAGCGGCCGCGGTGGACCGTTAGGATTATTAGCGAAACGCAGAGCCCATGAATACTCCGGAAAATTCCAGAAGAGACGCGGGGGGTTCAATTAACGTTACGAGATGGTGTCTACAACACCGCGGGATAACAGACAACCAATCACTCTCCGGCTGATTTTCACTAGGGGTTTTTTTTTTTTAATATTTTTATCACGAGGATCCTTGGAATTCGCATAGCCGACAAGTTCGCGACAAAATGCGAGAGGTCCCGAGGCATTTGATGCCCAGTCGGTGAGTATAGAGAATTTCTACGATGTTTCCTCTTCTCAAAGTGATCACTCGCGATCAAGTTAAGGCGAGCGTATCGTAGCCAAGAGCAAAAGTCACTTTTCAGAAAACCTTTTGCTACGGTTTATGGTGGAAAATAAAAGGAACGAGAGAGAGAGAGAGAGAGAGAGAGAGAGAGAGAGAGAAAGAGAGAGAAAGAGAGAGAGAAAGAGAGAGAGAGAGAGAGAGAGAGAGAGAAAGAGAGAGAGAGAGAGAGAGAGAGAGAGAGAGAGAGAGAGAGAGAGAGAGAGATAGCGAGAGAGAGATAAAGAGCAAAATGAATTAATGTACGGCTCTAAGGGGGATAAGTGGAAGAGCGTGATATCTGGCCCACCAGAGACTTTGTAACAGGTTGGTTACGAAATATTTACTTGGAAGTATTGGACTTGCTAGATACCAAGAAACAAGCGGACAATTACCTCCCACGTGTTTTCCGTCGGTATCTTATATAACCACAAGAAAAGCCATTTAATTGAGGTCAAGTGTTTCCTTAATCGATCTTGAATCTGTTGGGTTCTTCCCGTCTTTTCCCGAGAGGCAATAAGCAACTTCTGAACTGCGGGAAAACTTTATGATATTATATCACAAAGTTGCTCTTCTGTAGCACGAAAAATTCGTCAAATATTAAATTTAGAAAATCGTTTTTACAAACTTCTATCGATCAATCGACAGTGATGCCTGCAATATGCACTGTGTGCGGCGACTGGTCATCATAATAAAAAAGGAATTAGATTTCAATATGAAATAAGTACACTGATTTATGTCAGTTTCTCAAGAGATATTTTGTTTATGTTTTTTTCTCGAAGAATTACCCATATCGTTGGTATATCTTTAATTATCGATGGTCCGTTTGATTCGTTGCACCTGGGCTAATAATTAACGGAGTTAATTCTTTAAAAGAAATGTCTTCTGATTCGCTGTATACAAATTATATATCGACTGCATCGTAGTAAAATTTAACATGAATTATCTCTCGAGAATCAGCCTTTTGGTCATCGAGTCTCTCATTTGGCACTCTAATACGACCATAATTGAGGCAAAATCTGCGCAAATTTTTAATGTACATAATATGTATAGTGGAAATCCTCGAGGCAACGTTAAAAGCAAGGATCCCGGATTAAAAGCTAATGCCGCTTCTCCACCGTGCGATACCGAACGAGCAAGTATCTCCTCATGTATATATACATATATATATATATATACATTCCCGTGGGCTGAATGCATGCCAGCTCAAAAGAAGATCTGTATGCTTTTGTGTTGCCAGTAAATTTTCGGTAGATTAAGTTATCACAGCCGAAACGTTGGTATGACAGTTTAAATGCTGATTTACAACAACGTTTATGCACATTTACACATAACTTATAAAATATTTTACGAGCCACAAAAGATTTTATCCGATAACCATTATGCAAAGCACCATGTCATTGACGTCATTGAAATCGTTGACAATGGAGAGTCGACAAGCCGATTAGAAATAACATTTTCTCTCGTTGACGGCAACAACATGTGTGCTGTGTGTGTGTCTATATGCACAAAATCATGTATGCTTTACATTGCGATTCTGACGATGTTTGCGAGGACACGCTCGAGCGTGATAATCCGTCGACGACTTTGACACGATCGCGTTCGTGTTCCACGATGCGCACACTTGCCTGTAAAGTCCGTACTTTAGAGACAAGAATCCCATACCTCGTGGTCTTTATACGAATGAAGTTCTTTGTAAAAATTTATCAGGACACTTCAATAAATTGGCCAGTTTGAAGCATCATTCATCACTCCCAATCCGAGTCTATATATGCATATATATATGCAGCTGATTGAACGTCAAGTGCACTTTGCGTTTAGCGTTTGGATAGTCGCGAAAAAAGGGCGAAAAACGAACGAAAACTTGTTCAATCCGAGAAAAAATAATTCATCTTGAAATTTAACCTTAGCATCTGTCTTAGCTTACATATATATCCCGCGAGTCTATACAGACATAATATCGAATGAAGAGTCGCGATGAATTAAACGATTGAAAGTCATACTCTTATGGGTTACAATATGAATGTTGGCATTATAGATTTATAAAGTCGATAGTGAATGACCATTGGAAATTGACTCCGCACGCGTACGAAGCACAGAACTTCGTTCTGTATGAAAATTTTATTGAATCTTTGCCACGTCAGCGGAGAGTAACAAAGGATACACGCTCGTTCCTTTCTAATCCAACCACAATGTACATGATAATACAAAAAAACTCCTGGACCAGCATACACATATTGACATGTATACATTGAATTCTTGCACACATACCTAATAATAGTCAGAAAAAAATTAAAAAAAAAAAAAAAAAAATACGCGTAGCCATGGCCACAGAATACGTTCACGTAATCGGCGATTTAAAAAAAGGTGTAGCACGATTATTCGTTTCGATCGGTGAAGCTAAAGAATGACGTATGGTGACACCATAATTTAAGATAAAAGGACCAAAAGAAATGTATTGGAAAGAATTTGCATCACGAGATATATGAGAAACAGAAATCGAGGCGCATAAAATTATACTTTTACGTAGGGTATTTTTTTTTATCAGCGTTTTCATCGTAAACTTTATTTATGTATGTCCCCTCCCCTTTGTTTCTATTTCGATTCCATTCTTCGAGACTCTCCCTGGAATGCAACCACACTTTCGTGATGGCATTGCTCTATCGCATTTGCACGAGGGCACGGGGAAACCGGAGAAAACCTCGTCGATACAGGTGGCTATATTTTATCAAGTTTCAGGGGCGTATTATCATCGGAAACTCGCAAAAATTGCTTTTCGTTCGATAGCCGGCGTGCAGGCTACGGGCCAAACAGTCACCCGTCCCAGGATTGGCCAAAACGAACACTGTTCGCATCTACTGCTGTCGGTTTTACAGGATATGTAGACAATATTTTGTTCGCTTTTATTTTCATATTTTTCTCACCGCGTTTCGCTTCGATATATGGAATACTAATAAGCCGTCATCACTCAGATTGAGCTGTACTTATGATTAACGTTGATTCTCGAGAAATAATTCGCCTTAAAGTTGACTTTCGTATCTGCCGTGAAAACGAAAAACTCGAGAATATGGTATTTTCCTCGCCACCTCGTTATTATATGAAAGGCTGTTATTCACTCGACCTATTACCACATCAAAATGAGAACTTATCGCTGCGTTCACGGATGCAGCTTTGCTCTGTTCACGGATAGTGAACAGAGCAAAGCTCTGTTCAACTCACTATCCGTTCACAGATGCAGCCTTGCTCTGTTCACGGATAGTGAAGTAGTATGGACCAGATATACATATATATATGAAGGAAAAAGCGAGAGAAAAAAAATAGAAATAAGCGAGAAATTAAGTGAGGGATGATACAGCATGTGTAATCAGAGATGTACAACCAAGATTTCCATGACCGACATATTCTTTTCGCATATGACACGATCTTGAACTAGTCTTCAATTTAATCTGTCGAAGAGTATATAGGTTACGAAGATTCCAAAATAAAAACTAAAGAAAACGGAGCAAAGTAGCATCAGCAAAACGCGGATAAGAATTGAGCATCGGAGAGACTCGAGGAAATCACGATATTTACCGTCATACACCAAATCTTTGAAATGGTGGGCGAAAATTTATCGAAAAAATTATTCATTGAATAATTTTTTTGTGAAGCTAACAAATTTTCAGGTTCAAAGATCAAAAAATTATTCATTCAATAATTTTTGGATCCTTCAACTTTAAAATCAATGTTAGTTCAGCGGATAGAGCGAACCACCTACGTGATCGTAGATTTTTCAAGTCTTACTCGACAGGACCGTAATTTTTTAGGTCCAGGCTACACCGGGATCGTAGCGCCTCTGTAACTATTCATTCGCGCCAGAGTATCAAATCACTAATTAATACGCGTAATATCGCGAAATGCAAGTGCTGGGTGTGGCCAGTGCGCCGTAAAAAAAAAAAAAAAAAAGCCAGCATCGTATACGCAAAATGACTCTCGCTTCCCTATTATCCCACAAGCCATCTGCGAAACACCCTTGAAGAATTCCCATAATCTCCGGCACGGTTGCAATTTTTCGCAGTGCAATTAGCGAGAGTAAAAAAAATAATAATCATAAATACGCAAGCTCGCGACAGGTGCGATAAATCGCACGTGCTCGTCGTCCGGGTTCTCCCTATATGGGAGTTTGCGGTGGCGCAAATGTTAAAGAAATTAAATTTTATGAAAGAGCGCGCGGGGGGGGGGGGGGGATACGCCGCACTCCTTAATCATAGCGAGCACCATTTTGAACGTGTCGTATCACTGCTACGGAAATTCACCACCTACCAGTGATAACACAGAAATGAGAATACAAGAAATGAGAAAATAAATGACAGTGTCAGATCTAATAAACAGCGAAAGAGCGGATTATCAATCTTAAATGGTCGATAACAGTACGGGTTTTGATTGTAGATTTTATAACACATCATACGTGTCTATACTCGTGCATTACGCACATTAGTAACGATAAACTTGTCTCCTTTCTCTCTCTCTCTCTCTCTCTCTCTCTCTCTCTCATTTCTCTTCCTCCCTCTCTTGTCTGTCTATATCCATACATATACATCCCCATATACGTATATCTGTACGCATATTGTAAGTACCTCCATGCTTCATACGTATGTCCAGAGAGGCTCTGCTGCTGACTGGCGGGTCCGCGTGTACATAGCCAACGGCTCTCGTATACGTCAAACCGGTACACTGACCTACAGCACTACTCTTGCGCCAGCGTTCACGTCTCACATGTATATGAAGCCCCCCCCCCCCCCCTGCCTTTGTACACGCTCATTGCTCTCTCGGCCCAGACATCCATTATACGGAGTTCGCACACGGTAATTACAAGCCGCTGACGAGGACGCGACGATTCCATAAACCCCCGTAATATATATACGTATGTATGTCGATGAGGTACAGTCAAAAGGGCGCGTAGAGAGTTCAAGCGCGTAGATTTTGACGCTTTATAGCATGAAGGCTAACGATATACGTATATGTGTGCATGCAGAAGGTGAGGGGGATGGGATAAGAAGAGGTGAGACACGGAGACAATGTATGTGGCAGTGAAATGCTGAAGCTGGAAGGCATCAGCTGCGTGGTGAGGTGGAGATTGGATAACACACATCGGTAGTTGACGTCGCCTCACTGCATGCATTTATGCTGCTTCTGCTACTGCGGCTTCTAACTGCTTGAGCTTTCGTATACGAATAGTTAGGGTGTCGAGTTCTCTCCCCGCCCGCCGTTGAATTCCGCATATACTTCCCTCGGAATGGAATGCTTTGCATAATGCGACTCTCTCGCGGACTCACCAGCTTCATCCCCCCCTCCCGATTTCTCTGCAGGCAGCCAACCGAAATGGTCATTCGAACTGCGCCCTATCGCGTCGTATAGTTGAGCGCGAGAGCGCCGACTATCCACGACTCTCGCGTGCTTTAACCATTTGCGAAAGCAAACTCTCTAATTCCTGGCGGTTCGCATGCGATCCAGAGACATGCAAAGTGGCGGCAAAGAGGGCTTGAGAGGGATGACAATGGGGCGGTGGAGAGATCCGCTTATATACATGCAAATTACGAAGTTCCCGAAACGTCAATGAAGAGATTCCGCGATGTATATATACAGGGTGAACTTGGAATTACTTGAAGCTTAACGTCAGCCATGCTGATGCACAATCCGCGCGGTCTTGAGACATGCTAGAAAGATCGTCGATGCGAGGAAATCGGCGAAAGAAAAAGATTCTTCGATATGACAACGTTGATTCTTGGCTGAGCTTTAATGGGACAATATTTTCTGGCAGTAAAATGATTGGGCTTGTCTTTGGAACATCGATCCTGAACAATAAGGAACTGCTAGTTGGATGAATAAATGGGGACTTCTAGAAAGTTGAAGATAAGCTAACGGGAAAGGTTGGTTATATAAAAAAAAAGTTTTTTCCTAACTATATGAGTATGTTTGCAAATTAAACTAATAGCACAAAAATCGAATAAGTTTGGTGATGGTCTTGCGAGCAATAGAATGATTTGGTAAGAATCTTTTATTTTTTGTTAGCAAGGCCACCGTTTTGAATATACTAGTTGGATTTTTCGGTAATAATAACCCACTTCGCGAACACACTAATATAACACTTAATATAATTCAAAAATCTTGTTTATTTTTTTAATTTCCGAGTAGGACTTAGGAAGAATCTACGCTAAATAGGAAGAGTTCACGTTAATGAGGACTTTTTTGTTAAACACCCGCCGGCAGCTTCGTCTAGTTTTCAAAACATTTTTCACCTTTTTTCAACTAAATCTTACGTACAGATCATAATTTTTTTTGGTACGATTCACCAATCTTACATGACGTTTGGCTGCAGTTTCCGAAGACCGACTCCGATAATTTATTACTTGGATCGATATTTATTCTCCTCTTTTAAAATAGACAGAGTGATTCAACCATTATTATTTCACTCTTTCGTTTGAACTGAAAATCTTCGCGAAGATCCGTTCCTCCCTGTTTTTTTTTTTGACCATTCTATAAAATAAAATTAATCTCTATAGATGGTAGAACCTTGATTTTACGAACTCATCCCTCGAAAGAAGTAGAGAGAATCAGCATTGTTTGATATAGCCTGCTGCAATATGACACTTTGAAAATTCATAAGCTCGTCAAACGCGTAACAAGAATGAGATAATTGATTTGACAACATGTATACATATTATAACAGAAAAATGTCAACGTGAGCGTTAATCTATTTCACACGGTATACGAGGGAACAAGAGTGACGCTGATGATCGAGTTTTCCCGGGTACTATATAAGCAAAAAATGAAATTCCTCATGGCGGTCAGGATCAGTAGACCAAACGAATGAGGGAAAAAGAGTAAGAGGGAGAAAGAGCAAGAAAGAGTTATAGATAGAGGGATATTCCGTGGCCAACCCTGTCTCGTTTCACCATTCATTATTTCATTAAATATAATAAGGTTGAATTCGCTCGTCCGCGTGGTTATGCGACGAGAGCGATCCTCTTCCGTATAGTTATCTCCGGTTGCCGTGATATTGTTTTTTTTTAATTCTTTTTTTTTTAACTTGGCT
This sequence comes from Rhorus exstirpatorius, assembly GCA_963564615.1. Lineage (NCBI taxonomy): Eukaryota > Metazoa > Arthropoda > Insecta > Hymenoptera > Ichneumonidae > Rhorus > Rhorus exstirpatorius. Next base: position 16,236,060 of record OY751319.1, read on the forward strand.
GAGTTGTCTCCTGTCTTCTCGGTTGACAAAAACGTCTATATACCACCCCAACAAAAATATGTATCGAGCGACGGATAAAAGTGGCTTCGAAGTTAGTCACAATCTATATCACCGGGCTTTGCGCGAAAAATGTATATTCCATGATGGAACGGTGAATTTCATTGAGCAGCGAAATTTACAGTGACATTACGACAGCCTCAGGACGATTCTTGTCAAATGTTTCGGTATACGTCAGCGCAGAATTGTTTTAGCTTCGTGATTAGAAAACATATTCTCAAAGTATTCAGTACTGCGTGCTCTCACGGACAAATAACGAGAATATAACGGAGCTTGTACAGCGAAATGTCTGTTGTACATAACGCTGTTATGAATAAAACAGTCACTCCTGTGTAAAAATCCTAGTTCTCGCGACAAGCACACGCGATTCTCATAAATACGTCGTGCTGTAAATTTAACTCGGCCGACGTATCCTCTGTGTGGTGAGATTGCCGTTGGACTCAAGGAAAAACGAGAGGATAATTCTGTAGTATTTTTCTACGGGTAATAAATTTATTGAGAGCCTGCGGTTGCGTACTGGTTTGGTCAATGGAAAAACGATAAATACATGTACAGTTTGTATTTACATGCTAAACATTTGAGCCCTAGAACTGAATTATATACGGTAGGATGTATCAGTTATAGAAAGCTTGATCCTGTTTTGATTTTTCTTAAGAGATTCTACCGCACTTTCAACCAAATCCATCGCTGTCCTTCGCGAAAAGCTTTTTCCTGTGCTCAAACTCGGATTCGAGCACAATCATACTTCTCGTTTCTTTTTTTCCTCATAATGAAAACCAAAAGCCTAGAATTTTTATTCGGAGGAACAAGGCTTAATGCATTGCAAACGATAACTTAAAGGACTTCAGAGCGAGTCAATAACGGTTCCCAATAGGCATTTGGCCGCAGGGAAACGTTGTGCTCTCGGCAGTGCCGTACTCTCGTTTTCTAAATGAACGAGTCCCGAACGTCTCTTTTACCAAACGTTACAGTGGGAACAGCCAGAAAAGAAAGAAATCTAATTTAATGGCTGGTGCAGTAGGCGCTATATTTATATATGCGTATACAGAGAAAGTACATGTTACACGCTAACTACAAGATTTTATAATGTCTGCGGCTAGCCTACCAGAGACATGAGCTTTAACCATAAACCAGAGTGTAGGCTGTATTTTTTTCGCTTCCCCTCTATCTTGCCACCATCACTCCATGTCTGGCAAAGGGAGTCAAAATGTCTTTTTTTAACGTATTTACTTGGGGAAGAACGGGGGTTGGGGGGGGGGGGGTATTAATGACGTTCGTCCTTAAACTCTCTGCTCCTAAAAGATAAAGTACAAAACTTTAACACGGAACGAAAGTAACTCTTGCTTGCGTCTAGCATCCGCTAACCTCTTCTCCGGTGTGTTTCAACCCCTAAAGCGGCAAAAGCCGGACCCCAAGGTTACCATCCATTCTACCGCTCGACTAATTATGTACCTGTACATTTAATCTCTTCATTACCGTAATCCAAATCCCCCGTTGGCCTTCTCTGCCTCTCTCGCTCCACCATCTGTTCCTTCGCCGGAGCAGTGAGCACAGAAGGAATGGGGCTGTGTAGCAGAAGCTCTAGTACCCTCCTCGTTAATTATCATAATTAAAAGTAAATTCATACAATCGGACTCTCAATCCGGTCGGCAAAATATGCAAAGCCACGTCGCTGGGTAAAATCAGCGACGAATAAGAGAACGTATTCAGGAGGATGAAGAATTTTCAAGCTTCTTTTCTCGATTTCTTCGTCGTCGTTGGACAGCGAAAGAATACAGTTGAGACAGCTGTGCAAGTTTGGATTAACACTGATCGAATCAATTTTTTTCGTTCACAATTTTAAAAATTGGCTCTTCGGTGTACGAGTGAAATAAGAAATTTAAGATTCATCGTGTGCTCGTGTCGATGATCTTTTCAACGTTGTTTGCATAAAATCAATTTATCACCTCGCTATAAATGTTTGTACACGGGTCCTTTCAGTGTTTGGGGCACCTCACGCCACGAATCTCTCTTTTTTTTCCCATGCAAGTCGTTGCCTCGAGATCAGAGGGTACTGGTGCTGGTCCAAGCCTCACTGACTGCGCACGCCGGACAAACAGCTACAGTTGTAGGTCATATTTCGCATATCTGGAGCTTCGTCGTTGTTGTTTTTTTTTATTTATTTTTTATTAGTGATGCTATTCAACCCCGGTCATCAATCGAACCCAAAAAACCGGGCCAACCCACACAAAAGCAATTATTGTATGAATCTAATACTCTTACAATCCAGGACGGTGGTTCCCGACCCAACAAGAAGCGCCGAAAAGGGACAGAAAATTTTTATTGGTGTCGGCCCCAATCGACTCCAGACCTATTGTGCGTGAGCCTTGAACGACCCAACTATAACCACTATGCCTCTTTCAGTGCCTTGCTGTGTAATGAATCGCTTTTATCCATCTACTCCGTGCTCATTCGATTGAACCATTTTAATGCCCGTTTGTTCTTCAGTAGAAGCGCACAGAGCATTTGTCCTTCTCCATAGTGTACCTTTACCAGCCAGCGATTATTCGCTTGCGAGTACCGCGTGTGTAGATCTTGAAGCTTTTGCGCGGATAAGAGAAGAGCGAGAACAGCGACGAAAAAAAAAAAACAGATGTTAGATGGAAACAATCGCAATCTTAATTAGAATCTTATCCGACGTTCTAGCTGTTACACGCTCTGAACGTCGTTGATCTTGCACACCGGTAAATAGCACTATGGAACTCCAAATCTCTCTCTCTCGCTCTCTCTCTCTCTCTCTCTCTCTCTCTCTCTCTCTCTCTCTCTCTCTCTCTCTCTCTCTCTCTCTCTCTCTCTCTCTCTCTCTCTCTTTCTTTCTTCTCCACTTTTGCTTCGTCGTATCTTCGTGGCAACACATTCGTATAATTAGGTGTGCAGTAGGTCCAGATGCGATTTGTATATACACAGCAGCACTCCTCTTGGCGTTTATATTCATGTACACAAGAGCGAAGCGAGCCTCACATCTTGAACTCTGCAATATCTCGGTGCTAAACCGTGAAGGCACGAGCGAATTCTACGTGATATCGTTGCACCATCTCTTTATCTCTTTCACGCCCACTGTTCGATAAATTTTACAGATTGCCTATCGTATCGGTATCACCACAGATAACAAACACGCAAGACGCCTTTAGATTATTGTCGCAAAGATCGCCTTCCGCAACGTTCAACCGCAAAAGTACCGACCGCAAGACTTTCCAACAGTAGCAAAAAAAAAAAAAGGTGCGAGAGCGACATGATCGCATTACACATTGTATATGCAAAAATAAAGACTAAAAATTACTATAAATCGAAAGACATCCGTACCAGAGACCCAAGCTCAATATTTTCTCCAATTAACCCAAAAAACCCTTAGAACACTCAGTAGCTGATGTTATAACATACATTTCTGGCGAAAGTTCAGTCGCGATAACCACAATCGTTTAAAGATGTCTCGCAAACTGGACCGTGTTACACCACACAGCAATGAAAGCATGTATGTTTGTACTATTGAACAATCTATGCGATTTACCATCCACGATATAATAAAGCCCTTTAAACTTCCTAATATATAATTCTTTCCCACGTCTCACTATATTTTGTGCATTGCAGAGCCCTACGACTTTTCATCAGGCTTTCGTACGACCGTCAATTTCAGTGAAGCATGTAAAGAGTACGGGAGTTTAAAGACACTTCAAATTATCTGCTTGAGATTTGCCGCACCGTGAATCTCGCTATGTATGAAAATATTAGTATTATAAAACCGAATTCTGATATGGAAGGGTCCCTGAGGACGTGTGTGACCCCTTATGTTGCATAATTGAGCACGACAGCTGGAGGGTTGAGAGTATCTACTGGCTGTACATAGTCATAAAAAAGTAGTAAATATTCTTAAAGTGTTTCCGCAGCTGTGACATGACCAAACTAAATTATTTATTTTTTCTTCGGTACGATAAATTGATAGTTATCGATCGTTGTCTCCGTTCACTGCGTTTGTTTATTGGACCAAAGTTTCAAAAACCATTTTTAATGCACTTACGACTTTTTTTCGACACTAATATACGGTCGGTAGATCGTCAATTTTTTCCTGCTCTAATAAAAATAACGCTACGATTCTATTCAATTATAAACATTTTTTGCCAAGCAATTACCGCGCTAATCGGTAACGACCATTCGCAGGCAGTACCTCACATGTCAATTTCGGTTGATTCAATTAACATGCCTCTCTCATCGTGCTGCTGTGGACCAATTTAACACTTCTAATTCGGTCTCATTTCATGAATAAGCCTGGTATATGAACAAATGGGACTGCAAAATATTTTAGCCATCGTTGACGTCAGACGTCAGTTCACATGCCTTTTTTAGGCCAGGTATGTGATATAAAGAACTGATGGAATTTCAGTGCTGTTAATTCTAATTTCGATGTATTTCGACATCAATACGTACATCAGCATACATATGTAAGTGAACATAATATATTCAATGGCTCAGCTTACATAATTAAGGAGCTGGTGAGAACACACTCAAACGGGCTTTGATATCGGTTATATCCTTGATATAGTATCATAGCACTGTACGCTCAACGGTTTGGATAGACAACTAGTTCACATGACGTTTTCCTCACAAGAAAAACCAATTGAAAACTATTTTTAAAAAATGATTGACCATATTACTGGGAAACGTATTCATGAAAATTATCGTAGGTTCAATAAAATGAAAAAAAAAAATGATACACTAAGATTGTACATAACTTTGCCAGTAAAATTTCATATTTAGTGAGCCCAATAATAATTCTAAGTACTGTCAAATAATGGTGTCATCCAAGGGTCGTAGTAAATGTTTGAAATGTAAATTATACGTATAGTTATATATATATATGCATGTGTATACATATTGTCTATTCAATAGCGGGGTGCAAATGACACTTGAGACATGAGAGGGCGCGAAGCACATGTCCGTACCGCTTCATTAGCGAGAACCGCGCAGTGAATATTACCGAGCGAGAGGAGATTGCAGGCTTACCATCGACATACACACACACACACACACACACACAGGAGACAGAGCTACTGCAGCTCATGCGTCAATGCCTTGTATAATGACAACGACACAACGACGAGATTGTTATTTTATCCAACGAACACTTCGGTCCCTACAAAGGCGTACTTTGCGGGTACATTCGATACTCTTAAGGATCGGTAGCTAAGCGACGGACAAAGTGAAATTTGGCCTGCCATCTGTCGGTGGCGTCTCAAGCTACGAGCATCGTTTGAAATCTCTTTTTCGAACCTATGGTGCGATGAGGCGTGCCAACAGCTGGTGGCTGATGAAATTACAGTCATCTTTTCTAATCTCTTATTCGAAACAAACTAGCCATGTGGCCTGGTTACCTATCGTGGTGGCTATACAAGCTTCCTTCTCAGTCACTTATTCGAATCTAACCTATGACTCCTAACTCCAATTTTTTCTTATACACTTGATTAGGAAAACAGACGTAAAGTTCAAGTTGTAATAAAGTGAAGGTATAATAGTTGAAAAGGTGTGGTTTATTCAATAGAAAAAAAATGACCTATTCCTTATGAAAGAAGTAAAATCTGCGACTGAATGCAATTCTGACTGAATGGTATTCGACCCATAGTTTCCCCAATGAAAAAAAACATTGCTGCAGGGGTTTTCATGGTACATTCAAAACGTTTTTAGCTGCATCGAAGAGACTTTTTCGGCGTTAAGTTTCGAAGAATCGCGACTATAGATGTCCACTAAAATGGTTCTTCTTTTCTCAAATAAGAGTAAACGTGATTTTGCGCTCAGATATGTCAGAAAAGAATTCAGAACAATATTTGTCCACTTATTGTTAGATCCTTCATATAATATAAGTGATGAAAAATTAAGAACCAATCGATTTATCGTTATTCCATTCGTGTATCCGGACTGCTGTCGATACATCTCTATGCACAACAGCATCGTCTCGAGTGTACACACAGTTCTACGGATGCATACAACCTGTAATATATAGCTACAATTGTGCGGTGCCTATGATGCATGATATGCGCTATGAGTATATCATGCACACAGCACATATAATGCAGGGAGGATGTCAACATTTGCGGAGCTTCTCCCACTCGTTCTAGAACCATGGGAGACATGCAAGAGCTTGAAGCACGTAGCGCTCACCAATAAGAGAGAGAGAGAGAGAGAGAGAGAGAGAGAGAACAAACATTCGTGAATTCTCGTTCACATATCCTCATGGTGTTCGTAGAGGGAACGTCTCGATACGAATCTCCATCGTGGATAAAATGTGTATACACATAACCCAAACGGCAGAGGCTGCACATACAAAGGACGCAGTTGTAGGTTCAAGTTCGTATGCATGACACCCACACACATAAATATTTATGTGTATTGTTTGCATCTTTCATCCCCAATGTCCCTAGGACACAGATGATGCGGTTTTTTGCGCAGCACGTGGTACACCCCGCCATCCACGATATACCTGTATATTAATACCAGAACAAGTCGGCTCACGTGTATGATAAAAACAATGTTGGAGTTCCCTCGCAGATTACGGAAAGGCAATATAATGTTACGTCGAGAAAGAGGATATTGTCACTGATACTTTATTTTACCCCAACAGTTTTCCTTAACCTATACCGATGGCTTAATCGTTCCGCGGGAAAGCCATAAACATAATTATTGAAATTGAATGAAAACAACTTTCCCCGTTTATGTACTTGAATGACATAACATCGAAGCAATTATTCAAAAATCTTACACTATAGTGGAGAAAGTTTCAACCGTCATCTTCACTCTCTCTCTCGTTGAAGCGATTTCCTAGATTTCTCGGTAGCCATCAGAAGACATGACGTCTGCTCTCGGCTAACCGAGAAACTTGATCGTTCTTCATTCTGGGTCGCTTTGTCATCGGCTCGATTGATCGAAAGCGGGAGAAAATGGCAAGCGAACTGAGATTTCGCCGAGTGGAAGGACGCCGATTGACAAAAAAAATAAAAAAATAAATAAATGCGAGAACGAGAATCTGCGTTCTCTTCAAGACAACATAGCCAAGAAGCGAGAGTTTCTCGACGAGATAAGAGCAAAATATAATTGGTAACTCGAGAAAGATGAGAGTCAACTACGAGCAAATATAGACACAGAAAAGTATATTCGGTTCGAGCTTGGAGTCCTTTATAAAACTGTTAAGATAAACAAACTCCAGGATTCGATCAAAAAGTGACTGGAGCAGATCTCTCGAGGCTAGACAATTGGAATCTAACAAGGAGTGTTTCATAGCGTTATTGGTTACTGAATCCCGATTGTGTGGATGTCGGATGGTGAAAATGAAAACATTAAAAATATAGAGGTTGGTGCTTTAAGTGCTTCGTCTAACATCGAATGTGACGGTTCGTGCGAAATACGTGCGGCCAAACCACGAAAATAATTTATCGAGGTCACCAGAGGAATTGTAATTAAATTTGTATCATCAATAATTAGGACTCGGACTCGAGCTCGTGCTGGGTATCGTGCGTAGGGTTTATTCACGGGCACTTTATGTCTGAAATCGTACGGTATATCCACACTTTCAGGCCTTTTTAATAATAAATCGTAAATTTACGATAAATTGCAAGCTCGGTTTGATCGGTATCAGCTTGTGAAAATTGTTGATATAATTATGAATAGATGCATTTTTGAGTATAGATATAAAATACGACGAGGGATTAGTTATCGAGCGTACTTAATACTGGTTTTCCCATGGAAGACTTGGCTGGGATTTTTTTTTACCAAAAAGGTTCTAAAATATGTCAAATGATTAATCTCGAATCCGATATGGATTTGTGATTGGCACTATACTTCATGCAAGTCGTACATATAAAAAAAAACATTGTTAAACCGGATACCGTTGATTGTTATCTCCGTTTCAGAGGATGAGAAATGCAGAGCACTTAATAAATGACTTAAAAATGGGCTAAAAACCAAACGAGTTGTGGAATAATGGCAGGCCGGTAAATTTTACGACAAAAAACTATTCCGTTGGTCCAACGTTTACTCCGTTATGATCGTCTCGTCATCACCCCCGTTACAGCGCAATATAATGGCCGGTTCGCATAGCGAAGACGTCTCTGTTGGCTTTTTATTCGAACGGTGCCAAGGTCGGCGAACCGTGGATAACGAGAGAACGCCAGGGTACTTCGGGAAGAGGAGGAATATATGTATATATATATATACGTCTGTTATGCGAAGTAACGACGCGAATGTAATGTGATAGTAGAATGGACTTGCCCGCGCTGTAATGAGACTTTCCTGAAGGGATACGTACGGGTGATTCTTCCAATTCCCGGCATACATCAGGACCTTGTTGCTCTCGAATGCTACTCGTTTTTTGTTCAATTCTTCTTTGTTTTTTTTTTTTTTCAACTGTACATGGTACACCTTTTCGGGGCTTTACTGAAATCAAAATTTGAAAAACGACGGTTTTTTCTTCTAAAAAACCAAGTTTTTTTTGCATAAGAAATAGTGTACTCAGTATTGGAATTGTATTGCAAGCGTGAATAGTATTATCGAGTTTGTAAGTGCAGTTTCTCAGGGTATGACTTTACAGTCATACCCTGAGAAATCTAGAGGGCAAGAAATCGAAAAAAAATTCCAAGGATGCTTTGTACCATGTACAATTTCACAAAAAAAAAAATTTTCATTAAAATCAGGAACATTGAGACCCCGACCCATGTCGGGAACTAGCAGAATCACCCATATATATATATATTAATGTATGTATAAAATTATGGCAAGGGTACGAAGCACGTGCTCAATATTATATGCTCTTATAATTGTACACACATAGATATATTTATTGCCTATATACACATGTGTATGTGTTGTACATTCAAACGGTCTCGTATATGAGTGAGCGAGCAAGCGTTTCAAGTATATAGGCTGTTAAATATTTCCAGATGGTCCAGAGAGATGACATGGCGTCATTAAATGACCAACGTGACGTTACATGCGATAAATATGCTCTATATGCGTATACGTATACATGAAGGTGATTAATTTTTTTTTTTCGTTCTTCATTTCATCCATGTAGCACCTTTCAGAAGCATACACATTTCGACCTTAAAATTACTAGAGATCACTAGAAATTCAATTTACGAGTTGCCTCGACAGACGTTCGTACATATAAGCTCTATGGTTGATTAAGCTACCTCTTTGACTTAATTGTCAGCGATCCTCATTCGCAAGATGTTCTTTAAGGACACAGTGTGTACATTCGAAAAGTGGGAATCGAAAAAAGGTAAAATAAAATCATGAAACATCCTAATATACGTATACATATATACTTTTTTTTCGTATTTTTTGCCGAGCGAATTTTCGTTAGATTAATTTTTCCTACTTAAACGCGAGCATTTTGTTTGTAATTTCGGAGCAAAAGCCGCCTCGTCGAGTAGCAGGAGGTATCAAAAATAGTCCTCAAAGCTTCGTGATTATGCCAAAATGTTATTTTTTTTACCGAAGCCACATTAACACAATCTCGATTCGCTCGCTACGTTATGTTCTACCCAGGCCCAGAATTCGCTTTCGAGGACGATCTCGAGCGAATGAACAGCATAGCGGCTGCTGCCGCAACTGACTCAATCAGAATATATAGTTCTGGTAATAATAAAGCGTTCAATATTTTCTTATGGCCGAAACTGTCAAAGGTCGACATCCAAAAGGTCACCGCAACTAATGTACTTAGTTCTGGTAACAATAAAATTATTGACATTACTAAATAAATAATTGCCTGTATTACATTTTTATATACAGCTGTGGTCTTTTAGTTGCGATAACTATTCAGATTTCTCTCAGTGTACAAATGTCTTTGACTTTCCTTTTTTTTTAATACTATATTTGCGAGTTAAGTGCGACTTCCTATTATCTCAACAAGGTCAAAACGTCTCCCGATTGTGGAGCAGATGATCGAGTTCACGATTTCAGTTATCGATAGGATGATCGTCGATGTGGGTTTTTATTTTTTATTTTTAAGATGAACGAGAACTGCTCTCATTCCCGTACGAGTGTGGCTGCATATACAGATATATTCGAAGGCTCGGGGATCGTTAAAACGGGTGTAACGAGATACTCTCGACCGCCATGTGAATTCAATATAGGTGACAGAGAGTCGTCCGCTCGATCTCAAAAGACATTTTTTTTTTT